>CM031695.1:27631732-28231732 GCA_018466805.1 Hippocampus abdominalis
GTTTTAGAAAAATATATTTTTTTGGTTTAGTTTTTATTCGTTTTAGTGTTTGTTTTTTAATATATGGATTATTTGTTGAGTGCAACATAAAGGTCACAAAGTATTGTGCAATGAAGTAACGACTGTTTGACCTTCCGACTGCACAGAGGGAGAGAAATCGCTAAATTAATATACTTAAAATGACCCTTGAAGGCTCATGTATGATTGACAAAGATGAAAACTGACATTATCTCTATCATTTTTAGTTTTAGTTCGTTCTGTAAATGTAAGACGTAGTTTAAGTTTTCAAGAGCATTTTCGTCTTTTTTTTTTTTAATTAACAAAAATCTTTTTTCAATGTTCGCTTTAGTTCTTTCGATCGCAAACTTGGTAGAAGTACTATGGCCAAGATTACCTTATTGCACCCAATTCTACGCTCCAATTCGAGAATCCTGTGATGCGCTCGAGCATTCCTCTATTACGCTCTAATATTCTGCAATGCACAAGATCATCTTGTCCTGCACTTTAGCGTGCCGTACTGGGCTGCGCTAGGTCGTACTGCCCTGGAGCATCCTTGACTGCAGGCGCATCTTGGATTAGTGTCTTATTTACTGCACTTTAATAGGATTTGATTTCATAGATTGTTTTGGCCTCAGATTTCCGGCATTGTTTGCACAAATGCCTTCTTTTAAGGGAGAACCGAACTCGTTTTGCCCGGTCTCCTGGCTCAGTGTCTGTAGGGAGATTGTGGCTAAAAATACACAGAAAGAAAAGTAAAGCAGTGGCGCTAACAGACGATTAACACGAAGAATTATCAGACGAAAGGAGATGTCACATCATCTTAATGCCGGAAAGATTACGCCATCAATTCCCCTAGATAACACCCGCATTGGTATCCAAAGGAGCAGTGCAGGCGAAAAAGTCAGCATGTCACTTGAATAACTAACGCAGCCTGTGCGATAGTTTTTATCAGTTCGCTGAAGGCCTGCAGCTAAATTTAGAGTTGATCCAATTTTGCTTTGACTTCATAACATCACCACAGCGACAAATTCTCTTCAGAGTGATCGTGTGGTTGCTGTATACTCGTGTCAACGGCATCCTGTGCTGTGCTCGGCGTTCTTGATTGCTTTTGCGTATTCGTTGGCTATCCTTTGCTTGAGGATTTTGGACTGTGCTTCGAAGAGGCCTGTGAGTCGGCGGGCGCTAACGTTCTCCTTCGTTTGTACTTTTCCAGCCTTTCTTTACCAATAAGAGTTGGTTTTACATTGTACTTTGTGGAGTTTGCACGTTCTCCCCAGGCCTGTGTGGGTTTTCTCCAGGTACTCCGGTTTCCTCCCACATTCCAAAAAGATGCATGGCAGGCTGATTGAACACTCCAAATTGTAAGACAGTTAAGAATGTTGCCTTGACAATTTGGATGGCCACCGTTTGAACCTCTGACAGATTAGGACAGGTTGGGAGACTAAAAAAATGTAATTAAAATAGAACAATCACATTTTGCCTCAGGCCTGCTGAGTGAAAAATGCTTACAAGTAAAAGCTGAAGAATCCAAGTGGGGGTTTTTTTTCTTCCTTGTTTTCTACATGCCTGAAAGCTGTGGTATTCATGTTGAGAGGAAATGGGTCCCATGTGCTCGCTTTCATCCCACCCAAGGTCAGCAACTGCTTCCACTCGGCGTGTGGCGTGTTCCCACGTTTGGGTGACGTAACATCTAATTGTCGGGAATTCTTACGTGTCCAAAGACTTACCCGGATGGGTCAAAACATTTTAATATTATGAGAGTAACATTTTTCCAAGACAGTCATTGTAATATATATATATATATTTCTCATCTGGGGAATCTACAACTCTTCCCTTGTTTCAATCGCAACTATTGGTCAGGTTTTACACTGTTCCAGAAGGATACCCGTCTAATTACATTTTGAAGTCTCGGGCAACAGAAAAAGGTTCTTTGGTCAGACCTCAATCGTTGACATGCTGCTCCAAAAGGCCATCTTGTAAATGAGCCCGTTAGCACAGGCAGCGTCATCTTCTCCTTCTCGGCTCCCGGGCGTCCTCTTTTACCACACGTGTGCCTTGAGGGGCTGCGCTAACAACGTCTAATTTGACACTCTTTTCTGAGAGGCGCCCAATTTGGAGCTTCCTTAAGCTGCCGTTTAAGTAAACAGCCGCCAACAATGTGACTAATCAGAAAAGCAGGAGGCAAACGCGGGCAGATGCGCCTCCGCATTGCAGATGAAGACGCGCCGGCGTCCAATCAATCGGCAATTAGCGCCGTTTCACCAGCAGCTGTTACGGAGACACGCTGCCATTGAGCCCATCGCTCCTCCCCTTAACACGTCACGTGCGCTTTCTGAAAAGTCTCCGTCACATTTTGACTTCTTGATATTAAACTTGTATGACGATGAGGACTGTTTGAAGTGTTCACATTTTAGCATTATTGTTATTTTTATCATCGTTTTTAGTGAACTTAGCATTGTTGCCTTTAGCATGATAATGTTAGCATGGTCACGTTTAGCATTATTTTTATTTTCATCATTGTTGTTATTGAACTTAGCATTGTTGCCCTTAGGATGATCATGTTAGCATTGTCACGTTTAGCATTATTGTTATTTTCATGATCGTTTTTAGTGAACTTAGCATTGTTGCCCTTAGGATGATAATGTTAGCAGGGTCACGTTTAGCATTATTGTTATTTTCATCATCGTTATTATTGAACTTAGCATTGCCGCCTTTAGCATGATAATGTTGGCATGGTCACGTTTAGCATTATTCTTATTTTCATCATCGTTATTATTGAACTTAGCATTGCTGCCTTTAGTATGATAATGTTAGCATGGTCACATTTGAGCATTTTTGCATTAAGCGTGGTCAAGGACTCAGTTTGACCTTTTTTTTTAATTAGTGTATTATTATTATTGTTTTATACAATAATTTGAGGGCAAGGTCTCCATGTCCACACGTACGTATGTGAGAGAGAGAGAGTGAGAACAAGTGAGCGAGAGAGAGAGTATATATGAGTGTGTATATTTATGTATACTTGTGTAGAATCCTAGCAAATGTGGATTTTTTTTTCTTTTTTTTTTTTCTGTCATCTTTTTCCCGTCCCCGACTCTCCCGCCCGTCGTCCCTTCTCATCGTGGAGGAATCTCTGAAATGGAATTCCTTATCAGGCTCACCCGGGAAAAGTATCAAATAAGAATTACGGTGTCAGCCGACTGCCGACGCGCTACTGATTTGAAGATTAGGCCCTCTGGAACAACGGAAAATGGAGCTAGTCGGACCAAAGAACTCTTGTCAGGATCGTCCAGTTTCACACTGTTGCAGAGACTGTGGATCGGCGTTAAAGATCCTTGTGTACAGTAAACCAGCACTGGGGCACGACGGAGAAAAAGTCTTTGGTCAGACGAGTCCAGTTTTTATGTTCCAGTTGCTGTGGATTAATGCTAAAGATCCTTATTTGATATGACACTAAGACCACACTCTTGCGGAGCAGAGAAGAGTTCTTTGGTCAGAAAAGTCCAGTTTACGCTATTACAGACGCATACCGTTGTACGTTTTTCGAAGAACAGAGACTGAAACTGATTTTAATTGTTCATGATGGCCAAGACATATTCCAACTTTAAAACTTGGACTCTAAAGCTAAGGACTATTTTTGGTCAGATAAATCCAGTTTTAAGCAGTTCCAGAGGGACTCCAGGATACTCATTTTATTGACACCTCTCGTGAGCAATAAAAATGTCATCTTTTAGACCAAAGAGCCATTTCTTGAGCAAAATGTTCCATCAAATTGACAATGTTTGGACTGTGAACCAACAGAAACCGAGTATTTTGGTCATACGTGACTAATTTTAAATCGCTCCAAAGGCCATACTCGAAATCAGGCGTTTTTTTCCATGAATTGACTTTGGTCATTCTTGATCAAAAAAGATACATGTTCTCGGATGCCTCTTCTTTGTATAGATGTGTCCATATTTTCTTCTGTGCCAGAGGGGACGGGTAGACATTCTCAAACATCACATTGACAATCTTTTTTAGTCAACTCTCCCTTCATTTGGAACAGTGTAATAGATCATGATTGTGTTTGTATTACAAAGATGGCAGAGTGTGACATTAGCTGTTGATAAGAGCCAAACACAGCACGCCACGCCAAACCAAAAGGAAGGGGGAAAAAAAAAAAGGATTGATGGGAGCCGGATCCTCCCCTGATGTCAAATGAGGGCTGCAGAATGCGCAAAGCTTCACAGCCCACTGGCGTCCATCAGGGCTGCCGCTTCATAATGAGGCCATTGTTTGCCATTTGTTGTTTGCGGGCTCATCAAATTAAATTGCAAGGCTCGCTGATTCCGCAAACAGGTTTTTTTCCCCTCTTATTTTCCTCATAGCAACACTGGAAGAAAAAAAAAATTGCCTGTACAAAAGGGGAAAAGTGTTACAACGTACACCACGGTCACATTTACTATGCCTGTGTTTAGTACAAAGACAAATACGAAGGAAAGAGATCTAAACCTAAGTACAAGCTGATATATTATATTGATACAGCAGATCAAAAAAAAGGCAAAAGATGCTATTGCGCCTGCGGGAATATACTGAGCCACCATAAGTGTGTTCCGAGTTAACTAAGAGGCTTCAGTCTGCTCGATCGACACCACATTAACCTTTAAGTCCATCAATAGACACCACAGACATTGTGGGCGAGTTTACTCCGCGTTGCCGTTTGCTCTTGATTTATTTCAGCTCGCTTGACACTGGACCCTGCGGTCAAAAGGGTCCTCCAATCTACATGTATCCCACTGGGCATCTTTCGATTGCTAGAATGCCATACGACCTCCAAAGTCTCTAAGAGAGATGCGTTTATGGCTTCTCTGTTCTTTTTTTAAGCCCATATATATATATATATTTATATATCGACTCTCCGGCCTTCCAGTGTGGAGTTTGCATGTTCTCCCCCGTGCCTGTGTGGGTTTTCTCCGGGTACTCCAGTTTCCTCCCACATTCCAAAGACATGCATGGCAGGCTGATTGAACACTCAAAATTGTTCCGAGGTGTGAGTGTGAGCACGGATGGTTGTTCGTCTCTGTGGGCCCTGCGATTAGTACGCAACCGGTTCAGGGTGTCCCCCGCCTACTGCCCGAAGACGGCTGGGATAGGCTACAGGACCCCCCACGGCCCTTATGAGGATAAAGCGGTTCGGAAAATGAATGAATGAATGAATATATATATATTATGTATGTGTGTGTATTTTTGCTGAGTTTCCATTATTTCCTAGATGGGGTGGGGGGAATTGAAGATTAATGTGGTTGATGCCACATAAAAGACGATTGGAGCGGAGTCGTTGCCGCGGTCGCCAATCTTGACGTGTCATCACATCGCTTAATTTCACACTTGGCTTGAGCCTTTCTGATGTAACGCCGTGGCCATATTGCCGCGTCCGGTCCAATCACGCTCACGTATTATATTCGATGAACAATACTGAAATAGTATGTGATATTTCAGAATAAATGTGATATTTGAAAAATATCAGGAAAAAAAGTTTTGGGGGAGTGCCTTTGCCGCTTGCATTACATAATGGCTTTTGCTAGAATCGAGGCCCTGAAGATAGTCCATCTGCCACCCGATTCCAAATGTGTCGTCGTTTACTACATTTGCTGCGTATGCAGTTTTGCATGAGGAAAAGATCCGGTTTTCAACAGAGAAAAAAAAGTGATCATTAGGAATGACTTCCATACTCATGGACCATAAACATGGGAGCAAATGCAGATCAATGAGATTCTATTACCGTCCTATCTCATTTCCCCACACCTGAATTGAAAATGGGCTGGAGATGGATCGTGTCATTACCAATTCCTGCCGATCCATGGGAGCTGCGGACCATTGTGTGTGTGTGTGTGTGTGTGTGTGTGTGTGTGTGTGTGTGTGTGTGTGTGTGTGTGTGTGTTTGGGCGGCAAGCAAAGAGGTGAGTGGGAGTTCACGCCACTATCTCAAGCATTGCCCATGCCGGACAGGCTCAGGGATTGTTCACTTTGGTGCCAGATAGCAGTGGAAAGAGAAGGCAAACAACACTAGGGAATTGTAAAAAAATATGATCACTAACCGGCGGCCCGGTAGCCCAGTGGTTAGCACGTCGGCTTCACAGTGCAGAGGTACCGGGTTCGATCCCAGCTCCGGCCTCCCTGTGTGGAGTTTGCATGTTCTCCCCGGGCTTGCGTGGGTTTTCTCCGGGTGCTCCGGTTTCCTCCCACATTCCAAAAACATGCATGGCAGGCTCGTTGGGCACTCTAAATTGTCCCTAGGTGTGAGTGTGAGCGTGGATGGTTGTTCGTCTCTGTGTGCCCTGCGATTGGCTGGCAACCAATTCAGGGTGTCCCCCGCCTACTGCCCGAAGACGGCTGGGATAGGCTCCAGCACCCCCCGCGACCCTAGTGAGGATGAAGCGGTTCGGAAAATGAATGAATGAATGAATGATCACTCACCATGATAAGCAAAAATGACAAATGCTGAAGGTAATAAAATATGTTTAGTATTTTTTTATTTTGGGCTGGCTTAAAAAAAAAAAAAACAATGAATCAAATCGATATTTCTTTTTAAAGCTCGAAATTGATTAATAAAAGCATAAATGAATCCTTTTAATACCGTATTGGCCCAAATATAGGACAGTGTTTTTTGCATTGAAATAAGACTGAAAAAGTGGGGATCGTCTTATATTCGGGGTCTAGACATTATACCCATTCACGACACTAGATGGCGCCAGATATCATTGAAGCGAATGCTGAACTACACTCCCCAGGCCAAAGCGAACCCCTGTCACGAAGAATAAAAATAAAAATAGCGGTAGCACGAAGAAGAAAAATAAAACATAGCGGAAAGAAGGAAAAGAGAAGAAAATAATAGAAGAGAAAACAGAAAATGAGAAACGTAGCGACAATCTGGAGAAAAGTGGGTCGAAGATCGGCCAGGCTAACCGGCAGCTGAGGAGAAGTTATGATGTAATTTACATTTCAAAAACCAGAAGCCATTCATTTACGAATGAGTTTGCACTTTAGATTTGGATGAGGCGAAATACCATGCTTTTTCTCTCAAATATATTGTTATAATCATTTGTTTCAGATGCACTCTAATTATTTTCTGTATAAAAATTAATTTGGTCTTTTTTCAAACTTGAGTCTTGAAAACGAGCTGGGCCGTCTTACCAATACGGTACGTCTTTTAACCATCAATTCATGTGACTTCTCGCGTCACCCGCATTAAACATGGCAGAAGCACTGACATCGGCCTCGACAAGCTTGAAGGCAGATGGGAAGATATCTGGTTTGAAAAAAATAAAATAAAATAAAGACAGCAATGAAATGAAATTGTGTCAGTCACAGGAACGTGATAACTGCAGGAGTAGGGAACTCTGGTTCCTTGAGAGCCAAATACTAAGGGTTTCAAAAAGACTCAAAGCTTTTTAAAAATTACCATATCCAGAAAGATGAAAAACACAACCTTGTACAAAAGGTAGCTGTTACTCCATTGTATGAGTGGCCACACGTGCGTACACCGATAAATTGTACTGCCATCTAGTGGAAGAGCATGTCATTGGCATCCATAAATGAACAAAGGATACATTAGCAGTGCATAATCATTTTCAGATCAATTCAATAAAATTGGATAATTTCCTGCCGCACGCTCAATCTCTCGTGGCACACAAATATCCCGAGGCGCGGTACTTGGGAATAAATGTTAGCGTGTCATATCAGTGGAGTAATTGAATACGCATGAATGGTGATACAGCACATAATGCTCCAAAACAATGTTTGAGATGTGGCGGAAAAGTTGGAAATGCATTTCAAACACAATCAACATTTTTTTATTTTCCCCTTTCACAGTAACACGATCCCAGGTGTCTTTGCCATGCTTTCAAACTCTCCTGGAAGCGATTCTACACCCACCTACATCATCACAAGAATCTTAAATGTCCTCCAAGTCTTCCAAAGAGATCCCCTTCATAATTTTATTTTTTTTTTAAAGCCAGTACAGTGAAACTCCTTGACAACGAAACCTACATGGGTGAAAATACCCCCTAGTGTGAAAAAAATATTCATGCTTTAACACCATTCCCACTTTCCTGCCCCCCCATACAACAAAAAAAACACCTGTTGCATTATACAAAATCTTTTTCTCTGCTCTTGCCTCGCGACGAGATTCACTACAACGAAGTCTAATCCAACAGCGACCTCTACTGCTTCGTCCGGAAACGGCAACAGCAAACACCACACTGGTTTACACATGCGCAGTAGTCCAGGAAGTTTGTTGTTCCATTTGTTATTGTTCGTTTCAGACGCAGCAAGAACGTTGCATTGCTAAAATGGCTACAAAACAGACCTTTGGATATCAAGCAGCTAAGACAAGAAGAGCTCTGACGCTGGAAGACAGAATAAAGGTAATAAAAATGAAAGATGGAGGAAGCAAAATACAAGACATTATCCAAGAAATTGATGTAAGTGAAAGTTTTTTTCTTTCTACAATGACTATATGAAGTGTATGCTCATACTTATGCACTATTGGAATAAAAATAAAGAGTACACTTACGTTTGTGTGTGTGTGTGTGTGTGTTTGTATCTGGTATCAAATTTGCTACAGTGAAAACCCTCCTGTTGTGAAAAATTTCTTGCTGCAAACATGATTTCATTGTAGAGGAGTTTCACTGTACAGGTGAGTCTGGAAATGATTTCATCACAGCCATGTTCTTCTCGGCGAGGAAGTTTCAGACCCCAGTGCCATTGTTAGTAGCCATGAGTTGTCCTGCCACAACTCTTCACGCTCTGGACAAAGCAAACACCAAAGGATCCCCTTCGGAGACGTGCGGGTTGCCTATGTGTTGCATATTGAAGAAGTTTTAAACAGACCGTTTTTTGGGGGACACCAATCAAGAAGTTTTTGACACTTAGTGTTCCGTTGATCTACAATGTCGGTGGAAATTCAGTTCAACTGGACTGCGGCGGAGCTGACAATCGCCGCAGTGGAAAATGAAGAAATATCACGGGCCGAGAACCACTAAACTTAAAAATACAGAGTGCCATAAATTATCCCGATAAAGTGGCGTCCAGACCATTGTTAAGCTCGGCCACCTAATGACGGGAAACTGATAAGCGGCTGTACCGTGTCATCGCCGATGTAAAACTAAAATAGATTCAATTAATCATTTGAATGGCTATTAGAGAAGAGAGCGGGGGAGACTTTGGGAGGGGCCTAACGAAGAACGATACAGGAATGGCTGAATTATTAGCATTTTCTCTTGGGATTACCACGCCAAAGTTAGCTTCTCAGCTGTTATTTGTGTTGCGCCCTGCAACATGCCGAGTCATGGGTGGCGCCTCCTTGACACATCTGTTACATTCCCGCTGTATGATGCAACAGTGCAAAGGTGCCAATCAAAACTCAAATCATACATACTGTATGTGCCCTAAAATAAATATCGTGATAATTATGAAAAATAATACTACGGAAGAGAAATAGGGCCAATGAAGAAAAAAAAAAAACAAGGTTGGCAAGATAACCTTGCCAACCTTTTTCTTCTTTGGCCCTCATCGTCTTCCGTATAATACTGCACGCTGATTCGCGTCACCAGGATTTTATTCGTTCTTCCTACTTTGCAGTCAATCAATTAACCCAAAAGTGTCTCATACAGTGTAAATACTCAATAGTTTGAATTTGCACATCGCGAAAGTAACGTTGACGAGAACGACATACCGTATTGGCCCGAATATAAGACGGCCCTGATTATAAGACGACCCCCTCTTTTTCAAGACTCAAGTTTGAAAAAAAGACTTTTTGAACACCAAATTAATTTTTATACAGAAAATAATTACAGTAAATCTGAAACAAATGATTATAACAATATATTTGAGAGAAAAAGCATGGTATTTCGCCTCATTCAAATCTACAGTGCAATCACATTCGTAAATGAATGGCTTCTGGTTTAGGAAATGTAAATGACATCATAACTTCTCCTCAGCTGCCGGTTAACCTGGCCGGTCTTCGACCCACTTTTCTCCAGATTGTCGCTACGTTTCTCCATTTTCTGTTTTCTCTTCTATTATTTTCTTCTCTTTTCTTTCTTACCGCTATTTTTTATTTTTCTTCTTCATGCTACCGCTATTTTTATTTTTATTCTTCGTGGCAAGGGTTCACTTTGGCCTGGGGAGTGAAGTTTAGCATTCGCTTCAATGATATCTGGCGCCATCTGGCGTCGTGAATGGGTATAATGTCTAGACCACGAATATTAGACCAACCCCACTTTTTCAGTCTTATTTCAATGCAAAAAACACTGTCTTATATTCGGGCCAATACGGTATCGCCCACCCCTACTCATACATGTGGCCCAGGACTGCAATTTCTAAGTAAGACCTCATCAACTATCTTGACTTAACATGGTGACTTCCACCTACAGCTGATATGTCAATCTCTGATCCTGTGAGAAAAAAAAATAATAATAATAATATTTAAATGACTGTCGTTTGACTTCATTCTCATTTTCAGCAAAGATCTCATGTGCAAACAGTTTTCATGATCACTCGTCTACTCCCCACTTTAACTCTGCCTTTGTTCTCTCAGCTGGCTCCGGTTCGCATGTTGCTCCACAACCTTATTTCACTGCCTCTCTTGTGACTTATTCTGCCCTCCAGTGCTGCTCTTTTGCTTTTCACTGGTGCTATCTCGCTTCCACAGAGGCCAAGTAGAAACAGCGTTCCGGAGCTGGCTTCCAAAGCCTTATGCCACGCAAAAGCGGCCAATGCGCCTGCTGCTGTGCCGCCAGAACGTAAAGTATAATTGTGACCGCCTGTTTGACTTTCATATTCACAGCCTGCCAGCTATGAGTGACTGACAAATGACGGCTAAAATGCAAGATGCTTTCACACCAGCCCAAGACGGCAACCGTATTCCCACATGGAATCTTAAGTTGTCAAACAGAACAAATGCATGCAAACGCACCTCGTACTTGTTCATTTCAAAGGCGGTTGATCGGAATTACCGCTGGTGCGGCCCAACGACGGAAGTCGACCAAGAGTGGTCCGTTTACGGGCCAGAGAAAGACTCAAAAGACAGCACAGCTTTGTTAATTAAGAGCAAACACACGATAACATTTTACGAGATGTGTTTCGTCAAATATACTATGACTGGATTTATTATAATCTATTCCGTGTAGTCCAAGCCAAGCGTCCTCGACAACGCTTTCTTCTCCTATGGCCACTATCGTGCCATTTAGAGTGATTCCTCACTTACCGCAATTCCTGGTGACCGGGACGCGGCCACGATAAGTGAAAAACTGCAAAGCAGGGTTTGCTTCCTCCCCACAAGATTTTTTGTCTAAGTGTATGCGGGTACTAGCATGTTTAAAATATGTAGACCGTATTTATACTTTACATATTTGAGACAAAGACTACAGCAGTACGCGTGTTTACTTAAATATTTAATTATAAAACCTAAATCAGTAATTAACATTCATCAGCATTGCCTTCTGAGAGAGGCGAAGAGACTTGTGGTGGTGTCGTAGAAGGCAGCTCTCCTTTTACGCTCTGACGGTGTGGCCGCCGTTAGCCTCTTGCTAGCTCCTGGCCAGCTATCCCCGCGCATCCGATGTGTTTACGATGACACAATGAATCGGTATTGAGGATGAGGAGGCGAAAAGAAACATGTTGCTTTCGGACAAGCCCAAACTCTCTCTCGCACTTGCTAAACCCCCCCCCCCCTTCCCCCCATACACACAACAGGAGACGTATGCCAGAGAGTCAACAGCGTGACTTCAATACAAGGGAAGGTGCTGGGCGGGGCTGCGGCGATGCACAGCCAATCAGCTCACGGGATAAATCCACTGTCATTCGTCCTATCTGGCCGTAACACTCTCTGGTCGCTATGGTAATGTTTACACGTGCCTTCAAAATAAGATAGACCGCAAATACAAAGTGCATGAAAAATATGACTCACCATCGCCACATATTATGCAGACTGGGTTTGGAGCGTGGGAATCTCCCGTAGTGATCAATCCGTATTTTAAGTAGGACTCCTGACACTGTCTATTAAATGTAGCCTTCTTTTTCTTGAAAGTCGTAGGCTCCTCCACTGTCTCCTGGATGGGCCTTTGCCCCTTCCCAAAGAAACTTTCCAAAGACCTTTGTTTTTTACTCATTTTGCTAGCTCCTGGGTTTCATTTTAGCGGTAACCTATTACGTGACTGAGAAGCGCGCCTTCACCTGTGTCAAGAGTGACATATTGTAGACGGATGTAACAGAGGATCCGGTAATCTTTCAAAATAAAACATCTTTCAGATTCCAAAATGAATAAAATGTAAGTTATGTATTGTTTCTCTGCGGCCCGGTACCAAATGACTCACGGAACGGTACCGGTCCGCACCCCGGGTGTTGGGGACCTCTGCAATACAGGCATGTACAAATCCTCTGAGTCGTTCCGCATTTTTTTTTTTTCTGAATACAGCACTTTGGAAAAAAAAAACGCGATGTACTGAAGCCGCAATAAATGAAGCGCTATATAGCGAGGGATCACCGTATTGACTGGAACCCGCGCGTCCATTGTTGGGGTGTCATGATGCCGCCCTCCTGCTCGAAATCCCTGTGGGCTGTCAACGCAATCCCGTTGTGCAGCATTAGTCTCTGTGGAAAGCATTGGCGTTAATGCTGCCAAACACCGCCGAGTGAGCATCATTTAACTTCACATCCATTAAAGTCCGTGCCAATAGTCGGTGGCGACATCGCTCACTGACAGGGTCACTTGACATCAGCGGTAATAAGAAGAAGTTAAAAAGGTTTAGCCGGTGCATACTAAACAGTTTTTCCCCTGCTTCGGCGATCAAAACTCTGTCCCAAACAATGGCAAACATTTCATTTCAGTCTTGCAAACCTAATTATGCCTTATTGATGTTACTGGAGGGCGCTCGCTTTTTGATTCCCAATTTACGAGTTAAAATGATTTCACGCCCCTTTGGAAGTCAGGTAGGGAAGATGCTGATTTCCTTGTCACAGCCAATAAGCAAATTGACACTGAATTAGAGGAACCCTGATGGATGGGCGAGACATTTGAATTCAGACATGAAATATGAATAGCTGAAAATTGACACACTTACTGACCTGTTTCCCATGTGCGGAGCATCAAGGTTTTCTTTGAAGAGACAGCTCCGGTCTCATAAATATGTCATGGAAGCAACCTATGACCAATTCCGAGAGTGACGGGGGGGGGGCACCGATGAAACTAACACAGCTAATCTGCACGATTTTCATGCATCATTAAAACATCAGTCCAGAGGTGCGGCGAGAAGGTCATTTCAAAGTAGTATGACGTCACCGTCTCGCGGCGGACTCAAGACTTTGTCCTGCTGCTATGTATGAATCATTCAGGATGACCGCAGCATTGTTAAGATCCCGACAACGTTTGACTCAAATTCACCCTTTTTTTGCGGTAACATGGTCAGACTGTGGCGCTGTCGCAGTAGCCAAGCGCATCAAGTGGAAAACCAAAGTCTTAAATTTCAAGCTGGCAGCGAGCGCATGCCGTCACGAAGAGGAAATGAAGCAGCAGTGGAAAGGTTTACATTCAATGATTTGTATTTGATGAGATGTGTGAGAATTCAAATTGTTTTAAGGGGGTGGGGGGGTAAACTACTGATCGGCCTGACAACTGAGGACACATCTAAATAATTAATTAATCAGGGCTTGGGGAAAGTCCTAAAATGTTGTGGTCACCAAGACATTCACAATGAGTCTTTTCTTCCAACTTAACCCAAACCACCTCGGGAAGGCCCTTTTCTGTTCCAATGACTACGCCCTGGTGTAAAAATAAAAAAGGAAACAACAGACAAGAAGAAGGAAATTTAAGAAATACTGTAGATCGTATAAATTTATCTCCAGCATAAAACTGATGGAGCACAAAGTTTGCGATCACGGTCCAAGGTCGGAAATGTGAAAAATAGTGGGCGAGCAGCACCCCGGTGTTGCTCGCTTCCGTCAAGACAACAATTAAAGCTAGCAAAGAGAATTAGCACAGCGTAAGTATGTCATTAACTGGCAGGGACGAGGAAACAATGTGGGCCTTGAAGGTGGCATCCAAAGATAGGCCTCAAATCCTGCCCCCCCCCCACCACATTTCACGTAGGTGGTTGCCGATCAAGCGCGGCTTCTTGGAGAGAACAATCCACAAAGGATTTGGTACGTTCTTGATATGGGTCAGGCACTCGCACATTTTAAAGCTTTTTTGGGGGGGCGCATGAATTTGGAATGGCGTTTGTGCATTTTGCGCTAAATCGTCCTCATTAAACATTAATGGAACCTTCAGTCACGCATACTACATAGTATGTATAAGCCGGGTGTCGGCAACACGCGGCTCCAGAGCCACATGCGGCTCTTTAGCAACATCTAGTGGCTCCCTGGAGCTTTATACAAAATGTTTGAAAATGGAAAAATATTTTGATAGTAGGCTAATATAGCTCAAATAGATATAGATACATGTTGCAGCTCCGAAAAAGGAGAGCTGTGGTGTTGTTTTTTTTAAAACGTACACTTTATTGATGCTTTTAACAGTCTCGACAAACACAGACACGTCTCCGTCCGACTCCGTGCCTTCTCTCTTCTCGTTCGACTCGAGAGGCATTCAAAGAAAGCCTCCGAAAAACGAAAATTCATGATCACTTCACTGACACCAAGAAAAGCGAAAATAATGCACCAAAACAAAGAAATCAAGTGAGGAAATCACAAAATAAATTCTCTGGGGGTGTATGTGAACACACAACAAAGGAATGAATAACAAACAATTCTGAGACAGTCCAGTCTCCTACATACATAAAGTATGTGTTTCCATCATTGTAAGTTTTATACAAGGCTTTTATTTTTTTGCGGCTCCAGACATATTTGTTTTTTTTGTCCTATATGGCTCTTTCAACATTTTGGGTTGCCGACTCCTGGTATAAGCCATTCATACGATACACCAAGTCATCTATGAAGTCATATGAGGATAAATGCAAAGTCAGTATCACCGGAATTACAGTGCTACCAGTGCAAAAGTTGCTGTGGAGCCGTGAATACATCATGCATTCACACTGCACTGCACAATTCGCAATTGAACACCTAGTTTTCCATACATATTGCACACGTCAGGCATATACTAGATATTGTACGTTGCAGACCCTATGTATTGTACATTTTCCGTACAATACAAGGCAGTCGACACAATTGAGATACTGTAAATCGGCATAAACGCATGCAATCTGCTGTGCCGTTGTAGTGTTGACTTCGAGTAGCGGATAAGTTTAATCGATCAGCATAAATATTGCATAAACACTCGGCCAATCACTTTCTCATTTGCACGACAGTACGATTGTATTGCACTGCACACTACAAGTCTCATTCATTCCATCATACAATTTTTCATTCCGAGATACATAGTACATTTTTGTTGTACTGCATTTCAAGCATGCGGTAGCTCACGAATAACACTTCGGAATTATGTTAAGTGTTTGTTGTATAATTCGCTACAGAGGCAGTGGAGTGCAAAGTACAAGAATCATTCCCTGCTCACTCCCGATAGGCAGAGGCTTAGCGGACCTTTCAGGGGAAGTTGGTAACATATGGCTTTGTCGTCCAAACCATAGCATTGGCTCCCCTCATCTCTCGGACTTAAACATCTTTGTGCTGCATATTCTTCTAAACATTAAAAGGTTCAAATTAAGAGGCCAATGTGTATCGCAACTCAAGTGTGTTTCTAGAGCACTGTAAAACAGCCATCGCTGTATACAAAGTGCTGTACATGGAGCAAATATCATATATACAACGATAAAACAAGAAGTTAATAACGAAGGCAGTAGAAAGCACAAAGCAGTAAAACTAAGATCAAGCCTGAGTCATGTCGAGTCAAATGCAAAAGAGTACAAATGAGTTTTGAGACGAGGTTTAAAGATGGGCAGTGAGGTGGGCTTGCCGAATGTTCAGTGGGAGCGATCAGCAACGGAAAAGGCCCGATCCCCTCTGAGCCTCCGCTTAGTTCTTGGTACCTCTAATAATATCTGGTCGGGAGACCCTGAAGTGCCGGGCAGGTCCGTAAGCGTGGAGGAGCTCAGAGAGGTAAAGTGGAGCAAGGTCATTTCAAGATTTGAAAACAAATAATAGGATCTTTAAAAGAACTCTAAAATGGATAGGGAGCCAGTGAAGGGATGCCAGAGTAGGAGTTATGTGCTCCCTCTTACGAGTAGCAGTCAAGAGGTGAGCAGCAGCATTCTGGACCAACTGGAGACGCTTCATGGAGGATTGGCTGACTCCAAAGTAAAGTGCATGACAGTAATCCAGCCGGGATGTGACGAAGGCATGAATGACTGTTTCAAACTCATTCATCTAAAAACCAGCACGCCCATGACATAAGCAGAAAAAATCATGAACACCGTTCTCCTGAGATTGTGCTTGGAAGTACTTCCTTCGTAATTCGGATCATTCTATTCTGTCCATCGCATGCGTCAAAGTGGATGTGAAGCCATTTTCACAGTCGCGTTCATTCGGAGTGCATCAGAATCTAAAACGCCCAGGCGTCCTTCAGATCTCAGTTTTGTGCCCGACTCACGCTTGCGGCCAAACAATATTTCCCCCAACTTGAACTGTGTGGGAAGACGATTGGGTGAATCGTACACGGTAGCTTGGGTTGGCACTCTCGAGTCAGTCCTTTTGCATTTTCGCAGATGACGGCATCCGGAAAATGTGCGTCTGGAAGTATGAGAAGCGGAGAGCCACTTTGATGATGCTTAGACAAATTGATATCGTCACAATACAGGGCTGGGTATGAAAGCATTGTAATTAGCAAACAATCATGCTGTCAGAAAGTACTCATACTTTCCCCTTGTGGGTTTTTCCAAACGGGAACTTAGTCAACTGACTTCACCACGATTTATCATCTGGTCCTGCAGTTACATGCCTGTAATCACAGCTTCAAGACCGATTTTATTTCTGTCCCACAATGAACAACTAACCGCAGGTTCTGTTGTGGCAATATTTTCCCGACTGCCATAGGTGTGTGGGAAGCAATACTCGAAAGAGGAGAGACACACACACGGTCTCTTCGACTGGGAGCTGCTGTCACACACAATGAACGCGAGCCACCTTGTGACCACTGCGAAAACTGCTGTCACAGTACGAAAACAACCTTGGACTATGAGCCGCATGCTGCTTCACCAAGTCAAAAGAAAAACATTTGAACACACCAAGCAGTGTGTTTCTTTGACCATTTCCCAACTACAGTCAAACCTCGATTTTCGCGCCCAGCGTAACTACATGGTGCAGACCGAAGACCAGTATGTCTTTATCCACGACGCGCTGCAGGAGGCCGTCAACTGTGGCACCACCAAAGTGCCCGCCCGGAACCTCTACGCTTACATTCAGAAATTGACGCAGATAGAGACCGGAGAAAATGTCACCGGCATGGAACTTGAGTTCAAGGTTGGTTTTCCCGATGAAGGTGCAAATTCTGCCACTCCAAACTACAGTCAAACCTCGGTTTTCGTCCATAATCCGTTCCAGAAGGCTGTTCGAAAACCGAAATTGTTCGAAAACCGAAACCACGCTCTTTTTAAAATAAAAATGATTACTGAACACGTCTGCTCACAATGGAAAGCAACCCGAAGAAGCGTCACTTCCTCGTGTAAGGAAGGTGAGAGGAGTCAAATGGTGCATTCAAGTGCGCTCAGTTTGTTCAAGAACCGAAATTTGTTCGTCATCCGAGGCATAAAAAAATCGAAATTTTTGGTCGAAAACCGAATTGGACGAGAACCGAGACGTTCGAAAACCGAGGTTTGACTGTACATCAGAGCGTCAAGCCATGCAGGACCATGCAGGCTATATTCCATTCAGCTTCATTTTCACAACAGAAGCATTCTCGGCTCCACATCAAAACAAACCACTTCCAGATTTTGAAAAAAAATTGCAGGGAATGACAACTACAAAATCTAAATGGCAAAGTCACAGGTGATATTTGATTCTTGGGGGAGGCTCCTTGGGCAGGTAGCGCAACATAGACATGGCTGTTTGAGAAAGATAAAATTCTGGTTTACCCGAGTCACCGGAGGCTACAAAATAAATAAATATTTAAATAAATATATAAATTAGTCGGGCCATTTGTGTGGGATGGACGCTGGCCAGATCCGGTTGTAAACAGATACACAGAAAAATAAATAAATAAATAAATAAATAAATACAAGGGCTTGCCTATACGGTGCCCTCTGTCATTGACAAATAGCAGCTTATTTTACCGCGAGCCGCAATGAGCAGTGCTGTTGCAAAGCAATCGATAAATCCATCGCCTCCACTCTGTACAGCCACCATTCATGATTGATTTCCCCGGCGGACTTATTGATTCACATGCACCTCCATAGCCATAAGTTTTTTTTTCCCCTAATTGCACGAAGAAAAAAAAAAAATCATGTTGATCGCTCTTAAGTCGGAGTGGATCTTGTCCAGTCTATGCAAACGTACTTCACAGAGGGCAACTCAAATGGATTATTTTGAGTCTCACTTGGCCTCTCTTAAACAGCTCGGATAGCGTCGAGTGCTGCAAAGGGTGGCCGCATCTTGTGAAATTGTCTTCACAGAACACACGACTGTATTTTTTTTGTCTTGGTCGAGCAATGGTTGGAGTCACGGGACGTGGTACGTTTGAAGCAAGCCATTTTTCACAGCCGCGTGATATGAGCATAAAACAGGCAGACTATTAGCTGGAAAATTTACCTGGCAGCTAATGAATAGCGATTTAACACCCATCTTCAGACTTCCTGCATACACTCGTTCTGGTTAAGCCCGCAAGAAAGAGCGTGATGGAAATTTGGACTGACAGCAAGGACTGAATAGGCGAGGAAAATCAGGAGACAAAAGGGATGAACTATCCCAGATAAAATGAGGCAGAGTCTGCAAAGAGAGCGCAAGGGTGGTGGGTGTGGAGGGCGGCGGCGGGGGATAGAGGAGATCTCTAAGGCTCATTACTTCCCTCCTGGCATGCGGAGTGCTGACCCAGCAGCACTGTGGCCCTCCATCCTTCCCTACGCCCTTCAACTCCGTCCGCTGGCAGGCGATCGAGCCGCGTGTTTGCCCAACCATTAGCGCCGCAGTGGCCATAAAACAACGCTGGATGGTAGTTATGCAAGAGCTCTTAAAGGTGGCCGATGGCTACGTTAACGGATAAGTCAACCCGTACATTTTCCTTACAAAAATAAGTTTTAGGCAGCCCCACTAGTCTAAATGCGGCATGGTCATTACCTGTGCCCTCAGCAACTGGAATGTCATTTTCAGTTGACAGAAAGTGGCAAAATGGCCGCCCTCTGAGATGGCTAAAAACGAGACGATTTTGCTGCTTCATTCCTATTCCACAAACGCAATATGAATCAGATTGAGTGTTCAGACTCATGGAGTAGAGGTAAGATCGGGCCGTCCGAGCCCGACCCGAAATTTGGGTTGGGTCGTGTCGGGTCTAAAATGTCAATCATTGCTTCGGGTTCGGGTCGGGTCGGGCTTCTCTCTCGCTGACTTTTTTTTTTTTTTTTTTTCGAGGCCGTGAATAGTTTTGGCCACGAGAGACCGTGGTTCGCAAAAAAACAGAAGTCGCATCATCACAACACGTACTGTACTAAACTCTTGTAATGACAATTCAAAGAACTCCTTCCAGTCTCTGTCGAGTATCCACCCGTCATTGTTCGTCTTTGTCTCTCTGCTTCTCTCTCTTAAAGTACCGCGCTAGATTCTTAACTCATTCACTCCCAATAACGTTTTTAAACGTCTTTTCAGACTTGGTCCAGAATTGGTTGACACTGAATGAGTTAAGGACGTACTGCTGCTGTGGTTTACGGCCCAATTTTCAACCCATCAAAATGACGGACGGCCTTAAATTTTCCCCGTCCACTGTAAAAAAAAATCTGTCAATGATGGAAAATTGTCGGTTAATGTAACCTCTTCAGAAACAGAAATATAAAAGATGTAAATGTTTATACAGTCTTGTTTAACTTAGATTTCGTTACAAAAGACAGGCTTTGTTATCAGCAATCACCGCTCCTCCTGCCGAGTCCTCACAAATAAAATATGAAATCTCGGGTTTGCTTCGGGCTCGCGCCTGGGTCGGGCTTAAATACCCTCGGGGCGGCTCAGGTCAGGCTCGATTTTTTTAGGACCGATCTTAGCTCTATCATGGAGGCAGATAGAACATATTACTGTAAAGAACATTTTGGGGTTGACTTCCCTTTAACAAATGACTACTTAGCTTAATTTAAATGTTGTTAGGCTTTACTTGGAGGATTTGACCCGCCTTTGGTAAATTGATGCCCCCTGTGCCGATGGCTTGGTCAGTGCAAATTCGCAGTGGCACGCTGCTCATTGCAGCATCCGCCGATGTGTGAACTGAGATCACTCCACGCCGCTTAACACTTATTAAACAGGGCAGCATTGACTAGAGGCTGTGCGCAAGTTTGACGATGAGGTGTGAAAGCAAAAGTGAAAAGGGGCAAAATTAATGCAGTCAAAACAAAAAGAGCACAGAGGCTCGAACTGGCTAGATGTGCAAGACTTTTCAGATTTTTATTATAATGCCAAGTTAACATTAGGACTTCGTTTATATATATCAAGAAGTTATTCTGATGTCATGATGCACTCAAACACACCCACTCAAATTCGACTTCCCAAAATCCAACTTCTCAAACATGATTATATTTTGGATGGTTTGATGCTATTGAGGGCGGCCCGGTCCGATGATTGAGTGGTTTGCGCGTCGAGCTCACAGTGCAGAGGTACCGGGTTCGATTCCAGCTCCGCCCTTCCTGTGCGCAGTTTGCATGTTCTCCCCGTGCCGCCGCGGGTTTTCTCCGGGTATTCCGGTTTCCTCCCACATTCCAAAAACATTGCATGGCAAGCTGATTGAACACTCAAAATTGTCCCTAGGTGAGCGTGTGGGCGTGGGTGGTTGTTCGTCTCTGTGTGCCCTGCGATTGGCTGTCAACCGGTTCAGGATGTTCCCCGCCTACTGGCCAAAGATAGCTGGGATAGGCTGCAGCACACCCCATAACCCTTGTGAGGATAAAACAGATCAGAAAATGGATGGATGGATGCTGTTGAAAATAACAGTCTAGTTTAGGGTGTGTATGCTGAGACATACTGGACATATCGGACTGTAAGACAAATTTCTGGGTTTGCTGAAAGGAAGGAACTGAAGAAACTGTAGCGGCATAGATGTTGCGAAATTAAGCTTTAAAAATTCCTTCCAGGGGGTTGACGTAATACAAAGCATTCTCCGTGTGGCACAAGCAGGAAAGCTCAAGGGCACAAGAAATATTTTGGGCAGTGTGTAGCTAGCTTTATAGAGAAAAACAACCACCAATTACGACACAGTAAGTTGTTTTGAATAGAAAAAGTCAAACTGAATTAAAAAGCAACACATTTGAGTCCGACTGTTAAATGTGAGGGCTGAGTCCTGAAAAAATCATCAATGAGAAGTGATGAGAGCTGATTACGCGTTAATCATTAGCCCTGACATGACACCTCCGCATCACGTCCTCACCCTGAAGGGATCAAGGCGACCGCGTTTGCGCCGACCAGGGTTGATGTTGGCGATGAGCGCCATGGTCACATCTCCCTCCGACGTCCAGCCCCCATCTGCATATTCCCAGAGTGACACAACTAGTTAGCTGGGTAATAAATCAAAGCCCGGCAGCCCAATTTGGCCGCCTAATGTAATTAATAAGTGCTAAAAGTGTTTAAGTGGCCCATGATTTTGAGATGCCACTTTGAGGTGAACTTTTCTTGCCTGTGGGAGACAAACATGCTGCCGGTGTTGAAAGAGAAGTTGGAAGTGAACTGCCGACGTGGCCACACAAGGCACACTTAAAAAAAAAAAACTCGCTCAATCACAGAGAAAATTACAGTCAAACCTCGGTTTTCGTCCATAATCCGTTCCAGAAGGCTGTTCGAAAACCGAAATTGTTCAAAAACCGAAACCATGCTCTTTTTAAAATTACTGAACACGTCTGCTCACAATGGAAAGCAATACGAGGAAGCGTCACTTCCTCGTGTAAGGAAGGCGAGAGGAGTCAAATGGTGCATTCAAGTGCGCTCAGTTTGTTCGAGAACCGAAATTTGTTTGTCATCCGAGGCATAAAAAAACTCAAAATTTTTGGTCGAAAACCGAATTGGACGAGATCTGAGACGTTCGAAAACCGAGGTTTGACTGTATCAAACCTCGGTTTTCGAACGTATCAATCTCGATCAGTAAACATTTTTAGTTTAAAAAGAGCGTGGTTTCCGTTTTCCAACAATTTCAGTTTTCGAACAGCCTTCTGGAACGGGCTATGGACGAAAACCGAGGTTTGACTGTGGTGAAATGTTTTTTGTTTTTGGCGATTATGTTTCAGTAACTAGTCTTTAACATGTCAGTTAATCGAAAAAAATGATCGGTTATTGCAAAGCAAATCCGGATGTTTGCAAATGTCTCATTTTGTTTCAACACAAAGACCATTAGTCTGCTTTCATGGAGACCAACAGAAAAATGGAAATATTTACGGTCGCAGGTTGAAATTGGAGGATGTGGACAATTAGAGGTTAGTCGATGAATATGATCATCGATTTTTGGTTGATTAATCAATTACTCGTCGCGCGTCTAGTTGCAGACGAGCACAAGGGCATCCCGAGGGGCATCTTCTGAAGAGCATCTTGTGAACTCCAACAGACATGAGTGACTTCTGTTCTGTGCACAAAAGGAGGAATGACAACTCAAAACAGGATAAGCTTGGAGGTGACACTCTTTGTGACCTTTGAATTAAGTTAAACTGGCTCCTTTAAACGTATTCCAGCACGGTGATGAGAAGATTGATTCTCATCGGATCGGTCAGTAACTCTTTGGGCCCCCGATTCCTACGATTCCCAGTTTTTCTAACCGCTCTAGGACACACTCGCAAGTGAGCAGGTGCGAGGTGAAAGAGAGGAAGTGGAGCCAAGGGAGAGCGCGATGCGGCTCTTGTCAATGAGTGGATTTATGGGCAGGGAGGTGGGCTAATTGACGGGTGACGCAGAATCAGGCTGGCGGATCACATCCAGAGGCTCGTGATCCCTTCTGGATTTGGCTAACGTCCCTCCTTGCTTGTGGCTCAGATGCGGCGACCCTGTTGCCAGCCGCTGGATTCGCGATTGCTGTCCATCCAGACCTTCATCGAGTGTCGATGTAAAACGGAAGAGTGTGCGAGTGAGTCTGAAGGGGCGGCTCTCAATTCCCCATCGGATTCCCTCAGCTATGATAACAAAGCTTTGGATGGTGGAGGAAAAGATGGCGGCGGCAGATATGAACAAGGCTGAAATGAGTTTCTGGGCTTAGCTTTTTAAAGATAGACCAAAGCTTGAGTAGAGGGGCTGCCAAGGTGATGATGCAGCCACCAAAGACGCCCTTTTGTTGGTGAACAGCACATCAGAGCGATAAGACGCAACAAAACAGACGTCTTAATGAATGAATCGGCCAAATACGAATGGTGTAACTCCAGAAACAATTAGCAGGCTTCCTTCTTGATTTATTTCACCAACACATGTTGGCCAATTCTATGGTCTGTTTCTCTGTCAAACAGATTATTATTTTAACCTGTCAATTTAATTCTAACCTGCAGCTGTAACAAAGCGCAAAACCGAACAGTTAACATAAAATAACAAAATAATATTACACAACACGTAAGACACAGACCGCCATGCGATCGTAATCACTTTTCCTGCATATGCTTTGTTGTGTAAAGCAGTTAAAGATGAAAGAGAGAATCAAAGTGTCCTTTCGCCAGCGGATCAGAGACGTCATGCTCAAAATGTGCAAGCGTCTGCTACAAGCTAAATTTGAAAGCAAACAAGAAGCTGTCGCGTCCATTGACGAAAAAAAGAGATTGGCTCACTTCTCCTGTCCCATGTAAATCCGCGTCAATTCCAAGCGGCGACTCTCAGTTCCAAATACGCAGCCGCACTCGGCGCCGATGCTCCTCTCTCTTCATCGTCGACTCCACAAGCCATCCATCCAGCCGCACCAACGCAGACTGTCCAACAGCGCCGACATCTCCGCTGAACAAGACGGGGCGGTAAAAAATGCTGCCCATTACAGACGCAAAAAACACTGTCCAGCGGCATCAGTCAAATAGCGCCGCCATTCTTCCCAATGAAAATCAGTGATGGTGCAACCACCAGGCACAATTCTTCTCTTCTGACAACGTCATGGCGAAAACGCTGAAAACAGTCCAAATCGTGTCCAAACGAAAGACCACAAACACCATATGACTCTATTGCAGACGACTGCCACCTAAGGCGCCATCTTGGATTTTTCATGAAAATGTAATGTAATTCACAGCATTATGTCCAAACGTGCTCAATTCATTGTGACATTCCGAAAAGTGATATTCTTTGTAGTTTCCGCTTTGTCAATTACTACAATGCAGGGATCACCTCAATCGAGGATTCCTGGGGTTAAATTCAGGGCGCTCCGTCATTTTTTTTAAGTCAATGTTACGATTATACAACTGTCAGAAACTTCAAATGCAGCCCCTAACATTTCCATTACTGTTGTTGTGACTTCCTGGGAAATGCTTACGGGATATCCCTCCACACATGCGGCTTAACAGTCAGAAAACCCAAAGTGGAACACAACCTGACACTTGTAGACCCACTGGAGCGTGAAAAGGCTTCAGACAGCGAAGTTCCGGCGGATTCTGACGGATTTTCACGTCTAACTTTGGGGCAAAGGGAAAGACGCTGCACGTTGGCAGACGACGTAATGAGCTTAATTGTGTCACGTGTATGAAACACAGGCTGGCAGGCAAGTGGATTAAAAACATTTTTCGGTGCTACTTGAGTGAACCTCCACCTCATTAATGACAATTAACCAAGATCAGGCGAGTTAACGTTTCTTTTTCAACACCGGCAAATTAGTCCTGAAATGTAATGACTATGGCAACGTTAAACTACATTTTTAATGAGGGAGCAAGGCAATTTAAAATGTTAGTTGGTAAAGTTTTGACAACGGGTCTCCATTATCACTTTTGTCTTCCTTCCTCGACAAGTCATATATCAAACATGCTAATGGTGAGAATTACGGAACACACAGTCAAACAATGCTCCTTTTTGCTTGTGATCATCATGAAATCAGCTGGTATTTTTTGCGGCGATCCCGTTAGTAGCCTACTCACATATTTAGCAACTCTTGTACAACAGTGGCAAGAGCCAGAGTGCGCATTGGCTAAGGTGTCATTGCGTTCTCGCTGTCAGCCGCGTAATCGCTCCACGCGGGGTAAACTTTTCAAAACAAGTGCAGCCACACGCGCGCGTCAAACATCCACCGAGAGCGGCTGTGAAAAGAGGCCATTTGCAGTAGGTCGCTGTGTGTTTTGACGCATCTCATCCCCCTCTTGATCGGCCGCAATTTGCTGTAGACGTCGTGGCGGGATGACAAATGGCTGCTTAGAAAAAAAAAAAAAAAAAGATTACCGTTGAGCGCCTGTTGCTGTGCAGAAGGAAAGCTGAAATGAGGCAAAAAGTCAGTTCGAATTACAACATCGGTCCGCTATTACCGTTTTATTGTTCGGAGAACCTCGTGGGAAAAGCCTGGAGACATATTTTTGAGGTGATTTAGCTTTGTGGCACTAACAACACGGTGAGCACGCATTCTTTGGGGCTGAATAATATAACCATTTTCACCGCTCAACTACCGTGCGCAGGTTTTAATGTAAGTGCCTGCTAACCAGCGTAGACATTTGAAAAATGTGAGCGTAACGACCGGTCGGGCATTGTTGCATAGCGAGACGTAGACAGCTCGCCTGACTGAGAACAACGCACAAAGACAACAACAACAACAAAAAAGTTTGCAGTGAATAATACTGCTTGATAAATATTATACACTAGGATGATATTGCAAAGGCGAAAGATCACAACACTTAATATGGATTCCGTCTTTGTTTTCTTTTCCTCCCCCGCGCAGTATGACATCCGTTAATCAGCCTCGTTCTACTTTTCTTGGCTCAAATTCCAACATCTTTCAGGCTCCGGCGACAAAAGAGTTATTTACTAACTGAAATTGGCATGTACGGTTGTACTTTCAATCGAAGGGCAATTTAATTTATCCAAACATATTGATCAGCACATTTGTGGTGAAGGCTGCTGGCAAATGAAGCTATCTGTGTGTCTGGCTGGAATGAAGGATAACAAACACTGAGCAATTTTTTTTTTTTCCACTTTCTCTCGGTAATACCTGATTATAACTACCTTTGAAAGTGGTTCATCACTGATAAAAGCGATGTATTCTTCGTCCTATAGACACGGCTAGGTAGGTTTAAAAAAAAAAAAAAAAAAATCAAAGTGGTTTCTGGTAATCCTGCTCCGTCTACACAAACATTAACATTCTAATTCTCTTCTCATCGCTAATAGCCCCAGGGAAAGCCAACCATGCGTATTCTATTAACAAAGTGGCACGCCCAGTGCTCCCAAAGTCTCGCTGTTGATTCATACACATCCACAAATCCCTTGGCGAAAGCTGTTTGTGCTCACCGGAGCCTGCAAGGCGGAGGGGGGGTTGTTTGGGGGCTCACTGAGACAACTTCAGAACGCACATCACACATACAACTTTTGACAACTTGCGTTCCTGCTAAGATTTAGTTGCGAAGGCACTTTTCGACTCTCTGACTGTGTAATAACACATTTATTACTGTGGTTTCATACAGCTTAAAAAGTCTCACGGGTGCAGCCAATTAATAATTTGGTTTTCATATCATTTTCCAACATCTCTCCTAGGCTATCAATGACATTATTTGTAAGAGTATCTGCTTAGTGATGACATCGATCAGTATAGAGCCGTGGTTTTTAAGCTGGGTTCGATTGAACCCGAGGGGTTCAATGAATCGGTCTCAGGGGTTCGACGGAGCCTCTGCCTTGGAAGTTAAGACACACCATCAACATGTCAATTAGTTATGACACGCCTGCTTGGCCATCATTGGCTGGTTCTTTTTGTGCACAATTTAAAAAAAACGTATACAGAACAGTCATACCTCAGTTTTCGACCATAATCCGTTCCAGAAGGCTGTTCAAAAACCGATTTGTTCAAAAACCGAAACCAGGCTCTTTTTTAAAAAAAGAATCTTTATTGAACACGTCTGTGCACAATGGAACGTTACACGAGGAAGCGTCACTTCCTCGTGTAAGGAAGGCGAGAGGAGTCAAATGGTGCATTCAAGTGCACTCAGTTTGTTCGAGAACCGAAATGTGTTCATCATCCGAGGCATAAAAAACTCAAACTTTTTGGTCGAAAACCGAATTGGACGAGAACCGAGACGTTCGAAAACTGAGGTTTGACTGTACTTATGTCTTGAAATTTTATTCGGGTTTTTTTTGTCAGTTTTTAATAAATGCGTTTTTTTAAACTCTTGAATTTTCAAAAAAAAAAAATTATATATATATAGAGATGTTTTTCACTCATGAAGGGTTCGGTGTAAACAAGGTAAAGAACCACTGGTAGAGAGTCATGAAGAGTGCGAGGGGCGTGGCTTCGTTGGATCAGATTTGGAAAAACTGGGTGCTGGCTAGAAAAGATATAACCTGAGGTGTTGGCACATCCCGATTTTGAAACAAGCACTGATCAAATAAATCACCAACATCGTGCCCAGGAAGTCGACCTCATTTCACTTTGCTATCATCTGTGCCGTGTCCTTTATTCTCAAGAAAGTGCCTGCGTGTCACAAAGAAAAGTCAAATTAGTTTCAACGCTTGCCTCTTTGCCAACCTTTGCGAGATTCGCGCAATCAAAACACCAAACAACTGCAGGGAGCACTTGCCCGCGTGATGGAAATTGGACGCATAGTTAATTTCGCAGTGGGGACATGTTGAGCCGCGCAGGCACTGCTGTCGCTTGGGGGGCTGTCTGCCCAGCAGGAAAGAAAAACACGGCTGACATTTGCCCGCCGTTCATTTACGCTGGGGCTCAGGCCTGCTGTGAGCCACACTGGTCAGGAGGAAAGAAAAGTGGGCAAAGTTGAATAGCCAATCACATTCAAGAGCCAGCTGGCATCGATGGGGTCCAAAACATATTTGGGAATTGCCTGCCTAACTATCACCAGGTTTTGGTTGAACGATGTGCTCTGCCGAAATTGGAATGACAACCCAACACTAACCTTTCAAAAAAAATATGAGCGAAGGCAAATACGACACTTTTTCCTCCCCAGACGCCCGTTAGACAACGTTACGTTTCCCACCCAAGCAGCACTGTGGTGCAAAAGTAGGATCCAGCCGTAGATGTAGACAGCACTGCCCCCTATGCTTGCAGAATAGTATTACATGCAAAAAGAGTGGTGACGTGATGGGCATGCTTGTGGGTTTTAGGACTACACATGTTGCACTTTTTATCGTTTGAAATTTTGATTTGGAAGAGTGGATTCAGAAAACATAGGGGGCAAAAAAAACAACAAACAAAAACAAAAACAAAAAAAACAACATCAATTCTATAACGCTTTGTGCAATAAGCCTGAAAGAGGTAAAAATGTAACCCTGGAGAACCCACGGGGTCTAAGTTGGCCCCTGTAAATTCTGCTACTCAAATGCTACCTTAAATCCCAGAGGGTCAAATTTGGCCCTAATCCTAAATGAGGATTTAAGCATTAAATACTTGAAAAAACATATATTTTGGTGTTCAGTGAACATATAGCAGTCATTTCATGTAAAATTCATCATTTTCCAAAGAAGAAAAAGGGTTCTTGGGTTCTCCAGGGTTAAGTCTTACCAGAATTTTCTCCGGGTAGGACCTTAAGAGGAGGAAACCGGTCCAAATTTGAAGGCACCACTTAGCGGCTGAGTCACGTGTAACGAACAACAACAAGAACAGGCAAAGCAAATTGAGGAGCATAATGAGGATAATAGTCAGGTTGAGAGTGCTCAGGTAAAAATGTCCTCAATATGTCACGATGTGCCTATTTGCTGAAAGATGTCAAAAGGTCACGGGTTGCACTGCGGAAGTGTCAGGATGAGACCACTGGCGTGAAACCTTCAACCGGTCAGGCCTGGCACCGCAACCAGGCCAGGATGACCACTGGGGAGTCAACATGAGTTTGTCTCCTCTTCATTTTCTGCATTTTCTTGGGCTTACGTCTTCATCCTCCTCTTCATCTTCATCCTTCTCTTCATAAACTTCACGCTCGTCTTCATCCCATTCCTCATCTTCCTCTTCGACTCTTCGTCATTCTCTTCATTCTCCTCTTCGTCACTTTCCCCCTCCTCTTCAGCTTCTTCATCCTCCACTTGATCTTCATCCTGCTCTTCATCAACGTCATCCTCTTCCTCATCCTCCTCTTCATGTTCTTCAACCTCTTCATCTTCATCTTCAACTTGCAGCAGAGGACCCAATACTAAGAGCGACAGCTCGCCGCATATATGTTGAACACCACGTCACTGTCAGCGTGGTCATCATGGCAGAACAGAAGGGTTGGAACACACTTGCCTAATGGTGCCGATAAATTAGAGTTCCATCACGCTGACAGACCCCTCGCCGTTTTTTCTGAAAGGTGTCATCTGCTATAATTTGATTGTTTTTAGGTGACCAGTAATATGGCTTTTCATTCAGCCCACCCGCGGATCCTCTCCAGTCTTTCCTCCAGCAAAAATGGGCCCCTGCATGCAAATCATCCTCCTCCAAGCGATTCTCAAAGCTCCATCAAGAGGATTCACAAAAACCCGGGTGGCGAAAACTTTTTTTTCCCCCCCCGCTGCTTCACTTCAACACCTCCAACTCGGTTCAACCGTAGGCCTTTTATGTCTCATTTGTCTTGTGAAAATCTTCCAGTGCCAAGTTATTTGCTGTCAAAGAGGCAGGAGGCATGTCATGCACTTTAAGATTTGTGGAGCAACCACAGACACCTTCAGGGGCTTTTTTTTTTTCTTGTCAGGGAAAAAACATACAGACTTGATGAGATTCACCAAAAAAACAAAAAAAAAATCACTTAAATGATAAATGGCACACATGTGGTTTGAAGGGCCTTCACCGATCTGTTCATAAAAAAAGTTAGACGCTCGGTATTGTCCAACAGTGTTTTGCTGGATGGATTTATTAAAATTCATTGAAGTATTATCAATTCCACCTAATCCAATTTATTTGGTAAACTATAGGTATAGTCAAACCTCGGTTTTCGTCCATAATCCGTTCCAGAAGGCTGTTCGAAAACCGAAATTGTTGGAAAACCGAAACCACGTCTTTTGAAAATAAAAACGTTTACTGAACACGTCTGCTCACAATGGAAAGCAACACGAGGAAGCGTCACTTCCTCGTCTACCCGAGGAAGCGTCACTTCCTCGTGTAAGGAAGGCGAAAGGAGTCAAATGGTGCATTCAAGTGCGCTCAGTTTGTTCGAGAACCGAAATTTGTTCGTCATACGAGGCATAAAAAACTCGAAATTTTTGGTCGAAAAACCAAATTGGACGAGAACCGAGACGTTCGAAAACCGAGGTTTGACTGTATTGAAGTTTTTTGGCAATAAAAAAAAAGCTGCCATAGCTGTGGCCTCTCCCCATAAAATAAATACAATTTCATCCATCTAACCGTAATCCGGAGCCTATCTCAGCCGTCTTCGGGCAGTCAGCGTGGGACACCCTGAACTGGTCGCCAGCCAATGGTACGGCACAAATAGATAAACAAACTATCCACACTCACATTCACACCTAGGGACAATTTAGAGTGTTTCATTAGACCTGTCGTGCATGTTTCTGGAATGTGAGAGGAAACCGGAGTACCCGGAGAAAACCCACACATGCGCGGGGAGAACATGCAAACTCCACACACAGGAAGTGTGGAACCCCGGACCTCTGAAATGTGAGGCAGACATCCGAAACAGTCATCCACCGTGCCGCGTAAATATACATTTTTAAAAAATTAATAAATAAAACAGGACACATTATGCAGCTTTATAGTCACTGTTTACCAACTGGTTTAACGCAGCCCGCCCTTAATTGGATTCATTATCTAAAGCTCCAAGTCGGGGCCAAGGTTATGAGGGGAACAAAAAAAAAAAGATTGGGGATTTCAGTTATCTCCTGTTTACTGCAAAAAAAATAATATACCTTTATCGAAGGCTAAACTGCCAGCAGTGTTTATGATAAGTAATGAGCGCATACTGTTAAAAAATAATGGAAAAGAGTGAGGGAAGGGATTTCTCCCACAGTTTTACTGCAGCCGTTTTCCATTCAGGAACGTAATAAGGATGTTCAGGCCATCATGGATTGAGTCACATTTTAAAAATGGGAAGTCAAATTGAAGTTTCTTTGCGTGGTGGGGACACATAATGGAGTTCTCTGCATTTCTGGAGAGTGAAGTGGTGAAAATGGAGGCGGAGGTGGTTTGCAGGTCGCTGTTGTGTGATTGAAAAGCACCTTTTAAGAAGCTCGTAGCTTCACACTTTTCACGTAGCTAAGTTTTGAAGTTGACCTTGTCTATTTTTATACAGTGCAAAATATAAACACACACACACACACACACACACACACACATGCCACAATCAGCACTGTGGCTCTCGTCCCAGCTTTCAAAAGAAGACATATGCAGGGGGCAGATGGGGAAGCTTGTTCGGGTTTATTCGGCAGGGATGTCGGCGGCACGCCACATCAGTTGACAAACCCAGCGCCAAAAAACACAAGCACCTGATTGATGTAATCTGCTGCAACAGATCCTCACCCGACTTTGAAAACGGTGACAATACGTTTACGTATGGCGGGACGGAACTCCACACAGAAGGCGGTTTTACAATCACCTGCACTAAATGCCCTCCTTGAATTAGAACAACTGAAACAGACCAGTCCTTCCTTTGCCACGATGTTCTTTTTAACTGCATTCCCGTGTCAACACATTGTTGCAAAGCATGACTGGTTGCACATATATTACTCTTATTAAATTAGAAGATTGCCATTACTCACAATGCATGCATTGCTGCATTCTCAAGGGCCGCTTCTACTGCAGGAACAAGAAACACACGCAAACGTGGCATTCAAGTTATCGACTTGCCACCAAGTTGAATTTATAAGCCCTTTGATATGACAGGAAGGACAGCGGATGCGGGGGAGTGAGTGTCGGGGTGGTGGATTTTTATCGGTGTTGAAGAGTGACATTTCCATTAGCTGACAATCCAGGGCGCCTCATGGAATCCAAGACCTCTCAAGCCCACCCCTACCCTCGCGGGGGCCTATCAAAACACAATGGCTTCCGCTGGGTTTTCTCCGGGTACAGTGAAACTCCTCTACAACGAAACCTACATGGGCGAAAATACCCCCTAGTGTGAAAAAATATTCATGCATTGACACCATTCCCACTCTCCTGACCCCCATACAACGAAAAAAAAACCCTGTTGCGTTGTACGAAATCTTTTTCTCTGCTTTTGCCTCAAGATTCACTACAACGAAGTCTAATCCAACAGCGACCTCTACTGCTTCGTTCGGAAACGGCAACAGCAACCACCACATTGGTTTACACATGCACAGTAGTCCAGGAAGTATTTGGAAGAGAGGGTAAAAGTGATCAAAATGAAAGATGGAGGAAGCAAAATAAAAGACATTATGCAAGAAATTGATGGAAGTGAAAGTGAATGCTCATCGTACATTTCGCCATTTTTTCCCCTTTTTTCTTTCTACACTGACTAAATGAAGTGTCAAATAAGTGCATGCTCATACTTACGCACCATTGGAACAAAATAAAGAGTACACATACGTTTGTGTGTGTGTGTCTGTGTGTGTGTGTGTGTTTACATCTGAGATCAAATTTGCTACAGTGAAATACCCCATGTTGTGAAAAATGTTCTTGCTGCAAACATGATTTCGTTGTGGAGGAGTTTCACTGTACTCTGGTTTCCTCCCGCATTCCAAAAAAAACATGTACGATAGGTTAATGGATGGATGGAAGAATACCACAGCAAGCCCTTTACACAATTCTAAGATTTCACTTCACGGGGGTGAGGAATAAAGGGGATATGAGAGTCACTTGATTGGACACCAAGTTTGCTCTATGTAATTATCCACTAAAGGGAACATAAAATTAACAAAGCAATGTACTTTTTTTTTTACAGTGTGCAAATATTGGTCACGTTTATGTTACAATTTTGTAACTGCTGTAGGTCTGTAATTCAGTCGTACCACCATCAAAACCCTTTTTCACATCCCCGCTGAACAGCTACGCTAATATCATTGAAGGGTAACAACTTTTATTTCAAAGGCTGCATACCTAGACGAGCCAGTACAGTTCAAATCTGTCGATGAATAATTAAAGTTGTTGCGGAGGAGACGGGATGCCTCTTCAAGTCATAAAGATAAAAAGGAGATGATGTTTTCTAGAGTGAGAATGTATTTTCATGCTCAGCCATTAACATGAAAAACATACACTACAGTTGGCGTATCAAACAATTCCAGGAATAGATGAATCAGGAACCACTAGAGAAAACATAACACCGGCATACATTAAATAGCCTTCTCCTCCAATCAGTGGTTAATGCTCTTTGTATCAACTCTCTCACCCGGCAATCTTTGTTTCCACTGGCGACTATGAATTGGGGACCTTAGGTCAGGGGTGACTAATTTTTTGTTCAAAGGAAAACTCCCAGATGCAAGGGCCATTTTGACATTCTTCATTTCTATTTACAGTATGATGCCAGAAACAATCTGTTAGTGTATTGAAGAATATGCTCGGCAATAATATATTGTGGTTGTACTGTGTTTATTATCCATCCATTTTCTGATACGCTGATCCTCACAAGGATCACGGAGGGTACTGGAGCCTATCCCAGCGGTCTTCGGGCAGTAGGCTGGGGACACCCTGAACCGGTTGCCAGCCAATCGTAGGGCACACACAGACGAACAACCATCCGTGCTCACACTCACATATAGGGACAATTTTGAGTGTTCAATCAGCCTGCCATACATGTTTTTTGGAATGTGGGAGGAAACTGGAGTACCCGGAGAAAACCTACGCAGGCCTGCGGAGAACATACAAACTCCACACAGGGAGGCCGGAGCTGGAATTGAACCCGGTACCTCTGCAGTGTGAAGTCGACGCACTAACCACGAGACCACTGGGCTGCCTGTTTGTATTATTATTATTATTATTATAGTTACTTATGAACAAAAATGTGATGAAGCAAAACCCGAAGAATTTCACAGGATTTCGGGACAGGCCATTCCTGCATCGAAAAGCAGTTGAGTCACATGGCCACATTGAGAACCAAAACGAAAGCTTTTTCTTTTTTTTTTTTTTACTGAGCCTGACCTTGACATGGAACAGAAAGCGGAGCAAACAATCACGGTTCGCACTATTCGCCACTGTGACTGAATTATCTTTCTTCATCGGTGCGCTACGATGAGAAATTGGGTTACTATTTTAGTGATGTGTTATTGGTCGGGGGGGAAAAAAAGGAGATGAGGAGGAATTTAATCTCCTCCCCTGCTCGCCACACAGTGTAGAAAATAAGTAGCGCGATGCAGGCCAATGACATTGGCGCCACGTCCATTGTGAATTTTAGCATACGCGTTATGCCAAGGGCAGCCCTGGCTCAGGAGGCTACAGCGGGTCGTTCAGTAACCGGAGGGTCGGCCTTTTCGAATCCCGTCGAGTTGCTCGGGCAAGAAACTTCACCTACCTTGCCTCCATTGTCACTCAGAATGGTGTACAGCTTGCCTGCAGTGTCACTCACTCCGTATACGGCTACATGTGAATGTTTGGTCGTGGTTGGGGAGGCTGTAGGCGCACCTAGCGACCGCGCTTCCGTCAGTCTGCCCCAGGGCAGCTGCGGCTCTACAGGGTGCTAACCACCACCAGAGCGTGAATGTGCAAGCACATTAAGGGAGTACAGTGAAACTCCTCTACAACGAAATCATGTTTGCAGCAAGAATTTTTTCACAACAGGGGGTTTTTCACTGTAGCAAATTATTTTTATTCCAATAGTGCATAAGTATGAGCACACACTTATTTGACACTTCATATAGTCCGTGTAGAAAGAAAAAAAGGGAAAAAAATGGCGACATTTACAATCAGCGTTCACTTACATCAATTTCTTGGGAATGGTGTTAATGCATGAAGATTTTTTCACATTAGGGGGTATTTTCGCCCATGTAGGTTTTGTTCTAGAGGAGTTTCATTTTTGTTTTTAGTTGTATTTTTTTTTTTTAAATTGGACGTTGCTGGCCGCAAATGGCCCTAGGACTGTAGTTTGGACACCTCTGTCTTCCTAGCTGGAAGGCAGACAAGCAGGAACAAGCCACTCTCCGCCACTGAGCCATCGGGGCTCTGTCCTTCTGACAAAGAGGACAAAAATGGCTGAATTTGCGTTGACACCCTAAGACGCTCTTCTCCGGGGCTTAAGCGCCTGCGCTTCAGATTTGAAAAGCCCTCACATCACCTCATAAAGATGTCTATCATCATGGGCGAATAAGAAACCTTGTCAGGGCACCGAGTCTGCGCCGGCACAGGCGTCGGATGGGCGTGATCGTCAGCCGCACAAATCAATCATGCATAAACAACGCGACAAAATGAACTCGCCTACAATAACAATTCCGAGGGAATATTGCGGCATAAAAAAAATTGGATAATGAAAGTCGAGAAGCCGTGCCAGTAATAGCATCAAGCTAATAAAAGAGATAAGCAATCAAATGGGGAGCCCAAGTGCAGTAAAAGGAACGAGATCAGTTTTCATTCTTTTGGATGGCACAAGAAGCAGGGGTTTGGGCAGATGGGTGCTTATATAGATTAAATGACATTCTTTTCAAAAAGTCTCCCCCAAAACCCCCAAATGTGAACTCATTAAAATCCAAAACGTGGTCAGGGACGAACGATGGAAGCATGTTCGACTACAATAGCTGCCGCGTTGAGACAGAGATATTGCAGACAGTCATTTCAATCTTTTTCCTTCCCTTTTTTTTTTCATTTTAAACCCCTGGAGAACCCACGGGGTCAAATTTGGGCCCCTATAAATTTTGCTACTCAAATGCTACCCTTAAATCCCAAAGGGTCAAATTTGGCCCTAATCCTAAATTAGGAATAAAGCATTGAATATTTGAAAAAACATATATTTTGGTGTTCAGTGAACATATAGCAGTCATTTAATGTATAATTCATCATTTTCCAAAGAAGAAAAGGGTTCTTGGGTTCTCCGGGGTTAAGAAAGCAAAACAAATATTGTTGTGAGGACAAAAAGCAAAAAGAGGAGAGACAAGTTCAGGTGGGAAGGAATTGAAAGAAACGGGATTTGACTGGAAACCTCCGATGCTTGAAATTCAAATATTTTTCCAACAATGTCAAGGTGGCAAGGCTAAAAACACTAAAAAATGGATGGACAGATATGTCGCTACTGGTTTTGTGATCACCACTCAAACCACCTTGCCGCACGTACAAAAACATGCAACACGATAAAAAGAAATCTGCAAAAAAAAAAAAAAAAAATCAATAACAATTTCCGAGCAGAATGAATCACCAAATAAATGAAGGCAGGATACCGGCAACAGAAATTAGTTTTACAAGTTGTAGCCTCTCGGGTGGAAAGTGTATCTGATTTCATCATTACACCTCATTGCACCAATTCCTTTTTTTTTTTTTTAAACCCATAAAATAAAAGGACTGTTGGTTCTATTCTCAAATGTATTAAAATCGCTCTTTGGAAATCATGCATTGCCATTGACAATGTGCTTAAGAGGAAAATAGTCTATTTTTAGACGTGTAACGTGCCCTTTTTGCGCATGTTTTGTGAGAAGCACTGCGTCGTTGCGGGGGGGGGGGCAGGTGTGGGACATTTAATTGCACGCCCGCGGCTGGCGTGTGGCGCCTCACATTAGGAAATGGACAATCGCACAAATGGCTGTCAAAGTTGTTTTTTTGTGACAAGTGACAAGACGTTGGCACGTTCGCGGCATACGAAAGCCTCCAATCATCACGTGTTCTTCCAATTCATGTGCCAACTTTCTGGCATCATACCGTAAGAGTTTCTACAAACACACGGCATTGGGATTTGTTGGAATATTCAATTATCGACTCACAAATGGCCGCAGGATGGATTTACGGAAGAAAGTGTTTGGGGTTTTTTTTGTTGTTTTTTTTTTAAGATGAGCGGGGCATGCGATCCGTCGGTGTCAAAAAGTCCATTTATCTGCAAGAACAAGGTGGCAGGAGCCGAGACGGGATTAAAGAACTGGCTGCCGCGGTCGGCTTTCACCTTCAGCACTCTGTCTCAAGTTGGAATGAGAGCGCTCCATCATGCGACACCCAAGCTGACACCGGCCGGAGCAACGGGGCGGGAAGAGCAATGGGGTGTCGCCATTTCGACGAGCCCCGCTCCCTCATGGCATCACCGCAGCCTTTTTTTTTTTGGGTGGGGGTGTGGGGGGGCGGGGGGCGGGGGGGGGGGGCACCTCACGCATGCGCCGGCAAAAGGCTCACCTTTCTGGTTGAAACAACACAGTGGACAAGTTAAGTAATAGGTGGGGTGACATGCGACGGAAATTACGCCATGAAGAGCCGAGGGGGTTTGGACACACCCGAGCTATTACCCCTCAGGAAATAGTGTAAAGTCAACACATTTTCTCTTTGGTGTGGTTACACTGCATTCATACAAGTACCGTATTTTCCGTACTATAACGCGCGTCGGAGTATAAGGTGCACCTTCAATGAATGGCCTATTTTAAAACTGTTTTCATATAGGGTGCACCGCATTGTAAGACGCATAGAATAGAACAGGGGCCGGCAACCCAAAATGTTGATAGGACAAAAAAACAAACAAAAAAAAACAAATGTCTGGAGCCGCAAAAAAATAAAAGCCTTCTATAAAACTTACAATGAAGGAAACACATGCTGTATTGAGCTATATCTAAATCTGAGCTACTATCAAAATCGTTTTCCATTTTCAAACATTTTTTTATAAAGCTGCAGGGAGCCACTAGATGTCTTTAAAGAGCCACATGCGGCTCTGGAGCCGCGTGTTGCCGACCCCCGGAATAGAAGCTACAATAATGGATGGATGCGGTTGTGCTATGCATCCACGAGATGGCGCTACACTAAAGGGAATACAATACAATACAGCTTTATTTATATCGCGCTTTCACAACTATAACAAAGCGCATTACAGAATATTTAAAACACTACGTCTAAGATATCAGAATATTGATCCATAGATGAGGCGCACTGTGGGCTTTTGAGAAAAGTTATTGCTTTTAGGTGTGCCTTATAGTACGGAATACACGGTCCTCCAATGGCACAGGGGTGAAAGTGATGGGAAGCTTCCTTCACGGTTATTTAGAACATTAGTCAATTCATTAGCGTGTGGCTGATTTAAATTAGTGTACAGTAATCCCTCGCTCTAACGTGGGTCACTTTCCGCAGCTTCGCTGTTTCACAGATTTTTTTTGTGCAGTTTTTTAATGCTTTTAACCCTTTAAATCATAACGCGTTGGCGGGGCCACGCGTCAACAGTACAGTATTTCCAAAAACTATTATAGTCATTTGTTGAAAACGTTTGGGGTTTTTTTTGTAATTGGGCCTGAAAACAGGGTTTGGTCTTTGATTTCATTGTATATATAGTTAATTATTGTGTAATAACTGTAAAAAAAAATGAAGTTCACTACTTCACGGATTTCACTTATTACTGGTTCTTTTTGGAACGTAACCTGCGAGATAAACGAGGGATTACGGTATTTATTTTTTATTTTTTGCGATTTTGTAAATATCTGTAGTGTCAATATATTGCGCATCTTGTGTGTTGTACTTTTTTTGAAAGTTGATTCATCATCAGCAGTGCGAACGCATCATCTGAGGAGGTTCTGAAATCCATCCATCCATCCATCCATTTTCCGAACCGCTTCATCCTCACTAGGGTCGCGGGGGGTGCTGGAGCCTATCCCAGCTGTCTTCGGGCAGTAGGCGGGGGACACCCTGAATTGGTTGCCAGCCAATCGCAGGGCACACAGAGACGAACAACCATCCACGCTCACACTCACACCTAGGGACAATTTAGAGTGCCCAACGAGCCTGCCATGCATGTTTTTGGAATGTGGGAGGAAACCGGAGCACCCGGAGAAAACCCACGCAAGCCCGGGGAGAACATGCAAACTCCACACAGGGAGGCCGGAGCTGGGATCGAACCCGGTACCTCTGCACTGTGAAGCCGACGTGCTAACCACTGGACTACCGGGCCGCCCGGTTCTGAAATCGTGTGCACAAATACTGTATGCACAAATTCAAGGACAAGGACATGAATCACACATTTGTGTCAACACACGGTTAGAGGAAAAAAAAGGCCATTGCTTTTATTTCTGGTATTTTTCCGGTATATATGTTTTTTATGGAAGAAAAAAAAAAGCGTAACCACAGGACTAAATATTGGTTGAGCAGGCGAGCCGCAGAAAGTTGAACCAAAAAGAAGCTTTTTGGGTTGGTCAACTTGGGGGGGTTAAACTGTTTTTGGTGGGACAAGTTTATGAAGACAGCAGTTACATCACTACACCGTGTTTAATAAAAAAATACATATTAGATTTTAGGTTACGGAACAGGAGGACACAAGAGGATAAAACGACAGTAAAAGAGCTTCAATCCCTTAAGAAATACGAACAGAGTTTTTGGGATTAGTGAGGAGGAAAAAAAAAAAGAAAGATATGAAAAGTCTCCTTTTAAATCGAGGAGAGGAGCAATCTGACAGTTGCATACACAGCGTATGCTCGCGCTCTCTCAAGATATAGAGAAATATGTACAGGGAGTTCTTTTCACACTTGCCCCAAACAGTCATGTTGAAAATCTACGGCAAATTTTCATTTTACGGCCCGTCAGCTCGGTGATACGGAGCAAATGAATGTGGCGGCAAACAAATCTATCAAATCCTACATCAAATAACCGCGCGGTGCTTCTTGCCGTGACGTAAGGACACACCCCCCTGAAGGTGAGAGAGGGAGAGTTGGTGAAAAGAAGGGATGCAAGACTGCGGACAAACAGGCTGACTTCAGCAAGCCTCAGCATAATAGATGAAAAAAAACTATATATGTATGACACATTCATGCAATCCTTATACAGTCAAACCTCGGTTTTCGGACGTCTCGGTTCTCGTCCAATTCGGTTTTCGACCAAAAATTTCGAGTTTTTAATGACTCGGATGACGAACAAATTTCGGTTCTCGAACAAACAGAGCGCACTTGAATGCACCATTTGACTCCTCTCGCCTTCCTTACACGAGGAAGTGACGCTTCCTCGTGTTGCTTTCCATTGTGAGCAGACGTGTTCAGTAAACATTTCTATTTTAAAAAGAGCATGGTTTCGGTTTTCGAACAGCCAAGAAGGATTTAATCTGACGTGCATTCCGGCTTTGCAGTTTGATCGACGGACACAGAATTGGAGCGCCTTTGTTGTATGTACCGTAATAGAAACATGCGCTCACGTCGTGCGACCGGATGATTTTTTATTTTTTTACTAGTACACATTGAACGACGGGAGCATTTGCGAGCATATCAGGTGCACAGTAAAAAATCTTTCAGAGAAATTTGCACACAAAAAAAATAAATAAATAAATAAAACGCTTCAATTTTGCCCTGTGTTTGGCATGTGTTGACATCCCTGTTTTATGAAACCTTGTCACATATCAAGATAGGAAAAAGCCTTTCTGGTAGCGTTCGATAATGAGCAGGCCACTGCACTCAAAATGGTGACTTTGGAGAAATGAATGTGCTGCCAGGTTACTTTCAAAAGGCTCGATGAAGGGGGGAGAGCAATGCAATCAGTCATCAATGGCAATACATTTCACAGTGGAGCGAAGAACATCACATTTGAGCTGATGCGGCCAAATAGTTTGACAGAGAGCGCGTTTTACAGTATTTATTTATTTATTTTTTTACCTCCTTCTCCGACTAACAATGAGTTTTCCAATAGATCGCTTGTGTGAATGCACTTGAAGTTTATGGATGTGCATGATATACATACGGTCCATCATTGCCACGCTGGCAGAAAGCGGATGGCTGAGGTCACTCCCAGAACCTTTTGGACAATTGCCCTGTGCTGTTTAATTTGATTAGCCATAACTCATTACACTCGGGAATGTATTGCACTTAAAATAAAGGCAAATCAACAGTCAGGAGTCCTTCTTTTTAATGAGCCCATGTCCTAAATCACACAGGCCGCCATCTTGAACACAACAATGGATGCTGAAACCCTTTCAAAGAAATCTCCAGTTCATCTATAGCACGGGTGTCAAAGTCCAAAGATCTGGACCGTCACATCATTTTATTGGGCCTGCGAAAGCAAATCAAGCATGTCAAGTTCCACGATGCTTGCTAAAGTCTGAACCGAAATTTCAAATTGTCATATGTAATCCACAATAACAGTCATTATTCTTGACTTCTGATTTTAAAAGTAGTTATCCATCAATTTATTGTGCGCTGTGTATGTAATATGTTGAGGTCACATTCTTATGGCCACCGAACAACAGCTCAACTAGGTCAAACTGAACTTCTTGGCAAAATATGACCAAAATTATCCGAGACAACAGGACAATTTCAAGCATTTGGAGTCAAAAATAATATCATTATTTCCCCCAGCAAAACTTAGCTCCACCCCACACAAACACACGCTTTAATCATTTAGATTTCCATTATCGCTGCTTCCTCGTCTCATTACTCAACCTTGTTCCCTTGACTGCGGAGCCGTGAGCCACGTTTTAACCCTGCGCATTCCGATCAATGCGACAAGGAGCTCCACTGGAGTGTCTTTTTCTTTCTTTCTTTCTTTTTTTTAAAAATATATTTTCACCAAACTAGGCGAGATTAAAAGGAAATTGGAAACGGCGAGACACAATTCAAATAACGAAAGAAGAGCCGTCCGACGCAGTATCGCCTTATGACTAAAGCAATTTCACTGAGACGGGAATGTGCAAACGGCCTACCCTCAAACAGGCAGTTTGTCAGTCACACAAGCGTGCCTGGGAGCGACCGCCCGTCAGATTCTCCCGCCACCCAATTCCATCCCGCTTCAGCAACTTTCACATCGATGAGGAAGGGGGAGAAAAAAACAAAACAAACAACAACAACAGTGTTGTCCATGTGCCGCTCACTCGAAAGGTAGCCACAGTGACACTTCCATAATGACGGGGACAAACTCACCACCCCGTTCTCAAAATGTTAATACCTATGGGAACAACTCAAGAAAAATATTCTTTATCTCTTATTATGGCATCATTTTAATAACAAGGCAATGCCATAACACTTTTAAAAGTACTTTCTTCCGAATAGCTTTACCAACATCATATGATATCACTTGACAGTTCCCCCCCCCCCCCCACCATTTCATATATTCATTGTCATTTAGCATTTCAAAAGTCGACGTGTTTGTATGAACATTGGTTGTATTTTGCGCCGTTTTGCTAACGTGCAAAAAGTGCACAGTATCAGTTCTAATGTGGATTATCGTCATGGCCAGTGTTCAGCATCTTTGAGAAGAGGAATGAAAGTAAATTTGTAAATCAGGATCATAATTTAAAAAAAAAAATTAAAGACCTTTATTTGACTGGGACAATGCACTCGAACAATTACAAGTTTGTAACTGAGAGAGTTGATAGCGAATTTTTATTCACATCTCCAGTCCCCAGTTACTACAGTACAAAGTAAAATGTAAAATATACAGTCAAACCTCGGTTTTTGAACGTCTCGGTTCTCGACCAATTTGGTTTTTGACCCAAAATTTTGAGTTTTTTTATGCCTCGGATGACGAACAAATTTCGGTTCTCGAACAAACTGAGCGCACTTGAATGCACCATTCGACTCCTCTCGCCTTCCTTACACAAGGAAGTGACGCTTCCTCGTGTTCAAGACGTGTTCAATAAACATTATTATTTTAAAAAGAGGGTGGTTTCGGTTTTCGAAGAATTTCGGTTTTCGAACAGCCTTCTGGAACGGATTATGGACGAAAACCGAGGTTTGACTGTACATCAATTAACAAGGCCAAACAGCACAACTCAATAATAAATAAGGCAATATTGCATTTGGTGTTTTGTTGTTTTGTCTGATTGTAAAGTGTCCTTGGGTGTCTTGAACGGCGCTTATAAATAAAATGTATTATTATTATTATTATTATTATTTATGGTGTATAACGTGGCTTGGTGGGCCAGCGGTTAGTGCGTTAACCTCACAGTGGGTCGTGGGTTCGATCCTGGCTCCGGCCTTCCTGTGTGGAGTTTGCATGTTCTCCCGGGCCCGCGTGGGTTTTCTCCGGGTACTCCAGTTTCCTCCCACATTCCGAAAACTTGCATGGCAGGCTGATTGAACACTCGAAATTGTCCCGAGGTGTGAGTGTGGGCGCGGATGGTTGTTTGTCTGTGTGTGCCCTGCGATTGGCTGGCAACCGGTTCAGGGTGTCCCCAGCCTACTGCCCGAAAACAGCTGGGATAGGCTCCAGCACCCCCCACGACCCTGGTGAGGATAAGCGGATCGGAAAATGGATGGATGGATGGTATACAACATTTCGGATAAATTTGGTGGGGTACTGCATGTACGGAAATAGTGGTCCTCAATTTATAATATGCAAAAAGTGCACAGAATGGCTCATTGAAATGCAAAATTGAACTCAGTGCATGCATCTGGAATGATTTTGTTTTACATTTTAGCCATACAGAATAGTACAGAGAACCACCACCTCTATCATCGTGATTATGACATTTTCAGAGAGTTTCATCTCTTCGCTTCTGAGCGATGCGTCCATCACTCTAAACCCAGGTAAAATATTAGATTCAATTTTTTATCAGTAATGTTTTTTTTTTTATTGGCTCATACGCACTTTTCCCACGAAACAAAGCTGCAAGTGAGAGTGCCGATGACCTCAGATATCCTCGACAAATCTACAGTGTTCTGACGTGGACAAGAACAAACAGTCATCGGAAATTGGCAAAAGATGGGCTGAGAATTACGAGCGCTGAGTGAGTGAGAGAGCATGTTTGCTCCCCTTTGTCAAAAATTGTCAAGCCATAACAGTGAAATAGGATTAGCTTTTTTTTCCCCCCTTCCCTCGGGTAGAAAACACTGATGCTTGAGCATATAAATACAGAAACAGACTCAAGAGGGGTCAAGAAGGCAGCACGGGGAGAAAAAAGATAATTGGGAAACTGGGCTACATTGTGCGATTGTGACTTTCATCAATGACTGCGGAAACTCATTACCGACGTGGGCCGGCGTGGGAGGCGGATCCTAATTGCGTGCCAGTTTGTAATTGGGCACAGTAATTGACAGCTGGAGGAAGCAGGTGTGCGGGGGAGATGTGGTGGCACCAAGAGGCCGGCAAAGGAGAAAGGTGGGATGAGGAAGGGGAGAGGAGGTGGGAGAAATGGGGAAGATCATCACTTTTTTGGGGTATGGGTTCAACGATACAGAAGACAAACATTTGGTACGACTACTGTGTCATTTATTCACAGTGCTGATGTCATCGTCTGCAGGATTATTAAAAGTTTACCGGCACAGGGTCCGACATTAATGCTGGCCTGATGGCCCTGGGCCAGTATGGCATTGTGGCGGGCCACCAACGTACTTTTACAGATAGCGGCCATAATAAATGTCATAAATAAATACAATTAAATGAGCACATTTTTGCTTTTTACATCACGTTTTATTTGATACATACATGGTATTTTATTAAAGTATATTTTATATTTTATACTGCCTGGGAGAAAAAAAAAACAACTGTAAAAATCTCGAAATAACACACACTCTTGGATTATACAGGCACAACCCGACCCAACTACGCCCCCCACAAATCACCGTGAATAAACTGTATTTTTTTAATGCAAATTCAGAGACCAGCTGGATCTCTGGGATCCTGTTTTCCGGCGCCTAATCAATCTCAGTTACTGTTTTTCATCAAAGTGTTCTGTATCAGTGCAGCTCTATTTACGCTAACATAGTTAAAAAGCATTTTGTTTTTGCTGTTTTTGTATATACTGTAATACAGTCCTCCTATTTGCCAGTACCCTCGATTATCCATCCATCCATCCATTTTCCGAACCGCTTCATCCTCACTAGGGTCGCGGGGGGTGCTGGAGCCTATCACAGCAATCTTCGGGCAGTAGGCGGGGGACACCCTGAATCGGTTGCCAGCCAATCGCAGGGCACACAGAGACGAACAACCATCCACGCTCACACCCATACCTAGGGACAATTTAGAGAGCCCAACGAGCCTGCCATGCATGTTTTTGGAATGTGGGAGGAAACCGGAGCACCCGGAGAAAACCCACGCAAGCCCGGGGAGAACATGCAAACTCCACACAGGGAGGCCGGAGCTGGGATCGAACCCGGTACCTCTGCACTGTGAAGCCGACGTGCTAACCACTGGACTACCGGGCCGCCTCCCTCGATTATCAAAATGAAAAAAAAAAAATGAGTGAAAAGACTTTAAAATTAAATGTAAATGCTTTGTAATCCAGATTAGGTTGAATTACAAAAATTCACCAGTGAGTGTTTCTGCTGTCTACTAATCTGTGAGGCTGAATCTGGTGCCAAATGACTTGGAACATGATCGTATCATGAACTGGTTTGTGTTTTTATTTCAGTAATGTAAACAGTTTCCGCTTTCACACTATGACAAGCTTCTGGGACGCAATCTGATTGAAAACTAACCTCTGTTCATTAAAAGTGGAGTTAAGTGGTGTTGTGTAAGAGGTAGAATTCAATAGTTCAATGATGTTGAAATGGTGTCAAAACTTAAAATTTTTCAAACACGGGCGCAGTAGCTCCTTCGGACAAGAAGGCTGTGTGCCGCTATGTTCAGAATACACAAACTTTTGAGTTTCCCACTTTGTCACGATGTCTTGATATGATGACTGGAAGTTAACATTACAATGCACACCCAAAACGGAAGTGCGGGTGATAGGATTATGTTGTGGCCTATGAAAATGCATCATGAAGCCTGTACATATGACTATAGAAAGTAAACAAAGCCTTCGCACTCACTCCGTGATACGCCAACTAAAACAAGGTCTTTCGATGCTTCGGTGATCGCAGTTTCAAACATGTTGAACTTAAAACACGCAGGCCATAATTTCTCACAGTGTACTTGCGGCACTAACAGCGGCTTCTAATGGCCGCTCGTAATCAAGCACTGTGATTATGCACTCGGGGAAGTGGGCGCGTGGCAAGCGGCCCTTTTTGGAGATGTCCTTTCTCTCGGAGCCAAGTGCACTAGCGACTGAGAGGATGCGAGTGCTTCATTAGCTTTTATGCACGCTGCCTCGTCTTTGCTGCAAGACTTCCTGATTTCCACAGAGTGAAAGTAGCCCCCGAAGGGCCCTTGATAGCCGGCATTAGCGGGCTGTGGTGTGCTGCCTTTTGTGACACGGAGGATGCCTGTGGTGATTGGATATTTTGCGTTCTCACTAGAACCACGGAAGGGAACAACAACAATCCACCAAAGTTTACACATACACATGAATTCCGACAAAGACGCGGGTGAGGATTAATTATAACAATCACTGCGCTTTCAGAGAGGCCAGACGGCGCGTGGTGTCCTCCACATGGTGAGTGACATGAGATGAGCAAGACAGATGCTCCGCCACAGCCACTCATTAGTGAAGGCCGCAGAGGTTCTGACCAGCTATGATGACTGTGACTATGCTGCCATCTGGCAGCTAAAAATCATCATACATGGTCCAAAAGGGATTAGGGAGTCCAAATTGGAACCACCGGCACTTATGAAATACAGCAGCATGTTTGTCATTAATAGACCAGCAAAAAGTCAAAAGAACTCATGGTCAAAAAGACGGCGCAAGTCTCGCATTTGGGTTTGTGGTGCCCATTTTAGAGTCATTTGTCTTACTTCCAGTGAGTCCATCAAAAACTGACTTGTCAGGGAGAATACTTTAGTCAGCAATTGTTGTTTTCCTTTTGTAAATGTATTGATGGAGGATTTTCGAGGCATCCGACGTGCTCATTGCAGGTTTTGAAAAAAAAAATACAATTCCATAAAGATGCGGGCCGCGAGTGACGCTGCTATTTTCAGCGAATTTGTCTTTCAATCTTTAAATGGTCTTGCCCCACTTACCTCTCTGAGGTCCTCCAGGGTGAGGGGTTAGGGTTAGGGGTTAGGGTTGGGTTTAGAGTTGGGGTTGGGGTTAGGGGTTGGGGGGTTAGGGTTAGGGCCAGGGTTAGGGGTTACAGTTAGGGGGTTAAAGTTAGTGTTCGGGTTACGGGTTAGAGGGGTTAGGGTTAGGTTTGGAGGGGTAAGGGTTAGTGGTCGGGGTTGGGGTTAAGGAGTTAGGGTTAAGGGTTAGGGGGTTGTGTGTTACAGTTAGGGGGGTTAGGGGGTTTTTAGGATTAGGGTTAGGGGTTTGGGTCAGGGTTAGGGTGTCAGGGTTAAGGTTAGGGGTTAGGGTTTGGGGCATTAGGGTTAGGGTTTGTAGTTAGGGGTTAGGGTTGGGGTGTTAGGATTAGGGGTGAGGGTTATTGGTTAGGGTTAGGGTTAGGGTTAGGATTAGGGTAAAGGTTAGGGGTGTTAGGGTTCGGGGTTAGGGTTGGGGCTAGGGTTAGGGTTGGGTTAGGGTTAGGGTTTAGAGGGTTATGGTTAGGGGGTAATGGTTGGGGCTGTGGTTAGGGTTCAGGGGGTTAGGGTTACGGTTCGGGGTTATGGTTAGGGTTAGATGCTAGGGTTGCGGTTGGGGTTAGGGTTAGGAGTTTGGGGTTACGGTTAGGATTGAGATTGGGGCTAGGGTTTAGCGTTACGGTGTTCGGCGTTCAAGTTAGGGTGTTAGGCTTAGAGGTTAGCGGTTATGATTAGGGTTGTGGTCAGACACTACTGGATATACCAAGGACTAAGCAGAGCCTCAAAGGATCAAGCTTTTCTCTTGCTGCTTCTTCCCTTTGGAATGACCCTCCGTTAACTGTTAAGCAAGCCCCCTCTCTGTCCATCTTCAAAACTCATTTTAAAACATTTTTATTCTTTGCCTCACGACTCAGCATGAGACTTGATTTGGTTTTAGTGTTTTATTGTGCTTGTGGGGTTTTTTCTGTTAATTTATTCTTTTCAACTGTTTGATTTCACACGGCTTTTTTTCTGCAGCTTTGCTTGTTTTTGAAGTGCTCTATCAATAATGTGAAGAGCTTTAATTTGGGTTTTAATCAAACAATGCAACTTTATCATTATATTTTAACCAGCGGTGAACATAGAAATGCTTGAGCTTCTCTGCTCACTGCTCATCAATAACAAAGTTTCCTTTTCATTTTTGGTAACTATGGATGAACAAATGCGCACAGACACACAGACACACAGACACACAAAACATTGCCTGGGAGGCACAAGGGAAGATGAATTGCCGCTAAGTGCTTGGCGAATCACATTACAGTTCATAGATTATAACTATTTGAGGTAAACCCCGCTGGCAACAAAATGAGTCTGATGAGTTGGCTCTTCAGCTGTGCTCATCTCTGCTTGGACACCTCGCTGATGCATTACCTCTTTAAGAAAAACGGGGAGAAGCGAGCGGCACGCTGCCTTAATAGACCACGTTGCATCTTTCAATCTGTTTACCCTTGTCATCGTAACGAGACTGGAAGTCGTCAAATGATGCTCCAAACGATTCACTGAGGATGATTGGCTTTAGATCCAGTTGTAAAAAAAATAAAACAAAATAAAAACGAACGCAGGAGGAACACCCGGGTGCCTGTGACTCTAGTCTCAAAAAGGGCACTTGCATGGCTAAGGTAAGCACAGGCAGATGCCTGACGAAAATCAATCAATGGAGCGTCTTACTGATTCTCGCATGCCCTTTGGGCAACGTGCAAAAAGCAACATTTTTTAATTTTTAATTGTTATTTATTTATTTATTTTTTGCATGCACCCACAATACGTGCCTGTGTGTGTGCATGCGCGTGTATAAAGCGCAATTCCCATCCAGCCAGGGATTAATCCAATCCATTATCTGGCAGGGCTCAGGGCAGCCCAATCGATGGGGCTCTCAGTGGTTGCTGATGAACTTCCCGATGTGACAAGGTGTATCACTCAAAGCTGTCACAGGGCAGCACTGCATCCCAACCCCCCACCCCCCCCAAAAAGTGCAAGGCCCAAATGTGTATAATCGTGGTCGTCCCTGCAGCGAATACAAACAAGTCTGACAGTGCTAATATTGACCTGGTGAGTTGACTAATTATTGCATACACACACATATACAAGCAGGATTGAAGCAGAGGGGGGAAAAAAAACCTCCACTCCATTTGCTCTGTCACATGCTAAGCCACTCATCTCAAAACAAAAAGGTCCTGGAAGTGCATTTGAAGCAACATGGTCAGCCGTGACGTGACCGCCTTTTATTACAGACCATTAAAATGGGTGATCTTGTATTGCCATGGCAACAGCAGAGCAGCTCTTTGTCTCATTACAGCCCCCATCCACCCCATGTCGCTTATTTGAAAGGTCAATCAGTTTTTGTAATGTTTTTGCATTATTATTATTACGATTGGAAAAATCGACATTACCCTGACTTATAATTCATTTTAACTCAATATTAAATTAATATTAATTAGTATGAGCAGTTGTGTGTTGAATGTGTAACTTTAAGGGGCGGGGCCTAGTGAGTGAAATGAGGGGCAGGAGTCGGATCGGCTGGATACTTTGCCCATGAGCATCTAGACCTGAGTCGTGGCCTACAAAGAGCTCCTTGCAACTTTCTGTATTTGTATGTTCGACTGTTACATCCCGTTTAATTAATAGCGACTGAAGCTCTGCTTGCCCACATGTGAGGGCATTAAGTGCACATTTTTTTCACCTCACTAAGCTTGTCCCTCGCCGCGTCCCCTTTGCAGCTAGACAGACAGACAACTCCTTCAATGGCCACACCGTTGATATTTACAGCGATTTATTCATCAGCGAATCAAGAAGGTGTAAAACTGAAACAAACACAACACACAAAACGCTTAGATGTTGTTTGAAATGAAACGTGACAAAACAATGTGCCCCACTGGTCCGACATGTAACGAACGCGGGGCTACGCTAGTGTAGCTAACGCTAACGAGCTAATGCGCTAATGTGCATAAATGCTAACCAAACGATTGGAACGCCCCACAAATGTAAATCTACGGTGAGCAGGGACACACCCCACGAATGAATAATATGGCATACATTACATAAAACATTTAAATACAGGCTGTGCTTGGCCTATGACATGAAGATGCAGTCCATCGTTCGGAGGTTTCCCGTGCGACGTTAAACAGGAAGTGTCTCACTCCACAACGTCCGGTGTGCCCTTCACAATAACGTGTTAAGCTTACAAAATAAAGCAGCTCTGTAGCTATAGAAAATCGGAAACAAATGTTAAATGACTCTTCAGAAGCCAGAACAAAGCTTGTAAATTTGCACTTTCCAAAGTCAGGTATCACCGTATTACATTTAATGGCAATAAAAACCAGCACAGCTCATCATGGCAATCCAAGTGACACCACTATGATAAGAGGTAAAAGTTGAATAAGCTAAAAAAAAAAAAGTGTCACACTCAATTAAACAACTTAATTGTTTGACGCCATCCTGTGTGTGATAGTTTCATGTGAAATTAGGAATGCTGCGTCAATTCAAGCGTGAACTGTCATTACATGGAATGAGGACAACGCCGAGGGTGACGTTGAAACCCTTCGAGCTGAAGAAGTGAGAGGGATGATGGCAGCGGAGGTGGCGAAGGGGATCAAAATGGCAGGACGGTTATGAGATGTCTTTTCAAAACATCGCTGTTTTGGCCGCCGCGCCAGTCAATCACGATTACAATGGCGGGGGAGAGACGGGAGCGGCGGCGCAGAAAGAGCAACGGTGATAATTACAATGCAAGGGACAAGATAATGGGAAGGCGCCGAGCTCGTCCAATTGCTTAGTATATGGCGGCAACCCCCCCTCACGCCGCCGCCGCCGCCGCCTTTGACAACCGGCAATCACAGCTCATATCGTCAGGATCCAAAATGAATTAATGTGACGAACGCACTCGCTCGGTTGCTCCGTTGCTCTGAGAGGGTCAAAGAAGATTCATTGTACTTTGTCAACAGCAATATCAAAACACCAGACGTGAATGAACAACAGGACAAATATCGCATTTGACAACAAACTGTAGTCAACAAATCTAGTCTGTATTTAATGTAGAATAGTGTAATATCTATGTCTTGTATTTGTGTGACGTCATAGAGGGGGGAGGAGCCAGGTTGGGGAAGTATTGGCTTCGGTAGTGAGTCTGAGTGTGGAGCGTATGAGCGTGAGTTGTGGCTAACAGCAACTCCTATGGATGTGTGTGTTTATCGCGTGTTTTGTGTATTAAAAGGACAGTTTGCATCCGCGACTGCGTGCATCCTTCTTGCCGCTACTGAAGGGCATTACATTGGTGTCAGAAGTTTTGGATTCACCCGTTGCACGTCCATTTTTTTTGCGTAAGGATGCTCGGCGACTCCGGTACTCGGCGGAAGGTAAAGGAGGAAGCCGTTCCGTGCGGCGATGCCGTAACCCGGTGGACGGTAAAGCAAGAAGCCGTGCCCTGCGTGATTGATATGCCTGAGTCGAGTTGCACCGAGCGCGGTCGTCATGAAGCTGGTGGTTCGCGCCAAAATGAGCGCGGGCCCGCCAAAACGGAGTTGCGCCATGACGTAGCGGCAGGTGCCGCCACCATCGGAATGGATGTAAACATGCATGGCGGCGCCCTTGGGCTCGCGTGGCCCTCCATGAAAGCTCTTAAATTCTCCGGAAAAGGAAGTTGGGAAGCTTATAGAGCACAGTTCGAGTTGGTGGCTGACGTAGCGCATTGGTCGGACAAGGTGAAAGCCGTGCAGTTAGCCCTTTCGCTGACGGAGGAGGCTACATCCTGTCTGCTTCTTCTGAGCCCCGGAGAGAGACTCGATTACAGCGCCCTGGTGGGTGCTTTGCAGAGGCGCTTTGGAGAGTTTAATTTGAGAGACTCTTTGCGCTGTGAGTTCAAGCAACGTGATCGACATCCCGGTGAGCCGCTCCGTTGTCTTGCTCATGAGATCGAAAGCCTGGGTCGGCGCGCATATGCAGCAATGCCGAATGAGATCCAAAATGAACTGATACGCGACCAGTTCATCCAAGCTCTCAGGCCGGATGAGCTGCGCCTGCACGTCCAGCTTGCCCACCCGGCAGCCCTAGGAGAGGCACTTGCTCTTGCTACAGAGAGGGAGATTGCAGCCAAGGGGGCGCTACAGACAGCAGCCTGCCCCGTTTTGGCCACCTCGTTGTCGGAAGGGGAGGAGCGCAGGCCAGCGTGGGTGGAGGAGCTGGTGTGCGCAATAAAGACCCGGCCAGCACAGAAGGAGGAAGGAAGCGGTCGACGTGCACGCCCTGCTGTCTGCTGGGGTTGTGGACAGCCAGGTCATCTGCTGCGGCGCTGTCCAAAGATGTTAGACCAGCAGGGAAACGGAAAAGGGTCCGTGTAGCCCCGACAACACGGACCCTTGCAGTTGTTGACCGGGAACTGCAACCTGCATTCGGAGAGAAAGCAATAATGGTGGGCTGGACGGACGTGGGGGACCCCAGTCATGTTCGCGTGCAGATTGGGGACGTTTCCTGTACAGCCCTGGTGGACACAGGGTCTTCAGCCACAATTGTGAGGCCTGACGTTGTTCCAGTGGGAACCGTCTTAACATCGACCTTTACAAAACTGAGGACCGTGACCGGTGAAACGGCCGAGATGAGAGGCAAAGGGACATTTTTGTTTGTCCTGGGGGTTTGTCCACAACCCACTCAGCTTGGGTAGCTGACGTGAGTGACCCCTGTATTCTCGGACGGGACTTTTTAAAAGCTGCAAATGTGTGGTGGACTTGGGAGCTGGGGTGATCACCCTGGCGAGTGGTCAGCATGTAGGGCTGATCACGGCGTCTCCGGTGGTGGCCGTTAACAATGCAGACCCTGCGGCGGAGAACACAGATGTGCGGATGACCCTACCCAGCCTGACCAAGGCAGCAGCAGCGCTGACTCTTCGACAGTCGACGGTAGATCGGGTAGAGTCCGCTCGCCCTGTGATGGACTGCCCACTGGCGGGGCCAATGACATCCAGCCCAGCCACGTCAGTGGAGTTAACCCCGGGTCGGCCAGCAGAGAACCGGACTGGGGCTATCCGGTCCATTTGGGAGAAGAACTGCGACGGCTTGGATGTCGAGCAGCGGGAGCAGCTGTGGCAGGTACTGTGGGACTTCGAGAACATCTTTGCCCTCAGTGAGAATGAGGTGGGCCTCACTCACTTGGTTGAGCACCACATCGACACCGGTGACGCGCGACCAGTAAAGGTTCGGCCCCGACGCCTGCCTCTGGCCCGGCAGGAGGCCGCGGATCAGGAGATCCGTGCCATGCTTGAGGCAGGGATCATAGAGCCCTCCGACAGTCCGTGGGCGTCTGGCGTGGTCATGGTCCCCCGAAAAAGAGCACCAGACCACGGTTCTGTGTGGACTACAGGCCGCTCAATAAGGTGACAAGAAAGGACTGCTACCCGCTCCCACGTATAGACGACACATTGGATCTGGTCTCAGGCTCCGCGTGGTTCTCATCACTCGACCTGCGCAGTGGCTACTGGCAAGTCCCCCTCACCACGGAGTCCAGACCCAAGACGGCATTCTGCACCACCCGAGGACACTGGCAGTTTAAGGTCATGAGTTTTGGACTATGCAATGCACCAGGAACATTTGAGCGTTTGATGGACACAGTGCTCTCAAACATTCCGAGGCAAAGGTGCGTGGTGTATTTGGATGATGTCCTCGTCCATGGTGGGTCTTTTCAGGCTGCAATTGAGTCTCTGAGACTGGTGCTGGGGAGAATTGCAGCAGCTGGGCTGAAACTGCACCCAGAAAAGTGCCACTTTATGCAGCGTGAGGTGGAGTTCCTCGGCCACCGAGTGAACAGTGAGGGCATCAGCACGTTGGAGGAGAAGGTCCGCACCATCAAAGACTGGCCGGTACCAAGGGACCAGAAGCAGTTGAAAAGCTTCTTGGGGCTGGCCTCGTACTACAGACGGTTCGTGAAGGGATTCTCGTGCATTGGGGCACCCTTGTTCCGCCTCCTTAAAGACAACCAACCCTTCCTCTGGATGCCGGATTGTCAGGAGGCGTTCTCCAGCCTAAAAAGAGCCCTCATGAACGCTCCTGTTCTCACCCCACCAGATCCAGCCTTGCCTTTTGTGCTGGACACGGACGCGAGTAATGTCGGCATGGGGGCGGTGTTGTCACAGGTGGGGCCGGAAGGTGAGCAAGTGGTGGCCTATTTCAGCCGCACTTTCAACAAGAGTGAACGACGCTACTGTGTTACCAGACGTGAACTGCTAGCAGTTGTTTTGGCTACACGCCATTTCAAGTATTACCTGTGTGGCGTGCCTTTCACCATCAGGACAGATCACGCTGCACTACAGTGGCTGATGTCGTTCAAGGAACCAGAAGGCCAAGTAGCACGGTGGCTGGAGGAGCTGCAGGCGTTTCACTTCACTGTGGTACATCGAGCTGGGACTCAGCACGCCAATGCGGACGCCCTTTCCCGGCGGCCGTGTTCTGTTAGCGACTGCAGCTACTGCGACCGGCGGGATGCTAGGGAGTTGGAGCTGCGTGGTGAAGCGACTGCTGCTGGACCGTCATGCTGCACCTTGGAGGCTGTGGACATTGCAGAGTGGGCTGCAGCAGGATGAGGACCGTGATCTTCATCCTGTGCGACAGTGGGTCCAGAGTGGCACGAGGCCACCCTGGGAGGGTGTGATGACTCTCCGTTACCACCAAAGGCCTTTGGAGCAAGTTTGCTGTGTTACGCATGAAAGACGGCGTGTTGCAGCGTGCCTGGAAGGAACCAGCCACCGGGGAAGAGAGATGGCAGGTGGTAGTGCCCGGAGCTCTTAGAGAGATGGTGCTAAGAGCATGCCACGGGAGCACCGGCTCAGGACACTTTGGCAGCACCAAGACCCTCCGACGGCTGCGCCAAGGGTTCTATTGGGGTCAGCATCGACGGGACGTAGAGGATTTCTGCCGGCGCTGTGACGAGTGTGCAGCCTACAAGGGACCTCAAGACCAATCACATGCACCACTTCAGCAACAGAGGGTTGGGGCGCCCATGGAGAGGGTTGCTGTGGACATTATGGGCCCTTTTCCCGTGACGGACAGAGGGAACCGTTACGTGCTTTGTGCGATGGACTATTTTACAAAGTGGCCCGAGGCATACGCACTGCCAGACCAAGAGGCGGAGACAGTGGCCAATGCGCTACTGGAGGGCATGTTCTGCCGGTTTGGGACTGCAGACATCCTCCACAGTGACCAAGGCAGAAATTTTGAGTCCAAAGTTTTTGCTGCTCTTTGTAAACGCCTTGACATGCAGAAAACACGCACCACCCCTTTGCATCCACAGAGCGATGGTCTTGTGGAACGATTCAACCGAACCATGCAGCAGCAGCTCGCCATCCTCACCTCCAAACACCAACGTGATTGGGACCAGCACATCCCGCTGGTACTGATGGCTTATCGTTCAGCGGTTCAAAGTTCCACAAGTTGTACTCCTGCTCTGCTGATGCTGGGCCGGGAAATTCGGACACCGGCAGAGATGGCGTTTGGAAGACCTCCCGGCGGCTCAGAGGACCAGCCGGGGCCGGAGTATGCCCGGAGACTGCAGGATCGGCTGGAGGCAGCGCACGCGTTCGCACGGGACCAGCTGGAGAAGGCCGGTGCACGTCAAAAGCGGAACTATGACGTGCGGAGCAAGGGGCGGAATTTCCAGATTGGGGAACTGGTTTGGGTGTATACACCTAAAAGAAAGAAAGGGCGCTGCCCCAAGCTAGACAGCCATTGGGATGGGCCATGTAGGGTACTTGAGCGGGTGGGGGAGGTAGTTTATCGGGTGGCAGTCCCCCCCAGGGGCAGAAAAGTTGCCCTACATCGGGACAGGTTGGCCCCCTACCGGGGAAATGGTGTTCCTGTATTTGAGGCGGGGTCCGCTTCATCTGCCAGTTCAGAACAATTGGTGGATCCATGTTCCCCAGATCCCACCAATGTTGTCCCGAGTCAGCCAGCTGCAGACGGTATCGACTCAGAGCCGGGCCGACCACAGAGGCGGAGACGAAGACCACGACGGCTGGAGGACTTTTTTTGTTGACCCCTCGGGGCGAGGGTTTCATAAAGGGGAGGGCAGTGTAATATCTATGTCTTGTATTTGTGTGACGTCATAGAGGGGGGAGGAGCCAGGTTGGGGAAGTATTGGCTTCGGTAGTGAGTCTGAGTGTGGAGCGTATGAGCGTGAGTTGTGGCTAACAGCAACTCCTATGGATGTGTGTGTTTATCGCGTGTTTTGTGTATTAAAAGGACAGTTTGCATCCGCGACTGCGTGCATCCTTCTTGCCGCTACTGAAGGGCATTACAATACCAACCAGATCTCTTTCAGCCGCCGGTGATAGTGCGAGTCAAATTCACTCAGTTTAACCTTTAAAATGTACATGTGCAATTACAATTTGTAGTGATAGTCTTAATTCGAAACATGAATGTCGGACTCAAACGTTTTAAAAGGCAGATTCATACTCCTTCCTATATTAAAAATTATTTGTCTTTTTGCTAGTTTAATCAAAACAATGGTCCTTGGAGACAACAATTTATCCACACTTTTTTTTCTCTCCACAGTTGACTGTAACATGCGCTTCGCTTCTTTTGCGGTAAGTGGATTAGCTCCAAGTTGAGCTACAGTGATCCCTCACTATTTCGCGGTTCATTTATCGCGGCTTCAGTGCATCGCAGATTTTTTCAAACATATTCATAAAAAAACAAAATGTTTATATGTTTTCTGTAGGTTTTTTGTTATTCATAAACTAATCCAACCTATACAGTACATGTTTAAATCTATTAGTATACAGCATTTAGTCATGTTAATTACTTCAAAATGTACTTCTACATGCATGTATACCATTAAATTTGGCCTTATAAATATTATGTACATGTACCTATATGGATGGGGTGGGGGTCGCTACTTTGCGGATTTTCGTTTATCGCAGGTGGTTTTGGTCCCCATAAACCGCGATAAACGAGGGATTACTGTACTTGCAAAGTGCACATCCCTTCACTTTGTTATCCAACGGAGATGGGAAGGGTTCGCATGTTTTGCAAAACAGAAACGCAACAGTGGAAACTAACAGTTTGAACAATTATCAGAAACACTCCCACCTCTAGTTACGTAATTTCGCTGTGCAGTATTTGAATTGAATGTTCACTATTACCTGTTTTTTAACTGTTCCGAAACCAGAGTTTGTATCGCTAGCAAAACAGCAGTTAGCTTACCTGACTTTTAGAGAGTTTTGTAATGAATTAAGTTCCACCTCTAGTTTCGTCATTTCATTGTACTTGAATTGAATGTTCACGCCCACGTTTTTTTTTACTGTTCCCGAAACTAGAGTTTGTATCGCTAGCAAAACAGTGACGTTAGCTTACCTGACTTGTAGAGGGCTTTATAATGAATTAAATTCAACGTTGCCAGTCTTGCGTCTTGTTTCTATGAGGTGCAAACAACGTGGTTTGCCATTTTATTTTACCAACATCATAGACAAGATAATCAATGTATTCAAATTAATGATCCTGGGAGTTGCTCCCATTTGATGTTTAGCTCACCGCTTAAACATCAACAAGTGACGCGGATTGGAATGTGTCAAGTGAAGTCTTTAAAGTTTTTGGCAAGCGAGTGGCATGTCCTAAAAATAGCAACTTGAGTCTAATTAGTCAAGTCATACGACTCGAGTCAACCCATCTCTGATAATTACTATTTTGGAATATTTTGTTGTTGTTGACCACCTTCTGCCCCCACACTTCAGCCAATGTAGTAGTAAATCAGTGGAAATGAGTGTGATGATTATTTACTTTTAAAGTCAATTTACAATGTGTGCCTCTAAAATTTCATGATAAAAATATTATTAATAATAATAATAATAAAATTGATCCGGAGTACTGCAATGCCTTGGCTAACAAAAGCTCATCTCAGCTCAAGCACAACAAAAGTGTAATGTCACCATCTTTTGTCCGCAAAAGACATTACATCATGGAATCTAAATACTGTATACCGTTTGAGGTACTGATAAAGGTCTACATACTGTATCAATATCCAGGAAGGATTGCCCGCTCCAGGAGAGACCAGGAGAAACTTATCCATGCTTTTATCTCCAGTAGACCTGATTATTGTAATAGTTTTCTTACCAGACTACCTCAAAAGAGCATCAAACAGCTGCAGCTCATTCACAATGCTGGAGCTCATGTTATGACCACAACAATGAGATCAGAACATATGACTCCAGTCCTAAAGGCTTTAGACTGTTTTAGTTTTAATCACGTGATTTTATGGTAAACTGCTAAATATTGAATCATATAAATATTTGTTGCATCCAAAAAAAAAAAAAAAAACTAGCATCATTTAGCAGAACACTCACCCAAGCGCGAGTTATTTAAAGTCAATAACATAAGTTTTCACATGATTGAGTACCTACTGACAATCCGCTTTGAACGCTTGGCGGTGGTCCCGGAGAATCCCATCGCTCATCTTCAGCAGGGACAATCACCTTGGTAATCAAGCGCAACATCAACAACTTCATTTTCATGAAGCCTCCTTTTCATGCTTTATATGACCAAAGTGGATGCAATGAGTCATGATCAAACGAAAGGGATAGCGTGCACGCAGTTTGTAAATCCCCTTCTTGCTTGTAACGCTGTGTTCAAGTCAAATACAATGTTATGTTCTTGTTGACTTTTTTTTTTTTCCAACTTGGATGTGTCGTGTAACTCACTTTGTGTTAACATGTATAAAAGCTGTAAAAGAACGACAATCAACCATTTATAAATCAATGAAAATCTGTGACGTGTGTGTGTTAACGCTCAAGAAACATTACCGTAACGTTTGGGTGTAATGTACGAATGTAACAGCAGATGGCAGCAAAACACTGTGAACACAAGTAGGCCAGTGACACTTTTTGTATTAGCTTTTATGTACTTAAAAAAGCAGCAGCTGACAACAACAAAATATCGGCAAGGTTAATCAAAACAGTTTATTTTACTCAACAAGTGGTGATCAATAGAAATGAAAATAAAATCTTGGGAATCCCCCCCCCCTCCCCAAAATTACAAATTATAGCCGATTCAAACCTTGCTTTGGCACTAAAAAAAATATGGATATACAGTATATATATACATAAAAAGGCACTGTGTCACTTATGAAACAGTCAACCATTAACAAATACGACATACATTTAGAGCATTTTATTATGACAACACCAGCCCTAAAAACAAAATGCTTCCAAAAAAGGATCTTTGCGGAGTTACGAGTGTCATCCAGTGCTAAGACTTTGTTTGTGCCACATACTTGCTGCAAATAAGTATGAATTACCCGTCACCTAAAGAGGGTCAGGCTGCCCGGCCTATTATTAACACAAAAGAGAGAAGAGGAAGACATTTGCACCGGATTTCACCTCGGCCCGTTTTGCTTTCTGCCCCTAAATTAGGCAAACCCTGCTCTCGAGCGTTACAGTACGCACATACCTTTGTGTGGGTGTACCCATTTATACGGATCCTTGGGATCCATTAATGTACCAGGAGAGTACAAACTTGCTCAGTAGTTGGTACAGACTTGAGTTGATAACCTGAAAACAGGAGAGGTCCTTTTTCTGTACCTTTCTGGTTGTGCAAATTCAATATTTGTTCAATCTCGTTCTGAAGAGCAATCTGATTGGCTGTCAGATTCTTGCTCAAGACATTCAAATAATGCATAGTGATTTTTTTTTTTTTTATCCCGTCACAGGCATGTTGTTGCCTTAGCCCTCTCTACAGGAATCCGTGCTCATCCAGTCCTTTCGGGGTCACCGGGTTCCACTTTGCAACGGTCTTGGTGGAAGCTGAATAGCCTGCAAAACAAAAGTAAAGGAGTCAAGGCCAATGTTCAGGTGAACCCCAAATCCACGTTTTGAAGTACCTGGTTGCGGTCGGTCGGCACGGAGATCTGATGGCTCAGCGTTTGCCACGGGAAGTCCTCTGGCGTCCACGTCACTCTCCCCCGAAGACGTGTGCTCCTCTGCTCTCATGTACAAGGCGGGCCTCTTGTGGTACTTGGCCCGATAGGTGTCCGTCATGCAGTTATCCACAGAAAAATAAGTTGTGGGCAGAACCACATCGGGGGAGTCGGCGCCATCTCGGCCAGGGAGCCTCTCTTCGCTCTCGCTGGCCGACAGGTCGTTGCGTTCCTGGTCCGAGGATTTGTTGGAGCTGGTGTCGGACGAGAACCGGCGCTCGGCCGGCGTCTCGATCCAGCGGATCAGGGTGTTGTGCGAGAGCGCCGGCGTGGTGCTTTTGGGTCGACGGGCCGGTATTTCTGGAGGTTCCGACGAATCGGTGTGATGACCGGCAAAGTGTTTCGGGGGTAGCGGAGGGGGGGAGTTGTGCGGAAAGGCGTCAATGCGGTTCGCCTCAGAGAAGGGTCCGGCGAGGTCGTCTGAACTGATCCATTCAGAACTGCTTGTCTTTGTCGAGTAAGGCGGAATCGGGCTGACTGGACTATCAATGTTTTCTTCTTTTTCGCTGTCCAGGTCGTTGTTTTCCAAGACTCCGGGAGTGTATCGGAAAGCTCTTTTTCTATTTAAAAAAAATAAATAAAAATAAGCATACAGTAGACACCTGTGCAGATTATATGAATACATCAAAATGAATTTACCTCTGTAAGGGTTTATGCGAGTCAGACAGGTCCGGAGACTTTTTCTCTTCTTGTTCACCTTGGCAAGAAAAAAAAAAAAAAAAAAAAGAAAATTCCCTGATGTTAATTCCAGCACCAAACGGTCCGAAATAAAGCAAGCAGACATCTGTCGCAGCTTTAACTTTGCTAAAGGGACTATGTGATGATGTTTTCGACGTGTTATCTAACAGGGGTCACCACGAGGCTCTCTGCCGGGAGCGGGGAAGTATCAGAGCAGCTTGTCTGGCACTGCAGCCTTGGGGAGGAGTGAAAAAGGAGAGGGGGTGGGGAGTAGGGGCTACTGAGGATGTCTGGTCCAGCCAGCGATCGCAGACCCTCCGAAGGGTATCTGGTGCCTCACCCAGAACTCGCTAGTTTGGAGCTAATAAAGAATTCCAGCAGATTCACAAGTTGGAGCAAGTTATGAAAAGAGATTAGGAGGCTCTTAATCAATTTAAGAATACATCCGGGGTTGGCTTAAACCCTTTTACTCTGGCCCAGACAAAGTAATTTGAAGCAAGCATTTTAATTTGAAGCAAGCATTTTAGGGTCTAATAGCTACCAAATTTTAACCCTGTGTACTCGACGGGTGACTCCACGCTACTGGCACTGCATTCAGTTTGCGAAGAGAGGTCATCATGTATCACGCGATATGATTGATTTCACTTACTTGGTCTGAAAATTAAATGAATGCAGCTTTGTTCATCGATTTCTAAGACAGCAGCCAAATGGAGACAGACAATTAAATGTTTATTGACGACATGGCGGAAGTCACCTGTGCATCCATCTGATGCTATTCGTGCCATTTTGTGTTTAACTAAACAGGCTCAAATTTCAGATAGACTAAATAAATCTGAGGAATTCGACAGAAAATCTTCATTCGATCTCTAAAAATATTAATAAAAAAAAAAAAAGCTGGGAAACAATACTATATGGAGCGGTAATGCATTTTTGGGGTTTTTTTGGGGGGGTAATAATTCCACTACTGCCACTCCATCCATTTTCCATCCTCTGTCCGTTGCATCCAAATGCCAAAAATTGGAATTATTTGATTCAAAGGAACAAGACCGGCCAACGCAGAGTCCCGCCTTCGCAGTTGTTGCCAAGTCATCATTTCACCGGGCGGTGATGAGCTAAGTTGGAAAAGGTGAGAGCGATCTGCAAGAGAAGCTGACGAAACGGACGAAATGAAGAGGAGAGTGGCCATCTGCGATGCGTCGGCACACTCTCTCAAAGCATTAGAGGCTAAATCCTTTGTGCTGGCATGCAATTACACTGGGGTCAGAACACCCCCCCCCCCCCCCCAACCCTCCATACACAACGCTATTGCGTTTTTAAGCTGCCAAGTCCATGAGGCAATTCACAATTTCAGGATGTTGATCTGTAATCCTTACTCAAAATAAAGAGATGCCGACACACCTATTTGCTAGGGACTTAACAATGGCATAAAAATAAAAAAAAATACGACAGTGAAACTCCTCTACAATGAAACCTGCATGGGCAAAAAAATACCCCCTAGTGTGAAAAAAATCTTCATTCATTAACACCATTCCCACTCGCCTGCTCCCCATACAATGAAAAAAACCCTGTTGCGTTATACAAAATCTTTTTCTCTGCTCTTGCCTCGTGACGAGATTCACTACAACAAAATGTAATCCAACATAGACCTCTACTGCTTCGTTCGGAAACGGCAACAGCAACCACCACATTGGTTTACACATGCGCAGTAGTCCTGGAATTATTTGTTATTGTTCGTTTCAGACACAGCAAGAACGTTGCATTGCCAAAATGGCTACAAAATGGACCTTTGGATTTCAAGCAGCTAAGACAAGAAGAGCTCTGACGCTTGAAGACAGGATAAAGGTAATAAAAATGAAAGATGGAGGAAGCAAAATAGAAGACTTTATCCAAGAAATTGATGTAAGTGAAAGTGAATGCTGATTGTAAATTTTGCAATTTCTTTCCCTTTTTTTCTTTCTACACTGACTATATCAAGTGTATCCTCATACTTATGCACTATTGGAATAAAAATAAAGAGTACACATACGTTTGTGTGTGTGTGTGTTTACATCTGAGATCAAATTTGCGACAAGGAAAAACCCCCTGTTGTGAAAAATGTCTTGCTACAAACATGATTTCGTTGTGGAGGAGTTTCACTATAATAATAAAAACACAGGTGCCCATTTCAAGAGCCACTGTTGTACATCCAAAATGTCCGCCCAGGTGAGTGACAACCCTAGTTCAGGCCCGGCCTCGGTTTGCTAACTCAAGGACAGACAATTTATGCAAACAGCGAGGGGAGGGAATCCATTCGGCCGGCCCGTGGGTTCAAACTCATTCCGACAATATTTGTGTCGTGCGCGAGGGCTGGTGGGTCGCATGGTCAAGTGCAAACGGGAGCGCTAATGGCCTCTCCGGTGCGTTCCTATGAGGAGTTGCTGGAGCGGCCAAGGATGATTTAGCAACGGCATCGAGAGACACCGGATGTCCGTCCCGCCATGTCCGAGCCTCCGTTTTGTCTCGCGCCACCTTTTCGCAAGGATCGTGGATGGGAATCTGCAGTGGCCAGGCAACAAATTGAACTCCGGCCAAATTGACTTTTGGGCCACCTTCAATGCAAGCTTGCCACTATAGTGTGCATGAGTAGCAGACAAATATCTCCCCACACACTCACTTGAAATTTTCCACAAATGGAAAGTGGCTGGGGGATGTTTATTTGCTCGGGTGTAAAGTGGACGAGGCCGTCCATATGGAACAATCCATCCATCTATTTTCTATAGCGCACATCCTCGGTGAGGTCGAATGTGAGCGTCTGCGCTATCCCGGCTGACTTTGGCCAGGATGCAACGTATGCCCTGGATTGATCGGCGCTCAATAACAGGACACAAAGACACATCGGTGCACTCATCACAGTAGTCTGTGATTGTTTTTTTTTTTTTTAAATCCTGATGGGGGGGGAAAAAAGGGAGCAGTCTACTTGAATACGTTATTCCGGCACAGGTAGCTACGCTGAGGCAATGGGACGCGCACTTCACGTACTTTCCCCAAACAAGTTAAACAAGTTTCAAGAGGGTTTGGTTCAAGCTTCGGGACTCACTACTTGTGTTGGAAGTCCACCTTGAATTCAAAACAAAACAAGACTACGAGCAGTTGCGCCCACCTCCACCAAAGCCGAAGGAAAACTCTCGCAGTCAACAGCTTTGGAGGAGAAAAAAACATAACAAAAACGGAAATTACTTTCTGCCCTCATCCTACACTGATGAAAACATTCTTGGCAGAGGCAACGCGGTTGTTTTTGTGCTTCGTTTTTGAAACTCACCGTGACCTGGCAATAAACATGCCTGCAGTTTGTTGGCTTCCTGTCTGAATAGCACCTTCCGACAGGCCCGGCCGGCCGTGCCATTTTCTGGCCGGCTGAGCACAGCTGGGTGGCCCTTACAAGTTCACTCATCATCATCATCATCATCATCATCATGACCACCAACAGCCTCTTATTCAAGATTAACTCCGTGTTCCCGAAAAGGGAATTACTGTTTCTACATCGGTGAGCTCAAAAGTTGCTTTTCTTCCTGAACTCGGTTTAAAAGGAAGATTTGGTTTTCCGTTCAAAAAAATGTCACAGTCGCTTCAGGCAGTGAGGTACCTCACAACAGGCAGGACAATAAATCCAATCAATTTTCTCATTATAGCCTAAGACTGAAAGGGCAAAAAAATTTTTTAATGATTCTTCGGATTGTTGGGAAACTACAGTCAAACCTCGGTTTTCGTCCATAATCCGTTCCAGAAGGCTGTTCGAAAACCGAAATTGATCAAAAACCGAAACCACTCTCTTTTTAAAATAAAAATGTTTACTGAACACGTCTGCTCACAATGGAAAGCAAATGGTGCATTCAAGTGCGCTCAGTTTGTTCGAGAACCGAAATTTGTTCGTCATCCGAGGCATTAAAAACTCTTGGGGCGAAAACCGAATTGGACGAGAACAGAGACGTTCGAAACCGAGGTTTGACTGTACGTTGGAACTATTTGAGTGCCTTTTTGAGAGATCGTGACTTACCGGTATAAAAGGGAGCTGGCATGATGTCATCATCACTTCCCTTTGGAGGGAAAATATCCCTAAAAGAACAAAGTGAAAAGAATTAATTGTGTCATGTTGAAATCAGCATGCACAAGACATGTTATGAATTTTTCTAAAACGGTTTCCAGGTATCTTTGAAACGCCCTTGAGGTCCAACAAAGATCGTCAAAACATGTTTTCACTTGTGGAGCAACACTTCATTCAGTACCAGCCAATTCTAGACCAAGTCTGAAAAGACGTTTAAAAACATCTTTGGGAGTGAATGAGTTAAGGTGCAGCTACTACAAATGCTTATTTGTGCGCAGCTGTGCGTCGCTTCTGGTTTTGACATGAAACTGGTTCGCAGGTCAACAGTGGAATGAATGCAATTATTTACCGGGTCAGCTGCAGCTCGCCTATTGATTGGAGTTCTTTGGGAGGAAAGTTCTCCACGACGGGAGAGTCCAGATTTGCGGAGCTATTGCTAATTCTGTCGCTGCTCTCGTAACCGGATTCCGTTCGCTGGATCTTCCAGTTGTCGTTGTAGACTTTGAGAGTGGCCGTGCCCTTCGACCTCTCCTTGTCGCCGTAGCCGCCCCGGCCGATGGATTCCAGCGAGCTGCGGCTGCTGCCATTTTCGTGTCTCTGGTCGTCCTCGTAAATGGTCATGAGGCTATTGGGCTTGCGCTCCTCGCGGCCTCCCGACATCACCTCCAAATCTCGCTCCCGCGTCACCGACTTGCCGCTAGGCCATCTCGGCGGACTTATCTGCTGCCGCTCTGCGCCGGCCGCGTTGTCAGTGGCGCTTGAGACACTGTCACATTGAGCGGTTCCCGCATGGGCTTCCAGGGCCGAGTGGATCTGCTGTGACCGTTTCCCGCGCTACCAGGACGCCCGCGAGAGTCCTGGCTGCTATCGGTGTCATAGCCGTTGGTCTCCAATTTCCGACTGTAGTGAGCACTTCTCACGCTGGGCACACCGGGTAGCACTTGAACCCTCGAGCTGGAGCGGAGGGGCACTTGAGAAGGCCTGCTGCTGAGTTGGGGTGGGCGGTCAGTCCGTGTGGGACCTTTCCCCTGGCTGCTGTACAAACGAGTGTCCATGTAGTGGTTGAAACCATTTTCTGGCGGGGAGACGGAGCGTGAGTGGTGGCGATCTTGACCAGCATCTGCGCGGGAATAAAAAGGCACATTTTATTGACAAAGTTGACGCAGCGGTCCAGATCGGCTCCTTTTATAGCTTGTATATGTGTAATATGTGTGTAATAACAGTTATTACACATTCGATGTTCTGACAAAAGAACACAGCAGGTTGGGGAGGGAAAAAAGGAGGGGCAAAAAAAAAAGTGTTGATTATAGCCCACGGGAGTCCAATTCCTTGTTTTTTGTCTCGGCACAATTCAACTTCAATACATCTATTGTCCCACTTTTCAAGCAATATGCAGCGATATACACCAGAATACCAAAATATGACAAAATGAATACATATGTGCTGCGCGTCTTGTTTGTCGGTCGTAAAGAGGGGAATCAGAGAATTCTAACTGCGAGAGAGCGGGATGAAAGAAAGCTCAGACGGACGTCAGCAGTTAATCCCCTTTCTGACACGTCGCTCCCTAACCGGCGCTTACATAAGGCCCGCTGAATGGGAGACAAGGGCCGCTCTCGTGTGTCATAAAAGCCTCGGAATTCTCCCCCCCCCCCCGCGCATGTTCGATGCGCGGCATCACATGTGCAGGCCGTCCACGCGGGTCCGTCACCGACCTTTGTAGCGTGATTCCGCCCGACGCTGACCGCTTCGATCGGAGTCTCTTCCGACTGGATGCGCCTCTCCGCTGGCTCGGTGCGCAACTTCCCTGAAAATCTCTTGGAGTTGACGCTTGGTTTCGCTGGTGCCGGTGTTCCCTGTCCAACACAAAATATACAACAGCAAGTCACGCACTTGCGTGAGAATAGAAGGTGTTGCAATTGTTAGGACGGGGGGGAGAGGCATCTTGGTAAAAACGGGCACCGGAAGCCATCGCGTGGGAAGACAATATCATGCATAAGGCATTGGTATCCTCGTACGGTATTGTTCAGATTTTATTTTGACGCCGACCATCGCGACGCATAGGATAGTAGGTTATGAACAATCGTTCTGGCAGCTGGCTTGACTCAGATGGCTCCCCGCAAAAGGACACTCGCGGGGGATGGCGCCGATGAGAGTCATAAAAATTTTTTTACCGGATTGGCCCGAATATAAGACGCCCTGATTATAGGACGACCCCCTCTTTTTCAAGACCCAAGTTTGAAAAAAAGACTTTTTGAACACCAAATTAATTTTTATACAGAAAATAATTACAGTACATCTGAAACAAATGATTATAACAATATATTTGAGAGAAAAAACATCTCAAAGTTTACACCATAACTTCTCCTCAGCTGCCGGTTCACCTGGCCGATCTTCGACACACTTTTCTCCAGATTGTCGCTACGTTTCTCCATTTTCTATTATTTTCTTTCTTACCGCTATTTTTTATTTTTCTTCTTCGTACTAACGCTATTTTTATTCTTATTCTTTGTGACAGGGGTTCGCTTTGGCCTGGGGAGTCAAGTTCAGCATTCGCTTCAATGATATCTGGCGCCATCTAGCGTTGTGAATGGGTATAATGTCTAGACCCTGAATATAAGACGACCTCCACTTTTTGAGTCTTATTTCAATGCAAAAAACACCGTCTTATATTCGGGCCAATACGGTATGTATGTCTGTGTGCAAAAGCGATCAATAGTGCAAAAAAAAAAAAAAAAAGATTGGCCACTGGCTAAAAGAATTCTGCTAAATTAGCTAGCGGAGCACAAGGTCCCCTTTTGGCCAGTCAAGAGTGGGCAATTCACTTTTTGAAGGCCATGTGAGAAACTGAAACAGCAGTCGAGTCATTTTGAATTGAATGTATTCTTTTTTCTTAAACGGTATTGTTTTCACAAGCAGCCACTTGTGCAGCCTAGCAATGGCATGTTCCCTCATATTAAAAGATAAATCACTATTTCATTAGCATTCCCAAAGAACATGTCTACAGGCAGCCTATTTTATGAATATTTTTTTTTAAAGTGTGCTGACATTATGAGCACAAACCACGCAGAAAGTAGTTTATAGGACTGCCAAATCCTTACAAGGGTAAATTCCTCTCTTCCCTCCACTGTGCAGGAAATAAGAATTGTTGCAAACTTGAAGACCACAGTTGGCGTTGGCACGCTTCTTTCCTTTTCCCTGAATACAGTGACGACATCTAGAAATTGGCAACACTGAAGACAATTCTCTGCTTTGGTTTGCTTTTCCTGTGGCCACATATGCACATCAAAACTTAACATAATATTTTGACTATAATAGTAAGACTTTTGGCGGTCTGGATGTGTGGACCACAGGCCCTAGTTTGCCAGAGGTGCTTTAAGTTTTTTAATTCATGGGTGGGTTGGGAAAAAAAAAATCCACCAAACAACCACCTCTCGTGCTCATCTGAGAACCACACAAAAATGTTGATATGCACCCCAGGTTATTAGTTTTTACTCAACTTTGTCCACAGAAACTGTGTTGGGGTTTTTTTCCAGTGCACTTTCGCTCTTTGCTTTAGGTTGGGGGGTGTCAAACTCATTTTTGTCACGGGCCACTTTGGAGTTCTCTCTTCCGTCGGAGGGCCATTATGACAGTGAAACCAAATCAACGTGTCATTTCATCGTATTATTACTTGTACACAACAAATTGATGGATTACTAGTTTACTAATTTTCTTTGATTGTTCAAGTGAGTGTAAACAGGGTAACAAAATGATTGCGAAATCTCAATGTTATTTATTACGCATGACAATTTGACATTCCGGAACAGATTTTAGCAAGGATCATTGCTTTCGCGGGCCACAAAAATTGATGTGGTGGCCCGGATCTGGCCCCCGGGCCTTGAGTTAGACACCTGTGCTTCAAGTGAATGAAAACATGATACAGGATTCTCCTTTTGCTTCATTCAATGTTGTTCCTTTGATGTTTTGATTACCTCTCTGCAGTTTCCAACGATGCAAATTCATGCGGGACATACAGTTACTGTAATTAATGTGTACTTATTGTGTACCTGGCCCACGTCCTCCACTAGTTCTGGCACCGGTGCGGCTAAAGCTGGTCGGAGGCTTCTGATTTAAGGAGCGTGGAAGACCCAGCAGAGCGTTCAGATTCTCTTTGGTTAGTTCCAGTTTCTTGGGGGACGGAAGCGGAGATGTCACACCTAAACCGGGAAACCGAAACAGATTGCGTTCATGTGCGATACGAGCAGGGATGAAAACACAGGCGAGACCACGACGCATCGGTTTCGTCACACGCCGCCATCAGGCCGGCTGCCACCCGGCTGGGACCTGGGCTGGAGCCAGCATGGAGGGTTTTGAGGAGGATCTTTAAACGGGGATAAAACCTCCCCAAGCGCACAAATCCTGGGGTGTATAATCCACGAGCGAGTTCACTGATTGCACGAGCTGCTTAACGTGCATGCAAAAAAAAAACATCGTTTTTTTGGGGGGGAGCTCGACGTCAACATATCCACCATTCCATTTCGTACAGTGCGACTTGCCTTCTCCATTCTTGCCTTCTCCATTCTCAAGGTTCTTGTAGTGGGTTTGGCTTAAATTCTGCTGGGACGCATCCGCCGCCGTAATGGCGCTGCCATTCGGGTTGGCGTAAAACAGCAGAAGAGGCTGGAAGTGACCTCGAATACATTTGCTGACCACATCTTTCCACCTGGAGCCGACCTGAAGCGAGAACAAGAGGAGGAAGGACGACACGTGATCGTTTTACACTGAAACAAAGCGCAAAGGCTCCTTTCATGGCCGCGTTCAAAAAGAAACCTGTGAGCACCAGCAGATGTTGGAACAGAAGCCAAACCGTAACTGGAAATAAAATGAGGGTGAACCGCACCTCGCAGTCCAATTGGCGAGCGCGTGGAACAATCACATTAGCGCCGCCTTGGTCAGGTGCCGCCGCGGAGACGCCACAAAGGCAAAAGCTGTGGGCTAACAGATGCCCGTGTGCCTCTTAATTAAGCCAATGAAGATTACAGCGGAGGGATGAGGGAGAGCGGGAACAACGGAAGAACAAACAGAATATGTAGCAAATGCAACGCGAGGAGGAAAGCCTCGGTCTAAACGTCGAGCTGTATAGAGGCACGGACAAAAATGTCGGCGATCTTCGAGATTCGAAATTAGCCTACCGCTGCACCACCGTCTCATTTGGGACCATGCAGCAATGATTCGAGACAAAAATCACAGAGCAGCGTTGCAAAATGTGATCCGAACGTGTTCATCTATGGACGTTCCGCTGTAGCAACGGGCCATTTGGCACCGGTCCAAATTAGGATTGTGCGGACTTGGCAGCAGCCCGAGCTCTGCGCAGCGCCACTCCAAGTGGATATAAAACGGCGGGCTACCATTTAGACAGTATTTGACTTCGTTTTCGTTCCACAAGAAGGGCAAAATACAGTGATCCCTCGCTACTTTGCGGTTCGTTTATCGCAGCTTCATGCATCGCGGATTTTTTCAAACATATTCATAAAAAAATAAAATAAATTAAAAAAAATCTTCATATACATGTTGTACAGTACTGTACATGTTGCTCTTTGTGACTCGCTGTTGTTTTGCTGACTTTCGCAGCTTCTTGCGGATCCGTTTGCGGACTTTAAAAAAATATATTTTTTTTTTATATGTTTACTGTACAGTGAAACTCCTCTACAACGAAATCATGTTTGCAGCAAGAAATTTTTCACAACAGGGGGTTTTTCACTGCAGCAAATTTGAAACAGGGAAAGTGCGAATGGTGTTAATGCCTGAAGATTTTTTCACACTAGGGGGTATTTTCACCCTTGTAGATTTCATTGTAGAGGAGTTTCACTGTATTTTGTTATTCATAAACTAACCTAACTTATACATGTTTAAATCTATTAGTATACAGCATTGAGTCATGTTAATTAATTCAAAATGTACTTCTACATGCATGTATACCATTAAATTTGGCCTTATAAATATTATGTACATGTACCTATATTGGGGTCGCTACTTCGCGGATTTTCATTTATCGCGGGTGGTTTTGGTCCCCATTAACCGCAATAAACGAGGGATTACTGTACACAATTATAGAATGTAGTTCATGTTAATTTGCTGTACGACGGAGTGCCTTCTTCACCTCTTTTACGGTGGCATCATCGAAGAAGACCCACTTGGAGGACTTGGTGTGGTAGGCGAAGGCACAATAGTGGCGGCTGGAGTAGCAGATCATCCCCACGAGCAGCAGCTCCCCCTTGTTGGCGTGCTCGTCGGTCACCCTGTAGAAAAGCTGCGCACACAGACAACAGCCGCTTGAAACCGCAATTGGAAAAAGATCCAATCCGTAAACTGGACGACTGAAAGCAACCAACAACGGGAGAGTGGTCTGAAGGCTGACGAAAAACTATTTTGTGGATCACGAGTCTGAAATAAGATCAATTTTGAAAATCCGCCTGCGCCTCTGTACACAATCAAAACAATCATCTTGTGATAACAGTCGCAAAATAGTCAAAAAAAACTTCTTCAGGAAGATGAGACCATAGAACAGGGGTCGAAAACCTGTGTCTCGCAAGCCAGGTGTGGCTCTTTTGATGATTGCATCTGGCTCGCAGATAAAACAAAATATTCTCGCTTGTTTAATCCATCCATTGATTTTTCACTGCTCATCTCCTGTTCAGGGCTGCAGTTGGCGGCAGGAGCAATTTTAATTGGATGATACTGGCCTATGCTGGCCGTTGCTGGGTAACAGGTAAACGGCCCCTTTTGAATCAGCCCGCTCAGTCATTAGCTCAAAGCTAATCCTTCGACGAATAAAATGGCGAAAAGAAAATGGCAAAGTCGTGAGAAGTATGGTACACTTCACGACGAATGGACCGAAGGATTCGCCTTTGTGGAGAGAACAGGTTCTGCAGTGTGTCTAATTTGCAATGACAAAATACCATCGATGGAACGGTCGAATGTAAAGCGGCACTTTGACACGCGTCATGCTACGTTCGCATGAAAATACTCTGCGGGAGACAACGGAAAGGAAGCGTGCAAGCTACTGAGCAGGCTGCAAGCTAGCATGCAGCAACTCCGCGTATGGACCCGGCAAGATGACTACAATTCCGCTATCGTTGCTGCATCTTGAGCAATCGTGATGAATGGAAAACCATTCACATTAATGGTGAGTATTATAACATAAAGATACATCCAGAATCTTATTGTACTGACATTTTGTTGAATACACTTTTCCAAATACAGTCAAACCTCGGTTTTCGTCCATAATCCGTTCCAGAAGGCTGTTCGAAAACCGAAATTGTTGGAAAACCGAAACCACGCTCTTTTTAAAATAAAAATGTTTACTGAACACGTCTGCTCACAATGGAAAGCAACACGAGGAAGCGTCACTTCCTCGTGTAAGGAAGGCGAGAGGAGTCAAATGGTGCATTCAAGTGCGCTCAGTTTGTTCAAGAACCGAAATTTGTTCGTCATCCGAGGCATAAAAAAATCGAAATTTTTGGTCGAAAACCGAATTAGTCGAGAACCGAGACGTTCGAAAACCGAGGTTTGACTGTATTTCCAAATATTTTGCTTTCATGGCTCTCTTAGTCAAAACGGTTCGCGACCCCTGCCATACAAGAAGAAAAAGAAAACTACGTTCAAGCGACTGTCCCGCTTAGAATACGGATTTATCACAACGGGGTCATTCTCGCGTGCCAAGCCCACTCCGCATAATTTGATTCGTTACATTGAATTATTTGTGTTCATCGGTTTCTATGCTGGCCCGTCAAAATATTGCGTTGGGGACATTTGCCTAAAACACTCAAAAGACAAATATACGGAAAGGAAGAGCACCAGAATCTCAAGAAATAAGTTTTGTCTGGCCCTCATGTGCTTCCTGCTCTGCCAGTTCTCACCCTCGCGAACAATAGATTGCAAACAATTGGGACGGCGGTGTTGGGTCAGCTTTTGACACCCAATAACGCCACATTAAACACTCCCGAATGAATTGAGGCTTTTGTGGTGAGAGATTGAGAAACATGTGAGAGGGAGGGCCGTCCAACAAACACACTGAACACTTCAGTGCGGAAGTTATGTAACGTGTGAGGAGCCCACCCCCGGTTTGATTTCCAGCAGCGCTGCACTACTCGCCAATGGCTTTCAAGCTCCGCCGGTGGGGAGGGGATTTGAACTTGTTGACACCAACGAGTGGGGGCGTTTTTGATCAGTGGGCGCAGGCGGGGAGACCGCGGCGGGGCGCTGACTGCTTATGCAACGGCCGCAGCTGACAATAGACACGAGCCCCTCGCGGGTGTCGGCACCGCGGCGTGTGCGGTGGCGTCGGCGCTCACCGCTGACAGGCTGAGGTGAGGCCCGAGTGAGCGGATCACGTCCTCGGTGAGGTCCGACTGGTCCGAATCCCACACGAAGCCGATGGTGACGATCTCCGGGGAGTTCATGAGGACGCGCCTGATCCGAATCCTCTGGCCACATTTGCTCTAGAAGCGGGAAACAGGGAGAAAACAAAGCAGAATCCGCCATTTTGACACACAGTTTCCAAGACTGGCCGGTCAGAACGGCATACGAGCGTTTCGCAAACTTTACTGAGATATTGCTAACTTTGCTGTATACTGAGAAAACAAAATGATGCTCGAGTTGCAATTTCCCCACAAATGTACTTTCTCGGCATAAAATGTGGGTTTAGTGTGATTAGTTGAAGACAAAGCTGATATAGCAGCAAAACGCCTGAGCTTATTCTGTTGTATGAAGGCCGAACATACACTTGAATTGTCCAAAGCACATCTGCCACCCAGTCGAAAGGCATTGAATACTGATCGGCCTATCGCTCGCTATTTGTAACTGATATATCATTCAGAACAATTACCGTATTGGCCCGAATATAAGACGGTGTTTTTTGCATTGAAATAAAACTGAAAAAGTGGGGGTCGTCTTATATTCGGGGTCTAGACAGTATACTCCATTCACGACGCTAGATGGCGCCAGATATCATTGAAGCAAATGCTGAACTTGACTCCCTAGGCCAAAGTGAACCCCTGCCACGAAGAATAAAAATAAAAATAGTGGGTAGCACGAAGAAGAAAAATAAAAAATAGCGGTAAGAAAGAAAAGAGAAGAAAATAATAGAGGAGATAACAGAAAATCGAGAAACGTAGCGACAATTTGGAGAAAAGTGGGTCGAAGATCAGCCAGGTTAACTGGCAGCTGAGGAGAAGTTATGATGTCATTTACATTTCAAAAACCAAGAGCCATTCATTTACAAATGTGATTGCACTTTAGATTTGAATGAGGTAAAATAACATGCTTTTTCTCTCAAATATATTGTTATAATCATTTGTTTCAGATGTACTGTAATTATTTTCTGTATAAAAATTAATTTGGTGTCTTTTTTCAAACTTGAGTCTTGAAAAAGAGGGGGTCGTCTTATAATCAGGGCCGTCTTCTATTCGGGCCAATACGGTATATCGGTCTCGTCAACGTTATTTTCGCGATGTGCAAATTCAAACTATCGAGTATTCACACTGTATGAGACCCGTTTGGGTTAATTGATTGGCTGCAAAGTAGGAAGAACGAATAAAATCCTGGTGACGCGAATCAGTGTGCAGTATTGTACGGAAGAGGATTAGGGCCAATGAAGAAAAAAAAAAGCAGGGCCGTCTTATATTCGGGCCAATACGGTATCTTTGCGCAAATTAAATGAATGCATAAATTGCCCGCGAGATACCTGATGACCTCATGCTAATTGCCACGGCATCGTGGTAGGAAATGGTAGGAAATAACTGCTGTGAGGTGTCAACAAATTGCTACACCGCTGACCAAAGTGTGCAAGACAACGGAATACTGGCTGGGCTACGTCACAGGCGGGGCCAAACCGCACCGCCGCGCTGCAAATAAGCCACTTACGGGACAGTTGCGAAGGTCACCGACCGTACACGCCGCTTGTAACAGTTCTCCAAAGGAATCGTCCTTGCGCTGGGACATTTGCTGGCTGGGGACGAAGAGGAGGCAAGTGAGGCCGACGACAACGGCGACGAGCAATTCGGGACTTTTATGTTGCCGCTGCTTTACCAGAGTGCGGTGGTGGAGACGTAATGCACCAGCTCTATAAACGGCAACGGGTCAGAGGATGCCCCACAGCTGCGGCACACGGACTGCGGACAGGGAGACAAACAAAGTGACCAAAAACATGGACCATCACGTCATTTACATTCACCTCATAGCTACTCGATCCAGTGGCTGTAGTGTGCACGCCGGCCAACAGGCGGCAGTGTAATTTTTTTTTGTTTCCTTTTCTTCAAGAGGGCATCAGAGTACAGGCAGCCGTTGGGCAAGTGCTGTTCAAGAGCTTCGCTTTTTTTTGTCTTTTGTTTTGTCACATGGTGTTACTTCATGTGGACTGTCTGCAGTGTTTTTGGCCACGACATTCCTCAAAAGGGAAGAATTTGTGCTTGGTGGTTGCGCCTTATCGGCAGCACGCCACACTTGTGTGATAGGTAATACAATCCAAGACATGTCGATTTGGTTTTCAAAAGTTCATTAAATGAATGTCATTAAATGAATGAAATGATTCATTAAGTTATCAGCACAATTGGTTCAAAATCATTGGAAGGCCAGTAAATTATTCAAACACACGTTAAAAGGGAGATTTGAATAGACAGTCAAACCTCGGTTTTCGTCCATAATCCGTTCCAGAAGGCTGTTCGAAAACCGAATTGTTCGAAAACCGAAACCACGCTCTTTTTAAAATAAAAATGTTTATTGAACATGTCTGCTCACAAGGGAAAGCAACACGAGGAAGCGTCACTTCCTCGTGTAAGGAAGGCAAGAGGAGTCAAATGGTGCATTCAAGTGCGCTCAGTTTGTTCGAGAACCGAAATTTGTTCGTCATCTGAGGCATAAAAAACTCGAAATTTTTGGTCGAAAACCGAAACGTTCGAAAACCGAGGTTTGACTGTAACATGGAAATGTTTTTTCTGTAAAAAGGGGCAGAAAATACAAGATATAGTCTTCTCCTTTTCATTCCAATTTTGTGTTTTTATGTAAACGTGTGGGGGGGGTTTTCAATTTGATTTTATTTAATTTTGACACTTGTGTGATGGGTACCTGTATAAGAATTTTTTTTTTCTTGATGCGACAGTTTTCGTATTTCTCATGTTTTATAGTAACGTCGAACTGGTCTGTAAAGTGAGTCGGCATCACGCAAGGCCCAGTGGTCTGTGTGTGTGAGCGTGTGTGCAATTACACACCACACCATCTGTGGTTTACTGGCTTCTGCTGACACTGCATAAAAAAAATTAAAAAAATGTTTAAACCTGCTAACAATCAAATCTGCCTTATTCCACTGAGGCCGCCCGCTATCGGAACATGACGGATTGGACTCACACGGTCTCAGACGTTGATTCATGTGTGAGCGTTGCAAGCGCGGCTTCCGGCATTCGCGCAACCGAATCGCGAGTGAAGATGACGTCCCACTGACCTGCTCGTAAAGCGACATGGCAAACTTCTGATGGGTGATGCAAGACTTTGAAGTGCATGCGTCGGTCTCCTCGGGCACGATGTGCAAGTGGATCCTCTCCAGTATATTTTCCTGTCACACGACATTGGATTGATCAACACCACCAACAAGAAAAATGAGCACTGTGGTTCAAGCTCGATTTTAAGCATAAGGTTTCAAAGTGGGGAAGATTCGTGCCCAGTGAATCGGGCGTTCTCAGGTCTCCACGTGATAAAATATTCAAGACTGCATGGCAGTACTTGAGAGGTTACAGCATCACAGCCGGTTAATCGGACATTGAATGCTAAATTCTCCAGTGGCGTGCAACTGCCGCCAAGAAAGCAAGGTAAAGAAATGTGGGCAAATTTAGGTTGTCTCAGGGAGACCACAGAGGCCAGGGGTGTCAAACTAATTTTTGTCACGAGCCACATTTTAGTGACTGTTTTCCCTTGGAGGGCAGTTATGACTGTGAAAACATCACAAAGTCAAGAATAATGGTTTATTCAACGATTGTTTAAGTTCATGTAATGAGGGGTTTGGTAACAAGAAAATACAGTCAAACCTCGGTTTTCGTCCATAATCCGTTCCAGAAGGCTGTACGAAAATCAAAATTGTTCGAAAACCGAAACCACGCTCTTTTGAAAATAAAACTGTTTACTGAACACGTCTGCTCACAATGGAAAGCAACACGAGGAAGCATCACTTCCTCGTGTAAGGAAGGCGAGGGAGTCAAATGGTGCATTCAAGTGCGCTCAGTTTGTTCGAGAACCGAAATTAGTTCGTCATCCGAGGCATAAAAAAATATAAATTTTTGGTCGAAAACCGAATTGGTCGAGAACCGAGACGTTCGAAAACCGAGGTTTGACTGTAAATGTAAAGGCAAAGGTCATCTTCATTGTCAAATATGCTTTATGTATGACATGCAGCATAAATGCTTACTATGTCTCGCCTATTTATTACATATGAGAAGTTTAAACTTTTGGTACAGGTTTAACAATCATTGTAGAAGTTGACGTGTTTGATTTCCTTTCGCGGGCCACATAAAATTATGTAGCGGGCCAGATCTGGCCCCCAAGCCTTGACTTTGACACCGGTGATATATCACTGGAAAAAATAAAAGAACGTCATGACCGTTATTCTCACAAATAGTGTCCGTCGAGGTGTATGAGGGATAGCACAATCTTCCATCGCCACCAATATTCAAGTCTGACGGCCAACAAGATTCATTTCAAACTGGATTTATTTTGCCCCTCTCTGATGCAGCTGTGTCTCTCTGTTTCCAAATACCGGCCTTCCTTGACTACTGATAATCGCTCCCCGGGGGTAAAAAAAACAACAAAAAACAAAAAAAAAAAAGTCTTTCTCCATAGTGTGTTGTTGTCAAGAATTTTTTTTTTTTTTTTACATGGTTGAACATTAGCACGGCCCGGTAGCGTGTTAGCACATTGGGTTCGATCCCAGCTCCGGCCTCCCTGTGTGGAGTTTGCATGTTCTCCCCGGGCTTGCGTGGTTTTCTCGGTGCTCCGGTTTCCTCCCACATTTATTGATTGATCACTCTAAATTTATGTGAGTGTGAGCGTGGAAAACCAATTCAGGGTGTCCCCCGCCTACTGCCCGAATGTCTAACCCCCCGCGACCCTAGTGAGGATGAAGCAGAATGAATGAATGAATGAACACCTAGCGAGAGGTGAAATGCAAATGTCTAACTTTCAGAGACACCGGAGGGGTTGGGGAATAAAAACCTTCAAAAAAACAAAAACAACAAAAAAAAGTTCCGGCAATTCAAACACATGCCATTTGGCTCACGAGTTTAGGCCCATTTAACCAAAGCAGCAGTACCTAGCAAGGCTTTAGGAGCTAGGCCCAATTTGCTTTGGTTCCTCCCGTTATGCTGCATTTCTCCATAATAGTCCTCCTTTTATTTTGCTTTAGATCAACGCATTCAGTGTGGCGCCAAAGTGATGCAATCCCCGGCGCTTATATAATCTATCATCCTGATATTTAGTGGCAACCTGGTAGGGCCTGACGGGAGGGCGAAGGAGGGACAGACGCTCTATTCAGTGACCTCGCCAAGCAGTTTGTTGCAGAACACACAGATAAAACTCTCCCGTTACGCCACTCTCCTTTCCCGAGGGGGGGTTACCAAGGGAACTTACAAAGCACTCTGCGGCATCGTCCATGAAGCCCAGCTGGAAGCGCTGCTCGTCCTTAAAGGTCTCCGCCAAGGCGTGACGCAGGTTGTCTGATGGCAGCGCACGCTCTCGACTGTGCTGGAACTGGGAGAATATGCCCTGAGGAGGAAGACGACAAAAGGTTTGTGCGCAGACAAAACAGAAAAAAAAATGGCGGTCGCCGAAAAAGCACCGTACCTTTAATGCGCAAAAGATGCACGACTCGCCGAGACAGAAGTGGCCGGGTAGCTGCCTCAAGCTGCGTCGGAAGATATCCAGGTGCCACAAGACCTACACAATTAGACAAAACGCAAATTGTTTTTTTTAATTTTCAAGGTCCTCCAAGAGAGAAACAATGCCGACGGGCGCGGGGGGGGGGGTGCTCATCTCCAACCAGCTCATCTGCCGCCTCACCCTGTGAGTCAGTCGCGCCGAGTTGGCGGCTGACCTCACCACGGGCGTCTGACTGGAAGCCACGAGGCAACAGCCAACACGGCAGTCACACAACACAACCTTCAAGTGTATTATTACGTCACTCTGGGAAAAAAGGGCTGACGAACACAAGCGGTGACTAAGTCGGAAAACTGGGGGACTTGGTCTACAGCTTTGGCATGAAGACAAAAACAAATTTAGAAATCGCATCTCGGATGAAACGCCCACCAGAAATGTCTAAAAGGGAAGCGTGCCATTTTTAAACATTTCCAGAATGGCGGGAGGATCAAGAGTTTGAGAATGACGGAATTCTGGCATAGGTGTGTGAAGTTTGAACACCCGAGTATCACTTGGCTGACATCATCGAATTCAGAATTGCCCAACTGTTTGTGAGTCAAGGCACATATTGTGGAAAATCTCATGGCACACCACGCAACACAAATGTCACAAAAAGTACAATGTAATACCTTGTTCATCGTAGGGATTCCATTCCACAACACCACGACATACAAATATGTGACATGGATTGGATTTTTTTTTTTTTCCCCCTTGCAGTGTGAACAGTATAATTCAGATTTGGCCTCTGTCATTTACAGTCATACCTCGGTTTTCGACCATAATACGTTCCAGAAGGCTGTTCGAAAACCGAGACCACGCTCTTTAAAAAAAAATTTAAAAAAATCTTTATTGAACACGTCTGTTCACAATGGAACGCTACACGAGGAAGCGTCACTTGGTGCATTCAAGTGCGCTCAGTTTGTTCGAGAACCGAAATTCGGTCGTCATCCGAGGCATAAAAAACTTGAAATTCAAAAACCGATTTGGACGAAAACAGAGATGTTCAAAAACCAAGGTTTGACTGTATATGAATCGGATACGGGTCTTTCTACAGCACCGGTGTCAAAGTCAAGGCCCGGGGGCCAGATCTGGCCCACTACATCATTTTATGCGGCTCGCGAAAGCAAATCACGCAAGTTCCATGATGCTTGCTAAAGTCTGAATCGAAATTTAAAATTGACCCACAATAACAGACATTATTTTTGACTTCTGATTTGAAAACTAGTTATTCATCAATTTGTTGTGCGCTGTGGATGTAATATGCGGAGGGGATTAAACATTTATATGGTTTCCCAAAATTCATAACGGCCCCCCCAAGGGAAACCAATGTGGCCCGCGACAAAAATGAATTTGACACCCTTGCTCTACAGTATGAATGCTCATCCACACACATCCGACCTACACGTCATCGAAAGTATGCAATCCGCATACGATAAAATCGTGTTCAAGTAACAGTGTTGATTTTAGATTTAACTTTAATTCAATCTCACTTCAAACCTAACAGATCAAGCGGACATTTGTGGCGATAGCTGTGATTCAGCCACACAGACAGTTCAATCGTTGCGCTCGACAATGACATGACATCATCTTTAAATGGAGCGTCGACTCATGTCACCAAAATATTTCTACCTCCTCACGCCTTGCTACTCATTCGATATGCGATAAGATGAACCCCTGACCACAACGTACATAATAACATGGACTGCCTTTGCCGGCAGAAGCCAGAAGGCAGCCATCTTGCGTTGCCACTGTTACTGACAACCTCTGATGTGTTTTTCGCTGAAAACATTCTTATCGGCGCGCGTTTTATGCCAGGAAGTATTGAGAGCGTCAAACTCGTTTGCATTGACCATACCATGGATACCTCAGTATTGCGAATAGTAAGTAGACAGAAATTAAGTTTACATTTGACAGCATGTGCTGGCATTGTTCATTGTTCTGACAACAAATCTTTGGTAGAAAATATGCATTTAGAGCATCACCCAGACTTATTCATTCGAGTTAAGCATGCTTAGCGAGTGTCAACACAAGATGTCCACTGATGGCTTCACTTCTCGCTAAAACTGTGCCACATGACCTCATTTTTGGGGGGGGGGGGGGGGGGGGTGCACGTCACTCAAAGTCATGCTTGGTGCATGTTATTGAAATTTTGGCAGTGTTCAAAAATTCCCTTGCCGCAAGAAAAGCACAAGCGAACGTCAGGCGAACATTTGCGACCTTGAACGAACTCTGACAAGACTTAACGTTCGCTACCTTCGCTAGCATTCGCTAAAAAAGAAAAATCCTGCTGTACGCTAAAGCCGCAAAATGTGAACCTCGAGGGATGACTGAAGACTGACGCAGATCTGTTATCTCCACTCACTCACAAAAGTAGGTTCACACAAAACTGGTATTGTGTTTTATGAATAGCAACGGGCGGAAACATGGTAATTGGACCTTGGCCATCAAGAGGAAGAGCATGTAGTTGTTCAACCCGTCACTGTACATCGACGGTATTGAGAGATACACTTCGACACTTGGCCTGAGAAGTGAATCGGTACTTTTCACGTGAAACGGGATAATCACTCGCCGCAAACTAATATGCCAAGGCAGAGCAGTTAGGACTCCGTCTGATTAACCAGGATAGTAGCTAGACGTTAGCAAGCTGTATTTTCAAGCGCAGGCGGCAAGAATAAGCAAAGCAATACCTGCACGGCGCTGTTGAGAAAGCAGCTGTTCTGACCCGGTTCGTTCAGCAGTCCTTTGGTGGGGGCCAGAGACATCATGCTCCCCGGCTGGTAGCCCTTCCCCAGATTGCTGCCCGGCTTCCTGAACAACCTGAGCAATGCCATTTGGGTCGCCGAGTCGGGTCCTTCTCAATGGCTTTGAGCGGAGGCAACCGGGGCGGGCGGTCCTTCTTTTGCCCCTGGGAGGTGTAAAACGACCCCCCCCCCAAAAAAAAAAAAAGTCTGGGACTATGTGATCCCGCGAGCTGCAAATGATGCCCTGCTACACATGGGCCACGAGTCCACGTCTTGCGTGCATGAGGAAGGTCTTCAAATTCAAATGAGGGGGGGGGTTAAAAAAAATAAAAATTATAATCCACGTAACAAGTTTGTGAGGTTTAATATTCCACAGGTGAGACGCCTTCGAACCGCAGCGGACTCATCTTGCCACATATTTGTGATGCTCCTCAGGACATTCAGTGCTCCGTTGAAGATGCATAAAATCCAACCTGGATCCACGTTCAGCTTCTTCTGTCCAAGACACAACAAACAATGAGGTCATTTGGATTTCACAAACCAGACCTAGAATGTTGCATATCATTCACATTTGTTACACGCGTTCATAAATTTAGTACGGCAACACAGAGGCATTTAGAAATTGGAAAAAAAACAAAATAAAATGTTCCCTACCCAGGCCGAAGTGAGGATTTTAAGGAATGTCAACAAAGCTTGCACATTAACTTTTACAAACAGCCCTTAAAGCAGAGGCCAAGGTCGAAATGGAGCGTCGTTTACTTGGCAACGACGGCGCATTCGCGTCCACTTGTATCCACGGGCATTTCACTGAGCGTTGACAAACAAAACGAAAAAAAAAAAAAAAAAAAAAAGGGGCAAACAGTAGCCAGAACTCGTAACCGTTTGCATCTCATTATTGTCATTCATTAATCTCTTGGCGTATGCGACACATTGACCAAGATGAACGAGACTGAAAATCTCCTGCGCCAACGTGCACAACACATTCACATTCATTCTGAGGGTCTGCTTTTTTTTATTAACGCCTACCAAATCCAACTTCATGGTTGTTCTCTTTTGCCAAGACTATAAACAGTAGCTGAACCCTGGAGAACCCATGGGGTCAAATTGGACCCCTATAAATTCTGCTACTCAAATGCTACTCTTAAATCCCAAAGGGTCAAATTTGGCCCAAATCCAAAATTAGGATTAAAGCATTGTATATTCGAAAAAACATATATTTTGGTGTTCAGTGAACATATAGCAGTCATTTAATGTATAATTCATCACGTTCCAAAGAAGAAAAGGGTTCTTGGGTTCTCCAGTTTTTATTTACCGTAATTTCTGGACTATAGATCGCACCCGATTATAAGCCGCACCACTACATTTTTAAAGGAAAAAAACATTTTGTACATGCATAAGCCGCACCTGTCTATAAGCCGCAGGTGCCCATATTGTTACATGAGATATTTACAAAGAAAGACGGTACACAGGCGGCCGTTAAAAAAGTCTTTATATAGGCCGCTTCATTAAATAAGCCGCAGAGTTGAAAGCGTGTGACAAAAGTCGCGGCTTATAGTCCGGAAATTACGGTATTTTTTTTTAAATTATGATCGGAGGTGGTAACATTTACAGTCAACATGGAGAAAAGAACAAAAAGGTGAAGCGAGCGCTAAACAGGCTCTCGCCTGCCAAGTCCGCACGTCCTGTTTCGAGGCGAATCAGCAAAGTTTGCCACGAGGGTCCGCCACCCCGCACCCAACGATAGAACACTCACAACTTTGGCAATTAAAGCGTTGCCCATCTGTCTGGCATCGAGTTATTTCCCCATCGGTTGATTTGGGTCAGGTAGGACCCCTGGTCATGACCCAGATCCCTGAAAACCAAGAACCTTCAAACCGAAAAGTTTAGTTTTTTTAAATCAGTGTAGACATGCTCATGCGCCGATGATGACTTTTGAGAGGTCGGATTTAATTTGAGAGGTTTTATTACGTTACTCAACGCCCCGAGAGGCACGCACAGTCTCAGACAGGCACATTTTGATCTCGGCTTGTGCCATTCCAAATGACACAAATATTCAGGAATGTGCATAACAAAAAGTATTATTGGAACTAAAAGGTTACTCAACATGTCCCGGGCACAAAAAAAAAACCAACAAAAAAACCACAAACCTTACCACGAGGTTTCAGCCACAACCAGTCAGGCAACATTTGCCATTATGGAATTTCAGGAATCCTGGACAGATGACGACGCGGGCAACCGTGGCACAGTTCTAAGGAGCCATTTTGAGTTTAGTGCTTAAAGAGCGCATTTACAGTCATCATCCTCATGCAATTCAATTAAACAGCGCCAGGATTGCGGGGCCTGTACTTTGCAGCTGGCCTCCATGGCAACAAGATTCCAAAGCAATCACTTAAGCTCCGACTTGCTTTAAGAGCCACAAGTTTTTCAGATTAGTTTCTGGTCCGACGGGAAGAGTGGTAAGCGGAACACGTCGCAAAAAAAAAAACAAAAAAAAAACGGCAGCTATTATCAGGCGTGAGGGTCAAAAGGGCCGTAAGAGAACACCTGCCAATCATTTTGACGCCCCAAATAGGAGCCAATCAATATACAGTTGTGTTGAAATAAAATCGGAACATATTTATCGTCAATACACTTGTATTAAAATAAAATACAAATACTGTAAACTAAGCGTGTGTTAGTGGACCAAATGAAGATAGTCTCACAGATCTTATTTAGATTTCCTCCAAGCGAGCCGTGACACTTTTTGGCCCGACAAATCCCTACGACACGGACCACGCCGGGTTTTGTTTTTAAGACTCGTCCGGACCGGGTTACAAGCCACAGAGGTTAAAGTGGCACATAGTGAAAGGGTGACGAGCCAGCGTCAGCATTCTTACAGCATGCCAGAATCTGCCATTTCACGATTGCCTAATAAAACCCAATCTCCGTCAGAAAATGGATCCCCCGCCCCTTTAAATCAAATTCGATTGGTTGATCCGGTTTGAAAACGACTGACAGCTCAACAGCCATAAATGATCATTTTCTCTCCACCTCAACATTTCCCACGAGCACGGCTCGAGAGCAGTCTACGAATTACGCAATAAACAGGAAACCATTGATCTCAGTGTGGAAATTGGGTCAGTGCATCAACTGGATCAGAAGCCCCGCCCCCCCAAAAAAGAATAAAATAAATCAGGCAAACACCAAGTCTAAACTAGATTAAAAAGTATCTTCCAACTTTTTAAAAAGACATTTTGTCGACATTTGGGTCCGTCTCCACCGTTAACAGAAGAGATTCATGTCGGCTTCAAATGTAGCAACAACCAAAAGCGAATAGCCAACGAAAGAATACTTGAGCAGTTTTATAAGCAAATATGATTCATTTTGTTTGCTTTAAGGCAGTAGAGGAAGTCCGGAAGTCTGCAAATAAAATGTTTCACTCAGAAGTGTCAAATAAAAAAAGTCCAGAGCTTCTTACTCCCAGACCGTCTTTTAGAAAATGCACGAGCTAGCACCTCGGAAGCAATCACCCGGAGAGACGAATCAGCAAGTCCCGAATGGGGCCGAGGGAGTTGACGGTTTGGCGTCAAGTCATCGGCATTTGATTGACTGATGGACGAGCTCATTAGCAACGCCTACACGGACAAAATTCCCTCTGCGAATATTCTCAATGACCATTCATGTGCCTACATGTGCTTTCTCAGAAACAAGCCTTACTTCTCGACAGAATGAGTGTGGTTGTCAAGCCTTTTCAGACAACAATGCCACATTCGGTCCGGCAAAACGAAACGGATCACCCACGGGGCTGCTGACTCACCCGCTATTCCTCACTGTTGTCCGGCAGAGGAAAGACTACATCAAAAACAAAAAGGCACATGTTCCAGGATCCAAGACTTCCCACTGCAGCAACAACACAAACAAGAAGCAGAACTTTGCTTTCCATTTCAATTGCCAAGAAAAACATGTCATTCAAGTTAAACGTGGAAATGAAATGGTAACCAAGTCACAACTTTGACAATCAATCCCCCTAAAATTAAATAATTACTTGAGAATGAGATGAATTCTCCTTTGCAAAATACGAATTAAGGATGACTCGTTTGAGCTCAATATTCAAGTTAACCTGTACACAAACCTCAATCAATCCACTGGTGAACAATAACTAAGAAATAAAATGGAACGTCTCTGTGGTTGTAATTTAACAAATTAAATCGGCTTGCTTTGGGATTTCTCCTGAGCCCAGAAAAAAAAAAACAAAAACAACGAAACTGGAAACTGCAGCGGGCCTGAAAAGCAGTTGTGAGTTGTATAGTTACAAATGTCAACAATTCCAGCATGCCCGTGGCATTTAGTTCGCAAGTGTGTCACTTCAACGGCTACCGTCTTGACCAAAGGCAACCCTTATTTTGTGCTGTTTCAGCGACACGATTACAGACTTTTCATGCACCTAGAAAGGTCTCGCAGGTCAAATTAAAAAAGGAGAAACAAAACCGGTCATTTGGCATGCCTCAACTCACTTAAGGAGGACAGAAATCGACCACAGTCGCTTCATTCAGGATGAGCCGTACAGTTCAAATAATGGAAATGTTTTGGGTGGAAAAGGCAATTAAGATTTAGAGCTATTTTGACGACAAAAAGTACTGCATCATGAAAGGTAGGTGGTCAGCCATCCATTTTCTGTTCACTCAGCCATCGATCTTCTGTTCCAGGGTACACACCCTGGACTGGTGGTCACCAGTCAATTGCAACCTTCACACTCCCAATTTTGTATTCAATAGAAATAACATGTTTTTGGACTGTGGGAGGAAGAAGCCACGAAGATCACATCAACTCTTGAGATTTGAACTCCAGAACCTCAGGAATGTGCTGCAGACATGCTCACCACTAAGTGATACGATTGACAGCATCTGGTTAAATCGCTGTTCCTTTCAAATTGCCAAGATGACAACATTTTGGGGCGCTTTCGGCATCCACTTGTGACTTTAATACTTCACACGTCGGCTGCAACACATATTGTTAGAGTGGAACATCGTTGAAGAATGACTTGAGGTTATTGACAAATGATACATTTGGTCGAATTTGTCCAATTTCTAAATAAGGCCGCGGTGAAGCTTGTTTACAAAGCGTACACCTGGTGTTTTGTTACAACTCGATTTTATTCACACTTAATTGTTCATTCTAATCAATCACGCGAATAGAGAAGTACATTTTTGTTTATTTTTAAAACCTCCGACTGACTGTATGAGAGCCACACGAGTGTACGCTTAACTTGGCTGGTCGTCTACATACGAATGAGACTCGTCTACACGACAAACTTTTTTTTTTTTTCGCGAGATGAACGTTGACGTCGCTTTATTCGGCATATGTTTTATGGTTTTTAGAGCTGCTCTGTTTCATAAACAGGTCGCCCTGACTTCCTGATTCTCGCGCTTACCTGAATTGCGACCAGGTATATTTCCACTGCGCAGAAGTAGGATAAAGAAAAATAAAAATAAGAAAATAAAAGACTGGGGGGAAAAAAACCACAAGTACTTACCTTGGGTATCGTACGAAATTGTTCCCCGTGTGCTGCAATATCTTCAAAAGCAGGAGTTGCGAAATTGAAAAGTGGGAGGAGACGTGAGAAAATGCCGCAAACTTCCGTCCTTGTTTTCAACTCCAAACGTCGCCCTTTCTTGTGACAAATAATCCCTTTTACCGGTGAATTTTCAAGCGGATTTGTTTTGAAGGCTGGGTTACGGCAGAGGGAGAAGGGGGCAGTGACGGTAGTCCCGGATGAGGCGCTACAAACGGACACGTCTACTTTTGTTGCTTTCGGCACCTGAACTGGATCAGAGATGTTTTTTCGAGGAGAGATGTCCAAATCAAGCCACGCCCCTTCCTCCCGGACTCTGACTGCTGCGCGCTACGCACACGCACGCGCCCGCGCGCACATAGACGTACACGCGTGCAGAAGTTGCACATTGCATTCACGTTTGCTATTTCTACCCTAGAAGTACAGTGTGTCAGGGAATGATTAAATGGAGATGGGGGCGGGGCGTCGTTAAATATTGACTGGCCATGGCACAGTTGCATATTGGTTGTTTATCTTTTTTTTTTTTTTTTTCCAAAACAGCGGAGCGAATGTCTGCAGGCTCTCGTTAGGCAAACGCCATCTGCGTTATGAGCTCGTGTTACATAAAAGCATGCACCGTCAAATGTACACACAAATAAAGCACAACACTCTGTAATGTAGTCATTTTTTTAGCTGTTTATGTGGTATTCTTGTATATGCATGATTTACCGGTTGTTGCAATGTTTTACCGGTTGTACGGCTCAACACAACATGCATTCAATAATATTTTACTTTAACGTGTGCGTGTGTGTGCACGTGTGTGTGCGTGTGCGTGTGTGCGTGTGTGTGTGTGTGTGTGCGTGTGTGTGTTTGTGCGTGTGTGTAGTAGATAGTAGATGTAGATAGATAGATAGATAGATAGATAGATAGATAGATAGATAGATAGATAGATAGATAGATAGATAGATAAAGTAAATAATTCTTGTTTTGATTTACTTTTAATATACTTCTGTTTTGATACTGTACTTGAATAACTTATTTTTGCACTGCTTACACTTCTAAATTGTGGGCCTGTCCTGCACGACTGATGCTGCAATCCTTGTTTGAAATGTGCTAAGTTTTTTATTATTAGTAGTACAGTAGTAGTATTAGTAGTTGTTGCTGTTGTTGTTTTATTGTTACTATTCAGTTTTACACGTTTCAGGCATTTTAGTCATGCTAATTTATGCACAACAGTTAAACTACCACGTAAACCTAAGCACGCACAATATTTATTTATTCATACAAAAGTATAATTGTTCTTTGTTTTTCAGAATAACTTTAAACACATTTTTAAAGTTTACCAAATGTCACACACAGACACACACACACACACACACACAGCAGGCAGGCTGTGGCGGAATGTGCCGCACAGTGCTTGTATTGGATCCCACTGCATTTACAAGTAGTGTAAATCCACTTTCAAGTAAATCAAGGCAAAGGGAAACAGCATGCGATGATTTAGCATGTGTGCGGTGAGGGGGTCACAATGTATCAGCACAGTCCAGTCTTTCCCCAGGAAGTACTTGAAAGGACTCCATTGAAGAGACAGAGCCATTTCCTTCCATGCATTTCCCTGAGGGACATATAACACTTCCTTTCGAAATAATTTAAAGTTTCGGAGCGTGGCGATAAGGCGTTTCATTGCCTAAAACACTCTTGTGACATGGAGAAATATTCTTTGAATGTCTGTATTTGGACATACAGTATGGATTTTAAAGCACTTTATGTAAATCACAGTATTAATTTGGTATTTTACTCACAATTGTAGGTCAACATTTGATTTTCAAGTATAATTTCCTATAGACTCCCTACTATATGGGGATAAATAGTTGATTCTGGCAGCCCGGTGATCCAGTGGTTACCGTATCGACCGCACGGTGCAGAGGTACTGGGTTCAATTCCATTTCCGGCCTCCCTGTGTGGAGTTTGCATGTTCTCCCCGGGCCTGCGTGGCTTTTCTCTGGGTACTCCGGTTTCCTCCCACATTCCAAAAAACATGCAGGACAGGCTGATTGAACACTCCAAATTGTCCCTTGGTGTGAGTGTGAGCGCGGATGGTTGTTCGTCTCTGTCTGCCCTGCGATTGGCTGGCAACCGATTCGGGGTGTCCTTTGCCTACTGCCCGAAGACAGCTGGGATGGGCTCCGGCGCCCCACGCGACCCTTGTGAGGATAAAGCGAATTGGAAAATGAATGAATGAATAGTTGATTCCATTTCCTCCTCACCACTAGGGGGCACTTCAGAGCACAAGGTGTGTTCACAGGAGTGCCCAAATTGCACAGAAGAAGTTTTACCTGGGCACCAGTGCATTTAACTGTCAATAACGCTTCTGCTGCATTATCCAAATATTTAAAAATATATAATAATAATAATAATAATAATACGTTTTATTTATAAGCACCTTTCAAGACACCCAAGGACACTTGACAATCAAAAACAAAAACAATAAAACACAATGCGGGTTGAGCAGCGGCAGCCAAACGCGCCAGCGTTCACACAACCCGGAAGTCAGAAAGAAACACAAGGGAGGGAGAGGGGGGAGAAAAAAAACACGCTCAAACTATCCTCATCTGAGGATAATTTGAGTCCAGGAAAAAAAAAATATATATATATATCTATCTATATATATATATATATATATATATATATATATATATATATATATATATATATATACCACTAAAGGATCTCCGGATTCTCCGGAGAATCAATGAGAATTTCACGGTAAAATAAAAACGCATTGATGTTATAAACTTTTTCTAATCTAAATGTCTTTCTCAAATTCGAAAATAATGATAATATTCTATTTGTCGTGCTGAAACATTTCAGTTAGTTGCATCTAAGGGCAAGCTGTTGCAGCATATTAGATGACAGAAGTCTTTTTGTTTTTAAAGAACAACATTTTCACTGCTTCCAGTTGCGGGCACTTTATGACAAAACAAAGCTGCCATTTGTGTGCTGCCGTGATGACTTTGTGGCTCGTTATTTCCTGACTCACGGCGAGCACGCTGATGATGTGATGATGTGCTTTTTCTTCCTTTTGTGGGTCTACTGCAGAAAAATGGATGACATAAGCATCACTTCCTTGTTGGCACTTGACCGCCTTCCTCTGGTGCTGGAGTGCTGCCAGAGGGGGGAGACTGCCGTGAGCTGTGCTGTCTGTCTCTGCAATGCTAAGTCTTCTCATCAAGTCGTATCTGTGCAAGACTGCATGTTCTTTGTTCATACACGTTAAAGGCAGCTCATTAGCCTCTGAAGACTTACAGTAAGTCTCATAGTTTTTAATAAGCATTGTTAATGTACAGTAAATGCGTTCCCAGACAGTCAATTGCCTCGCCAAGTCAACAGGTGGCGCTAGAACCTCCACCCCCAAAACTCCATTGGCCAATTGGAACCGTAAAACCAGCCGGGGAAAGAAAAAAACATTCTTGTCAAGTAGGAAATGCAGGCTTCTACTATTCATGCAGTTGGGGTGAAATGCAGACTTTTGGTAAGCTTCACGCAAAATAAATGTAAAAAAATGAATGCAAAATTAAATAAAACAATGACGTCGCACCATTTTGCCAAAGCAAGCGACTGGCAAAATAAAATAATAATAAGGAGAAGAAATAAGAAAAAATGTCGCAAAGGCATGCACATAAGATCAAATAGCTCTTAGTATTTATTTATTTTGAAATTCCTGTATTCATTAGACAGAACCTCAGTCTTTGAAAAACTACACCTACTGTACATGACATGTATTTGTTTGTTTGTTTGTTTATTTATTGAACATATAAAACATACAATACAATAATAAATGGACAAAAGTGAAGGTAAGTAAAAATTGTAGAATGGAAAAGAAAAACAGTCATCATCATACCAGCGGCTTTCTAACTTGTTACATCATGTAGCAAAAAAACTATATTTACTGCTGGTCCGCAAGCAGTAGCAGAAGGTTGTTGTTCATCAGAAGCGAGGCTGAAGTTAGTTCATGGAAGTTAAACACTGGACCTAAATCGAGGTTTGGAAACAAACAATTTGAAGATTTAATTCAAAGTATTGTACTTAAAAGTGAAGTACAACTGAAGTGTACTTACAGTAACAAATGTACTGCACTGGATTAAAAAAAAAAAGAGGCTAAACTGCAGTTTGGACATTTAATTCAGTGATTCTTTTCCATACCACTAGAGGGAGCTCATGTAACCACTAATGGTAATAATAATACAACACTTGGAGAATCACTGCGATATAGCTACCACAATTATTTCTAATGGGAGGTAAATTTTCAGGTGTGTCAAGAAATCCCTTGGCTGCAGCTTGCGGTCGTAGCACACCTCTAATTGGTCCCCCGAGTATCCTGACGATCAATCCTATGACAACGATTCAGCACAAGCTGATGGGCAACACACTCCGGCCAGTTGTGCCTTTATTACCTTATTTCAGGTACTAGCAAAGTCAGCAAACACCATTCCGGCTGACCCGAAGGGTCTGCGTTATGTATTTTTAGATATCCCATACGGCGTTGCACCATCCTGTGAAAACCGACACCTGCTGCGACCGTCCGTCAGCCGAAGCCCATTAACCGATGTTGAAGGGGCTCAAACCACCATCCGGACATGCTAGCTGTGTACCCTTGCGTTTTTTACGCCGCTTGACCCGCGTACACTTGGGGATGGTGTCGTTTAGCCGCCGTCAGCACGCTCACTTGGCACTGAGCTGCTGAGTGGTACCCGAAGAAGCCGAGACAACAAGGGGGGAAACTGCTGATGGAGCTGTAGGGAAGGGCGGCCACCAGATGCTCAACGATCCTTACCCGTGACACCTCCAGCACATTCATAACCAAACATGACCAATTACAGTGGTACCTCTACTTATGAGCGTCTCTTCATTACGAAATTTTCAAGTTACGTAACGTCTCAACAGGAAAATAGTGCTTGTTACGAAAGAAATTTCAAGTAAAAATACAGTATGGTCTGCTACTCGCAGCTCCGAGTTTCCTGAACGCAACATATTGATAGCTGCTCTGCCATTGGTTATTACCGAGCATCATTCTGGCATCCCATTGGCTTAGAGGAACTTCTACCGAATGTGTCAATGTGTGTAGACAGATAGATATGAAAACCACTTCTGAGAGAGAACATGGACTAAAGAGGGCAAAAAACAATGAGGACGCAGTTGAAAGTGAAATCATTTTTATTCTTTACTCTATTCTTTGTTTTGCATTACACTATGCACAACTCTCATTTATCGTGCAATAATCCAATTGTAATGCATTTTTATGCTTTAGAAAACATGTATGTCTGAATTTGGGGGAAGGGGGGTGGACTTGGAACGAATTAGGGCATTTACATGGAAAACGCGTCTCTACTTACAAAATTTTCTAGTTAAGAAATTTCTTCCAGAACCAATTAATTTCGGAAGTAGAGGTACCACTGTATATTCAAGATGAAACAACAACAACAAAAATCCACAAAAATGGATTAATCTGCCCTACACTTTCATATAGTTTGACTTGTACGGACAAGTAACCGAAAAGTTGAGTTTAGAAATAAATCCACCTTTCTTTTCACTGTCTCAAACAAATTAAATGAACATAGAGTATATAGTTGAGCATCCAGGGTGTGATGGTGCCTGCGCTGCCTCATGCCAAGTCAAATGCGCCTGAGGGGAAAGCAGTCAGACACTAATAATCGAATTGTCTGGCTTCCCTCCACCCTTCTTGACCGGTGGAACTACACCGCACGTTGCCTGTGCCAATATTATATCCTGTTTGGGCCTTCTGACAAACGCTAAAAATCACGGTTCAAATGGAGTTGACGCATCTGTTTTAATGCGGAGGGGCATTCAATCTACTCAGAAGGCGAGACTTGCAGCATCGCTATCTTCCTGGAAGAGAGCAGTGAGACGGATTCACGAGAGGAATGGGCGGGAAAGGGAGTGGCTGCATTCCAGGTCGTTTCTCAATGACGTTTGGAATGCGAGATGCACATTTGTGGCACTAGAATATACATTTTAATGAAGAGAAGTAATGCATAGTTTTTAATCTACAATCGTCCCTCACTTGTTGCGGTTTCATCGTACGGCAGATTTTTAAATCGATGAGTGAAACGATTCCCTGCTGCGAGGCAGCACAGTTTCATGTCCGGCAGAGCAAAGCCTCGTGGGAGTTGAGGTTAATTTTAGTCGCAATGACAGGGATTGTAATTGAAATGGAAACAGCTCGCACTTTACCGGCACAGGCGGGCCTCTGCCTAATTTGGAGCAATTTAGGCTTTTTTGAGGCGCATTTGGGTGTTTGCACTGCAGGAACTGTTGTCTAAATTTAGTTATTGGGCCAAGAGAAGAAGACCCTATTAGGCACAATATCTCAACAGGTCCATAAAACTTTGGAACCTTGGAGGTCCAGGAATTACAAACAAGTTCGGTATGTTTAGGTTAAGTCTTTGGATATTTATCTCCCGTCTAACATGCTGAGATTTTGTGCATTATACACATGCATTATTTACGGAGAAATGAAAAAAAATGTGTCATTTGGTGCTGATGAAATGAAAATTAAAATCATTTTTGAAAAAAAAATCCATGAATTCCCCTGTTGCAGACTTGCACCAAATTTTATTGAGTTGCCCTTTTTGAGAAAATTAACAAACCAGAGCTTTAAAAAAGTGAAATAAATCCTGCATATTAAGTTTCCACTTGCCCCCAATCTACCGAGATGTTATGTAATTCTTCTCCCAAACCACAAACTGAAAAGATAAATGTTAACTCATGAATTCCACACAATTTTATTGAGCAAAAACATCTCATCATAGTACAGTGAAACTCCTCTACAACGAAACCCACATGGGCGAAAATACCCCCTAGTGTGAAAAAAAATCTTCATGCATTAACACCATTCCCACTTTCCTGCCCCCCATACAACGAAAAAAACCCTGCTGCATTATACAACATCTTTTTTTCTGCTCGTGCCTCGCGACGAGATTCACTACAACGAAGTCTAATCCAACAGCGACCTCTACTGCTTCGTTCGGAAACTGCAACAGCAACCACCACACTGGTTTACACATGCGCAGTAATAATAATAATAATAATACATTTTATTTATAAGCGCCTTTCAAGACACCCAAGGACACTTTACAATCAGGAACAAAAACAATAAAACACAATGCGGGTTGAGCAGCGGCAGCCAAACGCGCTAGCGTTCAGTCCAGTAAGTATTTGTTATTGTTATTCGTGTGTGTGTGTGTGTGTGTGTGTGTGTGTGTGTGTTGTGTTTACATCTGAGATCAAATTTGCTACAGTGAAAACCTCCCTGTTGTGAAAAATTTCTTGCTGCAAACATGATTTCGTTGTAGAGGAGTTTCACTGTATTATACATTTAATATCTATGTAAGCTTATTTGTGACTAACTAACATTGTGTTTTATCCCACTCTGATTGGAGCAGTACATTTTCCTTGACTTGGAATTCTACTCAAGTAAGTCGCTTCACATATCACTAAACCAGACATTTCTCGTAAGGGGTCAATCTTCAAATAGAACTGTCGCTACGTTCTTGTCTATTAAAATAGCAATACAGGGCCAAGAGATTGTGTTGAATCAATTAAACATCAAAACCGAGTAAACATTTTTTTAGCCATCCACATTTTGTCACTCAAAATTCTTCAGAAAGGGGCTTTTTCAAGGTCAAGGTCAAGGTCAAGGTCACTTTTGAAAAGTTGATTCACGAGAGAAAATGTGAAAAATGAAATCATTGAAATTTAGCCTGTGTTTTGAACCGGTTCAAAGGTCATCTGACTCGGGGGCGAGCGCGGCCTCCGGGATCACGGCGTGTAGTGGGACCGAACCACCCCTATAATGCCACCCCTGAGCGGCCCTGTTGAAGCAGGGGCGACCTCTGAGCTCGGGAAAGTCGGGCAGGGCGAGCTCCGCCTTCATGTTCTGGTCGGCCGCGAGCGCGGGCGCCTCGGCGAAACCGCCGAACGGGATGGCCACTCTGGAGACGGCAGTGTGTCAGCAAAGGGGACCCTTGTTGCCATTCTGCCCGAGCCTTTGCCGTTCTCACCTATTGAAGCTTTTGTAGCCTGGCAGGTCTGCTGGGGGTTCCGGTTCGGACAGGCAGGAGACGAGTGTGTCAGCCAGGGCTGGTTCCCTGACAAGGGCTAGGTCCCAGGGCGAGTGGTAGGACTTGGGGATAGCTGTGCTGTTGAACTTCTCCGGCGGGATGTCTTTCAGAGGACCCTCGTAGCCTGCGGGGTTGCACAGCACAAAGTAAACGCTTTTAAATGTTGCATTTTTAAGAATGTGAAGCACATTGAATTACCTTGTGAATGAAATATGTTCTGCACAGCTGCCTTGCCATGTGCGCAAGTGTTGGAAAGAGAGCGAGAGTGAGTCGGGCCTATCCCGAGTACTATCCTTCAAAGCCAGTGCTTCGCTCAGGAAAGTGGGAGGTGGGGGGGGGGGGGGGGGTTACATAACGTGGGAGAGACTTTGTGTCACGTCCGAAGCGCTCACAATGAACAATCCTCCTTCCTGAGTTTATGTTTTGCCCTCAGGAGGGAAGCAGCACAGACCAAACAGACCTGTGGGGAAGTCTGCAGCATTTTAGGAAGGAGAGGATCTGAGCTCAATACACTTCGTGTGGTGGCGACGGCGGCAGAAGGGGGTCGAGGGTTGGGGTAGGGGGGCAGAGGGTGTGTTATCAAACAGGAAATGTTAAGCGCAGGCATCACATGCCTATGGAAGACGGTCAAAGCCGATTGTGGTATAAAAAATTAAAAAAAAGAGGAGACAATCACAGTTCAGATGAAATAAATGTTGAGTGGATTTTGGGGCAAAACCATTTGTTAGATTAGGTTGTGACCTTTCCAAAGATGATTTATCCAGTTCAATCCAGTGCAGTCCTCACAATTTTCAATTGTTTCAATCTTAGTTAACTTAGTTCATTATTTTTTAGCAACCAGACAACATTTCCAAGACATGTTCAATTTTAAAAACTGTTTGGGATATGGCTACTTTTTTTTGTGAGGCTACACTGAAAAAAATGGTTTGTTGAATTTACTATTTTGTCAAGTTGTTGCACAAAATAAAATCATCTGTGTCCGGATATATTTTTTTAATCACATATATATAGTCTACTTAAAAAATAATAACAAAATGAAACTGAGCAAACTCAACAAAAACTTTTTTTTCGGTGGACATATAATAAATAGGCATGCCTACCAAATTACTGTTGTGAAAACTATTCCAGGGACTCAATATTGAAACTAGTTTAGTTTTGTGCTAGTTTACGATTGGTAATAGCGTGACAAGAAAATGCTTGCAATATTGCAACGTTATGATTTGTCACATATGACAATTTGAACTGTTGTTACAGATTTTAGCAAACATCATGGAAGGTGACATGCTTAATTTGATTTTGCAGGCCACATAAAATGATGTGGCAGGCCAGATCAGGCCCCCGGGCCTTACGTTGAACACTTGTGGTCTGAACATGTGGTGCAAAGTTGATAGCAGTTGGGAAATTATTCAATTTCACTTTTGATGTCCAAAAATCGAAATGTATTAGATGATTAAAATAAGTGAAACTGACCTTGGTGGTAAAATTCTTTCGAGATACATGATGAAAGGTCAACGACTGTACCAACGAGCAAAATAGCACTGCATTTGCGTCATTATGTTTGATCACTGGCGTGGCCTTACCAGGGGCGATGCTGTGTGGATCTGGCACTGTTACGGTTTCTGGTGCGTAGGCCCGGTCCGCACCCGATTCTTCCTCAGCAGATTTGCGCTCTTCGGTGGAATTGACATTATCAGCTCGCGAGTCCGTCTTTCTCTAGAAGGACATTAAAACAAATTGTTTTCCACACATGCTGCGGCTCAGTCATCCCTGTCAAGAATATTTATGATGATTTGCTCCAGGACTTCCTGAGGAAATGTTGACAACTTGAAACTAAATCCCTCCATTTGCCCCCGAGCAGTAAACAAAGCAGATGCAAGTGCTTCTCATTTCGACGATAAGAGGGAGTGCAGCGCAGGGGAGGTGCGAGGACTTCCTTCCACTGAAATCCAAGCCAAAATGGACACACACACACACACACGCACACACTCAAAAAACAAATATAAAACACTCACAAAAGTATACGATGCCTAGATATCATGGTGCAGTATTGATCAGTGTGCTTTGAACACCCGTAGATGGCAGTGCTCCATCTAAACTTAATGTTACATAGAATTACCAGCAGTCAATCAGAGTACGAGAAAATGAAAGTCCTGCTTAATTTATCCTGTAGACATCCTGACTTTTTACTGCATGTTATTTTGGCAGTGCTGTACAGTATAGTGATGCCAGTGGCGATATGAGTTTCATTCATTCTGTGGCCACGCTCGAAACTCAAAGCATTCACAACTGAAATCATCTATTCCCATAGAAATCAATGGAAGTGCCATTAATCAGTTCCCAAAACATGTTTGACATGTGTTTTCAATCAGAAAAACATGACTCTCTGATATTTTATATGGTGTAATGACATAATTATACAGAATCTAAAAAAAAACTTCAATTCAATGAGCATTTGTCATTGGAGCACTTTGGTCACTTGTGGGCAGTGTACAGTCAAACCTCGGTTTTCGAACATCTCGGTTCTCAACCAATTCGGTTTTCGACCAAAGATTTTGAGTTTTTTATGCCTCGGATGACGAACAAATTTCGTTTCTCAAACAAACTGAGCGCACTTGAATGCACCATTTGACTCCTCTCGCCTTCCTTACACGAGGAAGTGACGCTTCCTCGGGTAGACGAGATAGTGACGCTTCCTCGTGATGCTTTCCATTGTGAGCAGACGTGTTCAGTCAACATTTTTATTTTAAAAAGAGCGTGGTTTCGGTTTTCAAACAGCCTTCTGGAACAGATTATGGACGAAAACCAAGGTTTGACTGTAATAGACACACTGTATATGGGGGTGTTTGGTCCTCACAGTCCTCAGTAAGTTACTTCATAAAGAAAATATGCCTGCGGGTATTGTTCTATTATCTGTCGACCTGTGTTGCTTCACTGTTAGTGTTTAAACATCTCATTGCTTGAAGGGTTAGAAGACTGTAAAACAGATGGTATTTCTTTGCTATGTAGATTCTTTCCTTATATGTGTTAGTGTTAATTGCATATGTAAAAGATTTGTTTTCCGTCTAGTTTTTGAGTAAACTTCAACTGGGTGTGGTATTTAACAGCTTGAAGTCTCTTTTTTGAGAAAACAAGGGTTAGTGTTGATTATGGCTCAGACTGTAAAAAAAAAAAGTTGTGTCACTCGTAATGAAAAGGTAAAAAGTTAATTTTGAGGCGCAAACATGAGGTACATAGTGAGATGCAATCCATGCCTACGTTGAGATGCGAGTCGATGTCATCTTGGACTTTTTCAAAAGTGTACTTTTCAGAGCGTTTCTGCCGTCTCTTGAAGAGCTGGGAGCCCCGATTGGATGCCAGGGCCAGCTCCTCTACCATGATGTCCTGGGGAACACTCACTTTCTTGCCAAGGTCCACCTCCACGTCTGCGCGCAAAAGCCAAAACGGGTTAGAGCGAGCGACACGAAAATGTCTTTCAGTCTCTCAGCTGTCGGTGGCATTCAGGGCCTCCTCGTTCCAGACAACAGTTGTCCTCGCCTCAAATAGCATTTTTGAGTCCATGACAAAGTGGTGGATTACACCGGGCCATAAAAGTATTCATTTACTTATTTATAGACGGGTTCCGGTCGGTAAACTTAATACGGTGTGACTGTGTGAATGAGTATGGAAACCATACATTGTAATCCAGCAGTTACACCCGATGAGTTATATTATTTCAGCTGACAATGACGATTGATGCCAATCGTACCCTTGGCTTGTACCACCCAAGAATAATTGTCCCGTTGACAGACATCATTAGTACATGTGGAAACCTCATTGGATGATTAAAAAAAAAAAATCCCACTTCTGACACCAAAAGTACACCGCTGCATGTTCAGAGCCATGTGTCCTCAAAGCAGAGTTGAATAATTGATTTTAATCAGTGGCGGAGCTATGTGGTAGCCGGGGGTGGCCCTGGCCACCCCACATCTGGGAGAAAATGTGGTTACCTGTGACTTAACTGCCAGTATCATTAGCTGCAGTACAGTGAAACTCCTCTACAACGAAACCTACATGGGCGAAAATACCCCCTAATATGAAAAAATCTTCACGCATTAACACCATTCCCACTCTCCTGCCACCCATACAACGAAACAAAAAAACCTGTTGCGTTATACGAAATCTTTTTTTCTGCTCTTGCCTCACGAAGAGATTCACTACAACAAAGTCTAATCCAACAGCGACCTCTACTGCTTTGTTCGGAAACGGCAACAGCAACCACCACACTGGTTTACACATGCGCAGTAGTCCAAGAAGTATTTGTTATTGTTCGTTTCAGACGCAGCACGAACATTGCATTGCTAAAATGGCGACAAAACGGACCTTTGGATGTCAAGCAGTTAAGACAAGAAGCGCTCTGACGCTGGAAGAGAGGGGAAAAGTGATCAAAATGAAAGACGGAGGAAAAAAAATAAGACATTATCCAAGAAATTGATGTAAGTGAAAGTGAATGCTGATCGTAAATTTCGCAATTTCTTACCCTTTTTTTCTTTCTACACTGACTACATTAAGTGTCAAATAAGTGTGTGCTCATACTTATGCACTACTGGAATAAAAATAAAGAATACACATGCGTGTGTGTGTGTGTGTGTGTGTGTGTGTGTGTGTGTGTGTGTGTGTCTTTACATCTGAGATCAAATTTGCTACAGTGAAAAACCCCCTGTTGTGAAAAAATTCTTGCTGCAAACAAGATTTCGTTGTAGAGGAGTTTCACTGTATCATTTGATGCCTTGATACCCTGCCACAATTCATTTATACCAACTATTTTTAGAACAAACCTACAATTGATGTTAATGAGAACTCTGAAACAATCTGTCTTTACAAAAGACCAATTGATCATGTCAGTCACCTTCGATCAAAATAATTATTTTCCCACCATGGTAAGCGAAGAAAATGGTTGAAAAGTCACTGTTAAGAGATTTGCGTGTCATGGTGCTTTTTTTTATATGATTTCAATGAATGGGCCATCAATCGTGGTATGCAAATCGCATTCGGCTCTGATTGGCTGTTAGCTAGCGAGTTCAAATCGGTACAAGAGATAGAAGTAAACTATAAGCAAGTAAAAGTAAAGAAAATTGGATGATCTCGAAAGTTAACCCTTTCAGGGACAGCGGTTACTACAGTGGACAGTCTATCATGTTAGCAGGTCACAGGTTATCATTATTGGTCCACGAAAGTGTTAAGGTCAGCAAAATTATGCTTTTTCCTTTACTTGATTTTGCTCTTTAGCCAATTTCTGGGTATGTGTGCATTTTATTTCATGCAACCCTGACTGTGGATGGTATGATAAACAATAACTTTTTAGTTACACCCGCACATTTCAAGCCACCAGTGAGATCTTGCGTCACATTGGTCACTCTGATAAAAATATCTTTACCTTCCAGTGCTTGAATCTCCCTGCAGATTGCTGCAGCCTGAGCTTTCCTCTGCCTGGTCGTCATGGTGGAGAAAAGCGACATGGCTGCCCCTGGGAATAAGGGAGAATGCATTAGTATGACCTCAACATCAAGCTGACTTATCACGTCAAAGACAAGAGCAAAGTGAGCACATCTCTTTAAATAACCTCGGGCCGTTAAACTGCAAGCACATGCTCGTCGGACAGTGTCGGCCCGCCAATCGATAGATGTAGAGATTAGCCAAGCAAGTGCAAAGAACTCTTCAATTGCCACATTTCGCGTGGTACAGCCGGTGTCCCAACACTTTTTGTCCAAACCCATTTTGTCAATGAAGCCGTGAATGACAGGAAACTGTGCACAATGAAGCATTACCTGAGCAAGCGGTCACTTACCTGCCCCGAAGAACCCTGCTGGTGTGGGGGAATTCTCTGGAACTGCAGAAAAAAAGCTGGACAGTGTCAGCCAAGCGGGCAGGCTCACTCCACGGGGAACAGGGGAAGGGTCAGGGGGGGGGGGTCTGCGGCTCAACCTCACAGAACGACTGAACGAGTGGGTGGCTGGGTCGGTGGGTGTCAGTGTGTTGTCATTGCTATGTCGCTCATCGGTGAAAAGGGGCCTAAATTTAGAGCAGTACAGTCTATTGGTCAGCAGGGTGGGCTACACGCTGCTGATTCAAAATGATTCGTGGGCAACTGCCACTCATTGTGTAATGAGGCGTATTTTTAAAGCAGAGGTTCCCAACCATTACTTATTTTCTTTTGGGAAAAATCTCATGGCACGCCACCAAAAATAAAGGTCACAAATGTATCATGAAATAATGATGATCAAGTTAGTCACAAATTACTCGACGTGAAATGGGGGCTGTTTCGTTGAACACGGGTGTGCTTGGAACGCCACTTCTAAATGTGAAAAGTTGTTTCGTTTTTGGGGGCTTGTTGTTGTTCTTTTTATGAGAACGCGGCGTTGGAAAAATGAATGTTCGCATGAGCTAGCATTGGTAGAATGAATCTTGTAGATTTGGTACTGAAGGAATACATTAAAGTTTCATTTCAGTTGTTATTTTTTTCATGGGAAGAATTCTTATTATTGTTGAGCTGCAGCTTTTTTCTCATTGAAGGTGCGACATTTATTTTGATTCAGTTTAATTGTTGGAAAAACTATTAATTTTATTTTTAACTTAACACGCCACGCGTTGCCTCATGCAACAACTATTCAATAAGCTCTTTAAAAATAGAATCAATGGTAAAAGCTATTGTTAACTACCCAAATATTTCAAATGACTACATTTTGCAATTGCAACATCGCAATAACGTGAAACCGTGATATTTTTGCTCAGCCTAATGTTCTGAATGTGACGTCACATAAAGCTGTGCTATGAATGACAACAGGCGGATACAATACACTTAATTGTATCTTCTGCCGGGGCGGCCCGGTAGTCCAGTGGTTAGCACGTCGGCTTCACAGTGCAGAGGTACCAGGTTCGATTCCAGCTCCGGCCTCCCTGTGTGGAGTTTGCATGTTCTCCCCGGGCCTGCGTGGGTTTTCTCCGGGTGCTCCGGTTTCCTCCCACATTCCAAAAACATGCATGGCAGGCTGATTGGACGCTCCAAATTGTCCCTAGGTGTGAGTGTGGGCGTGGATGGTTGTTCGTCTCTGTGTGCCCTGCGATTGGCTGGCAACTGATTCAGGGTGTCCCCCGCCTACTGCCCGAAGACAGCTGGGATAGGCTCCAGCACCCCCCGCGACCCTAGTGAGGATCAAGCGGTTCGGAAAATGGATGGATGGATGGATGTATCTTCTGCCATCTAGTGGAAGAACACATGTATTTTTCTGCATGTCAATATAAATCACGAGCACCGAAAGATTATTTTTTTTTGTTGGACATAATTTAAATTTTATCTAATTTTTACCAATTAAAAGAAATTGGATCATTTTCTGCATTGTTTCATAATGGTTGGGAAAGTCTGCTTTCAACAAAAAAGCATGGGTGCGAAAGTATGGAAAGAGGCGAGTCATCAGCATGCTAAATAGAAACTATCACTGCAAAAATGAACAGAAATTAAATCCAAAAGTGATCAAAGAAGGGGGACGCAAACGAATAGAATAAGTAAAAACAAATGCTTGCCACAGTCACGAAATCAATTGTGATGAAAATACAATCTGGGCATGCAAAGTTTCTGGAGTCTTTGCGTCTTACTGCTGCCAATAGCACTTGGGGCTATATGGAGACTTATGCAGTCCCACTGGGGGCCTGTTCCCATCAGACGGGACCCCTGAGTGGCTCACAGACCGCTGAGGCTGCCACTTTCTGGGCAGAGAACCATAACCAACACGCTCACCAGTGCTGGATACACCCCCCTGACCTGGTCCCCAGCCCCCTTGGCCGCTCGCCCTCTGCGGGCACGCCCTAGCCGTCCACTGGGCCGGCGGCTCCGGGACGAGCTTCCGCTGGGCCGCCAGGCGAACACTCGAGGCCAGGTTCTGCTGGAGGTCCTGGAAGGCAAAGGCTTCATCCACCAGCCCCAGGGGATGGCGGGAAGCCGCCTCCCAGGGCGTGAGGGCTTTCGGGGTCTTCTCCAGTCGGGTCACCTGCCTGGACGCCCGAGCGGAGGAAGAGGGTGAGTGACGGCCTGTGGAGGGTGCTCTACCTGGAGGGGACAGAGAGTAGCTCCTGCCAGTCACCTGGGGAGGGGGGGGGGGGAAGACCCAGACATGTTTATTGCACTTATTTTGCGCCGCGGAATACAGAAGGCGCAATGCTGCTACCTTGTGGTGAAAGATTGAGGTGCAAGGGATAAAACAGGAAGAAGCATTAAAAAAAAGGGAAATCCCAAAAGTTGGACAACTGAAATTTATGATGCGTGTCCAGAGAGGTTGAAAAGTAAATGAAAACTTGGTTGAGAGGTTAGTTCATGTGCTTCAACCGCAGATTCGATTCTAACCCTGGAGAACCCAAGACCCCTTTTCTTCTTTGGAAAATTATGAATTCTACATTAAGTAACTGCTATAAGTTCACTGAACACCAAAATATATGTTTTTTTCAAATATTCAATACTTTAATCCTAATTTAGGATAAGAGCCAAATTTGACCCTTTGGGATTTAAGGGTAGCATTTGAGTAGCAGAATTTATAGGAGGGGCCAAATTTGACCCCGTGGGTTCTCCAGGGCTAATTTTGTGTTTTATATCGAACACAAAAGATTGAAGCAACCCAGAATGCATACAGAACAGAAAAAAAAGAAAAAAAGACAAAGGAGGATAGGAGTTTGCTTTAATGGCACTACAGTGAATGGTACAGAAAGTGCACTGTGTCAAGAAGAAAACACACAGAGGAAAAAAAGGAGGGGAAAAGAAGAACAAAACATGTGAAAACATAGCAGCTGAGGAGCAAACATAAAATAAATATGGAAGAACATCTTTTATCTATTCATGGAACAGCATTGTTTGAATGTGTACTGTCGTTTATATTTTAATCTGGGTCAAAGTGGCCCAAGTTGAAATTCAAGCCGGCTATCCGCGCACCTCCGTTTATTTATAACAGCCAGCATGACGCAACAGCTGACACACACAAAAAAAACTCCTCTTAAAATAAATTGACTTGACCGAGGCAAATAGACTCAAGACTCAAATGGTCATTTATTTTCCACCTTTGAGCTCCGAGATGCACGGTGGCATTGAATTGCAACCTGAGATTCGCGACATCATCCTTACGTCACTGTCCATCGTCAACTTTGCTCATCTACTTCCAGAAAAAATGTATTCCCTTATTTAATATTCTTTCAACTCACCTTCATTCCTAATTAACCACCACAACGGAGCTTTAACTTTTCAAATACAAACTCTTCCAATCAACATAAAATGTACACACAGACTATTGGGCAAGAATCACTCGCTCTCAGCGACCGTGGGCTTCCACACCTGAGCGCAGCTTTTTTTGGCCGTAAACTTTGGTTTTGGCGCCACGCCAGTGTTGCCGCTGGTTGTGGAGCCAGGCGGTGAAACTACAGGGAAACTCGGCGCTACGCTAGCAGGAAGGGGCTGCTGGAAGGCTATTGTTGTGGGTGAAGGGTAAGGGGGACTACCAGCTCCTTGATAGGGGACTTGTTGGGGCGGGTACTGGGGACTGGGCAATTGAGGGGTTTGTTGGTTATATGGTTGCCAATAAACACCGCCTGATGATTGCTGGTGAGGATCAGAAGGGGGGTAAGCGTTAGAGGTTGGCTGGTAGTTGCCATCGTAGGCTTGCTGGGGGTACGGCGCACTAAATGAGCCAGGTGACTGAACTGGGGCCATTTGCTCATAAGGTTTCTGGTTTTGGGGTGAACAGCTGGGCTTCGGAGCAGGCACCTTCGCACCTTCTCCTGCAGACCCGTATGTAAAGAGCGAGGCACTAAGTTGGTAGGGTTGATGCTTCATGACATCAACAACATCAAGTGGTTTTGGGGGAGGTCCTTGTTTGCCTTTTTTCTTGGCTTTGGACATAGGGCCACTAGAAGGGGGCTGCTTCGATGCGGCCGGCGGATAAGAGGGGGACTGGATGGGATTGAAACCCCGTGACGGCGGAGCACGTACGTTAGGGGTGTATTTCCACTCGTTTGGCAAGGAGGCAGTCGGCGACGTGGATCGACTCGCCATATGGGCCTGCACGGTCTCCGAGTCCACCACGTACTTCTCCATGCGAGACTGCCTCTTCGCAAACATGTCAGCTCCTTTCCCTCGGACGGCCGGCATCTCGCAAGCTGAACTGGCAGACGATGGGTTCAAGACGGTAGCCAAGGGGTTGATGACAGGCGGTGAACCTTTCTGACCAGAGGGGAAAGCGTTACTTCTCTGTGGGCCCCGGTTTTGTTGGGTTTGCCATGGTTTGGGTAAAGGTTGAGTGTTCGCCGCAGGCGTTTGCTGGGACTGCGGTGCCCAGGCAGGTGTTTGAGGTTGAGCCGGCGGCCACGCATTTATCAGAGGCTGCGGCGCTGTCTTCAAAGGTGCTTGTTGCCAGTTTGGCTGTGTCTGTGGATGAACGGACTGGTCCCAGGACTGCTGATGTTGGGCCGGACCTTGCTCGGCCTCCCAGGCATTAGTGGGACGCTGGACCTGTTCTGGAGGCTGTTGGCCCCAAGATGGCTGAAGCTGAGGCTGGGCGGGAACCGGTGGCCATGGACTCAACCCGGCTGGAGGCTGCATCTGTGGTTGCGCTTGGGCTGTTTGGGTCCAAGATGGTTGTGCTGGAGGCCAGGTATTAATTGGAGGTTGTGCTTGAGGCTGAGCTGGAGCCCAATGTTGATCTGGTGCTTGGGTTTGCGGCCAGGCTTTTGGCTGCATTGGTTGACCCCATGCCGGCTGGGATTCAGGCTGAATCCAAGGACCTTGTGCTTGGGATTTGGCCAGTGCCCATGTAGGTTGAGAGTCTACTTGCGGAGCTTGGCCCCAGGAAGCCTGTGATTGCTGCTGCTGCTGCTGCAGCATCGGTTCTTGTGATCGACCCCAGGTCGGTTGCATTTGCTGGACTTGCGGCTCCGGTGGGTGCGTCCAGTTTTGTTGTGGTTGAGACTGGGGTGGATCTTGGGGTTGACACGGTTGAACGTGTGGCTGCGCTTGCTCTGTTTGACTCCAGGGGCCTGATTTTGTGGTGGCCAGGTATCGGCAGGGGGCTGAGACTGCACTTGACTGTGAGCGGATTGGGGTGTCGCCCACTGATGTTGTAGAGAGGATTGACTTGGCTGTGGCTCCTTTGGTTGCATCTGGATCGTATAACAAGAAATTGTAGATTGCTGCTGGGGTGCTTGTGCAGAATCCCAAATTCCTCCAGAATTGGTCTCGGGCTGTGGAGAAGCACTGACATAACCGTTTCCCTCTTGCACGGCTACTTGCTGTTGTTGGGTTTCTGGCACTGAAGGAGACCATGTTTGTTGTTGCTCTGCGGAGGCAATGGCAGGGGCTTCCAGTTGGGCTTGAGGCGGAGTTGGCCCAGGGGCAGTCACATTAGAGGTTGGCTCTTGGTCACTTAAAGGGGTGGTCACTGCGGTGGGGGCGACAGCAGGTGTGGGCACACTATTTTCAGCATGCTGAGGCATGTGCTGGTTGGTTACTTCCATCTGTGGAGACCAGGGGGCAGTGCTGGGATCTATCACAGGCTTTGGGGCCACCGGTGGAGGAGTCTTGTGTTTCGACCGTGAGGACTGGAGGAAATTACAAGCCTCAGCGCCGAGGCTGAGGTAGTCTTCCTCGGGTCCTGACTCGAAACCCATCTTCTTGGAACTCATGTTGAGTAGGTTCAGCAGATCAGGATTCGGTGACATCTTTGGTGTCTCTTTAAACGTGAACATGGGCTTGGCAACATTTCTCCTCTTTGAATCCAGAAGGCCCGACCTGATCGCCGGGGTGGCAATGCGCTCATCACGGGAGGCGATCTGCTCTCCTTGGACTTGATTAGTCCCGGTTATTGCAGGAGAGTAAGGTGTCGCCGCCATGTTGTGAACCAAAAAGGGCTTTGCGGTGCGATTGCCCAAAGGACGCTGTGCTTCGTGGCTTTGCTGTTGCACGGAACCGGACTGACCTTGGTGATACGTTTGCTGTTGCTCGTACTGCTGCTGCTGATACTGTTGGTACTGCTGTTGTTGTTGGTACTGCTGCGCCTGCTGGTATTGCTGGTACTGCTGCTGCTGGTTCACATCTATGTACGCGTGGTTCTCCACGGCGGGCTGCGTGTAAGCCTCTTCCACTTTCTGCGCCCCTTCCACGGGCACCCCCTGGCGCCGCAGCTCTTCGTGCTCGGCCGCGATCTCGTCCATTCGCTGGCGCCTCTGGGCGAACATGAGGGCGCCTTTGCCCTTGGTTTCGGGCAAACACTCCATCGGACTTTGCTTCTGCTCAACGTCAAGTAGGCTTTTATCCAAGCAGATCGTCAGGACGCCTTTGCCACTGCGGGCATTCGCGAGGAAATGCGTCTCTAAATCCGACCGGTCTTGATCAGCGAGTGTGAACTCTACAACATGAACTCCGCCCTGGGTGCTGTCGTCGTCCTCTGTGCTGTCGTCTCGCTTGTCCTCTCCCGTGCCGTAGCTCACCAAGGTGTACTTTTTCGCTCTCTGACGGTGTTTCTTGAACATCAACAGGCCCTTGTTGTTCGGGTTGGGCTGCGCGGCACTAAGGAGAAGGGCGATCCGCTTACATTTGGACTTGGCCTCCTTCACCTGCTTCTCGGATAGACTCTCGCTGCGCCTGAACCCTGCGGGGAGACACGTTGATTGACAGATTTTCTGGTCAAGGAAAGTCAACCATTAAAAAAAAAACAACCACAACATCAATCGATCACCTCTGAGTTTGCTTTACACAACGGACCGACAACATAGATAAAGCACAACCAGTACCAATCAAGCTGCTTTGTCCAAAACACTATCACTCCACCCTGCGCGATGCACTCGCCCTCATTTGCAAGTCATAAAGCCGCAAAGCAATTACAAGTCTTTGACCCGTGTCAAAGCCACGAAGGAACACGCCGCATGATATCACTATTCCCATAAAGTGGTGGCAAATTTACTCCCGATTCACGCCTGCACCGCATTGACGATGAACTTTCAACCATTTAACAATAAGAGGACAAGTACTCGCTTGAATTTTCGACAAGACTAACCTGAAGGTGGTGAGGGCAGCGCGAGTGAGGGTCCAACTCACTCTTTTAGCCACAGTTAAAGCACCCTGTCGGAGGGGAGGATCAGGTAACAGTTTTCGGGGTGCACATGTTGGTGTCTGTCAAATGGGCTGCACTACTGGAGCCATCATTAACATGTTGTGGGTATATTTATGGCCTACGCAACAGCTCTAAAAAAAAAAATACGCCTAGGTAACTGTCATCAAACCTTTTCAGGGCTGTGATCTATTATTTCTATTTTATTTTTTTGACGCCACTCAGACTGGATTCATATTTGGACAGTTCATTCAAAGCAACGGGTGCCATCTGCCAGCTGCAATGGGCTATTTTCGGGAACGCCGGACATCATGCTTTGGAATGCACGTATGATGTTGTCAAATCAACTTTTTAACACACACGCAGGCGCACAGACACGCACACGCTCCTCTCAAGAATCAACGCATTCCAAGAACTGTACTCACTGGCGTGCCTCGCTCGGTGCTTGTTGGGTTTCTCTTGATCGGAATCGGAATCCTGCTCCTCGCCGGGCGTTCCCTCATCTGAGGGGATTTGGAAAGCGACACTAAAAGATCCGGGGAGCTCACAGGGCCCTCCTCCCACGTCTCGGGGTCCGGCGCTCGCCCCGGGGCCTCCCACCCCGCCGCTCAGGAGGCCCCTCCCTGGTGATGCTGATGCTGCCGGTTCCTTCCCTTGCACCACTCCGTGATGGCTGAGCGGCTTTCGGTCGGATGTCGGAGGTGCCTCGTGTGTGCCGCTGGTGATGGGATGCTCTCCCTCCACACCGTGTGCGCTGCCCAGAGAGGTCCAGCTCATGTTGTCCAAGGTCTGCCGGGAAAGGGACAGCAAAGGCGTATCACCGGGATCCCTGTGCGGTTCTTCATCAGAAATTTCCTCCTGGGACTCGGATATGTAGAGCTCTCTCAGCTTTAAAGGTTCCTTGTCGCCTCCCGATCTGGAGGGGGGAATGAGATGCTGCTATTAAATGGTGCTGAACAAATTTCATTCCACACACACATTTTCGATGCCGCTTGTTCTCATTAGGGTTGCGGGTATGCTGGAGCTACATCCTGAACTGGTCACATACGGATAACCAAGTTGTCATATTCACACCTATGGACAATTTAGGTCCCTAACATCTGCGATTGGCAGGCAACTGGTTCAGGGTGTCCCCCGCCTACTGCCTGAAGACAGCTGGGATAGGCTGCAGCACGCCCGCGACCCTTGTAGAAAATGGATGGATATTTCATTATTCATAGTTTTTGTAACATTTTGGTTTGGTGGTGTGTCATGAAACTTTTCCAACACTTGTCCACTGTGCTGCCCTGTATGGAAATCTAAAAGCAGATTTGACAATGATGCCTTGGCATTCCCAGGAAAGGATCTATCAAACTATCATGCCGATCCCATTTCGGCAAACACCCAAGTCCTCTGAGGGTGTTTTAGAATGAAAAAGCTCAAACACAACCAAGAAAAACTTAAATCAAGGCAAAATTTGCTTGGTATTGGCCTGCAAAGATATTTGTTCTTACCTTCAATGTCATGATTCTGTTAGTGACCAACAGGTGTCACTGTAGCGCTACCCCTAAAGCTGCACACCTGTTGGTCGTTATGTAATCAGTAGTACAGCCAAACCTCGGTTTTCGAACGTCTCGGTTCTCAACCAATTCGGTTTTCGACCAAAAATTTTGAGTTTTTTATGCCTCGGATGACGAATACATTTTGGTTCTTGAGCAAACTGAGCACACTTGAATGCACCATTTGACTCCTCTCGCATTCCTTACACGAGGAAGTGACGCTTCATTGGGTAGACGAGGAAGTGAAGCTTCCTCGTGTTGCTTTCCATTGTGTTCAGTGTTCAGTAAAAATTTTTATTTTAAAACGAGCGTGGTTTCAGTTTTCGAACAATTTCGGTTTTCGAACAGCCTGGAACGGATTATGGACGAAAACCGAGGTTTGACTGTATAAAAGGACTCCCGCCCGACCGCTCATGGTACTAATTACATAACGACCAACAGGTGTGCAGCTGCAGGGGAAGCCCTACAGTGCCACCTGTTGGTCACAAACATAATCATGACATTTAAGCGCTGGTGGGAGTTTTGGAGAATAGATGTTTGTGTAAATGTTTACGTTATTAAAGAAATATTACCAAGTCATTTTTCCTGTTTTATCCTCAGATAAATTTGCTTTATTTTGATGATATATTCCTCTCTGTTTAATTTTTCTTTTTTTCTATTGCTGTGTAGCCTTGTAGCTATTACAAATATTTTGCTGGGGTGTTGCGTGTGGCTGCCAGTCAGTCTGACTAAAACCGAGCGAAATGAGGTACCTCTTGAGAAGTAGCCGGAGGCAGCCTCCTGACGCGTTGATGAGCGCCCGGGCCTGCCAAAGGGGCAATCCCGCACAGGGTTTTCCGTTCAGGGACACCACCTCGTCGCCGTCTCGTACGCCGGCCTGGAAAGCATGGCCGCCTTCCTCCACCTGCAAACGACAACATGTTCAAGTCACATTACTCACCACTTCCCAGAGTCTCTGAATAAATTGTTCATCGACTAAAAATTAAAATTGAAATATGCACGTCTTAAAGTAATGCATTTGAAATGGCAGTGAAGGATGTTTTTACTCCCTTGTAATTGCTTCCCACAGCCCATAAAACACCTCATTAATAGGACAACTTAAATAAGCAGAAGTGTGCCATAAATCTTGTAAGGCTGGAGGGGGCTGTAAGAAATGACTTGGGCAGGAAAGCAGAGTAATTTAAAAACAATGTTGCTTGGTGCCCTGCGATTGGCTGGCAACCAATTCAGGGTGTCCCCCGCCTACTGCCCGAAGACAGCTGGGATAGGCTCCGGCACCCCCCGCGACCCTAGTGAGGATAAAGCGGTTCGGAAAATGGATGGATGTTGCTTGGTTATATATTCAACATCTATTTCTGGCCGTTGGTAACTATCCATCCATCCATCCATCCATCCATTTTCCGAACCGCTTCATCCTCACCAGGGTCGCGGGGGGTGCCGGAGCCTATCCCAGCAGTCTTCGGGCAGTAGGCGGGTGACACCCTGAATTGGTTGCCAGCCAATCGCAGGGCACACAGAGACGAACAACCATCACGCCCACACTCACACCTAGGGACAATTTAGAGTGCACAATCAGCCTGCCATGCATGTTTTTGGAACGTGGGAGGAAACCGGAGCACCCGGAGAAAACCCACGCAGCCCCGGGGAGAACATGCAAACTCCACACAGGGAGGCCGGAGCTGGATTTTGAACCCGGTGCCTCAGCACTGTGAAGCCGACGCGCTAACCACAGGAGTACCGGGCCGCCCCGTTGGTAACTAATAACCATATATTAAAATAGAATAAAATGTATATTATTGTTGTGTATGTGTTTTTTGTAAAACATTGTTATTGTTTGTTTTTGTTGTTTAAAAATCTGTCATTTTCTGCCTGTGCAGTGAGGTGCCGTGTGGGGCGAGCAAAATATTCAGTAAATCCTTTTTGCCACTAGATGTCGTCCTTTGACCACAGTAACATGAAGAGGAGGCCTTGAGTTCAACAGGTCAAATTAATTCAGTGCAGTTCCGCGCTATACCAACTGTTCGCTCTGCTGTCTTAACCATCACAGCCCCCACAAGAGCAAGTCGTAAAATAAGACAACGCTCTGCAAGAAATTGATTTTATGGGCAACTTTATAGAGCTGATAAAACCCCTTGTGAGCAGCCAGGCCCTACAAGGCCTCTTGTGTGCCTTCCATTGGGACTTACCTCCAAAAAAGGAGGGGAAATCTTTATTGTTGGCCATCACTTCAAACAGTCCAGCCTAAAGTATACCCAGAAAGCTACTTTGAATTCATTTCTAGCTCCCGGCAGTCCACGGCCACCGCAGCTTTAAACAATTAAAACTTTTGTATTGCAGCAAAACATTTCCCAGCACAGCTTTGGTGTTCAAAAACCAGGCCCACCGCTCTGCCTACGCTTTATTTTATTAACCATTTGCTCGCAGTCATAATTGCCATTTTGTTAATTGCCCTGGTGCTTAAAAAAAAAATTCTCACAGTGTACTATTGATTGAGTGTTTGAGTTTGTGTGATAAACAACAATTGCCTGCCTCCGTTTCCATTTACTTGGCAGTCATTTAAACTCTGTCTCTGTTGCTTTAAAACTAAAGTGACCTCATCAATTTTGTACACAGGTCAGAAGAGGGGAAAACACAAGTTCCCTTATATGGACAGAGCATTTCACAGTGGATCCATCAAGCTCCTAAGATGTAATGCTGTGTGTGCACCGTGTGCATTACGTGTTACAATGTCGGAATTGGAGTTGAAAGTGTTGCAAAGGAGGTAACGGTCAGGAATGTGCACTGGAAGTTGATGAGAAACATGTTTTGCTTGTTTTTTTTTTTCTTCATATTTCAAAACAACCCAACACCATTTTTTTGCGCATGACTCATGAGTTAAAACTTAAGGATGCACAAATGAATGCCCTTTTTTTTTTTTTTTTTTGCGCTGGCATCCCTGCATAACTGGCATACCTTTCACCCTGTAGCCGACCGTTTTGGTTTGAAGTCTTTGGGAGTGATAACAGATCATCACACACTCTCCCGTCCGTAGTCTTGACCATATAAGGGGGTGTTGAGGAATCTCGCGCACCCAAAACATAGCCCAAAAAGCCACTCTCCCGCTACATTGCATTCCACTTTGCAGAATATGATGATGTTCTCAAATTATACATAAAAAGGAGAGTTACCTGAGAAACCAGCAGAGGCGTATCGGTGTCCCCCACGCCTTCTTCCAGGGTGAAGCCCCAGGGTCCATCACCGTGCAAAGTGATGCAGATGTAATCCCCAGTTCCCATGCTGTGTGTGCATACAGCTCCTCATCCGGACCACAGAGCAATCGGGCAGGGAAGCAGGTTTTTCAGAAGAACGCCCCCACTTGCCCCACTCCCACCATCCTGTACTGGACTCTTCTGAGCTGAGTCCGGCCCGCTAGGTGACATCATCATGGCATCATGGCTCACAGGACGTAGAGAAAGGGGTGTGTGGTTATGGGAATTGCAGACACTTCTTCTGGAGATCTATCTATCTATCTATCTATCTATCTATCTATCTATCTATCTATCTATCTATCTATCTATCTATCTATTTTTTTTACTTTTAAGTGAACATTGAAGTCAGCCAAAGAACATGTTTTTTGTCATTGACATAAAAATGATCTATTTATATATAAATACATAACTTGGGGTAGGACTAGATAAGTTTTTTACTTCTTCCTACTCCTTTGAACATAATAATTGTGTTGTATGATGACTGATTTCTCTTTCCTTTTACAATTTTACTTACCTTACTTTCTGTCAATTTATTACTGCATATGTTTTTATGTTCAATAAACAAACAAACAAACAAGCTTGAACAATTCGTTGAACACAGCCACATGCACTGTATTAAAGTCCTTAAGAGGGAATGGTTTGTAACTCATGACTCATAGCTTCAAATGCCTGTTTTACCTTCCTTAACAGAAAATTCTAGATGAATTTGAAGTCCAAAACAGAACGCATTGGTTTATCATGAAACTTCAACGTGTTTACTGCGTTGACGTCACACGTATGGGATCTCTGTGGATGTGCGCAAGCGCAGTCGTTATAGTCAAATTCGCAGAAAACGACCGAGGCAGGCTTCCACGTGACGCTGACAAAGAGTCAATGACAATTATTTTCTTCACCAGTAAAATTATATAGAGACACGCGATGTAAGAACACATATTTTTGGTCAATTTTGATTTTATTTCTTTGCCAAAGATCTATTGTGTTACAGTATTTTGTTATTGTGTGTCTGTTCAACGCCGACTTGCTGCGTTATTTTGAAACCGGAAGTGGATTGTTCTCGCTCCCCGCCTCAGTGGGCCGGTCCAGCCTGACGTCACGTAGACCGCCCGGCGCTTTTGGAGTTTGACGTGGCACTCGGCATTCCGCTAAGCAACCAGACGAGGCCAACTGAAGCCCATCTTACAGGTAAAATCGAAACAACGCCACCTTTTCACGTGTGGCCAGCACGTCGGCCCGACATCGCACGCGTGACGTAGCGAGTTTTGTTCGTGTCACAAACGAGCGCGCGTTGCTTTTTCATGGCAAACTTTACGCTCAAAGGGGCGCAAAACAGCTAGCAGGATGCGCTCTATGAAAAAAACTAAACTAAACAATGTCATTGAAATTGAATAAATAAACACATATCTAATTGTGTCATTGGAGAGGAAAGCGTAAAGCTTCATTTTTTGCTAGTGAAGAATAATTTGGAACGGTAGTGTTTGACGTGGCAACTGTCCGTCCGTCCGTCTGTGTGTGCATGAACCGAAAGAGCGTTTAGCAACAAGGATCGCACTCCTTCGCTTTTTCATGTAACTGTCACGCGTTTTGCTTTCTGTTTTTTTTTGGGGGGGGGGGGGCACCGAGGGCTGTCAGTCAGCGGGTGCTCTTATCGAGTTGCGCTGCACTCCCTGGCCACTTCATTAGGCACAGCTACAGCCTGCGATCCACTTCGAATGTGGTCAAACATTCAGTCGAAGCAGAGACGACCCTGACTTTGGGACAATCATCCTGATTGTCGATCGATTGTTGATTCATTGTTGGATTTTCTTTCGTAAAGAGCTAACTGTGGTGTACACAAAGTGATTCCACTTACTCCGGATGTCATGAAAAAAAAATGCAACAAGGAGAAGAATGACGTGTAAGAACAAATACAATCACGCAGGTATAAACAAATATGTAGCTACCAAAAAAAAAGCAAGCAACGAGAACAAGCTACTGATTCAATCTTAGTTTAACTGAGCAGCTGAAACAAAAATAAAAGTGAGCAAAAATATGGACAAAGCTCAATAATAATACTAAAAAAAAAACGACAATAATAACAATAGTAAGAATACGACCCCTTGTGAGGATAAAGCAGATCGGAAAATGAATGAATGAATGAATAAAATTCAAAAACACGAATTTAATTCAAACATTTGTAAGCTTATGTTATATCATTAATTATCATTTTATGTTTGAGCATCCTATTATTTCATGTTAAGCATACCTAAATTATATTCTGTATAACATGTCTAATTGTTTAGACATGTTTTTTATGTTGATAGGTTCTGATTGGCTGTTAAAGTAAGAGAAGCAGGAAGTGATTTTAGTTACGGGAGTTGTGTTCTCGAACGTGCTGCGGTGCAGACGTCTTTTTAAAAGAGGGCCCCCCCTCTTTTAATAAACTGCATTAATGGATTCCATCTCTCCTTTTGTCATTCGTAAAGTGGAGCTATCCACTGAAGAACAACGAACCCCTCAACTTACACATTTTTGTTACTGCTATACGACACTCCTCTCCTCGTTCATCTATAACTGCTTCAAACAACAAATAGGATATAGAAAAGTGGTTAAGATTGTATGACTGTCTGTGTCTTACGTGTTGTGTTGTATTATTTTGTTATTATATGATATGTTATTATGACTTCAAGATGGCGCCGCGAGAGTGGCTGCCTTTACAGCAGCTCCTATATTTTGTTCTTGCACTTTCTTCCTTTCACAACTTTGTTGCTGTAAATTGGGAATTTCTCCATTGTGAGACGATTATAAAGGTTTTCTGATTCTGATTCTGATTACTACGACTACTCCAAACACTGCTTTTAGTGGCCCCTAGTGGTCGCAGGATCCTGAATCGGTTTATGCCTTAAATCCAATGTATACAATTCTGAATGGACCAACGTGTTTATTGCTATTGTGCATTTCTACAAAACGGGTGTGTTTCTATTGTGTATCTGTAACTCCTTTCAAAGTTAAAAAAAAAAGAAAAGGAAAGATACTTTTCTTGGAGACACACCACCTGCCCTCTTTATCTCCAAACGAGAAATCTCAAAGGTTGCACATGCATGCGCGTGTAAAGAAGCAGATATTATTGTTGTTGACAAACTGGATATGAACTCATGGGTAATAGACTTTAACCCTTTTACTGCCTTCTCTGTAATTGTGGAGCACATAAAGAAAGCAAACAATCAGCTTTAAGGGTTATATGTGCCACCTGAACTGTATGAACTAAACTTTATCTACAGAGCACTTTGAAGTAATGATTTAACATTTTGAGCATTTTATTATTATGGATTTCGAATGAAGGTGCGCTGTTGCACCCTACAAAAAAAAAGCAAAAAAAACATGGAAATAGGCACTTTGGAAGAATATTTTCAGCAATATTTTCATGTCGTGAAAAAAACAGAACCGAGTGACACGTGTCATATTTTAAAGACAATTGATTTTTTTTTTTTTAAACTGTGCTTTTACGTCTTCGCAGACTGTAGGAGACCAATTGTTGGCATGAGAAGAGCGTTGAAATGAGTCAGCAGGGTTATGTTGCCACACCCCCGTACTCCCAGGCCCAGCCGGGCTTGGGGGGCTACCAAGGTGGATTGGGCTCCGCTCCTGCGCAGCCCCACTACGGACACTATGGAGGAGCGCCGCAGGCGTTTGCGGCGCCTCCCACAGGTGAGCAAATCTCTTGCGTAGCAGATCAAAGCATGCGCAGAGATGGCAAAAAATACCCCACTCTCTGTCCTTAAGTTGAAAAAAAAGAAAAATGTGTGGAAAAAAATACTTAAAAAAAAAAAAGCCTGTGTACTTGAGACTGGACTCCCTTGTGTGTACTTAGCTGTGCTGAAACCGCCGGCGTCCTCGGGTCCTGGTCTGCCTCCACATCCCGGGTCCGGTCCTTACAATCCAAACAGCCAGCAGAACGGGGCTCCTATGCAAAGGTCTGCACGTTTCCTTTGTGAAGAAATTGGAAAATGTGACTCCTTTCACATTGTAGTGACCCCGCCCCTCCCCCATTTTATTTTTTTTAATTTTAAATCAACATGGTAAGGTATCCCCCAGCCACTTACGGGCAACCTCCACAGCCGTCATACATCAACAGCATGGCCTCTCCAGCACCGCCTCCACCGATGCAGCTCACCAATCAGATGGCCGGCATAAACTTAGGCAACTATGGTAGGTGGTCCTCAACATTTCATCATTTGGCCTTGGGGTGGGGGAATTAACGTGGCGCCGCTTTCTTCTTCCAGGGCCCGTTCAGAGCGCCCCATCTGCAACGAGCCCCGTTGCCCAGCAGCCTTTCCGGGGACCCCCGCCTCCAGCTTCGGCGCAGCCCCTCATGCAACCTCAGATGGGCCCGGCGCAGCCCCCCATGCAAGCTCAGATGGGTCCGGCGCAGCCTCCCATGCAACATCAGATGGCCCCACCGACGAGCATGTCCATGGGTCGACCCTTCCCCGGACCGCCTCCTCCTGCAGCTCCCGGAGGGTTCCATCAGCCTGGACTTGGGCCTGCTGGTCCTCCTGGATACCCGCAACAAGCAGGTACGCAAATGGTAACCCTTTGCAATTGCCAGTTACTGTTGAATGAAAATGACATCACAGCACCGAAGGGCTCAGGTAATGACCGTCATGGCTGACCTCTTTTTAGGGTTTGGTCATGTGACGTCGGCAAGCTGAGCCCTTCGGCACTGTGATGTCATTTTCAGTTAACAGCAAGTGGCAAAATGGCTACCCCCTGAGATGGGGGGAAAAAAAACGGGTGGATTTTGCCGTTTCTATAAGGACAATATTTGAATCATTTGAGAAATATGAAAGGAGGAGGTCAATCTGTAAAAAGTCTGCATTGATTTGGGAATCTTGTGGGAAACTGAAAAAAATGTGGGTATTTTTTATTAATGTGAAATAATGCTTCCGGGCAGGGCCCAGTGGTCCAGTGGTTAGTGCGTCGACCTCACAGTGCAGAGGTACCGGGGTTCAATTCCACGTCCGGCCTCCCTGTGTGGAGTTTGCATGTTCTCCCCGGGCCTGCGTGGGTTTTCTCCGGGTACTCCGGTTTCCTCCCAGCACAAAACAAAATGCCGTCTTGAGAATTTTGGTGCAGGATAACCTACGCGTGACGCATTGTGATTAGGTCCGTTTATGGGAGGCCACATGGCAGGACCTCAGCCAGGAGGCTTCCCAGGAGGACTTGGCCCACAAGCTGGTCCGCCCCAGAAGAAACTGGATCTGGACTCCATCCCCAGCACCGTGAGTGAACTATCCTTGCACCAATCGATGAGCTTTCGTGGCTGTGAGTCAAATCAATCGATTCCTTGTGTGATTTCAGACCCAAGTGATTGAGGACGACCAAGCCAGACACGGAGGACACGTCTACAGCACCAACATCCGAGGACAAGTCCCACCTCTGGTCACCACCAACTTCACGGTGCAAGACCAAGGTATTACCCCGTCTTTCCCTCCCGCCTGGAAGAAACGTGATCCTGTTCCCATCCTCACTCTTGATTCGACCCACTTTAGGCCACGCCAGTCCCCGGTTCATGCGCTGCACCACCTACTCCTTACCGTGTACCGCCGAGCTGGCCAAACAGTGCCAGGTGCCCCTGGCATGCATTGTCAAACCCTTTGCTCGTTTGCCCAACGATGAGGTAGGTGTCACATACACTCATAAAAATGTCGCGTTCAAGACCCGAGGCACATTCCTAACTGTGATGTGTTGTGCATGTTTGTGGTTCGCTGTTTACAAATCCACCTATTTGCCTTAATTTGTGAAGTGTCCTAAAATGAGCTGTATTAACTCATTCAGTACCAGACAATTCTGGACCAAGTCTGAAAAGACGTTTAAAAACGTCATTGGGAGTGAATGAGTTAATAGGAAAGTAGCACATGTTAAGGATGTTAAGGATGTTGACATGCTTCATCTTGAGTGAGCGAGGAGCTTTGTATGTCAGGGAGGCGCCAGGTTAAGCCGGTGTTGTTCATCATTTATTTGCCAAATGTGCATGTCACGCACAAACAATTTTTTTTGAATTGTAGTGATGTAAGATGAGTTTAAATTGATAGTAAGTCGTTTTAGGATCATAGTGATATATTTACATTTTGTAAACTATTAAGATGGGCAATTAGAAAATTTTTTAGTGGGACGTAAAATACAACAACAAATTTTTCCAATTTTTTTTAAATCAGAGATTAAAAATGTTGATCGATGAAATTTTTTTTACGCTGATTCAGAATGTGCCCACGTTTTTTTCTCAAGCACATCAGGATTTCATAATAATAATAATAAGAATAATAATAATGATAAAATACTCACAATAATAACTGCACTACAGTAATTTGTTATATTTATGAATGGAGTGTTTGGTTTAGCAACAGGTGTACATTTTTTTTCTGAATACAATGCAAGTTAAAAAAAAAAAATCTGCATCGCACGATCTTTTTTTTATGGGTCAAACTTGAAAAAATTGAAAATATCCCAAAACGCTGATGTGTTGGAAAAAAGTCATTAAAAAAAAAAAAATCTGTGTCAATAATACGTTTCAGGGCAAAACTACTACATATTGTTAAATGACTACTGGGATAAAGCTCTTGTGTTGTTTCTTTTTTGACATACGTTCCTCCTTTTGGATCCTGTTTGGTCAAAGTGTTCTGAAGTAAACTGACCCCACACACACACACAACACCACTTCCTCCATCCCCGTTGAGCTGGCCTTATTCCATAAGCCTTTTTAGGAAATGTTAGCGCGACGCTACCGCAAGAGATGAAACTGACATACAGAGTGCGTCGCCTGATTTATCGTCAGACTCCGTTGTACCTGGTGAACCATGGCGAAAGCGGTCCCGTCCGCTGCAACCGCTGCAAGGCCTACATGTGTCCGTACATGCAGTTCATCGACGGCGGCCGCCGCTACCAGTGCGCTTTCTGCAGCTGTGTCAATGAAGGTGCCACAATTTAAAAAAAAAAAAAAAAAGGCAAAACAATAAGTGTTGTTGAGATGGATTCAAACCGATTCTGTGGCTCTCTCCAGTGCCCGTCTTCTACTTCCAACATCTGGATCATATGGGCCGGCGGGTGGACTTTTACGAGCGAGCCGAGCTGTCGCTGGGATCTTACGAGATGGTCGCCACGCTGGACTACTGCAAGGTATTTCAAATGTCGATGACGAGCGGAGCGGACATCCTGTGACGCGTACTCGCGTTCCTGGCCCTCCACAGAACAACAAGCCTCCAAAGCCGCCCGCCTACATCTTCATGATCGACGTCTCCTACAACAACATCAAGAGCGGGCTGGTCAGGCTCATTTGTGACGAGCTGAAGACGCTACTGGACAAGCTGCCCAGGTAAAGACTGGCTACTGTACTATGCAAAAAAAAATTTATTTCCCAACCTGCCCACTAGATGGCACAATCCAACTCTAATGCACGTGTTCATGATTTCAAAAGGCGTTTTGATCATTTAAATACCCAAAGATTAATCATTTAATGAAGCTCGACGGAGGCTGCAGAGTTAGGTCGTTGCGACTATGCGAGCGGGTTATACTTGCGGAAGCAAAAGTTGAATGTATGGGGAAGGAAAAAAAAAAACAGCATGCAGCCATTTTCACTGGAGCAGCCCCCTCCATCCCAGCGTTTTACTGGATTTTGACTGATCTTGCAAGGCCTACAGAATATTTGGTTCTAATGCTATATAAACATGGAGCCTACCAAAATAAAGTTTGGACTCTCTTCTTTCAGCAAAAAAAATAAATAAATCTTTTTCCATTATTCAGCAATTGGCATTACAAAATGGCTAGGTTTCATGAAAATGGCGATTCCTGGGCAAAAAAACGGAGAAAAAGAGATTTTTGTAAAAGCATGCATTTCAAGCACGTGAGGCACCACTGCCATCTACTGGTTGCTTTTTTACATGATTTAATGGCTTATTCTCATTCACAGACTGCATCAGACCCCGCCTACCAAGGACGTACAAGTACGTCCTTGGTAGGCGGGGCCTAATTTTAAATAGACGTACAAGTGCGACTTGTGTAATTAAAGAGTTAAAGACAAATGCATTTTCACTTAGGGAGGCAGCGCTTCATACACTTATAGGACTTGAGGAAGACTCTGAAAAGTCTGACATAAATCAAACCTATTGATTTACTTTCCGGTCTAGGGAGGACGGTGCTGAGAGCTCAGCCATTCAGGTCGGCTTTGCCACCTACAACAAGACACTCCACTTCTACAACGTCAAGAGCTCCCTGTCGCAGCCGCAGATGATGGTGGTGTCCGACATGACCGAGATGTACGTGCCGCTTCCCGACGGCTTTCTGGTCAACTTCCAGGAGTCCAGGGCGCTCGTCTGCAAGTGAGGAAGACATCAACTCGTACTTATATTCAAGCCGTAAGAACTCATCAAAGACAAAACTTTGGGATGAACGGCAGATTTGCTTTGTGCACCTCGCAGCCTCCTGAGCCAGATCCCCGACATGTTTACGGACACCAACGAGAGCGAAACAGTCTTTGCGCCCATCATCCAAGCTGGTGTGGAGGCGTTCAAGGTCAGTTTTTTTTTTTTTAAAAGGGTAAGAAATTCCTGGAGCAGCTGTGGAACATCTTTCTAAATTGGATGCGGCGGGGACACTCGGTCCATTTTCTTCGCGGCAGGAAGCGGACTGCAGCGGCAAGCTGTTTGTCTTCCACTCATCCATGCCCACTGCAGAGGCTCCTGGCAAGCTGAAGAACAGGGACGACAAAAAGCTGGTGAACACGGACAAAGAGAAGACGCTGTTCCAGCCGCTCAAGGGCACGTACGAGCAACTTTCCAAGGACTGTGTGGCTCAGGGCTGCTGCGTGGACCTCTTCCTTTTCCCCAACCAGTACGTGGACATGGCCACCATGGCCGACGTGCCGTCGCACACGGGAGGCTCGGTCTTCAAGTACAACAACTTCCAGGTGAGCTTCCTATACTCGCTTACAATCCGCGAGCCTGCCACCCGGCTGCTTTTGTAAACTGCGATGTCGCAGGTGGACACGGACGGCGAGCACTTCCTGCGAGACCTGAGGAAGGAAGTGCAGAAGAGCATCGGGTTTGACGCCGTCATGCGAGTTCGTACCAGTACAGGTGAGATATGACTTTGAGTGAGTGAGTGAGTGAGTGAGAGAGAGTACGAGAGCCAGAGAGAGACAGAGCCAGAGAGAGAGAGAGAGCCAGAGAGAGAGAATCAGAGAGAGCCAGAGAGAGAGAGAGAGAGAGAATCAGAGAGAGCCAGAGAGAGAGAGAGCCAGAGCCTTAGAGAGAGAGAGAGAGCCAGAGAGAGAGAGCCACAGAGTGAGAGAGCCAGAGAGAGAGAGAGAATCAGAGAGAGAGAGAGAGCCAGAGCCAGAGAGAGAGAGCCAGAGAGAGAATCAGAGAGAGAGAGAGAATCAGAGAGAGAGAATCAGAGAGAGAGAGAGAGCCAGAGAGAGAGAGCAAGAGAGAGCCAGAGCCAGAGAGAGGGAGCCAGAGAGAGAGCCAGAGAGAGAATCAGAGAGAGCCAGAGAGAGAGAGAGAATCAGAGAGAGAGAGAGAGCAAGAGAGAGCCAGAGAGAGAGAGATATATGTGTGCGCAGGTAACATAGTCTGAACATTAGCAGGTCAACAGTTCCGAGCAATGGTATGCATGGAAAGAGGGGATGAAAGCGATCCAAAGTTTATTTCTTTCCATGTTTTACAAAAATATTTGTACATCATAAAACAGTATTTTGTCTCTTCCGAAAACAATGTCTTCAGGTTTCCGAGCCACCGACTTCTTCGGCGCCATCCACATGAACAACACCACCGACGTGGAGATGGCGGCGGTGGACTGCGACAAGGTGGTGACGGTGGAGTTCAAGCACGACGACGCGCTCAGCGAGGAGACGGGCGCGTTCATCCAGGTGTGTGCCCTCGAACCTCTCCGCGCGGCCCACCGCTATTCGGTGACCCACATGCAAACCAAACGGTTCCTCGCAGTGCGCCTTGCTGTACACCACAGTGGGCGGGCAGCGGCGGCTGCGCATCCTCAACCTCGGACTCAACTGCAGCACGCACTTGTCCGAGCTCTACAAGAGCTGCGAGACCGACGCGCTCATTAACTTCTTTGCCAAATCCGGTGAGTTGGACGGCACGCCGAACGCCAGTCTTGGAGTTTTGCTGCTTGAGCATTTACCGTATTGGCCCAAATATAAGACAAGTGTTTTTTGCATTGAAATAAGACTGACAAAGTGGGGGTCGTCTTATATTCGGGGTCGAGACATTATACCCATTCACGACGCTAGATGGCGCCAGATATCAATCAAGCAAATGCTGAACTTGACTTCCCAGGCCAAAGTGAACCCCCTGTCACGAAGAATAAAAACAAAAATAGCGGTAGCACGAAGAAGAAAAATAAAAAATAGCAGTAAGAAAGAAAATAGAAGAAAATAATAGAAGAGATAACACAAAATGGAGAAACATAGCGACAATCTGGAGAAAAGTGGGTCGAAGATCGGCCAGGTTAACCGGCGGCAGCTGAGGAGAAGTTATAATGTACTTTACATTTCAAAAACCAGAAGCCATTCATTTACGAATGTGATTGCACTTTAGTTGACATATTTGTGTTGTTCAGATATTAAGATTTGAATGAGGCAAAATAACAGGCTTTTCCTCTCAAATATATTGTTATAATCATTTGTTTCAGATGTACCGTACTTATTTTCTGTATAAAAATTAATGTGGTGTTCAAAAGGTCTTTTTTCAAACTTGAGTCTTGAAAAAGAGGGGGTCGTCTTATAATCAGGGCCGTCTTATATTCGGGCCAATACAGTACATCCTGGATGTCCATCTTAAGGTCCATGTTTTTTGCCCTCGCTCTTCAGCGGACAAGTAGAACAAATGTGTCTTACAACTACTGTATGAAAATTCTGCACACTACATGTAATGAGTGAAGCAAAAAAAAAAAACCTGACTAGTAAAACAGTTGTCCGACTCGTGGGCTGTCTTGTCTAACACGCGAGGACAAAGCGCGTACATGGAGCAGAAGCTGGACATCAAGAATATGGAATAAATGTGCAAAAGGCTTTCAATCCGAGGCCGCTCCCTCGCGCTGTTCCTCTTGTGATCTTGTGTGGCGTCCACGCAGCCTACCGCGCCATCCTCAACCAGCCCTTGAAGAACGTACGGGACATTCTGGTCAACCAGACGGCCCACATGCTGGCCTGCTATAGGAAGAACTGCGCCAGCGCTTCGGTCGCCAGCCAGGTGAGCTTGCGGACGCTTTCGGCCAGGGCTTCCCATACTTGACACTTACTTCCAAGGACCCCCTCTTAATCCTGAGGCCAATTTCACATCACTACTCTCTAAAATGTTCATTCCATGACCAAAGCCAAGATAGAGGGGAGTATTTCTGTTTTATTTGCATGCTTGTCTCATGCATGCTGTTGGTCGGCTTTTTAAAAAAAAAAAAGATATGATGTAATTTACTTAGCGGTGCCAAAATTTATTGATTAATCGAGACCTAATAACCAAATAACACATTTTCAAACTTCTGCTTTTATTTTGGAAAACAATGACTGAACTGGCAACTCATTCACTGAAAGCTGGTGCGTACCACATCGAAACGTCTCGCGCTTAAAATCATGAAACGATACCAAATAAAAACGATAACTGGTTAAGAAACGCTAAGCAGGAAAAAAAAAGTTACAGTTTAAAGTAAAATTTGATCAGATTAATTGATAGATCCTAATTTTTTTGGATAGTGACATCTCTAAATGTACTGCAAATTATTTTGCGGCTATGGTTTGTCGATCCCGGGGGTGCCTAGTTTGAGAACCACTTGGCCAGGTCATTCTCACACACACACACACACACACACACACAAATAATGTCATGTCAAAATGTACATATTTATCCCTTCTTTTTAAATTACATGTGACAAAGTAATTCATTAATAGATGGATGAATAATCAACCACAAGATGGCGGCAAAGCACTTACGTTCGATTAGACAAGGCTATGGCCTGACTAAATGAAGCTCCTCCTCTTGCTTGGCACCTAAATGCCAAAACCAATACAACAAATACAGGAAGACAACACTCTTGATAATATCGCGTAATGCTCACATGGCCCATGATGGAAGCGCTTATTTACGTGAGAGAGTTGACATGTTTTCTGGAACGTACCATGAATAGCACTAATGAAGCAATGTGACATGTGAGGTTTTCTCTATGTTGCGTGTAGCTGATCCTGCCGGATGCCATGAAGGTGTTCCCGGTCTACATGAACAGCCTGATGAAAACAGCTCCCCTGACCGGCAGCACGGAGCTTGCGACGGACGAGCGCGCCCATCAGAGGCTCGCCGTCATGGCCATGGCGGTGGAGGACACCCAGCTGCTGCTCTACCCGCGCCTCATCCCGCTGGTACGGACCTCCCCCCCCGCCCCCGGCAACAAGCGTAATGCAGACCAGAAAAGGACAAATCAAGTTTTTGTTTCTTTCTAGCACAACATGGATGTCGGCAGCGAGGTCTCGCCTACCCCGGTTCGCTGCTCCGAGGAACGGCTGGCAGACGGCGGCGTGTTCCTGTTGGAGAACGGCCAGGCCTTGTTTCTGTGGCTGGGCCAGGCTAGCCCCCCCGACGTGATCCAGAGTCTCTTCAATGTGCCCTCGCTCGCCCACTTGCAGGCACACATGGTTCGTGAAACAGCAAGCATGTTCTCGGGTCACTTTGACCCAACGTGGATTAAACCAACTTGTTGTTTATGGGTCAATGTGACCTGTTGTACATTTCATTTCATCTCATCAGAAAAAAAAAAAAAAAAAAGTAAATTCATTGATTTTATCTTCATAATTGAAAAGGAACAAAAACAAGGCCAGCAGAAGAAGCTGAATCCTGATTTTTTTCTTCTTTTTTTCATATGGGTCAGTTTGACCTGCCATTATCCCAAACTGTCAATAACAAAATGATTACTGTTAGACTATTTTTAAAGTTTTTTCGACATGTCAATCCAAAATTGCCAGAAACACAATGCAGATTGTATAATATGAATCATTTATTAAAAAGAAAACAAAAATAAGACCAGGAACATTTTTAACTTACCAGTTTATTTCTTTCCCCTTTCTTTATCAGTGCGTGCTGCCGGAGTTGGACAACCCGCTGTCCAAGAAGGTCCGATCTATCATTAATGACCTTTTGGAAAAGAGGCCCAGATCTATGAAGGTAAGAGACTCTCGTGAAACTACTCATCATTCCATCAGTGCACAGGCACAAATCACTTTACACCCTTCAAAACCCTCCATTTTTAATTATTTTTTTTATTCGCGTTTGTTTCCGTTGCAGCTTCACATTGTGAAGCAAAAGGACAAGCCCGAGATGATGTTCCGCCAATTCCTGGTAGAGGACAAGGGCTTGCACGGCGGCACTTCCTACCTGGACTTCCTTTGCCACGTTCACCGGGAGATCAGACAACTGCTCACCTAAAAAAAGAAAGAAAGAAAAAGAATCCCCTCTCCAGAAACTCAAAGGGACTTTTTTCCACATGTCGGGACCAAACACGGACAGCAGAAAGAGTTAACTTGAACCTTGCAAAGTGCCAAAGTTGCCTTCCATGCCCCCCTCCCACATTCCTGCCTGTTGATCGACTCCAGACAAACAAGGTGCCATGCTGCAGAATTTGGCATGAAACTCGTATTATTGTACTTTTGAAGCAAATTTTAGTTACTTTTACGTCAATCCAGAATGATGCTGAAACAAGGAACATTTTTTTTTTTCTCTCAAAGGGAAGTTTTCATTTCATTGTCTGTAAAACTGTCCACGTCAACATGTGTAATTCAATATTGTCCTTTTGTGCTGCCTTCAAATGTCTTTTTTTTTGTGTATAAGATAAATGCAACTTTTACCGTCTGCCTTTAGTTGAAATCTTACAGCCTATTTGGTTTGGAAGGAAACATAACCTCAGGTCATCTGAGTATCTTTTGGAAAATATAAAGCAATAATACAAAGTTGGGAGGAAAAAAAAGTGATACTGTACATTCTTGAGTAAAGAGAACGCCGCTAGGGGGCAGCACAGCACACACACAAAATTGCCATGAATACGGTACAATAAATTTGCCCAAATTCTAATGTGAAATATTCTTCGGGAATGAATGAATATCGGAGAAATAGATGTTCATCTGTTTATTTTCACTTTGTGGTATTTACAGAAAATGTAGAAATGCATCATGAAGACTTGGGAGTGACGTGTCAGGATTTGTTTTCCTTACCTAACATGGAGATAATAAAAAGCAACGCTCACGCCTCTGTCGGAGATACATAAACAACAATAAGCGTCATTTTAAGGAAGTCAAATGAAACGTAGTTACCGGTACAGAGCTTTGAAAAACAACTAAAATTCACGTTTGTCTCCTTGAAAACTGCTCTACACAAATGAGCGTAATGCGTTGTATAAATAACATGAAACAACAACAAAAACAGTGCTGAAAAATGCAAACGTAAAATAAGTCCACAAATAGAGTGTGTCATTGTTATTTAATGTTCGATACTTACATTTAATAACTACTGGTCTGCTTGTGTGGACTAAGCCACTCGTGGTCTTCTTCCTTTTCTATACTGTACTTGACTGTCTTGAGTGTATATATCAGTGATTCTCAAAACATGTTGGCGAAAAAATTTATCGAGTACAGTCAAACCTCGGTTTTCGTACTTAATCCGTTCCACAAGACTGTTTGAAAACCGAAACCATGTTTCCCATTGGAATCAATGTAAAAAAAAATTATCCGTTCCAAGTCAAGAAAAAAACTTTTTTAAACCACTTTTTTTTTATAATTTCACACCATAAACTGCACACATGTAATAGGAGAGCAGGTAATATGTAAAATACTGTACCGCTCTACCGGTCGATCGCGATTGACGTAATGGGCACCCGAGTGATAAGCTGTCCACTGTAGTAACCGCTGTCCCTCAAAGGGTTAAGTACAGTTCACGTTTTGGTCGAAATACTCTCTGGGTAAAATTGAAGTTATTGTGTTTGAATAACGGCCATGAAGGTGGTATTTTAACTCATTCAATCCCAGCCATTTTCACTGGAGCAACCCACTCAATCCCAGCGTTTTCCTGGATTTTGACTGATCTTGCAAGGCCCACAGAATATTTGGTTCTAATGCTATTTAAACATGACACCTACCAAAATAAAGTTTGGACTCTCTTCTTTCAGCAGAAGAAAAAAATGTTTCTATCTTTTTCCATTCTTCAGCAATCAGCATTACAAAATGGCTAAGTTTCATGAAAATGGCGATTCCTGGGCAAAAAAACGAGAAAAAGAGCTTTTTGTAAAAGCATGCATTTCAAGCATGAGAGGCACCACTGCCACCTACTGGTCGCTTTTTTACATAATTTACAATGCCAACGGCTTATTCTTATTCACAGATTGCATCAGACCCTCCTCTCTATAACGCAAAAAAAAAGACTTGGTAGGCGGAGCATAATTTTAAAGACGTACAAGTGCGTCTTGTGGAATGAAGTTAAAAGCCAAAGTTTTTTTTAAGTTTGAAGAACCACTACTATATACACTCGAAAACAATACACCAGCCATTAAGGAACACCCTGGAAATACAATAACAGGGTGGAATGTGGATGAAAGGGAACGTCAGAGTGACAGTGACATCACCTGGCAGGAAAACAATGGCTACACGGTCAACGTAAACATTTCCAGAGTGTTCCCAGCCAGGAAGGACACACGCCATGAACGGAGGTCTGCGTGTTCGACAAGCACTCTGCCTCCCGCCCCCCAGGGCTGTAAAGTTAAAGGACGTTTTCAAAGAGGTGCATGGAGCGCATGATGTTTTCGTCCTGGCGACAAAACAAAAACACAGCAGTTCAGACATCACGAGCGTGCCAAAATATCGCGATGACACAAAGGCCGGTGGGCCACTTACATTTTGGCAGCAGTCGATGAACTCGTCGATGGTCACCACGCCATCTTTGTTCTTATCCATCTTCTGTTGGGGGAGGGAAGGGTAGCATCACGCCATTGTTTCCCACTGCTCCGCACTTCTTTATACTCCCAAAATAAAGCCCTTTTTCCCGAACATTATTAAAGATTTAGATTCATAAGACCGCGACATCCACAGTTCCCTCCAAAAGTTTTGTTTTTATATCCATTCCACACCGCAAGATGCAAAGCACTCATCAGCCAAAAAATAAAAAAATAAAAAAATCAGAAGGCCAGATTGGATTTTGCAAACAAGTACAGAGATGAGCCACCAATGTTTTTGGAGCAAAGTTTTATGGACTGATGGGACCAAGATGAACCTCGACCAAAGTGACGAAAGGCCCAAGTATGGAGAAAGAAAGGATCTGCTCCTGATCCAAAACACACAAGCTCATCTTTTGAAACATGGCGGAGGTATAATGTCACAGCTTGGGCTTGCGTGGATAGTTATGGGACACACTCACTTGTCTTTATTGATGATGTGACTCATGATGGTCGCAGCAGAATCAGTTTTGGAAGTCTACAAAATCATTTTGTCCGGCAATTTGCAGTAAAAAAAAAAAAAAATCTAAACAAATTGGGTGAAACTTCTTAATGCAACAAGACGATGATCCAATACACACTGCCAACACAACAAAGGATTTCATCAGGGGCTAACATGGAAGGTCTTAGACTGGCAAAGTCACTCGGCGGACCTTAATGCATGAAAGCAGTGGTTCTTAACTTGGGTTCGATCGAACCCCGGGGGTTCGGTGAGTCGGGCTCAGGGGTTCGACGGAGCCTCTGCCGTGGAGGGGAAGACACACGCGACTCAACATGTCAATTAGTTATGACACGCCCGCTTGGTCCTTCACTGGCTGCAGATGATCACATGATATTGCTTTTCCAATCAGTGCTGTGGGAAATTTAGTTCGCTTCGTCGTCAACGTGTGACTGTCATGATAGTGCGTCGTTCAATAAAAAAAAAAAAAGGTATACTTATCCTTTGAAAATGTATTAACTTCTTTCTGTTTTTAATAAATGCGTTTTTGTATCTTGAATTTGTAAAAAAATATGTACAGTCAAACCTCGGTTTTCGAACGTCTCGGTTTTCGACCAAAAGTTTAGAGTTTTTTATGCCTCGGATGACGAACAAATTTCGGGTTAGGGTTATTTAATAGACAGTGTCAGGAGTCCTACTTTCCCACGCACAAAGCCCAGTCTGCATGATATGCGGCGACGGTGAGTCATATTTTTCATGCACTTTGTATTTGCAGTCTATCTTATTTTGAAGGCACGTGTAAACATTACCATAGCAACCAGAGAGTGTTGCGGCCAGATAGGACGTTCCTCGTGTCATGACCCGTTTTTATTATTATGTTTCGAAAATACCACACTTTTCATGCAGGTCATATCATATTTTTTTTTTTTTAAAGACACCTTTATGCTTTTCTCTCATCACTCTCGAAGAGTGAAAGATCCGGAACTTGCCTGAAAGAATACTTCCACATGCTGGCGCGGAGTCTCCTCTTTGAGCACGGGATACGTGCACTTGCCCATCATGTCGTAGATGGCCTTCATGATGTCGAGCATCTCCTGCGGGACAACAGCGTCAGCGAATGACAATCATCCAGAAAAAAACCCCTCAAAAAACGTTTTGTTTCAAGGAGGGCGGCTGCGCCGGACCTCTTTGGTGATGTAACCGTCTTTATTGATGTCGTAGAGGTTGAAAGCCCACTTGAGTTTCTCTTGAATGGTGCCCCGCAGTAGGATGGAAAGACCCATCACAAAGTCCTCAAAGCTCACGGAGCCGTTGTGGTCCGTGTCAAAGGCGTTGAACAGGAAGTGAGCGTACGTCGACGCGTCTGTGAGAAAGAGAGAGAGAGCGAGAGCCACGCCGCAGAAGAGCGGAGGATTCAGCGGTGGCCCGTGGCCGACTTTGGACGCGTGCAAAACGAGAAAGCACAAACCTCCTTGTGGGAAGAACTGGGCGTAAATGTCTTTGAAGGTTTCCTCGTTGACGACGCCACTTGGACATTCCTATGAGAAAAGACCATGTAAAAAAAAATATATGTCCCCCGCACGCCTCACCAAAATATTTTTTAAATTCCCTTACGACCCGAAGTCAGCTGGAATAGGCTCCAGCACGACTGCGACCCTCGTGAGGATAAAGCGGTTCAGAAAATGGATGGGCGGATAAACTAAGCTAAGCTAAATCCAACACTTGTTAAACACATCATAGCAAAAAAAAAAAAAAAGGAAAAAAATTATATATATATGTGTGTGTGTGTATATATATATATATATGGCATATATATATGGCATATTTGATCATTCCCGGTCAGCATTATTGCCATCATTGACTCCTATCCTGTAAAAACTACAGCTTAAAAAGAATCTGCGATAAAGTGAACTTTGAACGCGCGAGTGGACTCCGTCGTATATGTGAGGCTAAATTGGAACTTGGATTATTCGGCGCGAAATGCATCGGAGTGAGACGGCAGAACAAACATATTTTTTTTTTTTATTAGATACGCTCGTAACATTTGCTTATCCGTGAACACAAAACTACGAGTACGGCGCAAAGCCAGCGGGGTGTGAAATTCCATCCCGAGGCCCCATCAAGAAATCGGAAAATGCAAGTGAAAGGAAATCAAGTGGGGAGCGCTCGATTGGACTTCAATGTCTCGCCTGGGACCGTGCCCCGGCTCAACCGCAGTATGACACCGCGGGAGTCCACCGTGGTCACGTCAAAACCTTCGGGGGCTTTATTCAGACCCTGCTGGAGCACCTAAAACGACAATCTGGACAAACGACCTTAATCTGCCACATGAGTTGGAGGCACTTTATTTGTCTTCGCCCAAGGACAAACGGCTCAGTTTTCCTTCATGATGCCAGCTTGTGTTAAACCACCGGGCCCTGAAGTGTCTGGCAATATTCCGCTGGTGGCCTCCGGTGACTCAAGTAGCCCCGTTGGACTCGGACTGCCAAGGAGGAGCGCCGAATAGTGTTGCAAAGGGGCGGAACGTTTCTGGTAAATTTGCATGGAAAGTTAAGTGTGGAAATTTGGGAAATATTTCAAGGTCATTTGATGGCATAAACTGGCATCCACGCCAAATAATCATTAAAAGGCAAGAAACAGTACAGTGAAACTCCTCTACAATGAAACCTACATGGGTGAAAATACTCCCTAGTGTGAAAAAATGTTCATGCATGAAAGTATTTCCCACTTTTCTGCTCCCCCTACAACGAAAAGTCCCCCCGTTCCGTTATCCAAAATCTTTTTCTCTGTTCTTGCCTTGCAATGAGATTCACTACAACGAAAACAAGCCTTCTGCAAAAGTCTAATCCAACCTCAGCATGCCGCAGAGACCTCTACTGCTTCGTTCGGAAACGGCAACAGCAACCACCACACTGGTTTACACATGCGCAGTCGTCCAGGAAGTATTTGTTTCAGACGCAGCACGAATAGTGCATCGTGACGACGTAAATTTCGCAATTCCTTTCCCTTTTTTCTTTCCGCACTGGCTATATGAAGTGTCAAATAAGTGTATGTTCATACTTGCACTATTCGAATAAAAAAAAAAAAAGGTACACTTATACGTTTTTTAAGTGTGTTCGTGTTTACGTCCGAAATAAAATTTGCGACAGTGAAAAGTCCCCTGTTGTAAAAAATGTCTTGCTGCAAACATGATTTCGTTATAGAGGAGTTTTTCACTGTATTTCGAAGAAGAACTCGACTCTGGGTTCCCCTGCCCCTGTGCGGCGTGTCACTCACGTTCTTAAAGCCGCGGTAGAGGATCTGCAGCTCCTTGCGGTCGAAGCGCGTCTGCGCCTCCAGCTGTCCCAGACCTTCGGGCCGGTGGCGCACGGCTGACAGTTCCAGCTCATCTTCAACGCTGTCTGGAGGAGGAAGACGGAGGTCACGCATCAAATCCGGGAGGCTGCGGACCGGAGCTAAGCTCACACTTTTAAGACTATCCACTTCTGCCGCCGCAATTTCTGCATTTTGGGCACGTGCCCCATTAATTGGTCAGGTGGGTCATCCATTTGGAATGACTAAAACCCACACCCGTAACAGATGCCACTCCTTTCCCCGTCACGAAACAGGTGGCGCCACTAATGGAGCTGGTATTACCTTGATTTCCACAACACACATCGGCAGCCGAGCACAGTACAGCCGACGTTTACAGAGGAGTCGCATTTCAACACGTCAACACCAAAACCAGCAGACATTCAAACAGCTTCTTTCCACTCGCCATCAACTCCCCAAACAGTGACTCAAATCTCTAGTGGCTTTTTGCATTTTTCGCACACCCCCGTGGAACAGTATTAGCGCACCGATCATTGCTCTCTACATGCTTGACCAGCACCAACCACTTTCAAGCGCTCAAGGACTTTCTGAATAATTGCATATCTAAAGTGGTACTGCAATTACTACGACTAGTCACTTTAAAATGGTGCGACGATTACCCGCACAAATTGCGCAACCGTCACAATATTGGATTGCACCACTGATGGCATTATCTCTGCTTGATGACCCTGCCGTCATTTCACAATGGTCCCCTTACATTACGCAAAGTCTGTCAATACTTACAAGTCATGTCTTTTGCTTATCGTAGTTGCTTGTTAATCGTAATAGTCGTGGAGCCTATAATACCGGGGACAAATTCCTTGTGTGTTCTAAATACTTGGCCAATAAAGAGGATTCTGATTCTGATTTAAGAATCAAAAAAGGAGATGATGTGACAGTATTAAATATTGCAGTGATTCTCAAAATGACCTCTGGGAACCCATGAGCCAAAATGTGAAGATCCACAAAAAAAGAAGAAGAAAAAAAAAACGCTTACCGTATTTTCCGCACTATAAGGCGCTTCGGAGTATAAGGCACACCGTCAATGAATGGCCTATTTTAAAACTGTTTTCACATGTAGGGTGCACTGCATTATAAGGCGCATAGAATAGAAGCTACAATAGTGGCTGCGGTTGCCTTATGCATCCACTAGATGGAGCTACGCTGAAGGGAATACAACACAACAAAATACATACAATACAGCTTTGTTTCTATCGCGCTTTCACAACCGCTTTACCGGACATTTAAAATAGTACAGTGAAACTCCTCTACAACGAACTCTACATGGGTGAAAATACCCCCTAGTGTGAAAAAACCTTCATGCATTAACACCATTCCCACTTTCCTGTTTCAAATTTGCTACATTGAAAAACCCCCTGTTGTGAAAACGTTCTTGCTGCAAACATGATTTTGTTGTAGAGGAGTTTCACTGTACGTCCAAGAAATCAGAATATCGATCGATATAGAAGGCACATCGGATTATAAATCACACTCTCAGCTTTGGAGAAAATTGAATGATTTTGGGTGCGACTTATACTGCGGAAAATACGGTAATACGCTAGTTTCACTTTGGGTTATTTAAAAAGCCGTCGTGGAGTAATTTTGCCAAACATCTTCTCTAACCTGCTACCAAGCGTTCGCTCCACAAGTCAAAAGAAAACGTCTCTAATCAGCAAGTCGGTTAACGAACTTGTTGACAATGTCTGAATTTTCACGTCTGTTTTTTAATCAACTGAATCAAACCAGAAGCCTAAAAACCTCATTCAAGCCATTTCCCCAGTTTTTTTAAGAGCTCTGCTTGGTTTAAGTCGCACGTGAGGCGGAAGTTTACTCAGGTCACATGGCAGTGCCATGACGATGATTGATAGCGCTTAAGTTGCACTAAGCATCTTTGACAAAAGAAATGGAGAGCCGAAGAAGGAGCCACTTGCTTTGTTCGGCGCCCGACGGCGACTTGGCGGCAACGCATGGGAGCAGCCTCATGAGGCGAGCCCTCACCCCGCGCCCGTGAACGATTGACGGGTAACCTGGAGAGCACAAGTACATGGGCATGCGGTTACTGTGACAACGGAGTCAGGAGGGGGTAGGGGGGGGCAAGGGCGGCCATCTTTCTTCAGGGCAACAACACGGCTGCAGAGGAAGGAAGGCCTCTGATTTGGAATGAAGGCAATTAAAACGACACCTGTAAATAAGTTGAGGGGTGCCGTGAGCGTGACATCACCGGTCGGTATGACTTATTCAAAAGTTTCCCACTGGGTCAGCAGAACTCGAGACTGCTGACCTCCTCTCGTGCGGAAGCGCCACAGCGATATCTCATTGGGCCGTGCGCCAACGGACGATTTTCGACGGCGTGGTGACAACTCAACAAGCGTGTTTCCCCATCCAATCGTTGATCGGAGGTTCACTAAATTCTCATGGGGAGTTCCCAACTAAAAAATTTCAAGTTAAAAGACATTTTTTTTTGATCCAATCCGAGTTCAGTACAAATTTGTCGACTTGGTTTTGTCCTACCACCTGGATTTTTTTTTTACCCGCAACACGAACGTGTCAAGTCACAGGAAGTCAAATACAGTGAGGCTCAGATTCTGGCTAGCGGGCATCGTGACTCAAGATGCAATGTGATCCCACTCAAATGTGATCAATTGTTAACTGTTTTTTTTTTTTTTGCATCATTTGTTTCCGAAAAACAAGAAAAACTAATCATGTAGCACTTTCCTAATAATAGAAGGTTGACATTCTTATACAGCACCAAATACAGTCAAACCTCGGTTTTCGAACGTCTCGGTTCTTGACCAATTCGGTTTTCGACCAAAATTTTTGAGTTTTTTATGCCTCGGATAACGTACAAATTTCGGTTCTCGAACAAACTGAGTGCACTTGAATGCACCATTTGACTCGTCTCGTTTTCCTTACACGGGTAAGTGACGCTTCCTCGTGTTGCGTTTTTCCATTGTGAGCAGACGTGTTCTGTAAACATTTTTATTTTAAAAAGAGCGTGGTTTCGGTTTTCGAACAATTTCGGTTTTTGAACAGCCTTCTGGAATGGATTATGGATGAAAACCGAGGTTTGACTGTATGTATTTTTTGGGGGGGGGGGGTCATTGCAAAAAAAAAAATTTAATTTACTGGTACAGTTATTTTTTTTCCAGATAGCATTAAATGTGTTCCAGTTAACACACAAAAAACACTTTTTTGATTTATATTATGTTCCATTACCGCACCCGATGTCAAATGTGATCCTCCAATGGAGGGATGCCGCAAACTGTGAATTTTGCACAGTGACACACATTATCTACACTGCATATATAAAGTCCAGCGGCTGAATTTTATTCGGGGTTACTCAGTGACACTTGAAATACGGTCGGCATGTGGGCCAACTCCCAATTAACTTTATAAGAGGATGTGCACACTTGTGCAACCACATTATTGTAATTGTTTATTTTAACATTATTTTCATTCTTTATTTAAAAATATAATCACACATATAGCAAAAATTATTAAGTCACATCCATAGAGGGAGAACTTTTGAAATTAATTAATTTTGTCCTCATTTTTTTTTTTTTTATTAGAAGAACCTGGCATTTAGGCAGGGGTGTGTACCCATTTTACAGCCACTGTACCTAATTGTTCAAGGAGTGACACGGTTGGGTAATCTTTCCAGTAAAAAAGTGCGGTGGTTGCGAGTGCATCTTTGAACAGGCAGATAAAATGGCCACATAAAAACACTTCCCAATCAACTTTTTAATTGTTATTTCTTGGACAGACTCACAACAGCAAGCATCCGAAAACTACTGCCAAACGCATCTACCCCAGCTTGCTAATGGGGAAGGGAATTAAAAAAAAAAAAGTCGGCATTTGTGATGTGAAGCATCGATGCCGAGTGCAGATGGCAACCATTAATGCGCCCGAAGAATTTCTCAGCAATGAGGGAGACATTTTGTTGACGTCTTTGGGCCACTTTGATTAATCTGTTACCTGGCTGACGCAACGTTTCACTTTTCACACCCTTGCGAGGCTTTCGTTGACTTTGATAGCAGCCGGACGTCAATTTGGAAGCTTTCCTCGCACCGCGGGGGGCCAGCCGTTCTGGCGTGGAGCTCAAGGACAAAGTGTTGGGCCGGAAGACAAATTATTTGTGGGTGCCAGACAAATACACTCCGGTGAAGCCCCCGCTATATCGCAATTGACTATACAAGCACCCGCTAACGCTGCCATTTTCAAGCGTTTATGGGTTTCTACAGTATACAGACAAATCCAAAGAGCCTTCACAGTTGCGCATTTTCCGCGTTTAAATGTGTCAATTGCAATCTAAACTGAAATAGTTCGGACATGTACGCACGGGCGCGTCTTTTGGCTTCAACCAATCAGCGCCGACGCAACGAACGTTACAGATCAAAGAGCTTTGATCTATGACAACAGCTAAGCTAGCCTAGCCGAGACAACAGCTAAGCTAGGACAGACGACACGGCGCTCGAGGTCGGACGGACATGCTCTCATTGGTAATCTGTGTGTTTTTCTTTTTTTCTGTCCAAATGTATTTTTCTATTACAATAGTAGTCTCGTCCATGGTGTCTTTTTCCGTTCCACTGGGGTTTAGCTAATGTGTTTATAAAGAGACGGAAATCTCTTAAGGCTAACAGATTTTTCGATGAAGGAATACTTTACAACTGCGGTGTCAAACTCATTTTTGTTGCGGGCCTTATTTTTTATACGTTTCCCTTTGTAGGGCCATTATGACTGAAACCATATAAGCATGCCGGTTTATTCAACTATTGTTTAAGTTACTGTAATGAGGGGTTTGGTAACAAGAAAAGGCTGACAGTATCGCTCTTAGTGATAAAAAATGACAATTTGAAATTTTGGTAGAGATTTTAGCAAGCATCACGAAAGTTGACATATTTGATTTCCTTTCGTGGGCCACATGAAATGATCTGGCGGGCCAGATCTGGCCCCCGGGCCTTGAGTTTGAAACCTGTGCTTTACAAAATGTTTTTTAGTCAATTTACTGTAAATGTGTTTGGGAAGCGTACAAATAAACAAAAAAAAATACTTTGGGGTCTGGAGCGAATCTCTCACAATCGTTACGGGTTCATTGTTGAAACCAGAAACTGTAAGCACGAAGCACAAATTGTCATACAATTCATATTTTCATCATGGAGTGTTTCAAAACGAGCGCAAAAAGAGTGACTAGGCAAGTTTCGTGAAGAACAAAGGTTAGGTTCTCTCATAATAATAAACAAAAAGTCGAGACAAGGGAAGTCTGAATCGGACTTTTTCTGTCTTCAAGATAAGCTTTGCGCTGCATTTTGGCGTTGTTGACCTGAAGAATCAAGTATGCAGTCACACACATACACACGCACACGCACACACACGAAAAAAACGGTTTTGAATGGGAAGCTGAGCGGCTGTGTATCTACTCCAATTATACACCGCAGGAGTTGAGAACGCTCAGGGAGAGATTCCCATGAAACATTGACGGTGGAAATAGTAGTCAAAGGCCCGTCCATTCAAACAAACACGCCGCCCCGCTGCACTTTTGCCTTCTTTTCCCTCCAAATAATCCTTGTACTCAGCGAGATGCTGTCATAGCCATTTTTCCCTTCCGCCTCGCGGCAACACAGAAAGGGATTATTAAGATTGAACGGCCGCGCCAGGGTTTATAAACACAAGACAAAAAGCTCAGCGAAATATAATTAGCATAAGATGCAGCATGGCCAACTTTGCAGACCACAGCGCAATGTTGATGTTGGGGTTTGCACCTGCTTCAAAAACAAAACAAGTGAACAGAGGAAAGTGGAAGCTGGAAAGGATCAAATAAGAATAAGAAAACCTTTATTTGTCCCGCACTGGGGAAATTTTCATGGCAGGCCATCAGGCCAATCGCCTCCAGGTTTGTCATTTATCTGCAAGTAAAGATTAAACCTCGCTGGCCCTCCAAACAAGCTCCCTGAACCCTGAAAAGGAGCTGCTTATTTATATTTGATGAGACTGCGTGGCTTAGAAACACACACACGATGATCAGCACGGAGCATTTCATACTTTGGTGTCCCTCGAGGGGTCACTCCGACGATACGCAGCAGAGCACACGGACGAGCATCCCTAACGCTGACTCATATTGGTCGGTACTTTTTAGCCAGTGAAAACAGCTCCAGGGTGAACATAATTTGTTATTTTATTGTTGTTTTAGCTCAATAAAAGTAGGACAGTGTGATCGAGTGACACGAAGTAGTCCCCGCAGGAATCTGCAGAGAAATAAAGTTTTGATTCTACAGAGAACAATACCGATTCTGCGGTTTGTAAGTTGATATTCTGTGGCCACTAAAAAATAAAAAAAAAATAATTTTAAAAAACAAGACCTAAAATGACCAGCTCTAAAGCAAGTTAATGCACTTATGAAGCAAAAATTAATTTGGGGAATTATCTGTAAAATCAAAATCACCGTGGAACATTGTGGTAATAAATTAATCAACATCAGTATTTGCTTTTCCCTAGAGCGCAGATTTATTTAATAATAATAATAATAATAATTATGATTTGATTTGATTTTAATTCTTTATAAAGAGCAAAACATTTAACCAAACTATGGCTCTGAGGCAGAATTAGAGATAACCAAAGCAAAGACTTAAATTGTAAACTAGCCACTTGACCTGGATATTGTCAACATACTCCATACAGCAGGGGTCGGCAACACGCGGCTCCAGAGCCGCGTGCGGCTCTTTAGCGACATCGAGTGGCTCCCTGGAGCTTTATAAAAGATGTTTGAAAATGGAAAAATATTTTGATAGTAGGTTAATATAGCTCAAAAAGATATAGATATATGGTGCAGCTCAGAAAAAGAAGAGCTGTGGTGTTGTTTTTTTAAAATGTACACTTTATTTATGCTTTTAACAGTCTCGACAAACACAGACACGTCTGCGTCCGACTCCGTGCCTTCTTTCTTCTCGTTCGACTCGAGAGGCGTTCAAAGACAGCCTCAGAAAAACGGAAATTCATGATCACTTCACTGACACTGAGAAAAGCGAAAATAATGCACCAAAACAAAAAAGTCAAGCGAGGAAATTACAAAATAAATTCTTTGGGGGTGTTTGTGAACACACAACAAAGGAATGAATAACAAATAATTCTGAAACAGTCCAGTCTCCTACATACATACAACATGTTTCCTTCATTGTAGGTTTTATGGAAGGCTTTTGTTTTTTGCGGCTCCAGATATTTGTTTTTTGGGGGTTTTTTTTTGTTTTTTGTTGTCTTATATGGCTCTTTCAACATTTTGGGTTGCCGACCCCTGGCATACAGTACGAGAAAAAATCAAATTCAACCACACAGACAGTTCATTTATGATGCGTGGTCATGACGTGACATCATCTTTACTGGACGCCTCCACGAAATGAACAGAAAACAAATGTGTCGCCTCATTTCCCCATAATAATTCCACCGCCTCCCGCATCGCTCCTCTGTCGATATAAGATGACAATTTTTTTTTTAAATGAGCGGTGGATCGTGGATGTTTTGTAAGCTCTGACAAGTGTCGTCATCTTTTGCGCGTTGTCACTCGACGCCGTGCTTTGTGCGCATGCGCGTCATATCGAAGACGCGTTCAGGAAACATTCGAGAACGTATGTTTTTGTAATGTGAACGAGAAGATAAAAAGGGTGTCTTAAAAAAAAAAAAAAGAATAATAATCAAGCCCTGCAGTATGAACTTAGCTTACGTGACATTTAGCTGCCGCGTTGGAAATGACATGTAAATGTATTATTCGGCACCTCGCCCTTATTTCCTCGAACTGCTTTCAATTCCGCAGTAAATTCCGTCCTTGCGGATTCCCGCGGGGGTGATCATAATAATTTTAATCTGGAAGAAAGTCATAATTCCAGTGCACGTGACAACGTGCAATAAGGCGCATGACGATCACTGTGCAAAAGAGAGAATGTGATATGAAACTCTATGCCCCTCAAATCACAGTTGAAGTGCACTAAGCAAATCCAGCAACAAAATGTCAGCACCTGAACGTAACCCGACACCTGATTTTATCTCAACGCCAGCCACGCGGGTATTACTAATATAGAAGCCTGTGTATCAGCCAGTTCATCTCCACAAAAGGGCAACGTATATCAACACGCCACCAGCGGCTGTCAACACGTGTACATTGCTGAAATGCCATTGTGAAAACATTTCCTGGATAGAGGCCACAAAAGAGGAGACCGTTCTACGACACAACCAGATTGTGCTACATTGGGTACTAGACATTTCTAAGAGCGGTAATTGAGAATTCTGTGATATTTACTCGACAGTTTGAATAACAGGGCACTGGATATTTCGACAACCGTGCACGAGACAGTTTTAGGACAGAGTACTAGACTCTTCTACAACAGGGGACTCAAAAGTACTATGGCAGTTGTGATATGGTACTTGGCGGGTGCCAGACAGTCCTAGGACAGATCTCAAAAGTACTAAACAAGCCTTAAGTGGTACTAGCCAGTTTTACAGCAGGGCACTGGACAGGACAAGAACTTCAGAGATGTTTCTACGACCGGTTTGAGAAATTGGCAGGTGTGGGTCTATGTCGGGATACGAGACAGTTTGACTGACCTGGTACTACACAGGACTAGGATGGGTACTAGACAGTTTATGACAGACACCAGACAGTTTTACCACTGGGCAGCAAAATGTTCAACAATAGTGTGCTTGAGAGTACTACGCTTGGTGTGAGACAACTTGAATGACAGCATACCGGAGAGGTCTAAAAAGGAGTACTAGACAGTTTATTGACAGGATCCAGACAGTCTTAGTACGTTATAAGTTCTATAAAAGGTGTGACTCAGTACTCTGGCAGGTGCTAGACATGGGGAATCCAAATCCGGTCCTCTAAGGCATATTTCCGGCATGTTCTAGACCAGTGGTTCTCAACCTGGGTTCGACCAAACGCTAAGGGTTCGGTGAATCGGTCTCAGGGGTTCTAAAAAGGAGTACTAGACAGTTTATTGACAGGGATCCAGACAGTCCTAGTATATTATAAGTTCTATAAAAGGTGCGACCCATTACTCTGGCGGTGCTAGACTTGGGGGATCCAAATCCGGTCCTCGAGGTCCCATTTCCTGCATGTTCTAGACCAGTGGTTCTCAACCTGGGTTCGACCGAACGCTAAGGGTTCGGTGACTCGGTCTCAGGTGTTCGACGGAGCCTCTGCCTTGGAGGCTAAGACACACCTGACTCAACATGTCAATTAGTTATGACACGCCCCCTGCAGATGATCCCTTTACATGGCTTGTCCAATCAGTGCTGCGGCTAATTTAGCTCGCTCAGTCGTCAACGTGTGATAGTAGGTCATATGATTTTTTTATTATTTTTTAAAAATACAGTCAAACCTCTGTTTTCGTCCATAATCCGTTCCAGAAGGCTGTTCGAAAAACGAAATTGTTCGAAAACCGAAACCACGGTCGTTTCAAAATATAAAATGTTTACTGAAAACGTCTGCTCACAATGGAAAGCAACATGAGGAAGTGTCACTTCCTCGTCTACCCGAGGAAGCGTTACTTCCTCGTGTAAGGAAGGCGAGAGGAGTCAAATGGTGCATTCAAGTGCGCTCAGTTTGTTCGAGAAACGACATTTGTTCGTCATCCGAGGCATAAAAAAAATCGAAATTATTGGTCGAAAACCGAATTGGTCGAGAACCGAGACGTCCAAAAACCGAGGTTTGACTGAACATGCTAACTATGTCGAGCCAAAAAAGAAAGTGGTCGGACGAATATGTACAACATGGATTCACATGCATCACTGATCGTGATGGTCGTGATGGAACTCAGCGTCCTACCTGCATGATTAGTCCTGCCACGTTGAGCAACTGAAAACTGAAGGAACACTTCTTGAATCCTATTTCTATTTTTCGGACTTTGGTGAATGCGCATGTGAACTGGTTGGGTTCGGTGCCTCTAACAAGGTTAAGAACCACTGTTCTACACATTTCCTTCATCAAACACACCAAATTCAAATAATCACGACCATTACCTGGCTTCTGCAGACCTTGTTGTTGTGCTAATCATTTGAATCAGATGTGTTGGAGGAGGGAAATACTGTTTCCAAAACATGCAGGACAAGGGCCCTCGATAACCGGAGTTGGTGACCCCTGTAGTAGACGGTCTATTTGAAAGTTGTCGGACAGGTACAAGACAAACAGGTATACTGCATCTCAAGTGCGATTATCTGAATGCAAATGATTGAGTGTTGCTGCAGCATGCTGATTAGCATCCACACAAGCTCAGTCCATAAAGCAAAAGAAATCCAAACAAAGTCCCCCGCTGTGTAATGAAAAAAAAAAAAAAAAAGACTCCCACCGCACCCCCACCCCCACCACCCCCATCCAATCAGATAACGCACACAAAGGATTCTGGGGGTGGATGCGCGAACAAGCCCCAACACGAGCAAGTCGGCCTGAGCCATATGTCATTGTCGTCATTTAATAAAAGTGCCTGCAGCGTTTTACGACGGACGGGAAAATGTACGTAACATTTTGAAAGGACATGCGGCAGTTCATTCTGTATATGGCTTGACAGAGACGGAATCGCCACCTTGGCAGGAGGATAAATTTCCAGCAGGGCCCAGTGAGCATTTCATTAACAAAACTTCTGCATTAGTTCTTGCTTACATGTACAATTTTTTCCCTAAATTCGTTAAAATCTGTCTGTCCGTTTTTTTAAAAATTCATTAAAATATGTTTAATTTATTGAAAAGTGAGTAAAATTTGAAAAAAAATACTGAAACTTTATTACAAATTAGAACATTAAAACATTTTTTTTATTTCATCTTCATTTTGTCCTCATCGACAAACGTCCTTGCCAATCTGTCACCTTCTTATTTCCACAGAGGGTTCCTGAAAAGTTCATTTACTTTCAAGATCTAATAAGTGCTACTGGCTGACATGCAAAAAAAATCCTGCAAGAATATGAACAGGCCAACATGTTTGGTGCCATTATAAGACCCGCGAGAAATGGCAACATGCACGGGGAAAGTTTTAATACACCGAACTCCAATATTGAGATCTGATTGCTCAACAACAAAAGCAGCTGCCCTATTTGGCAAGTATAAAGCCAGGTGTCCTAATACTTTTGTCAAGACAGTCTGACAAGAGTGCCAATCATCCCCGCTCCCTATCTGTCTTCTCTTGATCCACAGCAGCAGCGCTATCGTCTCAATCGCATTCTATTAGCGGAGATGTTTTCATCCAAAGTGATTGCCTCGTACTTTCAATCTACTGCAGACTTACCTGTGTGTAACCACCGCCAAGGGACGCCAGCAAAAGGCCACGTCAATCACTTCGACGGGCTGAAAAGAAGTTGAGAAAAATAGGCAAAAGGCTAATTGCGCCACACTCTTGTTGTCCTTTGAATGGATTTCTGGACCAGATACAGCTTTAAAAAAAAAAAAAAAGGCATCCCCCCCAAAAAATAACCCCAACACCAATTAAGCAAACCAACCAGAATGATGGATGGAGCTAAAGTGGCTGAGTCAGCACAAAGCCGAGCACTTCTGAACTCCACACACACACACACACACAAAACAACAAGCGTGTGATATTTTGCTAACGGTGGATTCACAAAAATTGATGTCTAACAGCGTCAAGATGAAATTGCTCAGGTAGCATTTTTGGGGGAGCACAGCTGTGGGCACGAACGCATGTTCAACCATGTGTGCAATTTAAAAAAAACAAAAAACTACTCCTTGATGCCTCCCAAATCAACCCCAGGAGAATAACCGGAATCAAGGGGGACAAAAAAAACCCCATCAAGAATGGCTATTTGTGTTTAGCGGTTCCCTTGGAGTCCATTCATTAGCCCTTTCTAGGTGACAATTACAAAACAGCTAAAAAATATTTTAAAAACTGATTGTTTGCAAAATCGAATCATGTCAAGAAACGAAACAAACCTAATCAAAACTAAATTTGAAATATGACAATAAATATAGTCTGATGAAAATATTAAGACAAACAGCGGGTACTAGACTGCTCCACAATGGGTACAATTCTATCAATGGGTACTAGCCAGTTATTTACAGCAGGGGTCCCCAACCTTTTTTGTCCCACGGTTTATGTCAGACAACATTTTCAGGGACCGGCATTTAAGGTGTGGCGGAAATAATACAACGAAATAATATGATATAAGCTGCATGGAAAACTGTGGTGTTTTCGAAATATAATAATAAACACAAGGAGCTTCTAATCTGGCCGCAACACTCTGATCGCTATGGTCATGATTAATGCCTTCAAAATACCATACAACGCAAAATCAAAGTGCATGAAAATGACGACTCACCACAGCCCCGAGCTTGATTTTCTGCAACCAGACGGTCCCATCTCGGGGTAATAGGAGACAATGACACCTCAAGTCTGTGGTTTATGTCCAGTCTACTTTGTAATTTTGTTTTAGTCGCCGTTGATGCAGAAACCCCCCGCCTCACACAGGTAGGATGTCGGAAATAGCAACAGTGCTATTGTCGCGATCTCAGAGTATTCAGCCATGACTTTAATCCAGTTGTCTCGAACGTACTTTTAAGGCCGCTCATTTTTTGCGATCTACAGCAGTTTTTTTGACTCATTTTGCGAGCTCCGGCGTTTTGTTTTTAGCATAATCGGTCACGAGACGGAGAAGCGTGGCTTGACGTGTGTCAAGCGTGACACAGACGGATGTAACGGAGAATCCGGTAATTTTTCAAAATAAAACATCTTTCGTATTCCAAAATAAATGAAACGAATTAAAGCAAGTTCTTTCTGTGCGGCCCGGTACCAAATGCACTGCGGACCGGTACCGGTCCGCGGACCGGCGGTTGGGGACCTGATTTACAGTGAGTACTCCACAGTCTTTCCGACGGGGAAGCAGACAATTTTACAACAGGGTACTACACAATAGTGTGACAGAGTAGCAGAGAACTTGTGGAAGTTGACATGTTTGAGCTGCTTTCGAGGGCCACTTAAAATGATGTGGCGGGCCACATCTGGCCCCTGGGCCTCGAGTTTGACCCCTGTGCTCTAAGGGATAGTAGACAGTTCAACAAGTATAAGTCAGTCCTAGTACGAATAAAACTGTGATAAAGTCACAGCCACAAAGTGGATATGAGATACTCCAAGGGATCTATATACCTTGTCAGACTGAGCCCGTCAAGCCACACCCACTGAAAAAAGCGGGTCTGGAAAGCACCGCCTTTACCGAGGCTGGGCCTCGGTTTAAAACGAACCGTCCAATCAAATTAGCTAATTTGCTGTGACGTCTCCTTTGCGCTGTCTATCCTCGTTGAAAATGGTGCATCATGCAGCTGACGGCACGGGAAGCATTCTTTCAGAACTGTTTATTTATTTTTCCAACACCGCATTCGCTTTTCCCTGATTGGTTCATTTCGCTGTCAATTTGCTCATGTTTGGCCCGCCTCGGAAATGCGCTTGATGAGATGGTACAAGCGATGACTCTGGATGTCGAGGCTATGTCAGACATAGGTGAAGATTATTCCTCTCCGATATGATTTTCCAGCCGAAATAAGCATCTGTGTACCATTATTGACCACCTCGACAGTTCCATAATTGTAAAATGATTTTTTTTTCTCACTTCTCTGTAACTTCTCAGACGGTTGAGTTTACCGCGGCGATTATCCCGCCAGACACCCGGCGTGCTGATAACGACACATGGAGGTCGTCTGGCCTCATCGATTTCCGATCGGGAGGCAAAACTTGCACCCCGTCTCCAAGAAGTATGCTCGCATCTCAATTAGAATGAGGCAAATGCATACAATTGAGAATGGCCATGCTAATTAGAAGCACGCCATCGGCCCAGGTTGATTTAATGAGACGACCGCGGTCGGGATTAAAGCGTTCGCTTGAGCCTGACGCTTTGAGTGAGTTTTACAGCGGCCTCGCTAATTAGACGGCTTTTCCTTGAGATGCATATGAGACGCCGTTCAAGTCTCCCCACTGCAGACCGGTTCCCTCAGCAGATTTTAATCATTTGCCTCTACAGGGTGTCCCAAAAATAACTACTGTCACAAAATAAAATCACTCTTTGACCATCTATGCTGACGTATATTTTGGTTTTGTTTCATACGGGAGTCAGTCTCGCCAAGTACTTTTAGGTTCACAAAAATCTGGTATTTTATATCATACGCGACCCTAAAAATGAAATGAAAATAAATATTGTGAAGACCATTTATATAGACCAGTGGTTCTTAACCTTTTTAGAGGTACCGAACCCCAAGAGGTTAATGCGCGTTCACCGAACCCTTCATGAGTGAAAAATGAATATAGATATATATTTTTTACAAATTCAAGATATTAGAAAAACGCATTTAGTAAAAACAGAAAAAAGTAAATAACATTTCAAGAGATAAGTAAACATTTTTTTTTTTAAATTGTACAATGTACTATCACGACAGTCACACGTTGTCTACTAAGCGAACTAAATTTCCCCCAGCACTGATTGGACAAGCAATGTCATGTGATCATCTGCAGCCAGTGATGGCTAAGTGGGCGTGTCATAACTAATTGACATGTAGAGTCGGGTGTCTTACTCTCCGTGGCAGAGGCTCCATCAAACCCCTGAGGCCGACTCACCGAACCCCTGGGGTTCGATCCAACCCAGGTTAAGAACCACTGATATAGACATATAAAAAAACTATATAGATCCTTTTCCAAAACTGAATCATTTCCATTCTTTTGATGAGAATATCATCTCATTTGATAAAACAATTGTGTGCATTCACGAAAAGTGCATCAAACAGCAGCAGTGGAAACTTCATATTCTCAACCCTACGTACATTTTAGTAAATGTAACTGACTCTTTTGAAAGTGCATACAAAAAATACAAAGAGTATTTAGTTTGAACTTGAACCTGCAATAAAATGTGACAAACACATGGAGATGAGCCCCGGCTCACCTCTTATTGAAGCTTAGTCTAACTCCGGTTATGATTTCAAAATGAAATATGATAAACGTTCCCTTTCTTTCCGCCACCCTTGTTCCTCTCATGCTTCCTTCATCTGTCCTCCTGTGTTGCTGTTCCCGCCTGTCATTGGCGACAAGTGTATCTCCAACGTGTGAGGAAACCATGACAAACCACAAGAAATAAATATAAAGGATTGATATTGTGCGTCTGTATCGATACAATACCGATACTCTCTTTGGTATCAAAACTATCGATACTTTGCTGGATCTGCACTGCCAAGCTCACGTCATTGGATTTTATTTTGAGGTCGCAAAGGCCAGGCTTAGGCCACAAAAACAGCCATCGGCTCAAAATTCCTAATGATCCGTAATGTATAGAAAATGTCAAGAAATCAAAACATATAAAATACACTCTTGTCACGCTACGACAGTTAAACATACACATTAAACCAAAACATGAACACAAATGACAGGTACTAGACAATTATACAACTAGCTACGAGAAAAATCTATGATGGAACTAGAAAGTTCCACAATGGGTACTGACAGCTCTTTATGACGGGGACTTGACAGTTCGACTGTATGCAACAGGTATTTGCCAATTTTAGACGGTTCCACGCCAACAGTAGACACGAGACATGACTTGAACCCTTTCATGCACCCTATCACGTGATAAGATAAGCTGTCCACTGTAGTGACCGCTGTCCCTGTTTTTTTCTTCATGAGAAACTAAACGGGTTTTTTTCAATAGTGCAGTCAACAGTTCTTTAAAACAGGATCCAAAGCAGTTTATTTTTTTAAGTTCTTGATAGTTATTGCAAATACAGTCAAACCTCGGTTTTCGTCCATAATCTGTTCCAGAAGGCTGTTCGAAAACCGAAATTGTTCGAAAACCGAAACCACGCTCTTTTTAAAATAAAAATGTTCACTGAACACGTCTGCTCACAATGGAAAGCAACACGAGGAAGCGTCACTTCCTCGTGTAAGGAAGGCGAGAGGAGTCAAATGGTGCATTCAAGTGCACTCAGTTTGTTCGAGAACCGAAATTTGTTCGTCATTCGAGGCATAAAAAAACTCAAAGTTTTTGGTCGAAAACCGAATTGGGCGAGAACCGAGACGTTCGAAAACCGAGGTTTGACTGTACTATACTAGACAGTTTTATACGACAGGAACGAGGCTAGTTCTTTTTTACCGATGGGTCCAAAACACTTTTTCACAATAGGAACTCGACTATTCTTTTCTTTTTTCTTCCTTAAACGTCATCTGCTGTGATTTTAAAAATTGTGCAACCCAGTTTAAAATGTATCTTTTATGCCTTCGATTCAAGTTTATTTTCTTGAATTGAGCTCATTAGGCTAGTTTGTGTCAATAAAGACCCCAAAAAGCAGACTTCGTACATTTACTCGGGACACCCCGTATATTGAAACACTTGTTCCTTGGGGTCTTACCCTCGGAGAAGTTGATAATCCCCAGGATGTGCAGCAGCTTGATGGAAGCGACCACCAGTACCACGATGCCCACCGTCTGCAGCCCCTCCGTCTCCCAGATGGCGCTCAGCACCGAGTCGCTCTCGGACCACTCGTCGCCCCCCTGCCCCGAGCCGGAGCCGTCCCCTTCCTCACCCTCAAAGCCACCAGGGCTGGCGCCCGGTCCCGCGCTCCAGTTCCCCTGTGCCCACTCCAGCGCTAAGCCGGACGGGCCCGGGCGCACAAGCCGGGCACCCTCTGGCACCAGTCTCCTGCCTGCCCACTTCCTAAATCCCGGTCGACGCCGTCACCCCAAAAGGTGTCGGGTCACCAAAGCAATCGCATTAGCGTCGGCGAGGACGTGAACTCGATCCAGACGACACTGACGGGAACCCAGTGGTAGCAAACTCCGCTCTTGCACTTGAGAAGCAGCGAGCGATGGGAGGATGGTGAGGGAGGAGGATGAAGGGAGGTGTGAGGAAGCGAGGGGGGCAAGGAGGGAGGGAGGAGTGATGTCAAGAGAACGTGATACACCCCTCTGGAACACTTCATTACTATTCACTTATGATGTGGGACCTTTTCTCTACTACATGTTTGCGATGCTGTGGGGGGGTCAGCAGCAAATAACAGAGCGTACTACCATCTACTGGCCCTTTTAAAAAACTGCTGCTCCTTTCAAAACTGTCCACCGAAAGGAATCATTACACTGCCCGATTGTTGATGGTGCAAAATTTGAAAGGTAAGAATGAAAAAAAAGTTTAGAGGTAAAATATTTTCTCGAAAAGAACAAGGGTATGTTCTTGAGAAAGATCAGACATTTAAGAAGTATTTTTTTTCAAGAAAAAGTTGTTATAGAAAAAAATATTGCATACTTGTATCTTGGAGAAACAATAATACCGTATTGGCCCGAATATAAGACTGCCCTGATTATAAGACGACACCCTCTTTTTCAAAACTTTTTGAACACCAAATTAATTTTTATACAGAAAATAATTACAGTACATCTAAATCAAATGATTCTAACAATATATTTACGAGAAAAAGCATGTTATTTTGCCTCATTCAAATCTTAATATCTGAGCATTTAAATTTGTAAACTAAAGTGCAATCACATTCGAAAATGAATGGCTTCTGGTTTTTGAAATGTAAATTACATCAGAACTTCTCCTCAGCTGCCAGTTAACCTGGCCGATCTTTGACCCACTTTTCTCCAGATGGTCGCTACGTTTCTCCATTTTCTGTTATCGCTTCTATTATTTTCTTCTCTTTTTTTTCTTACCGCTATGTTTTATTTTTATTCTTCATGCGACCGCTATTTTTATTTTTATTCTTCGTGACAGGGGTTCACTTTGGCCTGGGGAGTCAAGTTCAGCATTCACTTCAATGATATCTGGCGCCATCTAGCGTCATGAATGGGTATAATGTCTAGACCCCGAATATAAGACGACCCCCCACTTTTTCAGTCTTATTTCAATGCAAAAAACACCGTCTTATATTCGGGCCAATACGGTACTACAGCAGCCCCCACAGGTGAGGTGCATGGTACGATCTCAGGGGTAGGGGAGGGGGGTGAACCGAGGGAACCTTTTTTTGTCAGACTAGAATAAAGTGTAATTGCACATCCACTACAGTAGGTGGCACAGCGAGTATCAACGATGTTCATAAAGTGATACAACCGATTTATATTTCATTTTTTGTGTTTTCTTTAATGTTAAGGATAAAATGTTTACTGGTAACAATTTTACACGCAAAGTAAAGTATATCGACCGGGAGCAGCGCGTGTAACTCGATCAGCAACCCAAGTCATCATCTCATCATTTTCATTAACTCGCGTCAAGTGAACCGTGAACGGTGCAGCTCGCTCGCTCATCAATCAAAGCTGGTTGGCACGTCATCTTCGGACGCCAAGGAGAGGGGGTGACACAATTAGGGGACACCTGCCGTGACTTAGTGTGACGCTGATTGAGAGCAGTCTGTCGCCTTTGCTGACGAGGTGCAAGGGCGAAGGTGCGGAATTACGAGGAGCAAACGGGAGCTCTGCAGGCACGGGTACGAAGCATTTCATATTTCAGCTAACTGTTCTTTTGTGTTGAGAGTATTATTGGGAAAAAAAATTGCAATGAGTTTAAATTGTTTGTTGTAGATTTATGTGAGAAAAAAAAGGCAAAAATAGGCAAGATTTCTTCTTGAAAATAGACTTTTTGCGAAAAATATTCAAAACATATTTTGCAAGAAAAAAGTGCGTAATTATTATTATTTTTCCTTAAAAATGCAATTTTCTTCAAATTATACAAGTTATTTGGCAGAAAATATGCCCCTTTTTAAAAAAAAAAAATACAGTATACGCTAAAATACATTTAAGTCCGGTCCTGGGGAGCTCGAGGACTGGATTTGGGCACCCCAGATCGAGAGGAATACAGTCAAACCTCGGTTTTCGGATGTCTCGGTTCTTGTCCAATTGGGTTTTCAACCAAAAATTTCGAGTTTTTTATGCCTCGGATGACGAACAAATTTCGGTTCTCGAAAAAACTAAGCACACTCGAATGCACCGTTTGACTCCTCTCACCTTCCTTACACAAGGAAGGGACGCTTCCTCGGGTAGACGAGGAAGTGACGCTTCCTCGTTTTGCTTTCCATTGTGAGCAGAGGTGTTCAGTAAACATTTTTATTTTAAAAAGAGCGTGGTTTCGGTTTCCGAACGGCCTTCTGGAACGGATTATGGACGAAAACTGAGGTTTGACTGTAATTCGATACCTGTGACTTCTTTGCTATTATCACGTGGATGCCATATTCTTCGGGCCCTTGCTGCTCACACACAATTAATTGAGAGTAATTGCAAATTTAAAGAATAAACTTACAACTGATCTCAACCCAAACTTCGGCATCTCCAGCCTTCAGTGAAAAACATGTGATTCTTACTGCCAATACCAAAACAAACCTTACATTCACACCAGAACAAACAAGCAAATATGACTGTGAAGTCATCATTATCGTACCATCCACAGTCACGATTTCATGAAAAAAAAATAACAATGACTCGTACAGAGGGCGAATGATAAAAATGCGCCATCCCTTATTGAGGTGTTGTGTAACCCTGGCGAATAGCAATAATCCTTATTTAATTGAAAATCATTATAAAAGCATGGGAAAAATTAAATAAATAATAACGTTAAGTATGCGTACAGCAGGGGTGTCAAACTCATGTTTGTCGCGGGCCACATTGCAGTTACGGTTTCCCTTGGAAGGCCGTTATGAATTTTGGGAAACCATATCAATGTTAAATTCCCTCCACATATTACATACACAGCGCACAACAAATTGATGAATAACTACTTTTAAAATCAGAAGTCAAGAATAATGACTGTTATTGTGGATTAGATGGGACAATTTGAAATTTTGGTTCAGACTTTAGCAAGCATCGTGGAACTTGACATGCTTGATTTGCTTTCGCGGGCCACATAAAATGATGTGGCGGGCCAGATCTGGCCCCCGGGGCCTTGACTTTGACACCTGTGGTCTACAGTATAACTCTTGTCGTGTGATTTATTTATTTATTTATTAAATATTTATTTTAAAACTTGCCCTGGTTGTGTTGGCTCCACCTTCACCAATCTTCTGTTGCCAATAGCGCCACCTACCTTTCAGCCAATAAGGCCTATTCATGTGGGCTTACTCAAAGAGGAGGAAAACAAACGAGTGACAGCATTACAAAAAAAAAAAAAAAAAACGAGCAGGCCCGCATGCGGGAGCTGATAACATTGAACAAGCCGTCGTTCGATTTACGCCGAGCCGTTTGTCAGCGGACCGCCGACCGGTCTGATGGGCCAGCGAAAAAGGTCAGCGGCCGACGAAGGATGAGGATGGCGGCGGGGACAGCGAGGGGAGATATGAAAAGGCAGCCGCGACCCAGGAGGGTCGGCTGAACCGGACGGCGCGTGAAATACGACTGGCAGACACCACCAGGAAAATCCAGAACTTTCTTATGCCTTCTCGAAATCGCAAATGCAGAGGGAAAATGTCGTCATCATGATAAAACGTAACAAGGAAACCTCGATTTGTGGTAATATTATTCAGTCAGTTTGGAACAATTGGAGGGTGTTCGCGGATTAACCCTTTCCGGGACATCTTGTCATGTGATCGGGTGATAAGGTACATGAAAGGGTTAAAATGAAAATGATGAGCAAACGAGATGAGACATCTGAGGCACTTTTGAGGAAAAAAAAAAAAAAAAAAAAGGAAGCTATTTCAGGAGAAAAAAATGTGATAAGCCTTTTTTTGAACAAGATTATGATCAAGATTATGATCTGAATCATTTTTGGATGATTTTTTGAACTAAAAACTTACTTTTTGATGCTTCATCATAGGCAGGTTAATCATGAACGTTGAAAGATACTGATCAGAAATAACAAGTGGACAGCAAAGTTGATCTTCTTGACCCGTTCGCGCTCGTCTTACCGGCGTGGCCGATGTCCAACAATCCAAACTGCTCCATCACCTTCACCACGAGGACCACCACGGCCAGCACGGCCATCATCTCCAGACCCTCCAAGTTCATGTCAATAGGGCCATCAAAACGCCGCTCGACAAACTCGCATGTACAGTATGTGTGTGAGTGTGTGTGTGTGTGTGTGTGTGTGTGTGTGTGGCGCTCTTTGGCGAGAACGACGATGATAAGGAAGAGGAGGAAGGGGAGGGGGAGGAAGAACGTGATGGGGCGCCCATGTTTGTTCACCACATTCAAACGTAGACAATAGATTAAAAAAAAAAAAAAAAATTAAATACGCGGAATATTTTCAAGAAAAAATGGTTGAATACTTTTGAAAGAGTCACCCAAAAAAAATATTTTGCTGATTTTTGAAAAAAAAAAACGTTTTTGAAAAATGGATTTTTTTTTTGTCTGGAGTTGCCAGCAAAATGTTCAATTTTTAAGTGGAAGAATTGGCAAGCAAGAGCAATTTGGCAAACATTGAATCAAGGTTCCCACATTCTTTTCTTGAAATTATTTTCCAGTACTTCTCCAGGGCTTTTTTTTCCATCAGCTACAGAACAAGTCAAGTTATCACAACACGCTCTCAAACGTTGTTGAAGTGTTATCTTCAACAATTGTACCTTATACTACAGCTAACACTCAACAGAGACAATAGAGAGAGAGAGAGAGAGAGAGAGAGACAGAGAGAGAGAGAGAGAAAAACCTCGCACTCGATATACAGTGCTACACCAATACTCGGAAGTTTCTACTCAGAGGATCTATTCTTTGTCGAATAGATCCTCACTTGGATCTGAAAAGTCTGTAAATCTGGCTACAAAGTCAAACGGCAACACTGGGTAGCAGATCCGTTCGAAGGGAATAAGCAATTTGATTGGTTGGTAGCGTCACATGGCGCCCCTGTGCACGCTCGAAGCAGAGATGAAGCAGAACAGAAAAGCAGAGGGACGAAAACTAAATTTTCCAGGCCAAAATAAACGTATCCAGCACATTTGAGTTTTTCCGGTGTTTTCCATGACCAGAAAATTGGTCGATCATTTTCCAGGTTTTCCCTGACGCATGGGAGCCTAGCGAACGATTGGTGACAAAAGACGCTTCGAGGTGTTCACCGTTGACATTTCCGCCTCATATATTTATCCCTTTCACGCACCCTGTAACCCGATAACACGATAAGCCGTCCACTCTAGCAACCGCTGTCCCCGAAAGGGTTCAGCAAACCTAAAGAGTTTGCCTTCGGAAAGCCATACTGGAAACGCTATCGACAGAACAACCAAGCTAACACAGAGACTGCGGTAGTTACGAACTATTCAACGACTTCAATTTGAACACAAACAGTAGCAACACGTTGCTGTCAGCATCCAATCATACGCGCAGGCGTATATTGTTCATCCTCTGCAAGAAGCCCCCAATATTTCTGGTTGGGACCACCGCCTCCCGTGTTTCACCATCAAATCAACATGCAGTGTGTCAGTTTGTATGACACTGCCCCCTGCAGGCTGTGAGACGCACACCAGCGCGAGCAGCACCATGTCCACTGAGCGATTGTTACACACAAACGGTAATGATTTTATTCTGTTTAACCCTTTCATGCGCCAGATAACCTGTCTAGTGTGATTACCGCGGTCCTTGAAAGGGTTCATTAGTTTGTCTTATGATGAAATGCATATCCACAAATTTTCACTCAAAAATCTATTTTTTGTTCGAAAATAAGACCCTTTTTTTCAGAAATTTTTTTATCAGAAAATGTGCCTCTTTTCTTGCAAAAAAAATTTGTAATTGATACATATTTCAGAAAACATAATTCCTTTCTTTTTTTAGTAAAAAAAAAAAAAATACGATCATTCCTGAAGAGTGACGATCATTTCTTGAAATTTGTCAGCTCTGTTTACTTTATGATTTAAAATATGCCCCTTTTCAGGAAAATGATAACCTGATGACACTATTAAGTCCCCCAAAATGCAAAGGAGGAAGAGACCCCCCCCCCCCCCCTCCGTTGCTTTCGCATCACCTCAGGTGTTTGCAAGGGCGCAATCAAGGCCTGACAAATAATCAGCACAGTGTGTCGTACCAACCAGTGTGATTGGTGGTGAAGCTAATTAGTCTTGTGTGTGTGTGTGTGCCGCTGACGACAAGCTCCGACGGGAACACGCCATTCGATCGATTGCCACAGTAAATGCTAATGAGACGTGTCAGTGCAGCCACAGCTAATCGTCTCATAATCATAAGCGCACAAACTAGCACATCCAGTTATTGAGATATTTCCATTTTTTGTTTTGATTGATATGTGTTGTAATTTTTAGCCATGTGTCAGGAAAAAAAAATCCACCTGTTGCTGAACGTCAACCTCAATGTGTGAATATTGCTAAATATATCACATATTATATTTTTGTTACTATTATAAATGTGAGAGATGAAAAATACAGGGCGCATTCAGAATCAGCGCAAAAAGTTTATCTTGAAAAGTTTACATGTATCTCTGATCACAAAATTTAGTTTAAAAAAAAATTGTTGATTAGTGTTTTTAATTTGGCATCTTAAAAAAAACAGGCAATATTCATAAACTATGGCAGATTATTTCATAATGCATGTCAATATGTGTACAAATGCAGCACAACTGATCTCAGTGCAAACTTGTAAATGGTGCCCGTTAATTAATAACATGATAATACAATAATAATAACAATACAATTTCGAACCAATTCATTAATAACATGATAATACAATAGTAATAACAATACAATTTCGAACCAAGCAAAAGCAAGCAATGTTGTACTGCATTTTGTGACTTTGCTTCCACCGAGTGGACAAAGATAGAAACTGCAACCCATAGCTGGAAAGAACGACTGCCAAAAAAAAAAAAAATTTAAAAAGAAGAAAAAAAAGACATTTTTAACTCTACCGGTACATTGGATCACTCAAAAAAAAAAAAAAGAACCCAAAAGAGAAAGTCAGTCATGTCACTCCAATTTAGTGCATGCCTCTCAGATAAAATTGTTTTATTTTGTTGTTGTTGTTTAGTTTTTTGATCTGGGTCAAATTGAGAGCAGCAGCATGAACAAGCGAGTACTGTATCTTGTTTCTATTGTTTGCGCCCAAAACATGATTATGAGCTGTGCGACAAATGGCGAGTGTGGCCGCCAATGTTCCCCGCTGCTCAGGGTGCTGAATCCTGCTTGTTAGTCCATCTCCTAATCGCCAACAACACAAAGCAACATTGACCATCTGGGAAGGAATCGGAAACATTTGCAGCCCTCGTCATCCATCGGGCCAGACAGAAGCGGCAGGGCCGACCGACGGGCTGTCATTGTCATGTCCCATCTGGTACTGCTGAACAAGATGCACACGTGTGACAATCGAAGCGAGCGCAAACTCGGCCAGTTGAAATATTGCGGGTTACCACAGCACCGGGATGCACGGGCAAGGGTTTCAAAGATTTCAGGTTTGAGGATTGCAAAACTTTGGTAGGTGGACAAGCTATGAAATAGAACCCGACCGATTTCGGGGGGGCCAACGTTGATTTTGCATGGACACCGAGGCGAAGCCTGGCAGCAAAAAGTTCATATATATGTGGACTGATGTCGTTTTATCGGTGAGACGAGATGAGTCAAATTTTCAGAAGGCGATTAACAAATCAGTATTCTTTACTTTTTTTAAACTCTTCCAAAAAAAAAAAAAAAAAACGTTTTCTTGTCAAAAATGTATATGGCTTGTTTCACTAAAGTGCAGGTGTCAAACTCAAGGCCCACGGGCCCCATTCGGCCCCCACATTATTTCACGTGGGGCAATGAAGGCAAATCATCTTCATGAACATCATGTTTCCTGCTAAAATATGAGAATTGAAATTTATCAACATTTTCAACTCATTCACTGCCATTGACGGCTACAGACGTCAAAAATCCATTTGAACTGGTCTGGCAGTGAATTATTTCATAACAGGGAGATATTGCAAGTTTTTTTGTTTTGGACCAATCTACCTTTCTTTAAATAATCAGAATTGGTTAAAGAAAAACTTTTAACAGGCTTCTGAATTAAAAACTACGATCCATCAAAAAAACTTGTACCTATTCCTCTATGACATAAAATAGCCACATATAATAATAATATAATAATAATACATTTCATTTACAAGCGCCTTTCAAAACACCCAAGGACACTTTACAATCAAAACAAGAACAATAAAATATATATATATAATGTACACATCACTGTTATCAAAATTAGACTTAACTCATAAATGTCAAAAGGTGTAAATTTAAAATTTACTTCAATTTTTTTTCTTGAAATTGATGCCACTATTAAAGGAACTACAGTCAAACCTTGGTTTTCGAACGTCTCGGTTCTCGACCAATTCGTTTTTCGACCAAAAATTTCGAGTTTTTTTATGCCTCGGATGACGAACAAATTTCGGTTCTCGAACAAACTGAGCGCACTTGAATGCACCATTTGACTGCTCTCACCTTCCTTATACAAGGAAGTGACGCTTTCTCGGGTAGACGAGGAAGTGATGCTTCCTCGTGTTGCTTTTCAATGTGAGCAGACGTGTTCAGTAAACATTTGTATTTTAAAAAGAGCGTGGTTTCGGTTTTCGAACAATTTCGGTTTTCGAACAGCCTTCTGGAACGGATTATGGACGAAAACCGACGTTTGACTGTACTTTTGACTGACGTGGATAGACTGAAGAAACGTTAACCTATGAATCAATTTATCGATTGGGTTCTCGAGCAGCCTGCAACCAAATGAACCCTCAAACTGAAAATATTTCTCTGGTATGACGATGGGGAAGCGCTCTACCTGTGGCCCAGGTTTGCTTCTGTCAGGGAGCATGCTGGTTGTCAGGTAACCATGGATACAAGAAAAAAAAAGGACAGCTGCTCTCCCCTCAGTGGGCCCCACGTTCTCCGCTCGCTTTTTCCAAACAACAGAAGGTCCGACAAAGACACCCGGGGCCGGCGTCAGAAACATGGCACGCAACGGCACGCTCGGCCGAGGGAGGATGAGGCGGATGGGGGGCGGGGGGGACAACGTAGCCCCCTCCACGTGCCTTTCAGTGGTCTCTTGTTGCAGACAACGCATTTGACCAGTTGGTAGCCTGAGTAAGCAGCTTACTCCCACGCGGCAAAAACACAAACATTCAGATCCTGACCACGCACACGATGCGCCAACACCTGAGGGGGCTTGTGGGACGGTCGGCTCTTGTCATGCAAACTATGGCGGTAAATGGCGAGCTGCAGAGTGGCTTGTGAAGAGCCTCCTTCCATTATTTGCTCCATGGAGCGAGAGCAAGAGCAGCATTCGCTTGCATTTTCGTTTTCAAGAACACAAAAAAATTAGGCTTCAAATGACCAGGATTTTTCAAAATAAATAATTTAAAAAAACAATCTGTCCAATTTAAATAACTTGTTTAGTGACTTTACATCGGACACTCGCTATTTGCGGGGAATTGGGACAAGCCCCTTTTTTGGATTAATGTTTTACTCTGATTCCAGATCTGACTTCTTAAGCACATCAGGTTTTCATCTTCATAATAAAAATAATAGATAATGGATGGATAAATATAATTATGTAATATAACAATATATTTAGTCATATTTCTGAATGAAGGTTTAAGTTCAGAAACAGATGGCATTTTTTTTCTGAAACAAAAAAATTACACCGCACGGTAAAATCTGTATTGTTCAAACTTTCATACGTCAATCAAAAAAATGCACAAAATAAAATCTCAACAACTTGGTTTGCTAGAAGAATGTAAAGGCCGTTGTGAAATCAGTGGAGAAAATATTTTTTCGGGACATGAGCAGGAAAAGCAGTCTCCAATTGAAAATTGCTGTTTACCTTCATGGGTCAATTTGACCTGGTGCATGTTTGATTATACAAAAATCCCGATGATTTCATCACAAAATTTTCGACTTTCAATTCAATCGATATTAAGCTCATACCCCTCACCCCAAAAAATGGTGTGTGTAAGTTACTGTATTGGCCCGAATATAAGACGGTGTTTTTGGCATTGAAATAAGACTGAAAAAGTGGGGGTCGTCTTATATTCGGGGTCTAGACATTATACCCATTCACGAGGCTAGATGGCGCCAGATATCATTGAAGTGAATGCTGAACTTGACTCCCCAGGCCAAAGTGAACCCCTGCCACGAAGAATAAAAAAAAAATAGCGGTAGCACAAAGAAGAAAAATAAAAAATAGCGGGAAGCAGGAAAAGAGAAGAAAATAATAGAAGATAACAGAAAATGGAGAAACGTAGCGACAATCTGGAGAAAAGTGGGTCGAAGATCGGCAGCTGAGGAGAGTTATGATGTCATTTACATTTCAAAAACCAGAAGCCATTCATTTACGAATGTGATTGCACTTTCGTTTAGATATTTAAATGCTCAGATATTAAGATTTGAATGAGGCAAAATAACATGCTTTTTCTCTTAAATATATTGTTATAATCATTTGTTTCAGATGCACTGTCTAATTACTTTCTGTATAAAAATTAATTTGGTGTTCAAAAAGTCTTTTTTTCAAACTTGAGTCTTGAAAAAGAGGGGTCGTCTTATAATCAGGGCCGTCCTATATTCGGGCCAATACGGTAATTTTATTTCTTCAAGTGGTTGCACAAAATAAAATCAGCTGGGTCTGGTAGATGTGTAGTCTACTTAAAAATGGATGATCATGACGATGTTATTTTGACGTTATTTCGTGCAACCATTAGATGAAATGAGTACATTCAACAACAACACAAAAAAAACAATTTCTGTGTAACAAGAGGTTTAAATCGATGACATGTATGCACTATACGAAGAGAACACTTGTCTTGTGGTAGTATGTACATGCCTTATATGGGTTTCCCTCCCATGTGGCTGCATGTAAAATATGCTTACAGTGCAAATGCATCAAAACCAGGCTGCTGTGCCTTGCATGTTCACTGCGGCCCCCCCCCCCCAAAAAAAATACGACTTCCATTATTAGCGCTGCGTTTCCTTTCTGCCGAGCTAATTAAACCACCTTGGTGCCTTACGAACACTGTCAGCATATCGAAGGCTGAGCAAACAAGGCGCCCCCAAACTTTGCACCCCCCGTAACTCTCCCCACAACAACAACAAAATAATGCGAATTTAAAGCCCATTTCATGATCTGCTGGTCTGGCAAGAAAATGGATTGCCGAAGCAAATGGAAGAAGCTGCCGCCTGCCCATGTCCCAATTTGCACCGAGCAACAGCTGAAATTTGTTGCATGACATCACCATTGCTCATGAAGGTTAAAAGAAGCTGGAAATCATCAAGTTGGCAGAGCGCATTCCCGACGGGGCCGTACGGGCACGGCGTCCGGGGATTGTTCACACACTCAACATAAAAAAATCAATCAATCAATCAAAAATACCCTGTCTGGCTTCCTACCTGTAGGCTTGCGTCTTTGTTTGGGCTGAAAAGAGAAGATGACCATTAAAGCGCCCATTATGGCCTACAAGGCTCCCTTGCTGCGAGTGATCTGAAAGTCCTGCTCGAATTCCACACACTCGTACACGCACACACACACTTTTGCCTCCCACGCTCGAGTGAAGCCTCACATTGGAGTGAGTGAGTGAAAGAGAGAGACAGGCGGAGGGAGGAAAAAAAACAACCCTAAAACTTCCTTTCCAGTTACACTGGCTTGCTACAGCTGCACGGCAAGCGCTGCTTGGAGTTTGGAGTTGGGATGCAAGCTCCCGTTAAACCCTCCCCACTTTCTTTCTTGGAGACAGGGGGGGGGGAGCATCTCGACCGATGCCAAAGAAAGCCACCAAGATGAATGGTCGCACTCCACAAGAGCGGAGACGAAAGTATCGAGACTTTGCTTCTGTGATGCAGGGGTGGAGGACACCATGTGTTCCCCCCCCCTTTGTGGTGTAATTACAGGGACGGCTATTGCGTCCTCAACACTAATCCTCGGGGGAAGATTGCGTGGATTAAGGTGAAGGTCAGACATGTTCAATTTCGTTGAAAGAAAAAAGTCAAGAGAAGATTTCGCAGAAAATGTGTGCTATATAATAGCAACGGTACAAATGATACAGGGCACAAGCGACAGTGCAAGGTACATCCCAGCTCCGAGTCATGTTCTCTTGCGCTATGCTTTGCATGGTTCGTTAGGTATGAGTGTGAGCGTGGATGGTTGTTCGTCTCTGTGTGCCCTGCGATTGGCTTCAGTGTCACTTGGGATAGGCTTTGAGGATCAAGCGGTTCGGACATGATACACAAAACGATGAATAAGTGAAAAGCTTCAATTTTTTCCAACATTCATTAAAAAAAAAAAGTTAAACAATTTTTTTTTTGAAGTCGCAAAAAGTCCGCAAATGGTCCGCGGGAGAGAGAGAGAGAGAGAGAGAGTGCGAGAGAGAGACACACAGAGAGAGAGAGAGAGAGAGAGAGAGAGAGACAGAGAGAGAGAGGAGGCTTATAAGAACATGTCTCTTTCATTCTTAATTGTCTTATCATAAACACGTCAACACGTCTGCTGCACTCCGTGGGATCACTGGCCTGTGTGTGTGTGTGTGTGTGCTGCTCAAGTGGGGCACTTTTTAATATGTTTATTGGTCGCTACTTTGTGGATTTTCGTTTATCGCGGGTGGTTTTGGTCCCCATTAACCTCGATAAACGAGGAATTACTGTAATAGAATGGTGGAATGTCTGAGCCTCACTTCAAAACGGCCACTAGATGGCCACAAAGTTTTTAAAAAAAAATAGTCTGCTCCTTGCTAAATTGATCTCTTTTAATTCTAGCAATCTTCTTTCAAAATTATATATTTTCTATTTTTTTGGAGGGGTGGGGGGATATTTACATGAACTCAGAATCATCTTTATTGGCAAAGTACAATGAATGACAACACTTTGTAAACAGCGGTGGTTGTTTTAAAGTGCAGCTGAAGTGGGTTGATGTACTGTATACACACACACACACACACACACAGAAATACATTTACATTTATATATGTGTGTGTACAGTAATCCCTCGTTTTTTGCGGTTAATGGGGACCAAAACCACCCGCGATAAACGAAAATCTGCGAAGTAGCGACCCCCCCCATATAGTACAAGGTGCTTTTAAATAAAATGAATTATTATTATTATTATTATTACAAGTACATAATATTTATAAGGTCAAATTTAATTGTATACATGCATGTAGAAGTACATTTTGAAGTAATTAACATGACTTAATGCTGTATACTAATAGATTTAAACATGTATAAGTTAAGTTAGTTTATGGATTACAAAATATACATGTAGTACAGTACTGTATATTTTGCTCTATGTGACTCGCTGTTGTTTTGCTGACTTTCGCTGCTTCTCGCGCACCTTTTGCGGACTTTTGAAAAAAAATGTTTATGAATATATTTTTTTAAATCTGCGATGCACTGAAGCAGCGATAAACGAACTGCGAAATAGCGAGGGATCACTGTATATGTTTTCCTGCATATCTATATTAATCAAATACATATACTGTATATGTTCATAGACACACACACACACACACACACACACATCGGACATATCAGTCCATAATTCTCAGTGCGTAGTGTGGTGGTTTGGACTCTAGAGGTCGCAATTGCTCCATTCAAACCACCTGACAGTCCAAAAGCTCCCTCACTCCAAACACCGTCAAACTAAAGAGCATTCCGTGGCTGGAAGAGATCTAGAAGGGGGCTCAATGTAAATAAGAGAGTGCAGTGTGCCGTCTTTTATTTTCCATGACGTGAGAGAGCACCTAAGGTGCCGTGTGAGGTGTTAAAGCTTCTTTCCCAAACAATACTTCTTGACTTTTTCCAACTCTCATCAAGCATGAGTAAACGTTACACAGTCACAGAAGGAGCAATTCTGAGGCTCAAAGCAATAAGCGTCGCTTCTCACACACACTTCCTTTGGGCAATATTGGCGGCGGAGTCCTCAAGACGGGATATTGCGTTTAGATATGCACAGCTGGAGCACTGTGCCAAAAAAAAAAAAAGTAAAGAGGATATTCAGAACAATGTTTTGCAATTAGATGGAATTCCTCCCGCGGGTGCACAATTGTTGCTTTGATGAAACTATGAAGTCATGTTGAAAATCAACAGGCTTCTCCTAGGAGCTCAGTTGGGGCTAATTTTACCCAATGAGTTCCTTGAAAATGATCGATATTGCGGTCTAACTACCGCTGTGCCTCCATTTTGCAGATTTTGTGCGGTACGTCTCGACTTGCGTATCGCAGAAATCGCCGCTATTTCATGGAAATCAGCAGCTGAGAACATTTGTTTTCCCTTTGAATTTTGCATCTTTTTACCAGCGTTGGTTATTATGGATCATCTGTTCCACAAATTCGGACTAAACTCAAATCAAATGAAAACTAAAGCAGTATTTCCCATAGGAAATAATGTAAATCCAATTAATCCGTTTCAGACACCCAAAGAGGAATAGGTAGTAAGTTTTTTCTTGAAGGTCTTACTAAATCACAGAGTGGCACCTACTGCTAAGTGAGTCTGGAATATGTGCCCCCAAGTGAAAACTGGTTCACGGTACTCACGTCTAAGATAAATTGTGATGCAAACTCCCACGGGCCATCATTTCAATCATCACTCATCACGCGAGCGAGGCAAACAGCTAATCCAATGTGATCCAAATCATGAAGCCGTTGCTCGTATTTTTAGTATCTCATTTACGAGCTGAAGCGCAGCCAAGCGCTTTCGGTCATTAATCCCAGCAGATTGAGAGGGAATCTATGTGGCATTTTTTCTTGCAAAAAGACACACAGAATGCAGAAACAAATGAACTAAGTTAACCAGCGTCGTTATTCAAGGCCCGAAGGAGACATTTGCATCCAATAAGTGAGCAGCGGCTACAGGGGTGCTCTTAACCCTTTCAGGCACAGTGGTCACTACAGTGGACAGTTTATTATGTTATCAGGCTCCAGGGTGCATGAAAGGGTTAAAAGCAGTGTTTGATTGTCATCATTGTCTGCAAGTGTGAATTAAGCGGCGGAAGGTTTTCAAAGAGGACATTAATCACACTGTCACAGAGCTTGACCCCTGGGGCCATAAAAATGCAAAACGGTATGTAAAAGGGCATTAGAAGGCAATTAAGCGGCATCCAAATAATTTTTTAAAAAATGAACGTAAGACGACCAAGGCAGAATATTAACAAGAACAACAACATCACAATGTTTCAACTTGCTTTCAGGGTGGTTTATTAATACTTGGGCTCCATTTTCACGCTTGGTTCCAATTTGTTCGTTCAAGTTGTTCTACCTTACCGCAAAACCACACGCTAGACCACAGGTGTCAAAGTCAAGGCCCGGGGGCCAGATCCGGCCCGCCATGTCATTTTATCTGGACCGCGAAAGCAAATTATCCGTGTCAACTTCCATTATCCTTGCTTAAATCTGTACCGAAATCTCAAATTCAGACGTAATAAATAACGGTAATATTTTGCAATAAGTTTGTTACCCTCTTTACACGCCCTCGAGCAATAATCGAACAAATACTTTTTTTTTAATTTCAAAACTAGTTAGCCATCATTCTACGATGTGACGATTAAACATTTATTCCGCGTCACTGTAAGAACGGCCCTCTGAGGGATGACGAAACTCTGAAGTGGCCCGCGACAAAAATGAGTTTGACACCCATGTGCTGGACTATGATGAGCAACTTACACCAAAGACCGCAGAAATGGCAAGAATACAAAACGTGGATTTTGTCCGTCTTCTTGCGGAAACGTTTTGTTTCAAGTGGCGTTAGTCCAGAAAGGGTTAAGGTCTGCCTCGCGGTTAAAACCCATTTCATGGTCTAACTGCGGCATCATGGGGCAAAATCAATGAATGTTATTTAGCCCTGCGGAAGAAGTGGGCCAAATTCGCGGGCCTGATTATCGCTCACATCAGAATTTTTTTCTGCGGTCGCCACCATTTCACAACAAGACTCCAACGTAAAAAAAAAAAAAACTTCGAAATGATTCACACTGGGTCATATCTGAAAGCCCCACTTTGCCCATCGAGGAGCATTTTTTACTGCGGCCTCGACACGCACTCCCATTTAGCTGAGCAACGTCTGAGCGCGGCCGCCTCAGTGGCTCCGGGCTACGACACCTCGGGGTCGTCCATCAAACACGCACCTCGCAGAAGGAGAGGGAGGGGGGGGGGCGCGTACGAGGCCAGAAAAGTGGATCTGAAGCATCTTGGAGCTTCACGCCACCAGTCACGTGACGCTAATGCACAGCACACTTCATCTCATGCGTCGACAGTTGCCTGCTGAGCGCCAGCCATGCTTTTCAATGCATTAATCCTCCATGGTAAAAATTCGCTTTGCAGGAACTTAATTAACGGCTTTAATACAGAAGGGGGGGGGGGGGATTCAATGTTGCAGGGGGAAGTGGTTTTCCGGATGTCTTTTCAATTTATTTTTAGAGGTTGTTTTTTTTTTGGGGGGCGCCTGAACAAATTATTGGCTTGTCCAGCACAAGGAGCACCTCTGGGAATAGTTTTGTGGACACTCAAACACATCCCACTGAGGACCATAATGTGCAAAACAAACATTGCTTTGACTGTGTCTCTATTTATTGCTGCGGCTTCTCTGCTCTATTTACTCTGGCAAATCCGCAATTACACTTATTTGCTTTCTTTTTTGCGTCCTGCAGGCCATATGAAATTGCATTAGGAAGCGGCGATCCTGCGGCTGCGGTAGATGGAGACAAACCGCGGCAGGCTGAAAACATCTCGACGGGCAAAAAGTCTGCACTGGTCACTTCCTGTCAGCACAGGTGAGATCCTGTCACCCCAAGTGTTCAGTGGGCGTCATTTAACTACTTTTTCAAGCCACGCCAGAAAAAAAAAAGGGGGAAAAGAAAAGGTTTTTTTTAAAGAGAAACACAGCTCCAATCTTTGCAGTAACTACATTTTGGTCAGTTTTCTTTTCAATAAACGGAAATAACATACCGTATTGGCCCGAATATAAGACGGTGTTTTTTGCGTTGAAATAAGACTGAAAAAGTGGGTGTCGTCTTATTTTCGGGGTCTAGACATTATACCCATTCATGACGCTAGATGGCGCCAGATATCATCGAAGCGAATGCTGAACTTGACTCCCCAGGCCAAAGTGAACCTCTGTCACGAAGAATAAAAATAAAAATAGCGGTAGCACGAAAAAAATAAATAAATTGTGGTAATAAAGAAAAGAGAAGAAAATAATAGGAAGAAATAACAGAAAATGGAGAAACGTAGTGACAATCTGGAGAAAAGTGGGTCGAAGATCGGCCAGGTTAACCGGCCGCTGAGGAGAAGTTATGATGTCATTTACATTTCAAAAACCAGAAGCCATTCATTTACGAATGTGATTGCACTTTAGTTTACATATTTAAATGTTCAGATATTAAGATTTGAATAAGGCAAGATAACATGCTTTTTCTCTCAAATATATTGTTATAATCATTTGTTTCAGATGTACTGTAATTATTTTCTGTATAAAAATCAATTTGTGTTCAAAAAGTCTTTTTTCAAACTTGAGTCTTGAAAAAGAGGGTGTCGTCTTATAATCAGGGCCGTCTTATATTCGGGCCAATACGGTAATCCATTATAAATATTTCATCGACAGTAATAAAGAAGAACAAAACAGTTCATCAGCTCAAAAAGTAATTTCTTTAAAAACAAAACAATGAGCGGGCATCAGTGTCAAAAGCATCGACTGTTTGTATTAAGCGTAACTACGTCATTTGTCCTGCTGGTAGTTGAACAGTTACTCACAGAGGGATGGAAAAAGAATGAGGGCGAATAACCCCAAAAGTGGCCACTCAGAAAATGGCAATCCATCCTCATTAGGTGCAAGCTGAACGATTCGGAGGCGACGGCGCGTCCCATGTGACGACGTCCCCACCTCAGCCACCAGGTCGGGGGTCCAAGCACGGCTGCACGCGGGGCAAATAACCGGCACTTCTCATGTCGCTTTGCATTTAAATTGAATTCTCGGTGCGCTCAGCGTCGCACAGACAATGCTGGGAAACAGAAGGAAAGATTCAAATTCATATATCAACTCCTCCTCGCCATTGCCAAGCTCATACAAGCGACAAATCTGTCGGGGAAATTTGCAGACGGCCACCTCCACCTAATTTCGGGCAACCTCATGAATGCTGTTATTACTTGGTGCAATGCTGGGTTCGTTTTAATTGCTTTTGCAGTATTACAGAGTAGGCGGCCCGGTAGTCCAGTGGTTAGCACGTCGACTTCACAGTGCAGAGGTACCGGGTTCGATCCCAGCTCCGGCCTCCCTTCCCTGTGTGGAGTTTGCATGTTCTCCCCGGGCCTGCGTGGGTTTTCTCCGGGTACTCCGGTTTCCTCCCACATTCCAAAAACATGCATGGCAGGCTGATTGAACACTCCAGATTGTCCCTAGGTGTGAGTGTGAGAGCGAATGTTCGTTTCTGTGTGCCCTGCGATTGGCTGGCAACCGGTTCAGGGTGTCCCCCGCCTACTGCCCGAAGACAGCTGGGATAGGCTCCAGCACCCCCCGCGACCCTAGTGAGGATCAAGCGGTTCGGAAGATGAATGAATGAATGAATTACAGAGTCTTCTTTTCACTTTTGAGGCGACGTCCATGCAGAGCGCAATGTGATTGGCTGCTTGAAAGTGTGGACTAAATGATTCGCCTCTTTTAATAGACGAATTGTTTTTCCCTCCTCAGCGAGCAGAGACCGGAGGGGTGAGCAGTTACGCACGGAGTAGGAGGAGGGAGGGAGCATGATGAAAGCAACACTACACACATGAAAGCCTTTTCCTCCGAATATGCATTGTTCTAAATAAGAAAAAAAAAATGGCGCCAGCGGGTACCAGTTAGCCCCAAGGACAACATACAACCTCAGTACGTCACGTGTCTATTCTAAAAATAGTTCTCCAGTGATGGGACACTGTGACTTCCTAAGAAGAATGATAATAGAAGAATAATTTTAAAATTGATTTACTTATTTAGATAAACCTAAAATGGTCCACGCTTTGTCTGTACCAACTATTTTATTTCGTTAAAAAATTGTAAAAAATTGTGTTCAATGGGGGAAAATGCTGCTTTTATTTACCCAAATATTTCAAAAAGATCATTTCAGAGCTGTAATTCTAACACTGCAATGCCGCAATATATTTGCTCACTGTTATCACACCGTCAGAATCTAATATTGAACATCACCGTTCAAGTGCTGATACAGAGGGGTAAGGTTCAAAATCAAAATATGGTCCCTTGTGTTGGAAAGATCAATTCCTGAACGTTTAATTGGTTCAAATTGGCAGAGAGGTAAGGAAACACTGGCGGTCGTGACCATCTCGTTCTCACAAAATGAATGCGTTACTTTCTTGAATATCGCCCAATCAACTGTTCGCTGGCAATTCCGCAGCACAACATTGACATCAACTTGAAGGATTTGTTGAGTGACTTTCCCGCTGTCATTTGTAAGCGGTCTGCCGTCGGCACGGATTTAAACAATATGTAACATGACCCGGGTGATTTTCTGCACGGTCGGCCATGACAAACGGGCCCAGCGTAGAGTGAGCGATTGCGCCCGTTTACAACGGCTGTGTGGGCCAGTTCACCGGGGAACAGTTTGTGAGCAGGGGTGGGACGTATCTATACGGGGAAAAGGGGCCGGGGGCGACGGGGGCGCCGTGTCCTTGGGCAGCGGAGGTATTTTTTCACACAAAGAAACCAGAGGGATTCTATTTTCTACACTTGACCTCTGGAGGATGCGACTGTAAAACCAAGTCAGGACCACGCAGAGGTGCCTTTGTGATACGATCAATGTTTTTGTTTTCTTTGCAACTTGCACTCATGCGCAATGACATCATGCATGACGACATCGGGTATCATTTCAGCTCTGAGAAAACCTCATAAGGTGAAATATTGACTGGAGGCTTTGGCATCTTCATTTATACAGATCAGCAAGCTGGAACCAAAATATGGACAGTCTTCCACTTACTGCAGCCCTTCTACATTACATTACCTCTAGTTTCAAACGTCTCTTCATACGAAATTTTCAAGTTACAAAACACCTCAACAGGAAAATATTTATAGGAAGGTATTTGGGACATTGTTTATTTTTTGGAACGAATTAGAGCATTTACATGGAAAACGCGTCTCGACTTTCAAACTTTTCTTGTTCAGAAATTTCTTCCAGAACCAATTAATTTTGTAAGTAGAGGTACCACTGTACTGATTTGGATCGCCGGCATTTTCCCTGTAGTGAATGTTAAGCAGCATTTTGGGGAGAATTTTAAGGGTTTAACCAGCCGTCAATTCTACGCAAATTTTGGCGATCCACGGGCCGGGCTGGTCCCAATCTCCTGCAAATGGCAGCAGTGAACAGATTTTGAACTCGGAATTTGAAAAATTTAAGCGCTCAGTTGAGGAACCTGCAACATTTGGGATTCATTAGCATAATGTCAGGTGTCAGAGCTCCGGAAAGGATTCATTCTGATCCCCGAAGGGTGTATTGATTCCCTATTCGTTCTAAGGAAGCCTGCTCATTAATTGTCGGCCAGCAATCCGTGGAAAGGACATCGTCTCTCGTTTTGCGGTGCAGTCCGATTTTCACTTTGACCGAAAGAGGTAGAAGGTGCCTCAAAGGGATTTTCGAAGAAGCGACACAAAATGAGAAGGTGATCGTATCACGGTGCAAGTAAGCACCACACACGATCATATCATTCAGGACAACATCGTTTGGGGCTTTCATCACTTCAACTCTGAGGGTGACATCTTTCTGACAAGCCCATCATTTTCTAATTATTCCCCTCACATGCGATGATTAATGAAACACCTGTCTCTCTCGACAGTCTTCGTCCTTGGCGGGACAGAACCTGAGACCGCCTCATCGAGTGAGTCCCGAACGCCGGGACTGACTCAACCTTAAGCGGCACGGCGCACGTTGGGGTATCAAATATTCAGTGTTAACTGTACAGTCGGCACAGGGCAAGTGGAACATAACCTGACCCGTCAAGAAACCAAACAGGGCCAAACAAAGAAGGGGGCCCCCCTAATGTCAGAGGTAGGTCCTCTCCTATCTTATACAGTATAGAATTCAGACGACGCGTCGGATCGGGTCACGGGCGGCTGCGCCCGACGGCCAGACACATGCGCCTCGCAACCGTTTCCAGAAGCTGCTGAAGAGCGACGATGAAAACGTTTTTATCACCTATATGGACGAGATAATGAATGGGGATTGAAATGTCACTTAAAAGCGCCTGTGCGGATACGATGGAGGAGATAAAAGATGCGGAATGGCGTGCACTTCTTGACGTGGGATAACTGCTGACGCTGCAGTTCGTAAAGAGAAGCCTTTGCGTCTGAGATTCGCTCTCTATCAATAAATCCGACCTGGCGACTCGATTGGGGCGTGATAGTTGGGGATTAGCTCTTAAACCCATTCATTTTCACTCAATTTATTTGTTGACATTAGTCACTTTAATCATATATCGCACCCCGAAACAAACCCTGCAGCATGTTGCGTCACAGTTCCGACACAAGCGTCGGATTAATAAACACTAATAAACGGCCCGTGGTCGCTATGGAAACTAATGACTAACTCCATTGGGCAAACTGATGGATTTCTTCAATCTTGACACCTCCGGCTAATCTGTTTTTATTGGTTTGGATTTGAAAGCTTCACTCTGCCACAGTCGACAAGGGCACAGCAAAGCGGGCCGCAATGTATATTTGCTACCCGGGGACGTTTGGTCTTGAAGAATATAAAAGCAATTTGGAGTGGCTGCCTGGATGGAAGCGCCCTCAAGTTAATTAGCATCATGCAGCAGCACATTTCTGGGATGGGGGGGGGGGGGCGCTATCTCGCTCATGCAGCCAGGGCACAAGCAGCTTGACAGCAACACTCAATTAAAGCAAGAGCCCCCCACTCCCCCCCCAAAAAAAATATATATATAAAGCTAGAGGCCCCCCACAAAAAAATTTATATATAGAAAGCTAGAGCCCCCCCAAAAATGATTTGTATTTATATATAATTATATATATATATATATATATATATATATATACACATTTATATATATATATATTTAAATATATATATATATATATTTAAATATATATATATATATTTATTATTATTATATTATAATATTATTATTATACAAATATATGATCTATATATATACAAATATATGATCTATATATATATATATAAATATATATGTATATATATTAAATATATATATATATATTTATTATATTATAATATTATTATTATACAAATATATGATCTATATATACATATACAAATATATGATCGAGATATATATATATATATTTAAATATATAATCTAATCGGGGTAATAAACCAGCAAGCCACAAGTGACAAATGAGCGACCCACGGCGGCTTGCCAAGACTCTTACCGGTGTTCAGCGATCCGGTGAGAAGTCTGAACAGGTACTGGGCGAACTTGAAAACCTGCCGCTTGCACCTTTTCCTGCAGCTCATCTTGGCCACCGCCGAGAGTCGTTTCTCCTTCAAACAAGGTCCCGTTTGCTGGTCGGGCTGCGTCAGCGGCGCACGTTTGGCGGCGCGGCGCTCATTGGTGAGCGGCTCCAGCGTTAAGGCTCAATCCGTCTCTGCGACAGACTTTCCGGAGACGGGGAAGAAAAAGTCCTCCCCGGACAGAAGTGCACGCTGCCGCGCTGGATCTAGTCGCAGAGTGCGCCTCTCGCTCCACTCGGCACCATCTGTGGATGTTTTACCATCGCTGACGGTTGCTATGGAGGCGGGGCCTGATTGACCCGCCAGGAGGAGGAGGAGAGATGGAAGGCGTCAAAGTGAGTGCTAGGAAGTACTTAAGTAGATTTTTGGGGTATGTGTCCTGAACGCAAGTATTAATCTTTCGGCGACTCGCTCCGTTTGACAACTTTCACGTGCTGTGCATTTTCAATCAGAACTTCTCGGTTTTCCACAAGTATCTGTTCTTCTACTGAAGTACTTTGAAACATCTGGTCAAAGTGGACTAAGCATGGCAATTTCTGTTTCATTTCTTCTACAACATTGCACATGCATCAGTGAAACAGGGCCCCCCACATGTCTCTTGACAAGGGAGACAGCTGACTTTGGGTTCGAAAGCAGGTAGGTGAATCATTGACAGGCTCCACCCACCCATGCGGGTGCGCTTCATTTAGTTTCACCGTGCGCGGCTCATATCACACAACGTAGCGCCTCAGCTTCAGACATTTCAAACAATTAGCCAAGTCCTCCCCCGCAGATTTCTGACAACTCTTCACAAATGCACTTTTTTTCTCCCCCTGTGGCTATTCACGAAAAAAAAAAAAAAACAACTCACCTTCTGATGGTTTTCTCTAAGGTGACAAAGTGTTGTCTATTTTGGAAAGTAGGACGATGATTGCTGGCGAGAAAATATGTTGAAGGAGACAGAGCTGTGTATGTTTGGGACAAGCAAAGTTCAGCCTGGCCTGTGAGCGGAAGTTGAGGAAAGTCTTGCGTGCATTTTAAGGGTCGTGTAAAATGAGTTTGAAATGATATTTAACTCTTTTGAGATCACAGTTTGTGGCATATTTAAGTTTTTGACAATAATATTCACAGCGGGGCTCATCCCGATTGTAATGATCGTTAATCATGTACCAAGTGTCACCGAGACAAATCGGCTCCGCCGCCGGCTCGTTTTCATATCGTCTGACGTGGCATGTTATTAGCGATAGCATCGGTAGGTAATAGAATGAAGGTGGGCGTTATTGATATGCGCAGATTACACGGTTGACTGAACGCGCCTTCAGTTTAGCGCGCTGACGTCGCCAATAAAGACGTGTTCGCGCTGTACTTTTAAAGTGGGAGCTAATTGTTTATTAACTCATCGTGAAAATTGTCTCCGAGTGTCACATATTTTTCGGTTTGGGTTTGTGTGGAGAGTCCTTGCTTCCTCCTCTGTTGATTTTTGCTCACCTGGTATTCAACTTTCATACCGTTTCATCTCTAAAGGCAACGTCTAAGGCAGGGGTCGGCAACCCAAAATGTAGGAAAGTGTAGGACAAAAAAAACCAACAAAAAAAAATGTCTGGAGCCGCAAAAAAATAAAAGCCTTCTATAAAACTTGCAATAAAGGAAACACATGCTGTATGTATGTAGGAGACTGGACTGTCTTAGAATTGTTTGCGATTCATTCCTTTGTTGTGTGTTCACAAACGCCCCCATAGATTTTATTTTGTAATTTACTAGCTTGATTTTTTGTTTTGGTGCATTATTTTCGCTTTTCTTAGTGTCAGTGAAGTGATCATTAATTTCCCTTTTTCTGAGGCTGTCTTTGAACGCCTCTAGAGTCGAACGAGAAGAGAGAAGGCACGAAGTCGGACGCAAACGTGTCCGTGTCCGTTTAAAAGCATTAATAAAGTGTAAGTTTTAAAAAAAACAACACAGCAGCTCTCCCTTTTCGGAGCTGCAACATGTATCTATATCTATTTGAGCTATATTAGCCTACTATCAAAATCTTTTTCCATTTTCAAACATTTTTTATAAAGCTCCAGGGAGCCACTAGATGTCGTTAAAGAGCCGCATGCGGCTCTGGAGCCGCGTGTTGCCGACCCCCGGTCTAAGGCTACATTTGGATGTCAGTGTGACGTATGGAGCAAATGACCACATTCCAAGTCCTTGCAGAGTCAGGGGAAAGATGTGTTTACTCAAAGTGATAGGAAAACTTGAGAAAAGTGTGTGTGTGTGTGTGTGCATGCGTGCGTTGGCAGGGTTCATTCCTAACACATATTGACAAGTTAAAGTACGCAACGAGGAAAAAACATACTGCTACTGTACTTCCGAAGCCCATCGTCAATCGTCTCTCAGCCTCGAAGGGCGGCACACATGCCGACGAAATCGAAACGGGTCCATCCGGGAAACTCCAGACGAGTGACGGACACGTGGATTGGGAACGAGTTCATCTGAAATGTATCAACTCTGGTGAATTTAGAGATTTTTTTTAGTGCAGATTGTCTGCTAGGCATACCTTGGGCGCAATAAGCCATTAAAATGAAGCATGGGGCCTTAATTGAGCTGATTCAAGGTGGTGCTCATATCAGGCATTTCCCAGCACTCGGGCTGAAGTCTCCGAGTGTCAATCAAGCACTGATTAAAAAGCTGTGATGCATGCTGCAAATATTAGCACTTTCATTGCGTGGAGGCTGACTGGTTGCGCGCTCGCTAAAAATCAACAAGCAGGACATTCTGCCGAGCTACTAAAAAGCAGAATGATGATTTTTGATCAAGTTTCCTTGGCATCCAAAGAGAGGAAGTATCCCACTTCAGATGGCACAGTTAGGTCTGGGCTTTGGGCCCGGGGATGGCGGAAACAAAAAGAGAGCACGCCAAACGAAGCAAAATGGCATCAAGCGATCTTCCTTCTGAGCTACCCGGATGATGCCTGACGACGGATGGTCCTTCCTCCCTTGCTGACGAAGGCAAACTCAGCACACTGGGGGGGGCTTTTCTCAGCCACCAGAGAGCGATTAGCACATTTACATAGATTGACTACGTCCTGGGGAAAAAGTGTGACAGGAGATAATTGGACAAGAGTGAACCCACGGATCCGTTTCAGAGGGACCCGTATCGGTGAAACCACAGAATTCCGACTTGCCGCAAAGTACACATCAGCAATGCAGCGAGTTGGCTCCTGCGCAAAAGTGATAAAGGCCAAATTCAGTGCTTTTCGTGAAGATGGCGAAGGGGAGGCTGCGCCGATACGGGGCGCCGCCGCAGATAAGAGCCTGCAGCTCGATAGCCGACGAGAGTAATGAATTGCTGAGGACACGGAGCGCTACGGATGTTAACGCATACGCTCCCTGGAGGCTCGGCTGAAAAGCATATGAGACGGCTCCTCGCCTGACTATCTATTGCCCTCCTACGTATGCGCTAACCTGCCCGTGCACCCCCGCTTTTCTTGACGTATGCCGGATGGTAATAAGCAGAGAGACGCTTTAGAAAAGGTCACGTCTAAATAGTTGTGTCATCTTTATCTTTACAAATTTGCTGATGTTGAAAAGTTAATGAAAATGTAAAAGCACACATGCTGACTCAGTCGAATCGTCTTGAGCCTTCTGCACCCCCACTATTGGTGGATGGAAACAAAACGCCGTGGCAACGAAGACCGAAAGAGGGCAGCCGTGAACACTATCCCGCCTTGCGCCGCCTCGCCGCTCACTTTGAGCCGGCCTGGAAAGTGTCAGCGCCGCCGTATTTACTTAAAGTGGGGGCCAGGCGGCTCTTTAAACGCAATGGCACACTGAAGCCTCGCGTATGCTGAATCGCTGTCGTCCACATCAGGGTGGGGGTGCGGCGCGCGGGTGTTTCACAGAATGTCAAGTTCAGCGAAGTTAAGTGAGACCCACCAGAAGTTTCTTTTTTTCATTATCATAGAGCCTTAGTTATCTGAACTTTGAACGCGTTTAACAGCTTGGACTATTGATACATGAATTACCGTATTTTCCGCACTATAAGGCGCTTCAGAGTATAAGGCGCACCTTCAATGAAGGGCCTATTTCAAAACAGTTTTCATGTATAGGTCGCACCGCATTTTAAGGCGCATAGAATAGAAGCCGCAATAGTGGCTGCAGTTGCGTTATGCAGCCACAAGATGGAGCTACGCTAAAAGGAATACAATACAATAAAGCTTTATTTATATAGATCTTTCACAATCGCTGCAGCTGTAACAAAGCGCTTTACAGAACATTTAAAATACTACGTCCAAGAAATCAGGATATTGAACCATATACAGTCAAACCTCGGTTTTCGAACGTCTCGGTTCTCGTACAATTCGGTTTTCGAACAAACATTTTGAGTTTTTTTATGCCTCGGATGACGAACAAATTTCAGTTCTCGAACTAACTGAGCGCACTTGAATGCGTCACTTCACTCCTCTCGGCTTCCTCGTGTAGTGTTCATTGTGAGCAGACGAGTTTGTATTGTTCAATTAAAAAAAGCATTCATTTTTTTGTCGCGGGCCACTTCGGAGTTACGGCTTCCCTCGGACGGCCAGTGGAAAATCTCATTGTTATTTATTTCCCATGACAATTTGACATTTCTGCAAGAATCATGATAGTTGACACACACCTGATTGACTCCAGCGGGCCACATAAAATGATGTGGTAGGCCGGATCTGGCCTTGACTTTGACACACGTACAAAGACGATTTTACCGTGCTGTAACGTTAGACCCAAAGGGATTCTAGATGTGCTTTCACTGTTATAACCGTGTGACCCTGGGGGTTTTTATAACTACGATTTGCCCCTGAAAAATAGTTGGACAGCCTTTCTGCGAGGAATATATTTTATTTAAACTGTGTTTTCACCTGCCGGGAATTGATGAAAAAAATATTTTCTAGGACACTGATCCTGACGTGTCGGCCATGCGCTCACACTTGCATGCTGATGAAGCGCTTCCCGAAGCTCCAGCCAACAATCCTGTCCTCTGAGACGTCAATATTTCACTCCTAGATGCTGCTTGTGGGAAATATCACCGCGCCACAGGTTCGTTTGTGTCGAAGCCAAAACGCAGAGTTTGGCTCTCTGTGTCAGCAGCGGCAGTGAAGGATACGAGCCTGTGTTTACATGCTCGGAAGGCAGGCAAAGAATATTTTTACCGACAAATGAAAAGCAGATTTTGCATTACAGTGATCCCTCGCTCTAACGCAGCTTCACTGTTCCACGGATTTTTTTTTGTGCAGTTTTTAAATGCTTTTAACCCTTTAAATCAGAACGCGTCGGCGGGGCATTGTGTCAACAGTACAGTATTTCCAAAAACTATTATAGTTATTTGTTGAAAACGTTTGTTTTTTTTAATTGGGCCTGAAAACAGGGGTTGGTCTTTGATTTATATAGTTATACATAGTTAATTATTGTGTAATAACTGTAAAAAAAATAAGTTCACTACTTTACGGATTTCACTTATCACTGGTCCTTTTTGGAACGTAACCCCCCTGCAATAAACGAGGGATTACTGTAATTTGAGATGTTTATCTCTTTTTTTTTTTTTTTTAAGACATTGACCATCCTCAAACTTTACTTACTCCACCACCGAACAAAAAAAAAAAGCTTCCAACTGACATCAGATTTTTGGCCTGTTTTAAAGCCCCCCCGCACCGCCCCCCACAATGACGACACACCGTACTGAATTGTACTTGTTCAGGATAAAAGTGATAATTTCATCATCCAAAGGCCTACAAGCCATTCAACCGAGTGAAAAAAAAATAAAAACGAACTCGGAATCAGAATCACGTTGGCAATGGTGTCATCAGACAAAAGCACAAACGATATCAAAGGTTGTTCATCACAAGAGAACTGCCAGGAAACACTCCGCCAAAGATGAGGAAGTTGCATCACGTGGGTGCCATTTCCCGCAAATCTCCAGATCCAATCGAGTGGTCTCTTTGAAAGTGCGAGCGGGCTTTGCTTACAATCGTCACTTCAGGGCCAGACACGCAGCCTCTGTTAAGACAACGGTCATAACAGCGCGTATACACGGCGCCCCTGCCAAGTCTAAGACGCTCCTCACCATGACCTAATTTCCTTGCTCCCGACGTGCCTTGTTGACCCAATTCCGGCAACAGACACAAAGCCAACTCAAAGAGGGTGCGATGCCACCCTGAGGGAGACGATTGGGACGGGCGTCATTAGCAAAGCAGAGCATGTACGACTGTGCGGGTGCAAATATGACCTCACTGTCTGAGACGTGTCAAGGACCTTACAGGTTGTGGATGCCGCTCCGGGACCAGCAGTGCGGCAGCAAGTACACCTTCACAATGAGAAAGGGAGTTTTATTTTACCGGAGCACTGCTGAACAGTGGGGAAATTCACTTGCGTTTACAATCAGCTCTCAATTCAAGTGGAAACAAAGGGCGCTCTATAAATCATGTGTTGCAGGGAGATATAGGCCGATTACCGGTTTATCGTGGTTTTAAAAAGTCAAGCATTCAACACCTGCTCAAGGCACTTCTAAGCAGGGCACAATGTTATTGGCAGCTTGCAAAGTTGAGTAAAGAGACAGTCACTTTTTTTTTTCTCCTTTTTTGGCGAGCAGAGAGCGGAGGGGTGAACAGTTACATATCGAAGAGGAGGGAGAAAGCAAGAGGAAAGAGGCGTGGCAAACAGGGATGCATTTTATTTCCCTGTTGATGAATGTGCGTTCTTTTTTTAAATGGTGCCAGCAAGTACTAGTTAGCCCCAAGGTCAACATAAGTAGCCAACGGGTCTATGCTAAAACTAGCTCACCACTGTGAACTATTCAGAAAAATGTAAACAAAAGAATGTTAACATGTTTTGATGTATTTAAACTCAACATGGTACACATATCTTGAAGTACCCAATATTCAATATTTTGCCAAAAATGAATTAGTCAAACCTCGGTTTTCGAACGTCTCGGTTCTCGACCAATTCAGTTTTCGACCAAAAATTTCGAGTTTTTTATGCCTCGGATGACGAACAAATTTCAGTTCTCAAACAAACTGAGCGCACTTGAATGCACCATTTGACTCCTCTCGCCTTCCTTACACGAGGAAGTGACGCTTTCTCGTGTTGCTTTCTATTGTGAGCAGACGTGTTCAGTAAACATTTTTATTTTAAAAAGAGCGTGGTTTCCGAACAATTTCGGTTTGCGAACAGCCTTCTGGAACGGATTATGGACGAAAACCAAGGTTTGACTGTAGACTGTGTTCAACGGATTACAAAAAATATATATATATATTTCCCCAAATTTTCTTTAGAGCTTAATACCCTCCAAAGTGCGATATTTTTGATCATGGTTAGCATACCGTTCAGTCTTCTATTGGCCCGTGTCTCAGAATCGGCAGGTATCTTTGTCAGCCTTAGGAATAGCTCAAAGCATTTTTTTGTTTCTGTTGCACATCCAGCGGGCAAACGCTTGATCATAAGTGATGTAGCACACCCCGGTCCGAGCTTCAGACATCTGTTGTTTCATTAGCCGAATATGCTTCTGACGCTGCTCACCACTGCAGACATCTGTCTCCATCCCGACCAATAAATCAGTGATAACCGCAATTCCAAAGCACAGACTGACGCATTTGAGCTGTGGTGCTTTTACTTCTTCCAGAACCAGACTTTATGCATTGCTAACATTTGTGCAGAAATGGCTGGACTTGCATGTCGTGTCCAGGCAAATAGTTGATGGGAGAGTCAAATGTGTTGAACTAACGTCTCCAAACGCATCTTTAATCATGCAGGGAGGGCGCCCCCGTGGACAGAAACGACGCCGGCTCGGTTACGGGGCAAAGGCTCGACTAACCGACGGGTAAGAGAGCGCGATCGTCTTTCAACAAGCTGCTTTGCAAACGACGGCGCGGGACTAATCCCCCTGCTGTTCGAGGCTAATTCCTTGTTTAGCCGCAACAAAGAAAGGCCTTGATAGAAGGTGAGAAAGTGCTCCTCTTGAATTTCATGACTGAGAGGGGAAAGGGAAGGGAAAAAAAATAATTTTACAACAGGTTTTAAGACCAAATGAAAAGAACAAATCTATTAAGCTGAACACACACACGTTATTTTGCTTGCTTACCTAAAAAGATGTGGATATGAACACTGTGCTTAAATACTGAAAGCTAAACAACTGTGCATCATTATTCAGTTACATTAAGTTAAGCAAAAACAAATGCATACATTTAAATGTTAATGACCTAATTAAATGAAAAAAAAATATCCTCAAGATTACATGAAAATGTTTCAAACTCAAAAGCGAAATACAACTGTAGTGACTATCATATGCCACTAGAGGGAGCCTGCATTCCATTAGTGCAGGGTTTGGCAACTCCGGGCCTTGAGGGCTGCTATCCTGCATGTTTTAGATGTTTCCCTCCTCCAACACAACTGATTAAAAAGAATAACTCGTCACAAAGCTTTGCAGGAACCTGCGAATAATCCTGGGGTGGGGTGGGTTTTCTCCGGGTACTCTGGTTTCCTCCCACATTCCAAAAAGATGCATGGCAAGTTAATGGAACGCGATTGGCTGGCAACCGGTTGAGGGTGTCCCCCACCTACTGCCCGAAGGCGGCTGTGATCGGCTCCAGCACGCAGGCGAACCCCTGTGACGATATGTGGATTATAAATAAAATGTATTATTATTATATTATTATAAAGTGGATGGATGTGCATGCCTGCACGCAACTTCTATATCATTTTCACAAGGGTTGCAGGTGGACTCCTAAACATGAAAAATAATCACAATTAAATGCCAAAGAAACTGATTTATGGAGAAGAGCAAAGCAATCCCAAACAACATGCAAAGTGAAGATTTTAGTCTTCTCGACAAGATTAATGCACGAGGAGCGGGATCGTCATTTTCCCATCATTCCTCACCGACTGTTTCCACAACACATGAATCACATAAGTGACAAAAGCGCAACACCCCCAACCTATCTCGCTCCTTCCCTCACACCGCTTTCCTCTCTGAGGAAGCCGCTCATCAATTATTGCCTGTTACCTGTGCCTATTTGCGTGTTAACAGCGCAAAAATGTAAGAAACAAGAAAATAAATATTAATAGCCAACATTTGAATCATTGTTTAGAGCTATAGTGTCCATTACGGATGTGAAAAGGAGGAAAATTCACTTTTCCCCCCTCGACTTTGCTGCCCTCTGCGGGCGGAACGCAGGAAGTGCAGCCAGAATCCTCACGTTCAATACAAATTGATTTTTTTTTTCTTCACTTAACAACTCGCACTCTGCTGAATATTTTGTGTTGCACAATGTTGCAAAAAGAATGAAAAGATATCACCGGTCAACACTTCTGATGTGTAGGAACACACGCATGCATGCAGTAAGGAAAAGAAACTCAACCGATGTCACCAAGTGATTGGGGAGTCGGGAATTATGTAATCATTCACTCCTTCCGTACTTCCTAATCACTACAAAGTGATTTTTAGTCGACATTTTCAGAACTGTCTAGCTCCAAAGTTTGAAGTGGCCAATCCAATCTCACTCAGCATTTTCACAGAGCGGCAAATGTTGTCAAATTGCGACACCTCGAAACATTGCCCCATGGGCGCTTGAAAAATCTCTACAACATGGGTTCTATTTTTAACATTCACACAAGAACACATTTGCATATTGCCTCCTTTTTAATGCGTGACAAGAACAGCTGTTGTTGTTGTTGTTGTTGTTGTCGTCGTTAGCCTGCAGGTATTCACAGCATCCCAGAAAGCACAACCCAAGTGCGATAGAGCCAAAACCATGAAAAGACAGAAAGCTGGTACGCTATTAAGGTGTAAAGGAGAGGCCGAGAGGTCATATGATGATAAATAAGCGAGAATGCACTCTCAATTCATAAATGTAAAAAAAAAAGGAATAGCATGACAGCACTATTATAATACTGTATACATATATATATATACATACATATATATATATATATATATATATATACATATATATATACACACACATATATATATATATACACATATATACATATATATATATACACACATATATACATATATATATATATATATATACCTGTATACATATATATATATATATACACATATATGTATACATATACATATATACAGTATATATACATATTTACTGTATATATGTATATATATGTATACATATATATATATATGTATACAGTATATATACATATTGTATGTGTATACATATATGTATACAGGTGTATATATATGTATACATATATATACACCTGTGTATATTATACATATACTGTATGTGTATACATATATGTATACATATGTATATATATGTATACATATATATACACCTGTATACAGGTGTATATATACATAAATATATATACACCTGTATACATATATGTATACATATATATACACATACAGTATATGTATACATATATGCATATACAGTATACAGTATATATACATATTTACTTATATATATACATATTGTATATGTATACATATATTAATTTTTTTCACAACAGGGGTTTTTTCACTGTAGCAAATTTGATCTCAGATGTAAGCACACACACACACACACACACACACATACACTTGATTTTTCATGTGGACGGGGCCCACTGAGCGAGAGGTGTGATCGATACAATAGCAGTGGAACTTGACATTCTCCCCCACCACTGAATCACCTTCCCCGCACCCCCCTCCTCCCTGCTCACCCTACTCGGGCCAAGCCACAAAAGTGAAAGATTTGATTGATAGACACTCAGTGGTTAAAACGTGTGGCTCTTGTTATCTAAAAAACAAAAACAAAAAAAAAGGGCACAGTCTTCCATTGCAATATCGCCGTTCACTTTTTGCAGGTTAAGTGCATTTGTTTCAATCATACTTAGAGTATATGTCACAAATAAATTTGCCATATGTCGGGATTGTACGGTGATTATTTTCTCACACACATTTCTTACGCAAGCCAGCAGGAAAGACTGCTGTTAAAGAAAGGTCGATCAAGCGCAACGTGCCGGCTGCAAAGTACAACTGGCTCGAGTTACATCACTGCACAGCCACCATGAAATAAATAAATAAATAATCAGGAAGGAATCGAATGCAGCCTTCCACTGCTATGTCAAATGAATTGGAGCCCAAGTTACCCCAGAGGATGGAAACGGCCCTCGGTGCTCTTTTCAACACTTTATAGATCAAACAGGACCAAAATACGGTCAACACAAGCCACTTCCTATCCAACCTGCCGACAACCCCAACTGACGCTGCCACAGTACAGCGGCTGAAGCGAAAGCCGACCAACTGTACGTGCTCATTTGGTCACTCCCATGTCACTTAACAGGGCAAAGCCACACACACATTCAACGTCACAGATGCTACAGTGCCAAACGTAAGGATGCCAAGAGGGTAAAAATAATCCTGCCACCTCACATTGCACATTAGGTCACCCAGTTTCTACCTTGTGGTTTCGGGGAGGCCCAGGTGAGGATCCGGCGTACCAGGCAGCAGTTGAGCACGACTTTCTTGGAGAAGCCTTTACGGAAGGCCGGCGTAGCCTCGTGGCGTTCTGCGGGCGGCGTGCGCATGGCGCAGAGCTCAACAGTGTGAGAAGTAATAGCCGACGTACGGTCCCATTCAAGCAACCCTGCCGAGACGTCGGGAAAACAAAAACATAAGCGTACCGCCGCCGTTTACGTGGCAAAAACCGATGAATCACGCAAGCGTACCTGGCAGGCGCGCAAAGTGATCCACGCTGGCACTTTCCCTTTTCTGAGCCAAGAAGCAGAGTATGGAAGGGGATGTTGGGGGAGGATGAGGAAGGTGAGCGCGAGGGCTGAGAGCAAGAGAGAGAGAGAGAGCGTGCGAGAGAGAGCGAGAGACTGCTCCAAACGAAAGCAGCGTTGAGTAAAACACCACTAGGGGGCTATTAACACCCCCATACAAGTTGCCGTCTATTACCGTACAATGAAGAAGCACTTGCTTTTAGAGTAATGAGGACCACGCACACACCGGCAGTTGTTGACCATGAACGCATCATCGCCTTCTTGTTTAATTAGAGTGCAGTGAGAGATGGCGAGCTGATAGGAAGACGGCATAATTGCTCCCGGCGAGATGAACAGGAGATTTTGGGGCGAATTTGGGATGAAAACAAAAGGGGGCCGAGGCTCGGAGGGGCGCTCCTCTTGCAAGTGAGGGGTTTTTTTTTTTTTTTGCTTCTCACAAATCAGCGTTGGCAGGTCACTTGCAAAGATGCCATGAGGGTAGAGGAGCTCATGTACACGCACACGCACACTGACCTTGTCCTCCAACTCGCTGGCCAAAATTAGCCAAGGCACCAGGGAAGTGGCCCTGTGGAGTAAAGCCGCCGCAATGCAGCAGCGAAGAACAACAAGCCGGATGCTGCGAGGGCACGGTATCGTCATTGATTAAAAAAAAAAAAAATTATAATAATAATAATAAATGTATGCGTTAGTTTTGGATATTTCAAGTTATTTGTGTACACTGTACAGTATATCTTACGACCGTGGTTCTCAAACCTATTGACACCAAGTACCACCTAAAAAAAAAACCATCCCGGTACAACTGAACTGGATTTAGGCAGTGAGTCTAATGCATGCCACTAGAGGGAGCCCGCGTACCACACTTTGAGAATCACTGATCGATACGCCATTTTATTTGCCGTTCCCAGACTACAAGTAATACGCCCGATGACAGCTGGACATTCTGCACCGGTTTATTTATGTGTACTTACTTAGGAGGCCAAGATATTTGCTTTCTAAACTGAATTAAGTCCTGCTGTTGCCATGGCAGCATCCCCCCCCCCCTCCCGCCTCCCAGCTTCAACGATCTTATGGCATCTTTCCCTTCATTGTGTGCATAAACAACTTTCCTCCCCGCCCAACCATAGCTTCTCCTGGCCCAAGTCCCAAGGCAGATGGTCCAAGCAGGGCCCCCGCCATGCCACGCCCACCCACCGAAGGGAACAAACAAACAAACAAACAAAAAAGCTGCCAATAAGACAAAAAAAGCTCACACGTCCGTCAAGTCAGCTTGGTCCTGCGTGAGCCCAACACAATAAGAAAGAAAATTCCATCAGTTAACTTGATTAAAAAAAAAAAAAAAAAAAAAGACAACAAATTCTCAAAGGCAAACATTTGAATCACGTCCAATTCGCTGACAAAAATGCCAAACAGCAAAAATCAGCTTGAAAGTTGTTCTTTATCTCAAATTTGTTGAGAGAGAGAGAGAGAGGGAGGGGAAACGTCACAGGGAACTTGGCTGTTACTTAAAAAAAAAAATCACAGAATTTAATTCTGTAATGCATTATTTTTTTGGACATCATTTCGTATTTGTCTGACTATCATGAGTTGTTATCATTACAGAATAATCGTGGAAGTAGAATACAAATAGAAATGAGCAGAACATAGAGGGGCTTGCAGTCAGGACTTCCGGCTTCTGTAATTCACTAACTACTATGTTTTGGTTTCCATGTTCAAAATAAACGTTTTTTAAAAATGTTATTTATTTCATGTTTAACAAAATCTCGTGACCAGATCTTCAGAGCGGAATCGCTTCTTTGTACCCAATTGATGAGAGTGGCCCAATTAAAAAAAAAAAAAAAGACACGAGCTTTTCAACATCATAATACGACAACTTCTATGTAAGAGTTAAAAAAGAAGGCAAAAGTTGCAGCAGCTGACAGACATCCAAACACACCAACAAAAAAAGGGCAATTCAAAACAATTTCTTTCGGCAATGTAATACGCATTTACTGATTTTTTTTTTTTTTTAGAAGGAGAGCGTAAAACGCGTTACATAGCAAGTATTTTCTACATGCCGAATTCTTTGGCGATCGACAGGAAACGTGAATTCAATTGGAAATGTGCTACTCGCCATTGGCAACACCGATAAACTCGGTGGGCAAGTTAAAGTTGCTCTTTTGACTCTACCTCAAGCCATGAGATCACGCAACTCTCGCGCACGCGCACGCAGAATTGGACAAGTCAGGGTAGTCCTACCAACGGACGAGACGGCAGCATCTACGCGGGCGGAAATGGTCAACACTCTTCGTCTTGTGTCCATGTCGGGGAGAGATAAACAAACACTCCACGGCGAGTTAAACGAAGAGCCAGGAGGCAGCAACCAGTTGCTTCTGGTCGAGTCGTCCGTCGGACGGCTTGGCGCGCGCACACCTTGGCGGGCGCGAGCACAACGAGCGCGAGCCGTTGCGTCCGATCAAGACGTCAATCACGACTAATTAAAGACAGCTACAGGGACAATATGGAATTTTTCGAAATTAAAACATTTATTTTAATGGCCGCAGTCATGATTGTAGTTTGTTGTTGTTGTTGATCGAATGGTAGCATCGTAAGAAGTGTTCTTTAATATCTTTAATATATTTAATATATTTAATATCTTATTGAACGCACCTTACGCTGACGCCAAATATAGAACCCTAAAAATAAAACACTGTTTCGGGCTGTTTTGAAGAGAGCACATTTTTAACAACAAAGCTGACCATCTCCTAAAAATACCATCAACCGTTGCTTGTACTTGTCTGATTTTAATCATTTTCACAAAAGCGATCATTTCAGTCTTAAAGCAGGACGATTGCGTCTTCTCTTTCGTTTAGTTTTTTTAGTTTGTGCCCAACGTGTTCCTCTGATTTCAAGCTATCAATTAAGTGCCCTCTGCATAATTTAAAACGCTGATTAGAATTTGTCATAACCAAGCTGGCAAGGCAATGAATCTCGGTGAAATATGTGCTTCATTAATAGTAACATTTCTAAGTGCAAATTTATGGCGAGTCATTGTGACATTATGCACAGTTTGAACATTAACACCACTCGCTCAAAACTATGGAAACCCCCCACCCCCCAAAAAAAGATCCTCCCATCATGATTCAATTGAAAAAAAGAGGTTCAGTAAACCTCAGTTGAAACTTGGTGGACAAGATTAAAACAAACAAAACAAAACAAAATTGTAAACAGTTTGTGCATGTCACATCTCGTACAAAAAAAAAAAGAAAAAAAATCATAAAATGCAGTTTTGTGGTTCTGACATAATTCTACCCCACTACACATTCAAACACCTTTTAAATGTTCTTAAAAAGCATAAAATGTAGAGAAAATACGGTATTGTAGTATCAGTTTGTTATTTGCCTTTAAGAGGCGGGGCTTGGATGCAAGGCGTGTCATGTGAGGTCCGGCTAGTGTGCAGTGAGTTTGTGGGCGTGAGCTGTAACCGACAGCAGCTCCTGTGCAAGTGTGCAGATTTTGGGTGGGAGGCGGGACAGTGATTATAAGTTATTTTAAGAAAAAAAAAAAACTCACTTAATTGCTGTTTTGTGCTCCAACCAAACCCAAGTCTTCCTTTTCAGGGAATCAACTGCCCTCGTGAGCATGTTGGAAAAGTCTCTGATCAGAAAGGAGATCGGGTTGTTACAGTGAAACTCCTCTACAATGAAACCTACATGGGCGAAAATACCCCATAGTGTGAAAAAAATGTTCATGCATGAACACCATTCCCACTTTCCTGCCCCCCATACAACGAAAAAAAAAACCCTGTTGCGTTATACGAAATCTTTTTCTCTGCTCTTGCCTCGCGACGAGATTCACTACAACGAAGTCTAGTCCAACAGCGACCTCTACTGCTTCGTTCGGAAACGGCAACAGCAACCACCACACTGGTTTACACATGCGCAGTAGTCCAGGAAGTACTTGTTATTTTTTTGTTTCAGACGCAGCACGAACGTTGCATTGCTAAAACGGCTACAAATCGGACTTTTGGATGTCAAGCAGCTAAGACAAGAAGATCTCTGAAGCTGGAAGAGAGGGTCAAAGTGATCAAAATGAAAGACGGAGGAAGCAAAATAAAAGACATTATCCAAGAAATTGATGAAAGTGAAAGTGAATACTGATTGTAAATTTCGCAATTTCTTTCCCTTTTTTTTCTGTCACACTGACTATGTGAAGTGTATGCTCATATCTATGCCCTATTGGAATAAAATTAAAGAGTACACATACATTTGTGTGTGCGTGTATGTTTTTACATCTGAGATCAAATTTGCTATAGTGAAAAACCCCCTGTTGTGAAAAATGTCTTGCTGCAAACATGATTTCGTTGTAGAGGAGTTTCACTGTATTCTCAACCACCTGTGTCTGACTGAGCCATTTATTTCACCACCACAGTGGGTGTCGATTACTCTCCCAACACTATCCTACAAGAATAACGGATAAACACTGTACTAAAAAAAAACCATAAATACCGAGACGGATGGAAATGTCACAACACGGGAGTTTTATATTTGGTACCTTTTATTACTGCTGCTGCTGATGTTGCTGTTAAGAACACAAAGGCGACATCGTGTCTCTTATAAAAATAGAACATTTATAAAAAGCAGATGAGCGGTACCGACGCGGCCACTTCTTTCAAACATACCATAAATTGTGAACAATACAAAAAGAAAATCTACAAGAAAATTGCCTTTCACAGTAAAAAGTGTCTTCAGGTTGGAACGTGTCGCTACACGGTAGTTTCATGTTTCCACAAGCCAGTTTTGATACAGGGGGCGCTCTCGCCCGCACTTATTAGTGGAACCACTTGCCCATTTTCTTTGTGCGCACTTCCATTCGGTGTGATGAGGTTGAGGCCGTACGATTTGGTTTCCAGTTCGCCGCTGCCGAACGGCTCGGCGGCGGAGTCTCTGGAACCGGCGGGCGCCGCCCCGGCCTCGGCCTCGGCCTCCTCGCCTCCCTTGCGAGGGCGTCGCGGTAAGCTGGCGCTGTCGCTGCTGTCGTGCTGCAGCTGGCTCCGGTGGCGTTCCCTGTAAGCCATGTAGGCGGCGCGGCGGCTGTTGCGCGCCGCCATGTCATAATAGTGGTGCCGCCTGCTGGGGGCGCTCTGGACGCTGCCGTCCACGCTCGTGGGCACGTCGTAGGCGTACTCCCGCAGCACCGTCAGGCGGCTGGCCCGGTGAGCGCGAGATCGGTTCTTGTGGGGCCTGTTGCCGGCCGGGTTGTTGTCCAGGGGACGAAACGGCACGTCCACCGGCGCCACGTGCATTTTGATTTCATTGTCCACCGAATGCTCCGTCAGGCTGTTGTCCAAAACGCTCATCATCGGGACGGCGGCGCTGGCGGCGGCGGCGGCGGGCTTGCACTGGGCGGCCTCTGCGTGCAGATTGGTCAGCTTGCTGCCGTGCGCGGAGTTGCGTACGCTGGGCGCGCTCTTGTTCGTGGAGGAGGAGTCGGCGCTGCTGCTGCGGGCGCCCTTATTGGACTCTGCGTCCGTTTTGGCCGAGTTGGCCGCGGACGCGGCGGCGGCGCCGGGTTGCGGCAGCAGAGCGTCCTCCTGTGCCGAGTAGTTGCGTCTGGCGGAGCAACAGGCCTGCGACCAGAAGCGCCTCATGTCCTGCCTGTTGACGCAGTGGTGCGTCACCATGAATGCGGCGAGGGCCAGCGCCACCACGCCGAACAGGCAGGTGAAGGCCAAATCGAAAGGGTGGTCATGCGACACGGCCGTGGCGCCAAACACCCACAGGCTGCCGTACAACCCCAGCGCCACCGCCGCCCCCGTCAGCTGCGCGCCGAAGGTGTGCTCGTTTTCCAGCACCGCCATGGGCGCGGCTCGTGGAACGGCCCCCGGCGTGAGAGGGCGGCGAGGCCCGTCTGCCGCGGCCTCGCCGGTCAGGTGCTGCCGCTCGTCGGCCAGCTCTTTGAACTCGTAGCGGCGCTCGGGGTGGCGCCGCAGCTGGAGCAGGATGCTGAGGAAGTACATGCAGTCCACGAAGACGATGAAACCCGCCGGGCCGTAGAAAGCGCCGATGCTCGGCTCCCACGCCATCCAGCAGCTGGAAAAACCAAAGTTTCCTCCGTTATCAAATTTGCACACGTTCATCATTTTTATTTTTTATTTTATGTTGGAATTTGATCCGGAGTGTCATTTTTGTACTCATTTGACATGCTTTAACGCAGGGGTGTCAAACTCATTTCGTATTGTGGGCCACATATGGCCTCGGTAGATGTCAAGTGGGCCAGACCATCAAAATTATACCCTACTCTGCTATAAATAACATGTCTTCCTTTTGTTTTGGTCTAAAGAACCACAAGAACATTAGGAAAATGTTGAAATTTAATGAACATATCGTTTACAAAACATTTCATGAAGCACCTTAAATATGCAATTAATTTTGATTATTCACACATTTGCATTGCAACTGATCCCACTGATTGTACCAAAGGCACAGAACTTAAACAAGTGCAGTGAAACTCCTCTACAACGAAATCTACATGGGTGAAAATACCCCTAGTGTGAAAAAAATTCATTCACACCATTCCCACTTTCCTGTTTCAAATTTGCTACAGTGAAAAACCCCGTTGTGAAAATTTCTTGCTGCGAACATGATTTCGTTGTAGAGGAGTTTCACTGTCGTTGGTAGTGAAAAATATCGTAATATGCATTTTAAGATTAAACAAGATTTATAAAGAAAGGAATTTTTAAACCATTTACACATGTGCATATAAAATCTAAATTTAATCCCTGCCTACACTTACAAACTAAGGAGAGTGCTATTAAATGTGTAAAGAATATCCTTTTTCACATATCCTTTATAGCGTCTGCGGTGTTGGGTCTGAGACTGCTGTTGTCTTCTTCTCTGATTAAAACTATGTTGTCTTTTCCTCTGATCAAAACAGTGTGTCCCCTAGCGGATACTCCATGAATTGCACCTGATGAAAAATATTCATTCCGTGCCTTTTATGCATTTTATTACTTTTTAATGATCATGTGGGCCGGATCGAACCTCCTTGGGCCCAGTTCCGGCCCGCGGGCCGTATGTTTGACACCACCGCTTTAACATATGCATACACTGAAATCAGGACGGTCTCGTCTCAGTTTAGTTCCAAATGTACATAGTTGGCCTGTTTCGTTGCTTATTGTGTCGTATGAATGCCAACAGGTGAAAACACAGCTTAATTGTCGCTTCTGTCACTTACTATGAGAGCATTTAATTGTTCTGCCTGTCACTAAATGTCACTGGTATAGATTAACAAACAAAGATACACTATTTGTCATAAATTAAAATTGTATCGACCAATTCACATGATCTCTGACAGTCGACTAAGGCGCCAAATCACCAATTCACACGTTCTACTTACTATGGAGCATTGATTTGGCTGCCGTAATTCTTGATGTTCGCCGCCGCCGTAATGCCACAAACAATAGTGGGTATTCCTCCGCCGATTAAGTAGAACCTTTGGGGAAACATCAAGAGAAAGTTTTAGCTTCCGAGCAGAAATCAAGAAGACTTGCCGCACGTACCTCAGCATCGGGCGAGGCGGTGGGGGCGGCTCATCCGGCTCCTCGTAGCGCTTGGCTTTGCGCGTCACCTGCTTGTAAATATTGCGTGCCGTCACTCCGACCCAGAGGGCGGTCGCCAATGTGGAGTAGTGCAGTAAAATGCCCACCTGGGGGAGAGTGGGGGTGGAGGGTCAAAAACCCAGTTGTCGCCAAGACGAACGAGAGTGGAAACGCAAAGTGGGGTCTTACCGCCTGGCAGACGCTGGCGTAGCGCGTCTGATTGATGCCGCCCACAAACACGGCGCACGTGAGCGAGATGTGGAAGCAGAGGTTGACCAGCATGTGCCAAGACTTGCGGCTGACGCGCACCGACCTGGAAGCGGTAGCGACACCGGGGCGTTAGCGGAACGGCGGATGTGGAAGGCGGGGGGGGGGGGGGAGCGAAGCGCTCACTTGTGGTGGCAGATGTAACTGACGATGATGGTCAGAAGGCAGAAGAGGAGCACGATGCTGGTGGCGTAGATGACGGGATGCAGCGGCTCAATGGTGGGGGTGAAATAGTCCATGGTGCTGAGGTCCTGCAGTGGACAAGACTGCCAGCTTATTTTGGTCGCGAGCAAAATTTGGACTTCCGGCCACCATCGGTTCACTTGAATATCTCGCGGTAAAAGTTTTCGACTTCACTTGCATTTTTTTTTGTCCTTTCCTTTTTTTGTCTTTGTGCAAGTATTTTGCCTTTGATGTATCTATTTTTTGGTCTGATAATGGGTCAGAAGAAAGTGAATGATGAAAAGAAATGGATGATGAATTTACAGGAAGTTAAAAAAAAATGCTGACTGATTGAGTTCTTAAACATTGTATTGTAAACGTCCAAGCTATTTTTACACTTTTGACTGGTTCATAATTTTTCAAAATAAAATTGTAAGACTGACCAATGGTATTACCGTATTGGCCCGAATATAAGACGGCCCTGATTATAAGATGACCCCCATCTTTTTCATGACTCAAGTTTGAAAAAAGACTTTTTGAACACCAAATTAATTTTTAGACCGAAAATAATTAGAGTGCATCTGAAACAAATGATTATAACAATATATTTGAGAGAAAAAGCATGTTATTTTGCCTCATTCAAATCTAAAGTGCAATCACATTTGTAAAGGAATGGCGTCTGGCTTTTGAAATGTAAATGACATCATAACTGGTTAACCTGGCCGATCTTCGACCCACTTTTGTCCAGATTGTCACGACGTTTCTCCAATTTCTGTTATCTCTTCTATTATTTTCTTCTCTTTTCCTTCTTACCACTATTTTTTATTTTCTTCCTCGTGCTACGGCTATTTTTATTTTTATTCTTCGTGGCAGGGGTTCGCTTCAATGATATCTGGCGCCATCTAGCATCGTGAATGGGTATAATGTCTAGACCCCGAATATAAGACGACACCCACTTTTTCAGTCTTATTTCAATGCAAAAAACACCGTCTTATATTCGGGCCAATATGGTAATTTATGAAAAATTATGAAGCAACCAAATTTTGGCGTAGAACGTTTCCGCCTGCCGAAATATCATAACTCTGTATTAATCTATAGACGGGGTATTTGCCTCACAGTTCTAGGATTCAGGCTTTGAATCTCAGGTTGTCTAGCTGACTCAAAAGTTCGAACAAAGGTCAGAGAGGAGTACGAGTGCGCCGCCTACCATGAGCAGTCCGTAGTTGCCGAGCGAGTTGCAGGATATGGTGGTGAAGTTGTCGTGGTGACCCAGGATGCGGCAGCCGTCGCTCTGCCAGCCGCCCTGACCGCCCACCAGGCTGAAGTTCCAGCAGGCGGAAACGGCGTCGGAGCCGCGAGCGAAGCGCCGCAGGGTGATGTTGATGGGCGTCCGCAGCATATGCACGGAAATGCCATCTGGATTCGAGAGGAGACCAAACACACTTTAAATGAGTCACACCTTCATTTTTTTTATTGTCACTGAATCGCCACACACTTAGCAAAGTTAACGATAAAGAAAATGGATCTGTCCAAAATCAACCCCCAGCCCCAACACAATCCCACTTGCCTATCTTTGCCATGATGACCGGAGTGGCCACATTCCTCCGCTTCCCGCCGTCGGCCAGCTGGCTGGAGTTGCCGGTAGACGGGAAAAACTTGCCGTTGCGGAAGCCCAGCAGGTGGAGCTTATAAACGGTGTCCTCCGAATGCCCGGGCAGCAGTGCCGCTTGGCTGAAGAGCGACTGAGGAAGCTGCAGAGATGCCTCCACCGTGGTGCTCTAAGGAACCAAGGCAACATCATGAGAAAATAGATCCAAAATATTTATATAGAGCTCCGGATGTTGACGTCAAGCATTCCAGGATGCACTGCGCCAAATGTCACCAAATGTTGTGTGCCGAGGCAGGAGAGGACAAAAGAATGGACAAGCATTCGACCAACTGGAATTGGTGATTGATTGACACTCATGTCATCACGGCTCTCCATCGCTCACGTGCCACTGCGACTATACTGCCAGCATGGACGGCATAACGAAACACACGCAGTAATCGGTCACATGACGTCGGGAGCTCTACTTGGTGAATCGCCGTTTCTTCCAGACCAATTAACCATTTACCCACCCCAACATAAAATGTAGAGAAAATGAAAAGGTAAGAAAAGAGGGTAGTCATGATAAGTACAGTGTGCTTGGATGACCGCTAGGTGGCAGTAATGCCGACAGTATGGAGTTCCATTGGCAGTCATGTTGACGGGTAACAAAAAATTAAATGCTCTCTGTAACTTTGTCGTCATAAAAAATCTATTACTATTATTATTATTATTATTAATATTATTAGCAGTAATAGTACTACTAGTAGTAGTAGTTTTCTTGACTGACCTTCAGCAGAACGCTGGAGAAGGAGCCGGTGGTGTTGCATTTAAAGGTGAGCTGGCGGTCTTGCCCGTGGGTCCGTTCCGGGCTGGGCCTCTGGAACAACATGCAGGTCATGCCGTTCCACTCGTTGGCCTTGACCGAGTGGGCCTCCAGCGCGATATTGGGGGAGGTCTGCCGAGAAAAAACAACCGTTGGGCTCTGATGGTTTTGAATGTTACAGTCAAACCTCGGTTTTCGAACGTCTCTGTTCTCGACCAATTTGGTTTTCGACCAAAAATGTCTAGTTTTTTATGCCTATGGATGACGAACACATTTCGGTTCTCGAACAAACTGAGCGCACTTGAATGCACCATTTGACTCCTCTCGCCTTCCTTCCACGAGGAAGTGATGCTTCCTCGTGTTGCTTTCCATTGTGAGCAGACGTGTTCAGTAAACATTTTTATTTTAAAAAGAGCGTGGTTTCGGTTTTCGAACAATTCGGTTTTCGAACAGCCTTCTGGAATGGATTATGGGCGAAAAACCGAGGTTTGACTGTATTTGACATCATGCAATTCAAAAACGATTAGAAAAATGTATACGATTAAAAAAAACAAAAAAACAAACAAGGGCAAGATGACCTATTTGGTGCATTTTCCAACGTATTACAGATATTTTTTTTTCGGTGCGCTGACCAGGGAGAAGGCCTGCGCCGAGGCCAAGCGGTGGGCGGCGATCCTCTGGAGGCAGGCGATGATGCGGGAACAGGCGGTGGCCTCGCGCTGCGCCATCCACAGCACCCGCTCGTCGGCCAGCATAAGATTGCTTGCCATGCTCACCATCACCTCACCCAGCTGGAAAAAAAAGAAAACATCGGGCGGGAAGGGACACTGGCATCAAACGGTTGAATGCATCCTCCGTTTCTTTGCCTTTTGAAAAGCTGCCAGCTGTGTGTTTGACTTGACACGATTAAACCCAGGAGACAAACGTGAGCGCTCGCCACTCACGTCTTTGAACTTGTCCACAAACTTGGCGAACTTCTCGATCATCTCCGCCACAAAGATGATGTCCATCTTGTCCGAGAAGTTGGCGGCGTCGATGGTGTAGACCAGGAGGCGGCGAGCCCTGGGCACCACGTTGCTTTCGTTCAGCGGCATCTGACAAAAGAGACAAAGGGCAAAGGTCATGACGGGTTGTAAAATGAGAACAACTCCCAACACTTACCTGGTTGATGACATAGAGGAATCGCGTGACGTCTTTTTGGAACTGGCAGCGGGAGTAATCATCCTCCGCCCACAGCCCGTTGCGATTACAGTCCCGCCAAGCGCGTTGCTCATCGCCGGAGCCGCCGGAGTAGCTTCCCGCGCTGGATGTTAATCTGTTGCAGGGGAGGAAGGCTCGGATTCCCGCCAGGGTGCGCGGCCACCTGGAACGTTGTCGGAATGGCTCATTTACTGCACTTTATTTTCCGCAAATTTGTTAGTGGGGAGTCACCGATTAAAGCAAATCTGAGGAGTGACTAGCATGCCGGGCAAAAGGTGACTCGGTACAATTACGTGAACCAACCGAAATTCTCCCTTGTTGTTGGAGACGCGTTCGGGGGCGCAGTATTTCGCGGAACTCTCCAACACAACAATATGAACCGTCCGGGTGGTGTTTCCTCGGCTCGTCCTGACCCGGCACTCCCAGTTCCCGGTAAAGCCCGGTTGGATGTTCGAGATGGTCAAAGCGCTGCCAGAAGACATATATCAAATTATATTCGAAGAGTAGCGGCGCCAAAGCTTTTTAAAAATTTTTTATTGTTGATTGACTCATCACCTGGCAATCAGAGAGCAGTTGTGCACCATGTGTTTCTCGATGTAGATGCCCTGGGCGGCGTCAGCCGTCACCATGCGCCCGTTCTGGTACCACAGCACCTGCATGTCCTCGGCCACGAAGGACGCTTGACACTGGAACGGCAGGCTGTCCCCCTGGAAGACCACCTGCCGCTGGGATGGAGTCAGCTGGAAGGAGGGCAGCTCGAGTGGGGCGTCTGCAACGGAAGGGCGCCAAATTGAGAAACTAAGTCGTCGGGGGGGGAACCTCGTCGACATTTTCGGGTGTCACAAGTCATCATTGGACAATCATCAGACCCCCCCCCCCCCAGACACACACACACACACATAGGACCACAGACGTCCTGACTAGATGTATGACGAAAATGACAAAAAAATTAAAAATAGAAAGATGCAATATGCGAGCATATGACCAAAATATTTTTTGACAATATATTTTTTCAATGCATGTATAAAAGTTCCGCAATCGTAACCCAAACAACAAAAGGTTTGAAGAAAACAACAAAATAAAAGCAAAGTGCTCACTTGCATAAAAATCACTTCCTCTTCTACCTGAGGAAGCGTCACTTCCTCGTGTAAGGAAGGCGAGAGGAGTCAAGTGACGCATTCAAGTGCACTCACTTTGTTCGAGAACCGAGATTTGTTTGTCATCCGAGGCATCAAAAAAAAAATCGAAATTTTTGGTCGAAAACCGATTTGGTCGAGAAATGAGACGTTCGAAAACCGAGGTTTGACTGTACAGTATATGCGTATTTTGGCACCGGCGTATTTGCGTATTCTGATCCCCTCCGCCCTATTTTTTTTCACATTTTGAATTTTTCCTGTTCTTTTTGGGGTCACCCCATTTTTGATGGAAAAAAAAAATCATGAATGATTATCATGATTTCTTTTTTTTTTTTTTTAAAGATGTTTGGGGGTCATGGTATTGCCTTCTTCTGTGTGTGGTGTCTATTTTGGCGTTAAAAAGTCATGAATAACCTAATACAGCAATCCAGTTCACTATTTATCAATCCACTTTTTCACTTTTTTTGTGCTTCCGAGGTCGTGATGCGTAGTGAACTGATAAGACACAAGGGAGCCAATTCTCTCATAGCAACCCCCACCGGCTGAAAGCAAAACAAGTTTTAAGAGACGGTCGGACTGGCGCTCGCCTACCGCACGTGAGGAGCTCCGGCTTGACGGCTGTGACGAGTTGGCCCTGCAGCGACTGCGGGTACGAGCACTTGGTGCTCTTGGCCGCCACGTTCCTGTCACGGAGCCAGCGCAGCAGCCACAGCAGGTTGCAGTCACACAGCAGGTACGGCGTCTGGAAGTCCCTGCGGGATTACCAGCAAAAGCGGCCCGGGTGAGTGACTGCTCGCCAAATCGACGATCCCGGTAAGCTTTTTTTTTTTTTTGGAAGCTTTAGACTCACAGTGACTTCAACGAGACGAGGCTGTCAAAGGTCCCCTGAGCCAACGAAGAGAACAAATTCCCAGAAAGATTTCTGCAAATGTGAGTGAATATGTGAAGGGGTCACAGAGGGTGGGGGCATCGTTCCACTTGACTTTCATCACAAAACTAATGAAAAGACATACAGCCGGATGAGACTCGTGAGGCTCCTGAAGATATCCGCGTTGAGGCAGCCGATGCTGTTGTTGGACAACTCCCTGCCGCACAAAAGCACAATTTCAATTTCTGCTTTGTTTTTTTCCTCTCTTTTGTCAGGAGATGTTTTAAATGTACAACAATTTCTGAAACTACTATTTCTGTCAATTCACCGTAATCTAATTGACAGGATTCAGAACCACTTGAAGATTAAAACCCTGTTGTGTTGATTTTTTTTCCTCACTTTTCCCCCTTCTTGTTCTAGTGTGGCCGAAACTGGAACCATAATAATATTGATTTTTTGTTGTTGTCTTAACTCATTCAATCCCAGCCATTTTCACTGGAGCAACCCCCTCAATCCCAGCGTTTTACTGGATTTTGACTGATCTTGCAAGGCCCACAGAATATTTGGTTCCATTGCCATATAAACAAGGAGCCGACCAAAATAGTTTGGACTCTCTTCTTTCATCTTTTTCCATTCTTCAGCAATCGGCATTACAAAATGGCTAAGTTTCATGAAAATGGCGATTCCTGGCCAAAAAAACGGAGAAAAAGAGCTTTTTGTAAAAACATGCATTTCAAGCATGTGAGGCACCACTGCCCCCTACTGGTCGCTTTTTTACATGATTTACAATGCAAACGGCTTATTCTCATTCACAGATTGCATCAGACCCTCCTCCTCTCTGACGCAAAAAAAAAGACTTAGATGTACAAGTACGTCCTTGGTAGGCGGGGCCTAATTTTAAAAAGACGTACAAGTATGTCTTGTGGAATGAAAGACTTTTAAGATGCAAAGATTTTTGAGAACTGCTGGGTTCATTTTGACTCTTATCCACCCGTTATATTTATTTTAAATATATTTTTTTTAATTAAAAAAATAATGCTTGAGTGGCGTGTTGAGACAGCACACCTTCTAGCTGCTTTTTTTCCGGTTTCTTCAGCATGTTTGTGTGCCTGCAGGTGGGTCTCTGCACTTCAAAAAAAAAGAAGCCGACTGAGGTAATTCATCACACGTGATTATAGAGTGTCAGGAGCTGCCGGTGCCTCAGTCGACGACGTCAATTTTCTGTTTTCTCTTCTATTATTTTCTTCTTTTTCGCTATTTTTTATTTTTCTTCTTCGTGCTACCTCTATTTTTATTTTTAATTCTTCGTGGCAGGGGTTCACTTTGGCCTGAAGAGTCAAGTTCAGCATTCGTTTCAATGATCTCTGGCGCCATCTAGCGTCGTGAATGGGTACAATGTCTAGACCCCGAATATAAGACGACCCCCACTTTTTCAGTCTTATTTCTATGCAAAAAAACACCGTCTTATATTCGGGCCAATACGGTAAAATGAAAACGATGCTTTCTACACACGTACATCAAGGAAAGCAGGCGCCTTTTATGCGACTTTGCAGGCGCCACATCAAGGGACCCCAATACATCGAAATGAGACGAAATGGCAGGCCGCTTTTCATTTCTTCCGCATCGTCGCAGGGCGGGCGTGGGGATCTACACGGAGGCGCCGCGATACATTGCAGGGGAGATTAACAGCACAGAAAGGGCCGGAAGGGAAGGTTAAAAATAGCCTGATGTGATGAGGCCTGAGTTGGGACCCTTCAGCTGTTAGTGGGGCGCTTCGGTGTAGGTCAGTGGAATTCGTAGTATGTATGTGTACGTGTGGTCATTTCTGAATGTCAAAACAAGAATGGAGAGAGAGCCTTAAATATGCAGCCCGCACAAGATGAATGCCTTCCTGTCTGGCTCTCGATGCTCAGCAGGCGTGGCCGAACTCAACTTTGGCTCGGCGGCATCTGGACATTTTCGATTCCAAATCAGGCCGCATTCAGGAGACACACTACATTCCCAGTCTCCTGAACGCACAGATAACGAAATAACGAGGGTTCCGCGCCCCCATCCTTGCACTGGCGGGAGCGTGTGAAAGTGTCCAAGGACCCAAGCTGTCTCAGGCTTGGAGCCAGACTAAACAAAGCAGTGGAAATAAAACAGCACTTGACCAAGCGTCCTCCCTTATGGACGCATAGCAGAGCTGCCGAACACAAACACGCGGCGCACTGCAAACATAGATACGTGCGACAGCTGCTCTCGACGCGGTACAAAGTCTCCCAAAGGCAGTCAGAGTGGAAGGGAGGGGGAAAAAAAACAAAAAAACAATCTCCAAGTGTGAGAAGGACACTCATGACATTACTTACAGTCTTTTGAGAGCTGGCAATCCGAGGAAGGCACCTGGTTCTATTCGGCTGATCTGGTTATTCCGCAAGTCCCTGGAAAACAAAGAATTAAAGAAGAGGTCTTTCTCCTTCTTTTCTCTCTTTTTTTTTGGTATTTTTTTATTAAACATGCAGCCTGTCACGCAGAGCCATGGCCACTTCTGGTGTAGATTCTTCAACCAAAGATAAAAGTCAAGGCAGAAGTTAAGTCGAAGGTTCATTAATTCATTTGAAATTAGATTTATATCAATGAAACAAAGTTTCTATATGTCGCTGGCGGCAGTATTGCGTTGATTGGTTGCCATGACAACAAAAATATAATTTATTTAGGCTTGTTGTTTTGTAAAAGTGCTTTATGTGAACCTTCATATTAGTTTTTTCTTTAGAATCCTTTTAATACGTTATTTGGGATGTTTGTCAAGGATCACTTCCGGGTCACGTGTCGCGGATAGCGAGGACATTAGAGAGATCGAGGAAGACAAATTGCAAGAGCGAGAAACTATCCCGTTGTTAACAAGCCTAAATAAATTATATATTTATTGTCATGGCAACCAATTAACGCAATACTGCCGCCAGCTACACTATATTTTACAATGATTTTTTTTTAATCACAGAAACCGAGAATCTATGGAGACAGCACACCTAAAAAAATAGGAATTCAAGGACCTTTTGGATGAAACATGAAGCATCAAGAAACAAGTAGAAGCCCGGTTGCCTCGATTCAAATCACGATGACGTGGATGATTTCGACCCGGCTTCCGCAAGGGGCATTCTTCCAAAGCAGCAGATTTACTCAGGAATTAGCATGTGACACCGGGCTAGTCCGGCTCCCGTTTCTGTGGGTGGCGTAATAATGACGATTGTGTGATGCGGAGACGCCCCCGATATCTCCACAGTGACTCGAGAAATTCGCGCACGGAGCCCGATCGGCACAACTGATTCTCTACCCTCGCTGGATGCCGTCTTCATGTTCATGGCTGGAGAGACAGTTTCTTGGCGGACAAAAGAGTAGTGGGAAAACAGAAAGGCACCGGAGGCTGTGGAAAGTGGGTGTGCTGGTGGGATGGGGGGGGGGGGTTTGGCGTCTTTTTATTTTATTTTCACAAGGGTGAATTTGATGAATGTTGGGAGGGGATGCGTCAGCGGTTGTGTTGCAGACACCTCCGACCTTTGCTTGGCAACATTACAATGACAAAGCAGGCTAGCTGTCCAGCTCCACTGACCCTCCGGGCACAAAGGAGAGCTACTTTTGGAGCAGCGGATTCGAATGACAACGGCCCGAGCAGGCTTTTACGACCCAATCGTCTAGCCGCTGGTACATAAAAGCCTTCGAGGGGCTTTTTGTGGGGGGGGGGTTGGGAAGGGGAAGATCAAAGTTTGCTGGGACACCAATTAAGCAAAGCATCCTTCAAATTGCCCCAGAGCAGTAAAAATTGGCCCGAATATAAGACGGCCCTGATTATAAGACGACCCCCTCTTTTTCAAGACTCAAGTTTGAAAAAAGACTTTTTGAACACCAAATTAATTTTTATACAGAAAATAATTACAGTACATCTGAAACAAATGATTATAACAATATATTTGAGAGAAAAAGCCTATTATTTGCAACCACATTCGTAAATGAATGGCTTCTGGTTTTTGAAATGTAAGTGACATCATAACTTCTCAGCTGCCCACTTTTCTTCCGATTGTCAATACGTTTCTCCCTTTTCTGTTGTCTCTTCTATTATTTTCTTCTGTTTTCCTTCTTAACGCTATTTTTTTTTTTCTTCTTTCTGCTACCGCTATTTTTATTTTTATTCTTCATGGCAGGGGTTAACTTTGGCCTGGGGAGTCAAGTTCAGCATTCGCTTCAATAATATCTAGCGCCATCTAGCGTCATGAATGGGTATAACGTCTAGACCCCGAATATAAGACGACCCCCACTTTTATTTCAATGCAAAAAACACCGTCTTATATTCGGGCCAATACGGTAAGTCCGATGCGTTTCTTTTAGCCCCAAATTAGGTGTCTTAACGTACTTTCAAAATACCCCAACAATCGGAAAAGCTCACAAAAAGGCACTTTTTGGGGGTAAACCGGCAGCTCACCCAAGATTGACATGGTTGGTTTACAATTCAACCAATTAAAAAAATCAATATCCCACAACACGGACCCGTCAAGGCTCATTTTCAAGGCGTATCGGATTAAACGTATCTACGCGGGTGTTCAGAGCTCAAAGTGGCTCCCTTAAGATCCTGAGTCGTTTTTACCAACGTTATAGGAAACATACCTCTAATTCCCAACTGATGCAGTCATGTGCTGCGGTGGCCTCGGGTAAAAGCGCCACCATTAACGGCCCTGTTATTCAATCTGCAAGGAAGCCATTCCCCAGTGATAAATCATGCGAGGCCCATATGTGTGGGCCCCGGAGCCTTATTTCTCCAAAGAATCCCTCACTCGGAAACACGGAAGATGACATTTCAAAACCAGAGGGGTATAGCATGAGTGAGTGGAGAACTGATACGCCAAGAAAAGAGAACCATGACCCAATCAACCAAAGCCAAGTTGGATTGTCGAAAGCCCAGAAGGCTTCTTCTAACCAGGAAGACAACCACCAACAATGGGGGCGATACCCAAATGAGCCGGACTGCTTTCGTAGCCTTGGATATCATTTGCTGCGCACTACTTACAATTTTTCCAGCATTGTCAATCCAAGAAACGAGCCGTTCTTCAGTTCTTGAATTTTATTGTTGTTCAGAATTCTGTAAAAGGGGAAAAAAAAAAAAAGAGCATGAACGCAAAGCATCATCATACAAAATGAGCATTGTCCTTCTAATGTCCAAGCAGAAAAATGAACATGTTTCTAAAACAGGGGTGTCCAAGTCCGGTCCTCGGGGGCCCTGTTCTAGAGTACTCATCCCTACAATGAGCATATTTCAGCCATTGTTTTTTGCAAAATGCAATTGTGCCCTACATGGCCATGCTCCGAAGGCTAAACACACCTCAAATCATCTTTTCCCATTGAAGTGAATGGAGATGCTGTTAATTTGTTCCAACGTCCACCCCCACAAATTAAAAAAATAAAAACAACATATTTGTAATGTTCATTCCTTTTTTAATCTGATGTTAGTCTGATGTAAATTTGCTTGGAGATCACAGCTACTCAAAATCCTCCACCCTCAGGGCGTCTGCTGCTGGATAGGCCACTTCCTTGCCGCTCTCTGGATGGGGACTCCAGAGGGAAGGGTCTGGAGTTCCTGGTAGAGTTTTATCTCCCTTATCTTGATGCCTAGATAAGTCCCGCTCGAGCTCGAGCCAGGAACAAACTACAAGGGGGAGTCCAAGTGAATCCCGCAATGGGGAGAGATTTACGTCAAAACTATTCACACAGATACATCCACAATTTTTGATTTTCAGATCCACAAGTAAATGTGCAATTTTCACATTTTTTTGGGGGGGGGGGGCATTTGTCATGACTTCTCATTTGTAAATATTCAATTCTCTGAGTGAAGTGTATAAGGTGCGTTTGTGGATCCGCGGACACGGGCATTTATTTATGAAACAAACGTCACACTGTTTCACGAAGTCCACTGACACAGGTCTCAAACAATGATGATGATTATTATTATTATAATTCAGAGGTGCAAGAACAGTGCCGATGGGCTGAATCTTGACGGAAATCCACAAGTGTTGGGCAGGGTTTGGTCTGTGACAGACTTGTAGTGTGACATCTTGCCCCGTCCAAGACACAAAACGATAAATATCTGGTAGTCTGTGCATGTGACCCTCGTGAATGACAAAAAAAAAGTGTGTAGTTTCAGAAGGTTGTTGGAACCTGGCAAATTGGTGGTTAGACTTCAACTTTACATCATTTCTATACAGGACAATGAAAATGCCAGAGGAAAAGTTATATTCAATGCCAGAATTGAGGACTATCATATGAAAGAATGGAATATGGGAGGAAACCGGAGTACCCGGAGGAAACCCACACAGGCACGGGGAGAACATGCAATCTCCACACAGGAAGGCCGGAGCTGGGATCGAACCCAGTACTTCTGCATGTGAGGTCGACACGCTAATCACTCGACCGCCGGGCCGCCCTGGCCTGGAGTCTTTTTCCCAAAATTATCCACACAGGGGGATTCCCCTGCCGTTGCAGCCCGAATGCTCTTTTTTGTCTCACCAAGCTGTCAGCTGATCATCATCAGGGACATGCATTAGTGTGACCTCTTAGCTTCACAATGTTGCCATCATCGCGTGGCCTGAAATCCAAGAAAGACCACGGAGATGTCGCCCCAACTTCCTCTGCACCGACATTCATACCTGTCCATCCATACATGTCACGTCATGAAATAAAACAAACCATCCCAGCCTTTGTGAACAAAATCCTTTCAACAAATCCACACGCTTGGATAACAATGGACTTCCGGGCTCGAGGTAAATCCTCCCCTTTTCATTTCTAGGCCTCGGGCGTCTAATATTTCCTTTCCCTGCCCCGGTGTTCTCATGTCGCTGCAATCGCTCAACACCAACACAAAAGGACACACAGAAAAAAAAAAAGCTCAGCTGCACTGTGGAATTTATACAAAAAAAAGAAAAAGGTTGAAAATGTTTGCATGGGAAAACTAAAGCCACAGTTGTGTTCGTGGGGCCTACTTTGTTATGTGTGTCTATACTGTTCGTGAATTTAGTGATGAATAGTTTTATTATTTAGATAGTCATGAAATATGCGCAATCAGTCGCAGACAACTGAGACCTCGCAGGAGGACATGGTGCATTCAAGTGGCGTGGTAAACAGGAACGCCCACCGTTTATACTCACAGCGTGACAGTCCGATTTGGGAACGAGTCCGGCGGCAGCATCTGACGGAGCTCCATGTTACTGCAGACAACCTTCCTTTCAGACGACAGGCTTTTCCCGGTGCTTTTCGAATGCTCGTCGTATTTGCAAGCGGACGCGTCCGCCGCCGCGCGACAGCCGCCGATGCATAGCAGCAAAGTCACAAACTGGATTGAATGAGCTCTCATTTTCCCCAGGGGGCCGTAAAGTAACCACAGTAAAAACTGATAAATCTCATGAATCGGACATAAATTGCTTTTCTTTTTTCTTTAACTACAGACATGTTACTGTAGCTTGTAGCTTATTCGGCTGTAGTCCTGCTCCATCGTCCATTCTTTTTTGCCTTCAGCGGAACGGAAGGTTCTTTGTTTGTTCCTTCATTTAAAACCACCTTTCCAAATAGCGTTGCGTTTGGTGCCCATCGCGCGAGTGTTTTCTTTTCCACGGAAGGCGGCTCCGGTCAATTCCAAAAAAATCCACGCACACGAAAAGGTCTCGGGTAGTGGTCCGATCCAAACCCGAGGCAACAGAAGTCGCCTTTCTCCTGTTTTTTTTTTTTTTTTTACAACAGGAAATCAGCCAGAAAAACACGAGCGACGAGAGCAACAGCAGCCCAAAAGTTACCGCAGCTCAAAACGTCAAATGCGATGGGAAAGTATTGAGCGGGGGAAGAATCCACATGTATTGTAGCGTCTCTTTAGTTCCTTTCGCGTCTCGCAAAGAATTCCGGGCGAGTTCTTGTCCATTGAGAAGTTATCGTTTTTCCTCACCCAGAGCTGAGTTGGCTAGCAACTTCCGCGTATATATTTCAAAATAAAACCTTAGCCAAACTCGTTTTTGAAATGAAATACTGTATTTGCTTTGTTTTTTTTCGAAGTAATTGTTTGAAATATGAATTAATTCTGTGTAACACTAATTACAAAACAATTTTAAAAAAGAATACTTTTTTTTTTTTAAATCAACAACCCCGGAAGTAAAGACAGGTATCAGTCTTGCTTTTCCGCAAGCTTTCGTCTCCCTCACGACAGTATTTACAGCTAAAAGAGCCCACATATGAAACCATTACATCTAAATTAGTCTTAAACAAAAAAAATAACAAACCAATTTAAAACATTAGGACCAAATCGTTAAAAAATAAGAGGGATGGGACCATTTATTATTTAAATGACTAACCGGATATGGTTGTCTTCCTCACAGAGTCATACTTGACAACACGGGCAAGATTGTGTGACGTAGACGGTAAACAGATGGCGAGTCGTGCTCAGTCCTTCCCATTTCAGACATTTTCTTGAAGATATTCAGAGAAAAAAATGCAGTCTTCTCGAAGCGAGAGTGACTGGCAAGGCCTGGTGAGTGAGGTAAGTGCTCCTTCCACGAATGCACACACGGGCTGGAGAAGATCCTCCCCCTTAACATATGGAGCCAGCAGGTGGGAGTGATGCTCAACTTTTTGTACGCAATTCCAACATATGTGGTTCTGAACAACTGTTTTATCAGCCAATTACTCGATTAAATGTGCCTCAGCTGTTATTCCGTGGATATGAGCGCCATTTAATGTTTTTTTTTCGTCACGTTGCACCTTGACTCCTAATGTTTGCCTTTCCACTTGGTGGGCAGGTAACCATTGTTGACATTTGCACAGTCGCCTGACCAAATATCGGCAGTGCATTTATATGAAATAATCAGAGGTGGGTAAAGTTGTTACACATTGGACTTAAGTAAGTACTAGTATATTACTCAAGCGATACTTGTAAAAAAAAAAAAAAAAAGTGAGTCTTCAGTGAAAACAATTTCAAAAACCGACCTATTAATGAGTATTTTTATTTTTAATGAGTACATGAATGCACATCCTCTAAAATATCAAATAGGATTGGATCTATCGCCCACCATCACCACCAAAATGAATGACATATTTATAAAATAACAAATCTAAATCAAATCTAGCCACAAGAAATTGTTTTTCATTCACCTTCGAATGTTTGCAATCATGAAACAGCACAAGATCGACAATCTGCTTTCAAAAGTAAAAACTCCTCCGAAAAATCAAGTAAAATACCGATACCTGAGCAGGTTATTTCTCACCTCAGGTAAAGATGTGTGTATGTTTGCGCTAGTTCCTGGTGTGTAAGCGCAAGCTGGAGAGCAAAAAAGAGGCCCTGCTCATTCTGTCCAAGGAGCTGGACACGTGTCAGCAAGAGCGAGACCAGTACAAGTTGATGGCCAACCAGCTTCGAGAGCGCCACCAAGGACTCAAGAACAAGTACAGGGAGCTCATTGTGAGTGTGTGTTATTTTTGTGTGTGATAGCAGACTTCTTGGCATTTTTGACGCTGACATTTGTTCATGATTTAGGAAGGCGACCCGTCTTTACCACCAGAGAAACGCAATCAGGTAAGTCTGTGGAATAATGTCGTGGGGGGGATCTTCTACGAATCACTGTCACATTTTTTTCTTTTCATCCTCCTCTTATTTTTATTCCTTTGCATGCTCTGAGTGAGAAGTTAGCTTCATTTTGTTGTGCTTTTGACAACAAACCTGCTAGTGGGTTAAGGTGTTTTCTTTTCCTATATTTAAGCATGGCGCTAATGGGAAAATGGTGCATAATGTTCCAGTGGCTTGTAAAAACATGAAATACCGTATTGGCCCGAATATAAGACGACCCTGTTTATAAGACGACCCCCTCTTTTTCAAGACTCAAGTTTGAAAAAAGACTTTTTGAACACCAAATTAATTTTCATACAGAAAATAATTACAGTACATCTGAAACAAATGATTCTAACAATATATTTGAGAGAAAAAGCATGTTATTTTGCCTCATTCAAATCTTAATATCTGAACATTTAAATATGTAAACTAAAGTGCAATCACATTTGTAAATGAATGGCTTCTGGTTTTTGAAACGTAAATGACATCATAACTTCTCCCCAGCTGCCGGTTAACCTGGCCGATCTTCGACCCACTTTTCTCCAGATTGTCGCTACGTTTCTCCATTTTCTGTTATCTCGTCTATTATTTTCTTCTCTTTCCTTTCGTACCGCTATTTTTTTATTTTTCTTCTTTGTGCTACCGCTATTTTTATTTTTATTCTTCGTGACAGGCCTGGGGAGTCAAGTTCAGCATTCGCTTCAATGATATCTGGCGCCATCTAGCGTCATGAATGGGTATAATGTCTAGACCCCGAATATAAGACGACCCCCACTTTTTCAGTCTTATTTCAATGCAAAAAACACCATCTTATATTCGGGCCAATACGGTACCCTTTTTAGGAACAAAAATTCTTTTGTTTTTTAATGAACGCTTATGCCTACTACACTACTGTCTTTTAAGGTTTGTCACAGTGCTTCTAATTGGAGAACTAAGAATTTATTTTTTTGGGGTGTAAAAAGTTTGACAAATGGTCTAAAACGTTGCAATGTGGGCCAAATCAGCCGTGCCATGGGGCCGCTCTCGGGGCCCCGAGGCAATCGCCATGTTTGCCTCCCCTGTTGCGGCGCCTCTGAATGTTCGTTCTGCTTCCTGTTTAGGTGAACCTCGCCCAGCTGCTGCGAGACTCCAAGGAGCGCGTGAAGCAGCTGACCGAGGAGGCCAAGGAGCTGACTCAGCGTCTATTGGAGGCTCAGGGGGATAACAAGGTGAGTGGGGAACGGCGCATACTTCGTTGCTGAAACCGGCAACGTTGTCCTTCTTGACAGCTCCTGCGAATGACGATCACGCGACAGCGGCTGGGCGACGACGAGGTGGGCGCGCGACACTTCCCCGCGCACGAACGTCAAGATCTGGTGCTACGGCTGGAGAGAGCAGGCCATCAGGTCGGGAAAAGCCCCATCTGTACCCAATGGGATGTCCTAATTTTCAGGCCCGTAATTAGGCGCATGTTTTGTGTTCCGGTAGATGGAAGAGATGGCGCACAACGTGAAAGCCCTGACGGACGAGCTCCACGACACGAAGGCGGAGCGCGGCGTGTATCGCGACAAGGCCGAGCGACTCAACGTGGAGCTCAACCACGTTCTGGGCAACCGGGACTCGCGCATCGTTGACGTGGACGCGCTCTGCATGGAAAACCGGTAACGCGCGCGCACGCCGTTTGTCTCTCTTTTTGTTTGGGATTTGAAGGCGTGTTCCTCCTCAAAGGTATTTGCACGAGCGCTTCAAACAACTGCAGGAGGAAGTGAACCTGCTGAAATCCAACATCATGAAGTATAAGGTGGAGGCTTGTTCGGCCGATCGTTGTAAGGACGAGCTTGGGAGCAGAAAATAAAAATAAATAAATAAAATGGTGGAATCTTTGCAGGCCGCGCTAACAAGGAGGAAATCCTCGAGCTGTTATGAGAAGTCACACAGCAGTCCGATCACGGGGGTCCTCTCCGCCGAACGAGGTAACCAACCAGTAACCGCATAAAACCTTTTTCTCGGTTTATTGGATTGATGACAAATTGACATGGGGCGGGGCATCACTAGGATGGGTCTCGAAGTCTGTACTTTTTATGTTACGGTCCGATTTGGATCGGTCTTACTGCGAACTGATTCATGTAAAATCAGAAGATACCCATCCTTATTCCTCTTCACCTTAGCTTTTGGCCAGTGAAAAGCTCTGATTTTGACTGATCCCATCAAGCTGACATTCATTTCTCCCCTTTGCAGTGGAGGAAATGCTCCTGGAGGAGCACGGCTGCAGCCTTCCGGCCACGCCTCAGTCCATTTGCGAGCTCAAATCCCTGGCCACAGCCCTGCTGGAGACCGTCCACGAGAAGAATCTCGTCATCCAGCACCAACGGCACACCAACAGGTGAGCGATTGATCGATCGGCGGCATGATTGGCTCCATCGAGTTGACTGATGTTTACTTTTTGTCAATGTGCAAAAATAACATGCAACTCGAGGAATCAAGATGCCTGTACTAGTTTATCGGAGTTTTTTTCTTTTCTTGTGGCAGGTAAAAAGAAAATTAAGCCAATCCAACTCCACTGAATTTCCGAGCATCCTCATTAATTATGGCAATGTAATGCAATACAATGCTATTTTTATTTGCTTTCTTCCGGAAATACCGTATTGGCCCGAATAAAAGACAGTGGGTTTTTTTTCCATTGAAATAAGACTGAAAAAGTGGGGGTCGTCTTATATTCGGGGTCTAGATATTATACCCATTCATGACACTAGATGGCGCCAGATATCATTGAAGCGAATGCTGAACTTGACTCCCCAGGCCAAAGTGAACGTCTGTCACGAAAAATAAAAATAGCGGTAGCACGTAGAAGAAAAATAAAAAATAGCGGTAAGAAGGAAAAGAGAAGAAAATAATAGAAGATATATCAGAAAATGGAGAAACGTAGTGACAATCTGGAGAAAAGTGGGTCGAAGATCGGCCAGGTTAACCGGTAGCTGAGGAGAAGTTATGATGTCATTTACATTTCAAAAACCAGAAGCCATTCATTTACGAATGTGATTGCACTTTCATTACATATTTAAATGTTCAGATATCAAGATTTGAATGAAGCAAAATTACATACTTTTTCTCTCAAATATATTGTTATAATCATTTGTTTCAGATGTACTGTAATTATTTTCTATATAAAAATTAATTTGGTGTTCAAAAAGTATTTTTTCAAACTTGAGTCTTGAAAAAGAGGGGGTCGTCTTATAATCAGGGCCTTCTTATATTCGGGCCAATACGGTAGTACACGCATTCGCATCCAGTATATGAATCTAAAGTGCATTCGCCACATGGTGTTTGCAAGTCTACTCAAATGAATTTCCTCCCTCACGTTGCAGGATCCTCGGGAACCGAGTCGCCGACTTGGAAAGGAAGTTGAAGACGTTGGAGGTTGCCGGCTTTTGGAGTCTCCCAGGTGCGTCTTTTCTGGACTCCAAAGCTCAACAAGCGCGCACATTTCTTCCCTCTCACGCTTTTTTTGGTGTGTGTTTGTCCCACTCTTTGCGGCGGCTGCGTCTCAGGCCGGACCTACCGCGTGTCCGTGGGAATTGGGAGTATGTATTCCTTGGGTGTCACCTCGTGTTTGCCGTGCGTCAACTCCACTCCATCCACCATCCATGGTGCAGTTCCCCCTTTTCCCCGCCAGGGTGCGGTGTTGTGCCACATTTAAGGCAACCGTGGAGATGATTGGGGGGGAAGGGGTGAGGTGCTGCCGACCTGTCACCACCATCATTCTACGCCATAAAACTGACAAGCGTCCATTATGGAAAATGATTGCCCACATTACAAACACATTTAGGGCGAATGTGGCGTTATTAGGGGATTTGTAGGCGCCTGAACGAGAGGTGTGGGCTTGATGTGTATGAAGCAGGACGGAATGAAACAGGCGAACTATTTGTTTTTGAGTGAAACGCGCATGATTGACATCCCCCCTCAGCGCCCAATCAGCCCAAAACAAAAGCATTTGCGCGCATCCATTTTTTGTTTTTTTTTGTGGCACAGCCTCACACTTGAATGGTTCGTCGTAAAAGGTTGATGAGCGCATTTGGCAGGTTTGTGTGTGTTTGTGACGCCATCAGCAACATATGGTGTCAGGCCAAGAGGCGCGCAGCCATCACTAATGAAGATAGATGACAGCGAAGTTGAGGCCACTTTTGACGCGGGGGAGGCGCAGCCACACTTTTATGGCCGTGACGATAATGCCTACTGATCTTTAAAATGATTTTTCAAACGCGAGCGGCCCCGCACGGGACGAAATATCGCCTTGTGTGTGCCACACTCCAGATAAGTGACTCCCAACTGCCGTGTCGTCAGAGATCAACACATCTGCCGCAGGAAATTGTCTAAAATAGCTTCATTGCTCGTCATTCAATATATTAATATGGGTCGATCACCACAGGTGATCGAAAGTGGCTCCAGCAAGGTTTGTTCAAACCGACCAATCAGAGGACAGAGAAATGGTGATGTCATCATATGTGAATTTGCTTCATTGTTCATGTCGTTTTTCGTCCTTTTGGACCAGCACTACTCATTGGAAAGACCCTGTGGAGATTTGATTGAGGCGACGACACACAGAGGCTGAAATCTGATTGGATGAAAATTAAAAAAAAAAAATCCTCCATCCACATTTACATACTGGAAGCAGCCAAGACAAACGCAATGTTGCCACAGCTACCTCGAAAAAGTAATGTAGTTACTTTTATTGATGACTTGATTTTAAAAGTTAGATTACATTACAACCCGCTGAATATGAAAACGACAGCTTTTTTTGTGAGCATTTGATTGGAAGCACATTTTAAATTGTAATGTTTTAGGATTACGTTTTTATGGAAAAAAACTCAAATTAAAGACAGCCTTTTTGCGACTGTTTTTTCAATTTTGTTTTTTTGTAAAGCTAGTGGACACTTTGCCTCCAGTGCAACGAGGACAACGAACCTTAATATTTCCATCTTTAGCTGTCAACTTCCTATTTATTGGTATGTACATGTGAGACGTCAACATGTCAGGGTTCCTACAGGTCCTTAAAATTCATAAAAATCCATAAAAAAAGAAGTTGTAAAATTATGTTCTTAATTGTCCTTAATTTTCAGGGAAAGCTTCTAATATCATTAACAATCCTTAAAAATGTATTTTTATTCGAAAATAAATTGATGTTTTATATTTTCTAAATTTAAATTTTTCTTAGTGTACATTATTTGAGAATGAATTCAATTTTTTTTAGTCTGTCAAATAAAGGGTTAGCTGATTGCCCCTAAAAATAAAGATATGCCCTTCCTTTGACAGCAATGATTTGAACACCAGCTCGGTGATATGTGGCTTTCTGTTCAGCCCGCATATTGCTGAGCGGGCATTAAATCCACCGTGAATCCCGTGCTGAATGGAGAAAAAGTCCTTAAAAATGGCTAAATTAGCCCTCATAAGTCCTTAAAAGGTCCATAAATAAAAAGCAAGTTGAAGAGTGGAAACCCTGCATGTTGAAGACGTGACTTGGCGTGTATGTGACCCCCCCACCCCCACCCCCTCCGCCTCACACGATAGGGCATGGCCTCATCCCATAATGGTTCACGGCTGAAATTATAAATTGCTTCCCTTTTTCACGTTTATGTTCCATTTATGTCATGTGTTGTGTTTATTATTTAACTTTATGTTCACTGTTTTGTAATTGGCTTTGTTACAACTGCAGCTATTGTGAAAGCGCTCGATAAATCAGGATGGATTGGATTGGATTGGATTTTCACGTTGATGTTCCTGTTGGTTAGTAAAACACTCTATTAAAAATATGAGAGCGTTCGATGACTAGTTACTCGATACGGCAGCCGTTAGTGAGTAACTGGCCAAAATCTCATTAAATGATAAAAATGAAGAAATAAATACAATTTCAAGAGACAAATTCATATCGTGAATGTAGGTCAGCGCTTTAAGTGGGCTGATGACTAAACTAAGCTTTTATTCTTGTAGGAACGCAAAACGAGGCGCCATCCAACGAGAAGCTCCCGCCGGGGCTCCATCCAACGCAGGCGGCCTCTCAGCCTCACCATCCGCCCGCAGGTAAGGCGCGTGCAAAGTCGGCCCACCGGCGAGATGGCACGAAAAGCGCCATTAGCCCACGCGTCCGTCGCCTCTGCCGCCTCGTCTCCTCATCGGCGCGAGTTGCCCAAATGCCGTGGCATTTGGGAAATGGGAGGCGAATTCTCGCACGCTGACATTCACAAACTTCTCCTGAAAGACGACCAAGTGTGAAATGTATGCGTAAAGGGAGGGGGGGCTTAAATATGGATGCCGGACTCAAGTAACATCGTTCTCCTCCCATGTTCTTCTGCGGGGCCTTTGAGAGTCTTTAACCTTTTTTTTCTTTTTTTTTTTTTTTCCATGCGTGTCCACAAATATGGGTCAGTAATCCCCCAAAGTGCGGCCACATTTTGGCGAAGAGGCAGAACTAAGCTGTTGCTGTCACATGTCCCCTTGTCACTGTCGCTGTGACTATATTTAGACTGTTGCTATGGAAGTGCTCCAGCCACAATTGAAATAACATTGTCTGTGTTGACCAAACAGAGCATTCACGTTGCATTAAGGACCAGTATGGGTAGTTGCCTATCAGAGCCAGGAGATGGCGCCCCTACCGCTACTCTCGGTGAAGTTGCAATATTGTTGGTGATTACGCACACTTTTTCACGTTAATGACAAATAATTGTGGTAGGTTATTGTTGTCCCAAAGTGAAATTTGGATGAAAACGAGAACCGATGTCGGTAAACACCAAAATGTGCACATTTTCCGAGAACGACTAAGCATCCCTTTTTTGAGTCAAGACTACAGTTGCTCTTGTAATATCGCAAAACATTACTGGACATTTAATTCAACGTGATGTAACAACGGTATTTTGGAAGAGCAATACTTGAGTTGCTCTCAACTCACACTGCTCACACTAGTGATTTCGAGTGATCCATTAACATGCCATGCATGTTTTCGGAATGTGGGAGGAAACGCGAGTACCCAGAGAAAACCCACACAGGCACGGGCAGAACATACAGGAAGGCTGGAGCCGGAATCGAACCCTGCACATTGGCACTGTGAGGCGGACGTGCTAAACGGTCGACCGCCGTGCCGCCTGCCTTTTATTTGATCTTTTATTTTAAAAAGTAATAACGTTAAGTGAAGTCTCGAAAGTTAGATCCAGTGATCCCTCGCTATTTCGCGGATTTTTTTCAAACATTCATTAAAAAAATATATATATACCGTAATTTCCGGACTATAAGCCGCGACTTTTGTCACACGCTTTCAACTCTGCGGCTTATTTAATGAAGCGGCCTATATAAAGACTTTTAACGGCCGCCTGTGTACCGTCTTTCTTTGTAAATATCTCATGTAACAATATGGGCACCTGCGGCTTGTAGACAGGTGCGGCTTATGTGTGTACAAAATGTTTTTTTTCCTTTAAAAATGTAGTGGTACGGCTTATAATCAGGTGCGGTCTATAGTCCAGAAATTACGGTATATATTTTTTGAAGTCCGCAAACAGGCCGCGAGAAGCAGCGAAAGTGTGTGTGTGTGTGTGTGTGTGTGTGTGTGTGTGTGTGTGTGTGTGTGTGTGTGTGTGTGTGTGTGTGTGTGTTTGTGCGCTCTGCTCAAGCATGAAGGCCCACGTGGGGCAATTTTTGTATTTTTTAAAAAATATGTTTATTGGTCGCTACTTCGAGGATTTTCGTTTATCGCGGGTGGTTTCGGTCCCCATTAACCGCGATAAACGAGGGATTACTGTAAAACATTTTTCATGAAAAGACAAGTAGTCACTTTATGTTAAGTGAAATGCAGGAGACTAAAAATAATTGTCCTAAGTCCAAAAAATGTATTCTTCAATATCACTGTGAAAAATGCTCTCGCAATTGAGAGGCAAAACCGGGTGTCATTTTTTTAATGTTAAGCAGGGTTGTCGGTAGCTGCTGAATGTAAATACTAAAGCAACTTGAAATGTAACTTAGTTACTTTTAAAATCAGTTATCAGGAAAGTAACTCCGTTACCTTTGAAAGCAAGTAATTTGTAAAGTAAATCCTTTACTTCTTCAAGGCAAATGTGGCAACACTGCACGCGACCCAAGTTCCCATGAATCATTGTGGGAGTGCCACTCGGCCGCCGGCGACCTTGGCACAGATGGCGTGCCACAGCTGGCGGCGGCGGCGCAGACGAACGAGATTGACGGCAGACGAGACGACCCGGCGACCCCGACGGAAGAAGACGGACGGAGTCCCGTGGAGGAGGCGGGGCGGGAAGCCCAGGAGCCAGACGTGGTGGCAACGGTGGAGGAGGGCGAGGAGGCGGCGCTGGCGCTGGACGCCTCACCCAGCCAGTCGCGCCTTATATATAATATATAATCGCAACTCACATACGGGACATTATTTCAATTTCACGGAGCGTGAATCGATGATTTAACCATTACCGCTTTGATCCGTAAAATAGGTCGGAAAATCGGCATAAATGTTGATCGTTGTGATTTTCAAAATAAAAAGGAGTTGTTTGTAAAAGTCGTTTTTGGAAATTGATCATCCGCCTGCAATCGGTGGCAAGAAGTTGAATATTGACTGTTGAGAGGCTGAAATACCCCTCACCAAATACCCCCCCCCCTCCCCCCACTCCCACGCAGGTGACAGCGGGCCTCTCCATGCAAAACGCCAGAAACCATGAAGCGCTTACCCGGCGCAACTATGCTATTTTTAATCCCCACGCCACTAAATAAATTGGAGCGGCGGGCGGGCGGGCGGCGGCGTGAACCCGACGCCAGCCAGCTGATTTGGCACGCCGCTAAGAGCCCCCTTTCCTCCCCGAGCGAGGAGCCGAACTTTCTCAAGCAGATGGAGTGCGAACTAATGAAGTCGTAAGACGATAGCAGCTCGCTTTTGGATTCCTCATCGGGAATCTTTGCACGCCTTCGAGACAGCGAAGAGATTTGCAAAGTTGTTTGGGGAGAAAACAGCATTTTGCCGAGAAAGATCCTGGAGCTCTTGCGGGCTTGTGTGACATACATTCCCTCAACATAAATTCCAACATCAGAGCTATGACTGCGAATTTCATGGAACCGTTGTGGCCAAATGGAGTTGGATTTTTTATTTGCAATAAATAGAAATAAAAGAACGTGCTGCAACTATTTTTGGGGCTGTTCAGTTCCTATTTTGACACATAAGGGGCAGTCAGCACTTTTCCTGACTGATCAGTCAACTCTGGGCCAACTCCCGTTTGTCAGATGGCCGGATACTGTCAGTAGCTGATTTCTTCATTTACGTTTTGAATTATTTAAGGGGTGTAAGCAGCAGTGAGCGAGTGGTCAATTATTTTATATGATCTCTTATTCATTTAAAAATATTACCACTTCCACTATTGTTGAGATTCCTGTAATAACTTTTGGGATAACACGAAAACACAATACAGTCAAACCTCGGTTTTCGAACGTCTCGGTTCTCGACCAATTTGGTTTTGGACCAAAAATTTCGAGTTTTTTATGCCTCGGATGACGAACAAATTCCGGTTCTCGAACAAACTGAGCGCACTTGAATGCACCATTTGACTCCTCCCACCTTCCTTATACAAGGAAGTGACGCTTCCTCGGGTAGACGAGGAAGTGACGCTTCCTCGTGTTGCTTTCCATTGTGACGGGTTCAGTAAACATTTTTATTTTAAAAAGAGCGTGGTTTCGGTTTTCGAACAGCCTTCTGGAACGGATTATGGACGAAAACCGAGGTTTGACTGTTTATCATTATTATTAAATATAATTTAATCTGACAATTTGACATTTTGGCACAGACTTTAGCAAGCGTCATGGAAGTTGACGTGCTTTGCTTTTGTGGACCACATAAAATGTTGTGGTGGGCCAGATTTGACACGCTGAGCCTTAAGTTTGACACCAGCGCTCGGAGTAGTGGTGCAGCTCATATTTTTTAAACTTAAATGAATCTAACAAATGGAAACAGCATGCCACCAGTGCCACAAACACCTTATCGATTCAGTACAAGTAGTGTTGCCCTTCAGCTTATTTTTACTGTAAGCTTTGCAGTTTTGTCTTTTTTTCACCTTTTGCCACAATTTCATGACGCAGCTGGCGGGGTCACCACCATGCACATGGGCTCCGATAAGTGTGATCGTCATCATCATCATCATCATCTCGCGGAAGGTTGAAGGGCGAAGATGGGCTTTTCGGAGGCCGCACTTTCCAAGCCGGGGTTAATGACTCTCGCAAGCGGCTGATTCTTTTTCATCTTTGCGATGGCCTTCGCGCGCCCGAGTTGTTCTCGTATCTCGGGAGACGCCTGGACGCCCGCAGCTTTTTGGGGCACACGACTTGACAAGTGTAACTTTCTGCTCTGCTGCTGACAGGCCTTGTTATTAGCTGTCAGAAAAGGGCAGCAGTGCGCCGGAGAGGGAAACAGGCAGAGGTTGTCACTCCTCTTTTGAGATGGAATCACAAGTGAAGGTGAACAAAAGCCTGCTCAGCCTCCAGCTACATCAGTAGCATAGATGAAAAGGAAAACGAGATAACTGCATTGTGGGAGAGATTTTTTAACATATATTTTGTCGATTTATTGTGACTTAATGAGGATTGAGTTGATTCAACTGATTTGAAAAAGTATGAAAAATGGAAAAAAAATTCTACAATTTCTACCCATGCATGCAATTCATGGTGTTGTTGCTGCTGAGTCATGTTGCTCACTTTTTTCCAACCGGGTTGCATTTATGTTGAGAGTCACAATCACAGAGCATAATTATAATGATGTAAAATATGTTTTGACAGTAACAAGGAAGACAAACACAATCATAAAGCACTTCTTTTTCTTTAGATATGTTAAGTTGGTCACCGAGCAATTTGGTAATTAAAAAAATTCTAAAAAACAACTCATGATTATTTTCATAATCGATTAAACTGTTGACTCAATATTTCATTTAATTTGATAAAAAAAATTCAACAAAAAAAAAGGAAATTATTTCAAATTGACTGTGCAGAAACTGCAACAACATAAATATGATGATTCATTTATAGGTTTGGAATGTACCATCTGCCAGAAAATTGGCAAAATGCTGAATATTGTTTTACAAAGTAAAAGAAGATGTTTGGGAATGTCAGGACTTTGATTCGACACGAAAGATATTTGGACTACTTAAATATTTACTGTTGAGAGGCTGGAATCAGAAGATTTGAAGTTAAACAATTTGCAGTTAAACAAGGTTATTAAATGATAAATCGATGATTAAAATGGTTGATCCATTTGATATTCAAACGCTATGAATTAATTAATTTTCCTCTCAATAATTGATACGATTCATGTTTAATACAGCAAAAATTACATTTATTTTTTTATCAACTCGTGCATGTTTCTGTGTTTTGTGCATCGATTCCAGTATTTTAAATTTCAAAGGACAGGAAATGTTCTCCAATTTTGAATTGATCTATAGATTGTTTTTCAACCGATGAGCATTTTTTATAACTTTTTTTCTTTTTCCCAAGTGAATAGCGACGGATCCTTTCAGTGCTGCAGTTGCAGCAGCGTTTGCAGCCGAAGGGGGCGGACGCTCAGTGCATCAGCATCTCTCTCGTCCTCCTCATCAAGCTTGAACGACCCGATTCCCTGCAAGCATGCGACGTGTCGACATCATGACACCTGTGTAAGGATAAACATGATGAGGTGAGGACGAACATGGCTGTCATTTTTCAGTTTCGATTAAGAATGTATGCAGGGTTTCTTTTCACGTAGGGCAGCCCATGATGCTAGCCCAGTAGCAGGCATCGGGTTTGTTAATACTGTAATTGGGCGTATTTTTATGATTTGTATTTTTTTTCACAAAGTCAGCAGCTCCCGACTAATCATCGGATGTTATAACACGTGGTGTTTTTGTCTCAAAAATTGGAAATTGAAAGACTACGACGTGCGGCAGTTTGACATCAGCCGACTCGCTTTGGATTAGCATTGTTACAATTGGTTGGCAGACATCACGTGACTCCCACTCCGAAAGTTCTACCGACCAACAACAATTAGGCACTGGTTTTATTTACAGTACAGTTTTGTTATAAAATTGTCCAAAGCCATTCAAGCCTCTCCATAAATTAATGCGATGAGCGTTTTCAATATAATGACAGAATGCTAGCTATCCGTCGAAAGATACACGTAGAGGACTTTTTGAACGCGTTGGCCCGTTTCTGCAATACGCTAGTGTGTGCGCCATATTAGATGTGGCAACTCTGACCGGAAAGCTCATGCACAGAAGTACACACAACTACATAAAGCGTCCACCTATAAAGTTTATGCAACCAATTCAGCCAGTCGCATACATGTGAAGTGTGTTAGCAATATCTAACCCTTCCAAAATAATTATAACAGGTTCATGTTTCTGTCTCTGTCCCCTCCAGACGTGACAGGGAGAGGTGCCGAGGTGGTGATGAGCGGTCAAGGGCTGGCTCCTGTGTTCAGCGTGGAGAAACGGAGACTGACCCAAGTCAAACCGCCATGGAGGAGCACATCAACCCGTTCACTCAGCTGCCATACACAGCTCAATACTATCAGATTCTCAAGAAACGGCAGCAGCTCCCCGTGTGGGACTACCGAGAGAATTTCACACACATCCTGATGCATCACCAGTGTTTTCTTATTGTAGGAGAGACCGGCTCTGGAAAGACCACACAGGTGTGAGAAGCATGTGGGACATTAATTAATTAAACTAATTCTCTAATCACTGTTTTTCAACTAATTGTGGTGCCTTAACCCTGGAGAACCCACGGGGTCAAATTTGGCCCCTATAAATTCTGCTACTCAAATGCTACCCTTAAATCCCAAAGGGTCAAATTTGGCCCTAATCCTAAATTAGGATTAAAGCATTGAATTTTTGAAAACACATATATTTTGGTGTTCAGTGAACATATAGCAGTCATTTAATCTATAATTCATCATTTTCCAAAGAAGGAAAGGGTTCTTGGGTTCTCCAGGGTTAAACTGTCCTCTAAATTCTGGACTGACCAATCCAACATTTCACCTTCCTTTTCACCTCCACTTCTTTTGTCCATCAGATCCCCCAGTGGTGTGTGGAAACGTTTCAGTCCACGGGGGAAGCCAAGCGGGCGGTGGCTTGCACCCAGCCCAGGCGGGTGGCGGCCATGAGCGTCGCCCGGAGGGTGGCCGACGAGATGGATGTCACGCTGGGCCAAGAAGTGGGATACTCCATCCGCTTTGAGGACTGCAGCTCTACCAAGACCGTACTCAAGTAAGAACACACCTCAAGGGCACACATTTCGTACGATCTGTAACCATTCTGAGGAGCTTGACCTCCACCAAGACCTAACCCACATGTCATTGCAGTGACACTGCTAATGTATTCATGTCCATTACAACTCCACTAGATGCTAACAGGAACAGAAATACAGTCAAACCTCGGTTTTCGAACGTCTCGGTTCTCGACCAATTCGGTTTTCGACCACAAATTTCGAGTTTTTTATGCCTTGGATGACGAACAAATTTCAGTTCTCGAACAAACTGAGCGCACTTGAATGCACCATTTGACTCCTCTCGCCTTCCTTACACGAGGAAGTGACGCTTCCTCGTGTTGCTTTCCATTGTGAGCAGACGTGTTCAGTAAACATTTTTATTTTAAAAAGAGCGTGGTTTCGGTTTTCGATCAGCCTTCTGGAACGGATTATGGACGAAAACCGAGGTTTGACTGTATTTCTAAATCACAATTTATTTCCACAGGTACTTGACGGACGGAATGCTGCTGCGGGAGGCCATGAGCGACCCGTGGCTGGAGCACTACGCCGTCATTGTTCTGGATGAGGCTCACGAACGCACGCTCGCCACAGACGTCCTTCTAGGCGTCCTCAAGCGGGTCCTCCGCCAAAGATCGGACCTCAAGGTAAATGTGATGCGCCTGATTGGAAACTGACACCAGAGGTGGGCAGCAACGTCGTGGCGTCAACAGTCAAGTCCATCGGTATGGGTGGAAGGTCTGCGAGTCTGCCACTGATGGACTAAGCACAGATTGAAGCTATTTTCTTCCATCCCCCAAACAACTGAAAGCTGCCTTAAATAATGACGGACTGATGATGGTGGACTTGTGGGTTTGTCGCTACCGAATGTTTAATGACTAGCCCACCACTGCTGACACACTTATACAGTCAAACCTCGGTTTTCGTCCATAATCCGTTCCAGAAGGCTGTTGGAATACCGAAATTGTTCGAAAACCGAAACCACGCTCTTTTTCAAATAAAAATGATTACTGAACACGTCTGCTCACAATGGAAAGCATGGAAGTGATGCTTCCTCGTGTAAGGAAGGCGAAAGGAGTCAAATGGTGCATTCAAGTGCGCTCAGTTTGTTCGAGATCCGAAATTTGTTCGTCATCCGAGGCATAAAAAACTTGAAATTATTGGTCGAAAACCAAATTGGTCGAGAACCGAGACGTTCAAAAACCGAGGTTTGACTATGCCTTCTTACACCGAGCAGTAATAACCGCGGCTAAGCCCCGCCTCGAGAAGTCCCTTGTAGTCTGAAAACCATTCTTTATTTACTTCAAAAACAGTTTCTTTGTTCACAGCCGATGGTTAATCCATCGGCAAGTAACACTAAACCTGACTCGGCTGTTAACCGCAGTGCTCATAAAGCAGATGGATAACGCCTTGATTGTTTGTCATTGTGGAATCTGAGGTTATTGCGAACGATCCTCCTTCCTAGCGCACGCCCTCCCCATCTCCTCCATCCCCATCGGCTGGCGAATCCGGGACGTTTAATTTGCCATGATTAAGAGCAATTATGATGCCCCGCCGTGCGTAAAGCGAAAATGCCGCGACGCCGACCCCGGAAAATAGCGGAGATTGAAAAGGGAGTGACACGCTTTCCCTCAGAATCTTAATGCGCTTGATCCGATGACTTGGAAGGGAATGACATGTACCCAACATGAGCCGACGAGGACTGCGGTGTCTGTCCCCCGTGTAGGTCGCTGACATCTTGCGAGAGCGTCCCAAAAGCCTGCAAGAACAACACTCGTCCTGTGGGGCTTTTTACCACCTCGTGTCATCATCATCATCATCATCATCGTCACGGATTATGAACTCATTCTCCGCTGGCGTGGCCGCTCCATAATTGGCCGCTCTCCCTGGCTGTTTTTTCCGCGTTGCAGGTAATCGTCATGAGCGCCACGCTGGACGCAGGCAAGTTCCAGGCATTCTTTGACGGCTGCCCGCTGCTGTCCATCCCCGGACGCACGCACGCCGTGGAGGTCTTCTACACGCCCGGACCCGAGCGTGACTACCTGGAGGCGGCCGTCCGCACCGTTGTTCAAATCCACATGTGCGAGGAGGAGCAAGGGGATATTTTGCTGTTCCTCACCGGGCAAGAGGTATGAATGCAGTAATCCGCTACAGCGCTTAGGCCGGGGGTCGGCAACACGCGGCTCCAGAGCCGCATGCGGCTCTTTAGCGACATCTAGTGCCTCCCTGGAGCTTTATAAAAATGTTTGAAAATGGAAAAAGATTTTGATAGGAGGCTATCATCTTAAATAGGAATAGATACATGGTGGTGTTGGCTTTTAAAAACGTACACTTTATTTATGCTTTTAACAGTCTCGACAAACACAGACACATTTGCGTCCGACTCCGTGCCTTCTCTCTTCTCGTTCGACTCGAGAGGCATTCAAAGACAGCCTCCGAAAAATGGAAATGAATGATCGCTTCACTTTTGGGTTGCCGACCCCTGGCTTAGGCTCTGAGTGACTAATTATGAGTCACTGCTGATTAATTATAATTGCTTGTGTTCACGATTTAGTACCTGTAATAGTAGTAGTAGTAGTATTTATTAGTGTGTGTGCGTGCACGCATGTGTACATTACGTCAACGCTTCTACCTCAAATTTTAAGAATTTCTGTCATCTTTTCTCTCTTTTGTGACACTTTGGTAATAGATTTAATGTGACAAACACTTTAATCAATCCCAGGCTGCTTGTCACGATCGCATTTTTGTGGGTCGGCCATCTTTTAGGATCTTACACATTGTTGTGACACCATTCATGAGAGATCCAATGCTGCCATCTGCTGGCAATAGTGGAGGCAATTTTTGTTTGTATTTATTTATATATGTATGTATGTATGTATTTATTTATTTATTCCCTTTCCAGATAGATGTTAAACACAGTTTGCCAAAACATTTCACCACCCATTCCATTTTTAAAAAATTCATTGACAGCAATTAAGTTAGCGGCACTTCTTATTAGGATTCCCGTTGATGGCATTTTACGTAAACGGCACTCAAGGAGTCAACTGCCTCACGTTTTCACCACATGCTTACGCTGTGAACAAACACAGTGCAGCTCAGCCTCTGACAAGCGGACTTTATGATAAGCTATCAGCACATCAAATGTGTCAAACTAACGTGAGCTACCTTTTGCTAACCGTAAAGCCGGTACGGTTCTATTGTCATCCAAACAGTCAACGATTCTGACTTCTTGTTTGTGTTTCCGACTTTGTGACTTACTAATTTTTGTTCACCTTTTGTGATGTCTGTCTGCCATTCAAGTTTCGAGGGCGCACTGGACACAATGATCTCTACCAGGGGTGTCTGGATGCAACCCTCAAAACAAAAAAAGTTTGGACACCCCCGATGTAGACCAAGGGCGTTATCGCGTCCGTTTTGCGGCCAAATGCTTTAGCAAATAGCATACCTAAGCTTAGAAGGAGAGGAGTGACCAACCTGTCGTTTCTTCCTCTGCACCATCTCCTGAAATTAAGTCATTTCTTTCCCCTTGCACACGCTTGCCCATTGATGTGTAATAGAGGGCAGGGTTCACTCTCGGAATGATGAATTTGGTTACAGCTGGGTGAACACACGCACACAGAAAAGCTCCACAAATGTCTCTAGATTTCCAGCCGAAGCCCTGATAAACCATCATTGGGTGTTTGTTTGATTTTTTTTATTTTTTCTTTACTTGTCATTGCCATTGCAGGAAATTAAGATGTGTGGACAGAGGGTTTATTTTGTATGACGGCAGAGCACACACACAACAGTTTTCATTGTTTGATTTGCTCTGCATATAACCGACAACCATGAAAAATGGACGCAGAAAATATGACTGTAGCTCATGTCTGGTCCTTCCTTCTTCTGTGGAGGATATTGGCAGACGGCACGTCAGTTTAATGGTGCATCAGCGCCACCAACTGATCTTGTACTTCCAGCGCAAGGGAACCAATATGAATTGATGGTGCCTGGGTGTTCACAGGTGTGCCGCCGCCGTCTTGTGTTGGGCCTCTGAGCCACACTTGTTTGTCAAGTTTTGCTTGGATCTGAAGGAAAAGAAAAAAAAAAGGGCAAATCCCAAGTCAGGGCACTTACCGTATTGGCCCGAATATAAGACGGCCCTGATTATAAGACGACGCCCTCTTTTTCAAGACTCAAGTTTGAAAAAAGACTTTTTGAACACCAAATTAATTTTTATACAGAAAATAAATGCAGTACATCTGAAACAAATAATTATAACAATATAATTTTGAGAGAAAAAGCATTTTTTTTTTGCGTCTTTCAAATCTTAATATCTGAACATTTAAATATGTAAACTAAGGTGCAATCACATTCGTAAATGAATGGCTTCTGGTTTTTCAAATGTAAATGACATCCTAACTTCTCCTCAGCTGCCGGTCTTCGACCCACTTTTCTCCAGATTGTCGCTACGTTTCTCCATTTTCTGTTATCTCTCCTATTATTTTCTTCTCTTTTCTTTCTTACCGCTATTTTTTATTTTTCTTCTTCGTGCTACCGCTATTTTTATTTTTATTCTTCGTGGCAGGGGTTCACTTTGGCCTGGGGAGTCAAGTTCAGCATTCGCTTCAATGATATCTGGCGCCATCTAGCGTCGTGAATGGGCATCATGTCTAGACCCCGAATATAAGACCACCCCACTTTTTAAGTCTTATTTCAATGCAAAAAACACAGTCTTATATTCGGGCCAATACGGTATGTCAAGGCACCACTGCAAATTATTTTTAAAAAGTATTGTCAAACCTTGTTTTAATTTCAAATCTTGTCTCGCAAATCATCTGTGATGTTTGTGGCTCATGCTTTCCAATTTTATTTTATTCATTTTTTTGTTCATTATTGAGCATCCTAATTGGGTCGAAGGAGTGTAATGTTCAAAGGGTGCCGTTGCAGCCTCCTTCTAGCTCTTCTTCTTCACCTCTACGGCCTAGCAGCATCTTTGAAGTGGACTAATGATGGGGAGGCAATCCGTGTCTGTATTTATTTTTTTTTTTTGAGTTTGGTACACCCCTGCTTTCAACACCAAACCCATCGCAACTTTCAAGCAAAGATAAGTCCTAATGTTTAAGCTTCCCCCTCAGCTCTCAACTGCGAGCGTCAAAACACCGCACAGCAGTGCGGTGAGCGGGGCAAATCCAGAGAGGGTGACCTCGTGGAGGAAAGCGTGTGGGTATTGGCTGGTGGACACGACCCAACACGTGGGCCGTATTCCTCCGGGAACAGCAGCCCAGCTTGCTTCCAGCGCTTTGGCAAAGAGCGCTTTTTTTCCCCCCCTCCGCAGCAGCTGCTGCATCCCGAGGCTTGATTGGCTCTTAATACGCCGGCTAATTCGACCGATCCATTCCGATTTGCCGGTTTCCCACTTGTCACAGCGTTGATTAAGAGACACGCGGCCATCGGAAGGCTTTGACTTCATGTGATGTACAAAGGGACCACCGGTGAGCTCGCTCATTCACGTTCAACGGTGGGGGAAAAAAAACTCTTCACACTCATTAATTATTTTTTGTGATATATTCACAAATCTTGACACAGACAGAAGAAAGTGGAGGAAAATAATTCTTGCTTCTGAAAGCAAATTATTTGTGTTAATTATAAAGACAAACGATACTATTTTAGATGCAAACAGATTCTAGCTCGAAGCTCTAAGAAGCAAATTTGTTCCTGGTACTGTAGTCGTCACAACAGCTTTCTGGTGCGTCGCACCCATGGGGGAAGTGGGCGTTGCGATCCACTTTTCACCACCCAATAAAGTTGCTGGCCCTGTCAAGAGTTGTTTTTGTATATCCTGTGGGCCCCTAAAAAAGACTGCGGGCCATAAATACATAAGCACATCTGTCTATCTGTCTGTCTGTCTGTCTCGCTTTCTCTTTTTCTCTTTCTAGCTCTTTTTTTATCTCTCTCTTTGTCTCTCTCTGATATGTATCTCGTGTGTGTGTGTGTGTGTGTGTGTGTGTGTGTGTGTGTATTTAGAGAGAGAGAGAGATTTTCAACTTTTATTTCACTATTTATTTTTCTTAACAATTTCACTTTGCTGACCATGCATTGCTATTTTTTCACTGGCTGGCAAAAAAAAAAAAAAAAAGGAACAAAAATGTTACTGGCTGACTGGCCATGCAATGCCTTCACTAGCCTGCAAGTGGTGCTACAGCCCAGGCTTGCAGTCACTTGTATCCAGGCTGTGATGTTGACAGTTGGAAGATTAAAAAAAAATTTTTTTTTAAAAGAACGACATTTATGTGCAGTTTTAAGATGTTTCTACGTGGATGTGTGTCCATAAATAAAAGTGTCCAGCCCGTCAACTCCCAAGTGCACGTGTTACCTTGCTGCACTGGTGCTGTCATGTTGTCTAACTCCTGCCGCCACTCAGGCCTTCCTTCAGTCTAGCTCCAGAAGCTTGAGCCTGACTAAACTGATTTGCCGGCGGTGTGGCATATTCCTCTTTACAACACTGCGCTGTAGAATCATGAAGCCTGTTTGTGTCTGGCTGACTCGCAAACTACAGTTTCCGTGATTGCTCGCCGCAGTCCACGCTGAAGCTGTGGCGTCAAATTGGAGGGAGAACCGCAAGTAGGAGCAGGGTGCTTCTGTTTCGTGGCCGCTTTATTTGATTCATGCTCGGTTTGTCTTTTACAGGAAATCGAGGAAGCCTGCAAACGCATCAAGGCGGAGGTTAACGACTTGGGACCCGACGCCGGCGAGGTGAAAATGATCCCGCTGTACTCCACACTGCCGCCACTGCAGCAGCAGAGGATCTTCGAGTCGCCTCCGGCCAATAAACCCAACGGCGCCATCGGGAGGAAGGTAAACAAAAATCCAAGGAATTAGCAGAATTTACGACATATAATCCAGTTAAAAATCGGTTACCAAGTTCAGTCACACACAGGATGATGAACATGTTGAATTTGGGACTTTATGGGGCGTGGCCCAGCGAGTGAAGTCCCTCCTTGTGAGTGTTTTCATTTTGCATTTGTGTGTTTGACTGTTGGTCCTGTTGAATAAGTGTCAGAAAGCATCGGCATCTATGGCTCTCCTTACAGCGGGGGTCGGTAACGCGCGGCTCAGAGCCGCATGCGGCTCTTTAGCGACATCTAGTGGCTCCCTGGAGATTTATAAAAAAATGTTTGAAAATGGAAAAAGATTTTGATAGTCGGCTAATATAGCTCAAATAGATGATCTCGTTCGACTCGAGAGGCGTTCAAAGACAGCCTCCGAAAAACGGAAATTAATGATCACTTCACTGACACTAAGAAAAGCGAAAATAATGCGCCAAAACAAAAAATCAAGCAAGGAAATTACAAAATAAATTCTATGGGGGCGTTTGTGAACACACAACAAAGGAATGAATAACAAACAATTCTGAGACAGTCCAGTCTCGTACATACATACAGCATGTGTTTCCTTCATTGTAAGTTTTATAGAACGCTTTTATTTATTTGCGGCTCCAGACATATTTGTTTTTTGTTTTTTTTTGTCCTATATGGCTCTTTCAACATTTTGGGTTGCCGACCCCTGCCTTACAGTTCCTTAATTGCTTTGCTGATTTTATATTTGCATAGACACTCATGCCTTGAGATAAAAAAAAAATTAAAAAAAAAAGACACTTCCAACTCCTGGAATGAACGGAAATGCAAAAATGCTATAATCAAAGCATTTCTACCATGAATTGAATATTTTCTGTCCACGGTTCATGACAAAACTAAACTAAACCCGATATGAAATCAAACATTGTTCCTACTGTTTGGACCCACTGTTCTTGAACCGTTGACATAAAACAGGAAGTCAAGGAATGAGCAACTCCATGAGCCAGCAATCCTGGCCACAAATGGAAGGAGGAGGTAATACGCACTCCTCCTGGGCTGCCTCACGTCGAGTGAAAAATGCAGAGATGTCATCGGAGCCTCCCCGAGAGGAAGTCGTGAAAAAGAATTAAGGCTTGTCACGCCCGCCGCTGCGCATGCTAACGACTGCATTAGGCAGCCCTCAATTAACATAAAGCACTGGCTCGTCATTTATTCGCCATTTGTCCGGGAGAGCGGCTGATTGTCTTGCCTTTTTTTTTTTTCTCTCCCAAGACTGTAATCTCGCTTGGACAAATGCGTTACGATGAGTTTATCTGGAGTGTTACGTCAAATCTCTCGACCCTTTTGAATGCGGACGCGTCGTTTGACGCACTTTTCAGTTTAAGCCCGAGCTTTATTTGTCAACAAAGCTCGGGTCGCGAGCGTTAAACTGTGAGCGATGGCCCGCGTTAGCCGCTGCGCTCGCTCCCTCTGCAGGTAATAACCCAGAAATAACACGCAGAAACGACGCTTTAATGATATTACTGATGAAGCAAGGCCCGGATTATCTAGCGTGCCAACAGACTGGAAAGAGCCAGCAGGCATCGGGCGTAATGGCCCCGGCCGAGATAATCCTTCACAATCAATGCAGTCAATGACGCCGACGATATGAGGGGGAAATGGGGAGAGGGTGTCATGCGCGGCAGCTGCTTCTGTCCCACAGACAGCCTTGCCTATTGTTGCGTACGGGTAAGCGCTCGGCCATCTTGTTCCCAAAAGATCAGAAATTCAGTTCTTCAAAACTCTCTTGTGACAGTGAAATTTAGCAACCTGAAATTTGCAAAACGTGTCCATCATTAGTATATTCACAAAAAAAAGTCTCCAAGAGCCACCCCCAAAAAGACACAGGAAGTCAGCCATTTTGGTTTGAAGCGGCCATTTTATGCTAATTTCAGGTTTGCTAACTAGCCATTAAAGGTTACAAATTTGGTCTGAAAATGTCACTTTGCAACGTCAAATTTGGTGGATATGTCTATCACGAGTAGATACACAAAAAAGTCTCAAGAAGCCATGCTCAAAAAAAAACGGAAGTCTGCCATTTAGGTTTGAAGTAGCTATTGTGTGCTCATTTCAGGTTTGCTGACTGGCCATTAATCGTTAACAACCAGATAAATTGGGTTTGACAATGTCACTTAGGAACATGAAATGTGGTGGTTATGTCTATCATGAGTAGTTACACAAAAAAGTCTCAAGAAACCATTCCCAAAAAGACACAGGATGTCTGCCATTTTGGTTTGTAGCGGCCATTTTATGCTCATTTCAGGTTTGCTGATTGGCCATTAAATGTCAAAAATTCAATACATTTGGTTTGAAAATGTCACTTAGCAACATGAAATTTGGTGGACATGTCTATCATAAGTAGATATACAAAAAGTCTCAAGACATCATTGCCCAAAAAAGCAATAGTAAGCCTGCCATTTTGGTTTGAAGCTGCTGTTTTCTGCTCACTTCAGGTTTGTTGACTGGCTATTAAATGTTAAATGTGAAAATGTTACTTAGCAACATGAAATTTAGTGGGGATGTCTGTCATGAACAGATAAACAAAAAAAGTCTTAAGAACTCAAGGGTTTTGCGATTGCCATCAAATTTCAACCAAGTATACGAGACAGATGGGTAACGAAGTTGTGAAACATTTGTGTTTTTCGGCTAAAGCACGGCGGCGAATGATGCCTCGCCATAAAATTCTCAACTCAAATAATTCAGGACCACAAGGCAAGACAGAGGCTCACTGAGCAATGTGACGAGTTTGAACGTACAGTCAAACCTCGGATTTCGTACTTAATCCATTCCAGAAGACTGTTCGGAAACCGAAACCATGTTTCCCATTGGAATCAATGTAAAATGTTTTAATCCGTTCCAAGTCAAGAAAACAACTTTTTAAAACCACTTTTTTTTTTACAATTTCACACCATAAACTGTATAAATGTAATAGGAGAGCAGGTAATATGTAAAATACTGTACAAACAAACTGTAATATACTTCATTTTCACCAATTTTAACATTAACATAGTAACATAAAAATAGAAGGAACATCTCTCTCTCTTCCTGTCGTGGGGCGTGCGCCTGTCCCAGCTGTCAGCAGGCAGTAGGCGGGGCATTTCGGCATCCCGAACTCCTTCCCCAACACAGACACACGCACACCTGACTCATATTTCGCGATTAAATCTTTCTTAAATTCTATAGTTTTGCGCACTATTTTCCTCTTTTCTTCACCAGGTTCACCACTTCCACTTGCTTTCTTTGGTGCCATGATTAGGGGCTGATACACGATGCAAAAATAACAGTTTAGTTCTCACCAAACACGTCTGCTTTAAAAAAAAAAAAATCTTAATTGAACAATACAAACTCGAAACCGAATTGTACGAGAAACGAGACGTCCGAAAACCGAGGTTTGACTGTACATACTGTATAGAGCAAAATCATTCTGGAAGGTTTCCCCACTTATGACTAGATTCACGATTGCCTCGTCTTGCCTGAGGTAAGTAAACACAAGTTGCCGATGTACACGGAAAGAAGCATTCTTTTTTTTTTCCCCATTCGACGCCCACCCGCATATTAAGTTATGACACTACAGAGGCAGTTGCCAGTTGGAGTGAGCTATTAGTCAGCCGTCACAGTCCTGAGTGCTGTGATGAATCTAAAAGGGCCATCGTTATATAAGGAGATCTCACCCCAGCGGCGGGCGGTTTGCGTTCGCGTGATGTGATGTTTGTGTATATGCTGACAGCCACGGACCCATCGGGTGCGATGACTCATTTGACTGTCATTTCTCATAGGCAGTCTTGCTGTCGGGATAATTGTAATCAAAACTGATCCGGGACCAGAACGCGCTGGAGGTTCTGTCTGCCTTTCTATTTGCAAATATTACTCATTGCCTCAGTAAGGTTTTTTGTAGGTACCTTAACTTACGGGTGCCCCGAGTGTAATGTGTGCTTCAAGTCGATTTGAGCAAATCATCAGTCATGTCACGTTGCAAGGTGGTGGTGGACCCCAAAAAGCAGGCGGGAGGGAGGAGCAGGGTGTAGTTGACAAATTGTATTAAAACATAGAGAAAACAAAATCCAAAACAAACAAAATCCAAAGTATCAAACAAAAACCTTGGCAGAAGCTCAAAACTAATAGTAACAGAAACATGACCTAAACATGACAGAACAAACATGACAGCAACAATGACCCGACAATGAGTGGTCGGGATGGAGTCCTTTTATAGCAATAATTGCATAACGACCAACAGGTGTGCAGCTGCAGGGAGAGCCCTACAGTGCCACCTGTTGGTCACAAAAAGAATCATGACAAGTCATAATCAAAAACTCCAAATGGTTCCCCAAAATCGTTAGATTGTTTTTCAAATTCAGCCCCTGAAGCCAGTTTAACTCTTTCAGGCCCAGCGGCTACGACAGTGGTGCATGAACGGGTTAACGTAGCAACATGAAATTTGGTAAACAGTTCTAAAATGAGTAGAAATGCCTAAAATGATTCTGGAGGTTTTACATTTTTCATCATTCTAGACTTTGCTGTTGATATTTTATCTAGTTACAGTCATACCTCGGTTTTCGACCATAGTCCGTTCCAGAAGGCTGTTCGAAAACCGATTCGTTCGAAAACCGAAACCACGCTCTTTAAAAAAAACAAAAAAACTTTATTGAACACGTCTGTTCACAATGGAACGCTACACGAGGAAGCACCACTTCCTCGTGTTAGGAAGGCGGGAGGAGTCAAGTGACGCATTCAAGTGCACTCAGTTTGTTCGAGAACTGAAATTCGGTCATCATCCGAGGCATAAAATTTTGGTCGAAAACCGATTTGGTCGAGAACAGAGACGTTTGAAAACCGAGGTTTGACTGTACTGCCAAATTTGAATAACATAGCCCACACGGGGGGAGATGACTAAATTTGAGTTTTGGTCAAGACGAACCTCCATTAATTGACCCTGACCCTGTGACCATGCGAGATTTCATGTCAAGTCATCTCTCAACTCACTGGCCTCCTTTTCCCGCAGATTGTCGTGTCAACCAACATCGCTGAGACATCCCTCACCATCGATGGCATCGTGTTTGTGATCGACCCTGGATTTGCCAAGCAAAAGGTTGGCAGACCTCATGTTGCAGCATATTTCTTCGATGTAGCTTGAGCTAGGACATTGGCGCTGTTTGTATGCAGTAGTAGTGCCAATTTCCTGCCTGGACAGGTGTACAACCCTCGCGTCCGAGTGGAGTCCCTTCTGGTATCCGCCATTAGCAAATCGTCGGCGCAACAGAGGATGGGCCGAGCCGGACGCACGCGTCCTGGGAAGTGCTTCCGATTGTATACGGAAAAGACCTACAGGACAGAGATGCAGGTAGGAAGCGGTAAATGCTTGAAAAAAGCCATTTCAGGCCTCGCTTACTGCTTCTTGTTGCACAGGACAACGCCTATCCAGAGATCCTCAGGTCCAACCTGGGCTCCACGGTGCTGCAGCTGAAGAAGTTGGGAATTGACGACCTGGTGCATTTTGACTTCATGGATCCACCAGGTGAGTGTAAAAGTCCTGACCACTTCCCGTTTTCTGTCATCAAAAGCTGCGCGCGTATAATGGTTGCAAAAGAATGGTAGACATATCCGTGGCTTGGCTGGCAAGATCAGGCTTTTTTTTTTGTGGCCAAAATTTTTGAAAATTGGTCATTTGGTTTAACTTAAGGTGTATGTTAAGTTATAATACAAAACGTCTGCTCACAATGGACGCTACTGTAGCGTCGCTTCCTCGTGTAGCGTTGCTACACGAGCTAGCGTCGCTACACGAGCTAGCGTCGCTACACGAGGAAGCGTCGCTACACGAGGAAGCGAAGCTGAGAGGAGTGAAGTGACGCATTCAAGTGCGCTCAGTTAGTTCGAGAACCAAAATTTGTTTGTCATCCGAGGCCTAAAAAACTCGTAATTTTTGTTCGAAAACCGAATTGTATGAGAACCGAGACGTTCGAAAACCGAGGTTTGACTGTATATTGTTTGTAAACATATCAATTAAATTTGAATGCATACATGGCCTTATTGAAGCTTGATAACACATTGTCAACAGCACAAAGCAAACGACGAACCTGACTCGTTTTTGACCAAATATTTTCAGAAAACGTGAAAACCTTCCTTCCCTACTTCCGTGCTATGCCACGACACATACATGATGTCACTGTAGACTGATTACTTGACCGGAAAAATGAAAAGTAACATGTTAGATTAGTTGTGACTGGAAAAGGTGTGCATTTGGGAGTGACGCATTATTGTTTAGACAGCAGAAGATTGAACCAAACTACTTTGTATACGGTCCGAAATTCCTTCTCAGCTTCTTCGACTGTTCTCCTAACTACGCTGCCTTTCCATCAAGTCGAGTTCGGTACTGCCCGACATGTTGCAGCCCAACGTGGTTGCTAAAAATGCTAAAAATGTGCAACTCTAAATTCGGATTTGCCCGAATACTCAACTGTAAAAGCCCATTTTAAAATGATCTGCAATATAGCAGCTCTGCGAAAGATGAACCGCAGTATGGCGGGGGGGGGGGGCAAATCCTTATCCTCTCATATTTGATTTCACATCAGACAACGCCGCCGTCTTGATTGGGATCAGTGTCGTCTTCATCGATACAAACGCGGTTACAAGGCGCTCTGAAACCTTGCGTCCGTTTGATGCGCGGTATCAAATCGGGGTCCGCCGCGCCACTCGGGGAGCCGGCGAAAGACGACGAGATCAAATGATCCCCGCAGATTATCAAACGCTGCATATTTGGAGCTTTTCGGAGACGCTTGCAGTTTTGATGAGCACTTTTACTTGGAAGCGCGCGGCGGCGGCGCTTGTTGTGAATCACGCTGGAATTAGGCCAACCAGATTCCCCACGAGAGCGTGCGTTACTACATCTTCCCGAGGAGACCGGCAAAACCCCCACGCCCCCCTTCCTCCTCACCATAATATAGTTTTCATCTCACCTCTGAGATTAAACCCATCTCCCCCCCACCACCCCCCCACTCCATCCCCCGCCCAGCGTGGCAAGCGCCATTTTGCGAACGAAATTGGTTACATCAATAGCGGCGCTATCGCCTGGGCTATTGCCTCCTCCTTTATATTCCTCCGGTGACTGGCCTCCACCGCCAACCCCCGCATTCCTCACAAAATGGAAGCGTCAACATATCGGCTCGGCCTCGCCTGCTGGCCAAGCGGCGACGGGCTGAAGTGGGGAGGAAGGATGACTTTTTATTCCTTTGATGCACCGGTGGCATTGACGCCGCAACCTAACAAGTTCCTGGATGCTGCCGCACGCTTTGAGTCCTGGACAGACTCTTTATAATTTCTTGTCGCTTCCGATCGATTTTTATGCGCCCGCCTCCGAGTAAATGGGCCAGCCAGGGATGTGTCTCCAGAGGAGGCGCGCTGTGATATAAAGACTTAACAGCGTGTTTTGTTTGCCTGTTCCTGCCACTGTGTGTGGTGTGTGTGTGTGTGTGTGTGGTGTGTGTGTTTGTTTGTGTTTTCCTTTGGAGGTGCTGTCTAGCTAATCAGCCCCAAACGCCATGACTTATTGGACCAAGTTTTCATTTGCCTCGTGACATTTCCAAAAGAAGTTCCTTTGAGCCGCACCCGGGTTTAATGTTCCTTTTGGCCCACAGTGAACAGAGAACATTTCTGCGAGTTTGTGCGCTCGCTTATGCTACTTTAGTGTCTTAGTGGCACGGCAAGTTAACCCTCATGCAGTATTTTTAAGCGGCTGCATGAAGGGTATTACGTCCTCGAGGATTGTCCCAAACATGTCCCTCTTCCAATGTGCAACAACTTTTTTCACTTTTCATTTTTTTTCACTTTCAACCCCTCAAAATGTTCAGTGGGAATTGGCCAAGACATAGATATACATCCTATGCAAGATTTCAGCTTCGTGGAGTTATTTTTCACTGTTTTGTCTGTGGTGTCCATTTGTCCAACAGTCCAAAATCGTCCAAAGTGGCCGAAATGTCCAATTTTGGGACAATTACTGCATGGGGGTTAAACATTCAGGAAAAGCCTCTGCGAGACACCGGATCAACATTTTTGAACCGTTTGGACCGGGGATGAGCAACTTAAATGCTGAAGGTGCCCACAATTAATTAATGAAGCGGCCACTCAGAGCGTGGTTGCGACCCCGTTGTCCATCCCTGATTTCGAACAAACTACACCTGTGTTTTTTTTTCCCATGGTCCTAGGACGGGGGTCGGCAACACGCGGCTCCAGAGCCACGTTCGGCTCTTTAGCGACATCTAGTGGCTCCCTGGAGCTTTATAAAAAATGTTTGAAAATGGAAAAAGATTTTGATAGTAGGCTAATGTAGCTCAAATAGATATAGATAACATGTGGTAGCTCCGAAAAAGGAGAGTTGTGGTGTTGGTTTTTTAAAACGTGCACTTTATTTATGCTTTTAACAGTCTCGACAAACACAGACACGTCTGCGTCCGACTCCGTGCCTTCTCTCTTCTCGTTCGACTCGAGAGGCGTTCAAAGACAGCCTCAGAAAAACGGAAATTAATAATCACTTCACTGACACTAAGAAAAGCGAAAATAATGCACCCTTCATTGTAAGTTTTATAGAAGGCTTTTGTTTTTTTTGCGGCTCCAGACATATTTGTTTTTTGGGTTTTTTTTGTCCTACGTTGCTCTTTCAACATTTTCGGTTGCCGACCCCTGGCCTAGGAGGAAACCGAGAGGAGGTTCATTTTCATGCAACTGGTCATTGGGGTCAGTCATTGCATCTGGATGAAACCCATGATGCAAATCACAGACGACAGAAAAAGTGGCATGCCCCAAACTGAGCAGGAAGTTGGCCGTTCCCAATCAGAGCGCCTCGAAATAGTGATGCCCCTCCGCCACTGCAGTGCTTCTCAAACTTTTTACATCAAGTCTCACCCTATATCAATACTGCACTCCAATAATTCTTCACTTCTATGTATTCCACAAAAAGAAATCGAAATTGTTCTCAAACAAAACTTCAACAATAAAATAACTCACCCTGAAAGATGAAATGCAAATAAATATGTTGTACTTAAAAGTTGACTACCGTACAACTGAACCGTACTTAGGCTGGGCTTCTTTCGCGTACCACTAGAGGGAGCCTGCATATAACACGTTGAGAGTCTGCCTTTTTCGCATTCAAGTTAGCTGATCCAAAATCTGGCCCGTCCTTCCTTGGCAGCCCCTGAGACCCTGATGCGGGCTTTGGAGCTACTCAACCACCTGGAGGCCCTGGACGACGACGGCGAACTGACGGGTCTGGGCGCCATGATGGCCGAGTTCCCGCTGGATCCGCAGCTGGCCAAAATGGTCATCACCAGCTGCGAGTTGGGGTGCTCTGACGAGGCACTCTCCATCACCGCCATGCTGTCAGGTCGGTACTTTCTGCCTTTCTGTGACTCCTCCGGTCTCTCTGTGTCTCTGTTGTAACCTCCCGATGACATCACAAGACGACGTCAAGTAGTAAATGATCAAAAATAAACAAATAAAGGTGACTAGCACAAACATTCCCGCAGTCGCGATAATGTAGATGGGGAGTGGGGACCGTACTTTGCCCACCCTTGGGCTAACTTCTCCCTTTGGGCCCATACCAATCTTGTTTAGTCCCGCAGTGCTTCATGCGACCCCCTGAGGCCAAAAAGGTGGCCGACGATGCCAAGATGCGACTGGCCCACCCAGACGGAGACCACCTGACTCTTCTCAACGTCTACCTCGCCTTCCAACAAAGTAAGTCAGTGTGCAGCATCCCCTCTTCTTGATTTTGACCTCTTCATTTTCCCCACTCAGGCCACCGGTCATCGCAGTGGTGCTACGACAACTTTGTCAGCTACCGCTCGCTGATGGCGGCGGACAGCGTGCGCCTGCAGCTGGACCGCATCATGGAGCAATCGGGCTTGCCCCGGCGGACCTGCGACGGGGACGACGTCCACATCCGCCGCATGCTGCTCACTGGTTTCTTCATGCAGGTCGGGGTTATTTTGCATTATAGTTGAAATCGCATTTTTTCTTATTGCTGTTGAGAAACAAATTACAGTCAAACCTCGTTTTTTTCGAAACGTCTCGGTTCTCGACCAATTCGGTTTTCAACCAAAAATTTTGAGTTTTTTATGCCTCGGATGACGACCAAATTTCGTTTCTCAAACAAACTGAGCGCCCTTGAATGCACCATTTGACTCCTCTCGCCTTCCTTACACGAGGAAGTGAAGCTTCCTCAGGTAGAAGAGGAAGTGACGCTTCCTCGTGTTGCTTTCCATTGTGAGCAGACGTGTTCAATAAAAAATTTAATTAAAAAAAAAAAAAGCGGGGATTTGGTTTTCGAACAATTTCTGTTTTCGAACAGCCTTCTGGAACGGATTATGGACGAAAACCGAGGTTTGACTGTATTGTTTTTTATTTGGGATTTTTTTTTCATAATGAAACAAAACCAAACAAGAATGAAGCAATATCACCCGAGTGGGAGTGATGTTGTACTCGCTCGGCCACCCACCCCCCTTCTGCTTTTGCTCCCGGTCTCAATTTGGGCAGGTCGCTCACCTTGAGCGCAGCGGCCACTATTTGACGGTGAAAGACAAGCAGGTGGTCCAGCTGCACCCGTCCAGCGTGCTGGGCCGCAAGCCCGAGTGGCTCCTCTACGGCGAGTATGTGCTCACGGCCAAGAACTACATCCGCACGTGCACCCGCATCCACCCGCAGTGGTGAGTCTTTCCCGCTCGCACGTGATTCTCAACCAGTGTGGAAATTATCCACTTTCACTCAATCGACTCTTAACGATTATTTTAGTCACTCCAAATAATGTATTTTGTTTCATCGATCTATGCGAGTGCCTCATGTTGCCAGATTTACCCAGTAAAAAGTAACACAATCTCTTGGTATGTTTCGCTTTAAAATGGAATCCATACTGTGCTGCAATCCATGTGTGTGTTTTGTTTTTTTAAGTAGGGTTATTGAAGCTGGAAAACACTGCGTCGACAGCACAAATAGTTTTGTTTGTTGCTGAAACAAACTCAAAATTGTTACTGTATTTCCACCTTCAAAAGTTATTTGTTAAGTGCCATGACTGAGTACAGTCAAACCTCGGTTTTCGAACGTCTCTGTTCTCGACCAAATCGGTTTTCGACCAAAAATTTCACGTTTTTTATGCCTCGGATGACAACCGAATTTCATTTCTCGAACAAACTGAGTGCACTTGAATGCGTCACTTGACTCCTCTCGCCTTCCTTACACGAGGAAGTGATGCTTCCTGGGTAAATGAGGGAGTGACGCTTCCTCGTGTAGTGTTCCATTGTGAACAGACGTGTTCAATAAAGATTTTTTTTTTTTTAAAGAGCGTGGGTTCGGTTTTCGAACAAATCGGTTTACAAACACCCTTCTGGAACGGATTATGGTCGAAAACCGAGGTATGACTGTACTATGATCTTAGCAGTCAAGTGTATTTTATTATTCAATAGCTATTAGTTTTGTGGCATGCACAATACGCATGCGTGAGGTAGACACCATGGCTTAGACGTATGTCCTGTTGATTTCTAGTCCAGTCAATTCTTTCTCACTGCTGCCACCCACCTAGTGGTGGTTAACAGCAAGTGCCTCTGGAGGTGAAAGGTGCTGCTCTTTCAAAATACAGTGAAACTCCTCTACACCGAAATCATGTTTGCAGCAAGACATTTTTCACAACAGGGGTTTTTTCACTGTAGCAAATTTGATCTCGGATGTAAACACACACGCACACAAACACACGTACACACAAACGTATGTGTACACGCACACACAATCGTATGTGTACTCTTTAATTTTTATTCCAATAGTGCATAAGTATGAGCACACATTTATTTCACACTTCATATAGTCAGTGTAGAAAGAAAAAAAGGGAAAGAAATTGCGAAATTTACGATCAGCATTCACTGTCACTGACGTCAATTTCTTGGATAATGTCTTTTATTTTGCTTCCTCCGTCTTTCATTTTGATCACTTTTACCCTCTCTTCCAGCGTCAGAGCGCTTCTTGTTTTAGCTTCTTGACATCCAAAGGTCCGTTTTGTAGCCAGTTTAGCAATGCAACGTTCATGCTGCGTCTGAATCGAACAATAACAGATACAGGTCGCTGTTGGATTAAATTTCGTTGTAGTGAATCTCTCGCAAGGCAAGAGCAGAGAAAAATATTTCGTATAACGCAACAGGGTTTTTTTTTTGTCGTATGGGGGGCAGGAGAATGGGAATGGTGTTAATGCATGAAGATTTTTTCACATTAGGGGGTATTTTCACCCATGTAGGTTTCGTTCTAGAGGAGTTTCACTGTAGTGATGTTGCTTTCAAGTCAAAGTCAATATATTAATTGTAATAACTTTTTGTGGCATTTTTTTTTTAGTAATTGTCATCTGAATACTTGACTGGATAACATGTTAAATTTGTCATAACTGGGAAAAAGGCACATTTTGGAGTAACGCGTGACTTTGTAACCTGTCACCGTCATCACAGCCAGCGATATTTCTTGGCATTATTTCACAATGTATGCGATGTGTGTTCAGTATATTCTTTGGCTCTAAAAAAAATTAGCAAATACTGTTTTCGGGTACCTGGCCATGACCAAGTAGCTTCCCCTTGTATCAAAAAGTTTTCGGACTTAACGCTGATGTTCTTTTCGAGGTTGCTGGAAATCGCCCCGCGCTACTACGAGATGAGCAACTTCCCGCCGTGCGAAGCCAAGAGAGAGTTGCAGCGCATCAATGGCGAGCTCTCATCTAAGCAATTGTGAAGAAAAGAAATGCAGCCCATTTGTTGCGAGTCAAGGGAAGGTATCATCGAGATTGGCTTTTATCCAGAACAGTTCCCATCTCATCAGGTCGGTCGATCACGCGTCCGCCTCTCATCTTTTTTTTTTTGAGAGCTGGATTGTTGTCACATTTATTCCTCTCACAAGTAATAAACATGAATTTTGGTATAAAACAACCCCAAGTGTCGGTGTTTTGGTCTAATGGACCCTTTTAACTGTAAGATGCAAGGTAAACATGCAGGCTGGCGACAAAAACGGCAAGAAGACCACACCCGTCTTTTCAATCTAGGCTCCCTCTAGTGGTATGTGACAGAATCACTCCCTAAGACATTTCAGTTGTCTTTAACTTTTAAATTCAATGCGTTCAAATTAAGATGCAATTTGACCCATGATGTGCAATACTTTTAAATGAAATGATTAAGTACATGTTTTGATTGCTCTATAATTAAGCGCAATGTTAATGTTGAAACTGTGAATATAGCGGTAATGGCTTGCAAAACAACTTTGACTCTCTTTTAGCGGGGGTTTTTTTGACGAACAATTAAGCCTTCTATGCTACTGCGTTTTTCAGTTGTTCTTAATGGCACTCTGAGTCAAAAATTGGCCAACCACCGAGATCTATGACGCAACATGCGATCATATCGTGAGTGGGCTACCTTTGTAAGAATGCGAAAGAGCCTTTTTCACATGCTCAACGGGGAGGTTAGCATATATTCGTTTAGCTTTGCATTGCTCCCAAAAAAAGTGGGCGGTGATTCGCCATCAACAAAGCGAAAAAGGGTGAGAGTCATCCCTCCCCGAGTGAAGCCAATAGAAAGGCCATTAGTCGGCGCTGATCTGGAAATTATATGGAATTGATCCTGAGGTAAGAACACTTTTTCAGGCTCGATACTTCCCATTGATTCTGGCTGCTATAATTATAAATGAAAATCGTTACGGAGCCAACTTGTGTTTTGAACTGAGTCTCACACACACACACACACACACACACACACACACACACACACACACACACACACACACACACACAAACCCACTCACAAAAGTGATTTCCTCTCCTTGTAATGGAAAGCATATGAGATGTGTGTGGCTTAAACTTCTTGAACAGCCACTTCATTGGGTACACCTGTCCCCATTTTGACACCCAACAAGCAATCAAGGATCCTTCATGTATACTGTATCCATTTTGCAGACTTATCCACCCATTGATGCTTTCGGCCATGAGCCCGAACTCCCAAGTTACGATTTTTTTTTTCCCAAGTTACAAGATGTCAATTGGGCGGCCTGGTAATCCAGTGGTTAGCACGTCGGCTTCACAGTGCAGAGGTACCGGGTTCGATTCCAGCTCCGGCCTCCCTGTGTGGAGTTTGCATTATTCTCCCCGGGCCTGCGTGGGTTTTCTCCGGGTGCTTCGGTTTCCTCCCACATTCCAAAAACATGCATGGCAGGCTGATTGGATGCTCTAAATTGTCCCAAGGTGTGAGTGTGGGCGTGGATGGTGTGCCCTGCGATTGGCTGGCGACTGATTCAGGGTGTCCCCCGCCTACTGCCCGAAGACAGCTGGGATAGGCTCCAGCACCCCCCGCGACCCTAGTGAGGATCAAGCGGTTCGGAAAATGGATGGATGGATGGAAGATGTCAATTGGTCTATTTCAGGGGTCGGCAACCCAAAATGTTGAAAGAGCCATATCGGACAAAAAACCCCCAAAACAAATATGTCTGGAGCTGCAAAAAAAATAAAAGCCTTCTATAAAACTTACAATGAAGGAAACACATGCTGTATGTATGTATGTATGTAGGAGACTGGACTGTCTCAGAATTGTTTATGTTATTCATTCCTTAGTTGTGTGTTCACAAACGCCCCCATTGAATTTATTTTGTGATTTCCTCGCTTGATTTTTTTTGTTTTGGTGTCTTATTTTCGCTTTTCTTAGTTTCAGTGAAGTGATCATGAATTTCCGTTTTTCTGAGGCTGTCTTTGAACGCCTCTCGAGTCGAACGAGAAGAGAGAAGGCACGGAGTCGGACGCAGACGTGTCTGTGTCTGTCGAGACTGTTAAAAGCATAAATAAAGTCCATCCATCCATTTTCCGAACCGCTTGATCCTCACTAGGGTCGCGGGGGGTGCTGGAGCCTATCCCAGCCGTCTTCGGGCAGTAGGCGGGGGACACCCTGAATCAGTTGCCAGCCAATCGCAGGGCACACAGAGACGAACAACCATCCACGCCCACACTCACACCTAAGGACAATTTAGAGCATCCAATCAGCCTGCCATGCATGTTTTTGGAATGTGGGAGGAAACCGGAGCACCCGGAGAAAACCCACGCAGGCCCAGGGAGAACATGCAAACTCCACACAGGGAGGCCGGAGCTGGAATCGAACCCGGTACCTCTGCACTGTGAAGCCGACGTGCTAACCACTGGACTACCGGGCCGCCCGCATAAATAAAGTGTACGTTTTAAAAAACCAACACCACAGCTCTCCTTTTTCGGAGCTGCAACGTGTATCTATATCTATTTGAGCTATATTAGCCTACTATCAAAATCTTTTTTTCCATTTTCAAACAATTTTATATAACGCTCTGGAGCCGGGTGTTGCCGACCCCCGGTCTATTTTAACTTCGCTTGGTGTCACAAACCAACATTAGACTTTGCCTGCCTTCGCGCCATGATGCTAACTCTACCCAAACCCACAGCGGGCAGGTGGTGTTTCCAAACAGCGTGAACGAGCCGCCCCGCTCCGCATCCACCCCCGGAGTCCGTTCTGGTCGGCCAGTGCCTCATCATCATTTGATGACTGCGGGCAGGAAACTTTTATTGCAGCACACCTCAGCGTTCTGGGAAGTCCATCCACCCACCCGCTATTCCTCCTCTGCCTACTTGTGCTTTTCTTTTGTTTTGTTTTTTCTTTTTCTGCACCGTATTCCAGGCCAGGTGTCTTATCTGCCATCTTGCCGTGCACAGCATAGCCAATCTTTTTGGGGAAGATGGCGACGGGAATGTAACAAATCCATCTGTCCCGGTTTGAATTTGTATGCTAATTTGAAGTAATGGCCCCTCCGGCGAGGGTGCGAGGGAACAATTCCATCACGGCTTGTACAACAGCCGCATCTCAGCGACATCGGCGCGCACGAAGCCCGGGTTAGCCTCGATAGACGGCGAGCTGGCATGCAGGAACGGCCCCGTGGCTTGAGCCCCCAGCGATTTGACCTCATTTATTCCCATGTAGACCGCAACGAACTTTCACCCGGTTCGCCTCATCACACGAGCATCATAGCCTCACCAACGGAACCGCGTATTGTCACCAAAGTGTCTGGGGCCGCTGATTTGATTCACTGAGAAGCTTTCACGCGTGGCCGGGCAGAAAACGAGACAGCTCGGAGAGAGGAAACACAAGATGCATGGATCAAATGAGCTGAGCCGTGTCGTACGCTCGCCACCTTGGCCCTCCCTCGACGCGCTGCAAAAAGCGTATGACACCACTCGGCTATCTTTAAATTAATCTCTACGGCGCGGGAAAGATAACGGCCGATAAGGTGACGCTTACTTTTCTTCCGCTGCCACAGCACACCTATCAACGAAGACCATATATAGTGTACAGTATAGCATACATGCTATAGTATAAAAAATACTAATCGTCACCCATACCGAGTACTGATACCACTTTGTACTTTTCATACGTCCATTGCAATATACACAATGACCGATTACTGTGGACAAAGATCTTTTTCTTTCTTTCTTTCTGACTGTTCTGCTCTCCCCAGCCGCTGGGTTACTCAGTCAGTTCCAAGCACAGTTGAGTCAAACAAGATGAAACTGGAACTTGTTTTGGGACGTTTTATTGTCCCATAAAACCGTCGTATAAAACCGTAACACAAATGATTACAAAAACGCACCGTAGGTACAAAAAAGTTGGAAATTGGTGATTACAGTGATCCCTCGCTCGAACGCGGTTCACTTTCCACGGCTTCACTGTTTCACGGATTTTTTTTGGTGCAGTTTTTTTTAATGCTTTTAACCCTTTAAATCAGAATGCGTCGGCGGGGCCGCGTGTCAACAGTACAGTATTTCCAAAAAGTATTATAGTTATTTGTTGAAAACGTTTGTTTTTTGTTGTTGTAATTGGACCTGAAAACAGGGTTTGGTCTTTGATTTCATTGTATATATAGTTAATTATTGTGTAATAACTGTAAAAAAAATAAAGTTCACTACTTCACGGATTTCACTTATCACTGGTTCTTTTTGGAACGTAACCCCCGCGATAAACAAGGGATTACTGTATAGCTCACTGTGTGACACTGTAGATGCAAATACAAAGTAAGTAAACCAGCTACCTTGCCTCTAGTACATTCAACAGTAAAAATAGACACTCTGGATGTACTGAATAATAACAACAATGTCTTATTTATTCATCTAATATCCAAGCTGCCTTTATCTTTCCCCCCCAAAATTGTGTCCACTCAATCAAAATCTTTTTTAGATGAATACAACATCATGGAGGTTTTCCAGCCAGGTTTTAAAATGCTGCATAGCACAAAGTCAGTCCTGTTATGAGTTTTTAATGACATCCTCCTGGCTAATGACACCGGAGACTACGTCTGCTCTCACCAGCGGTTAGGATACTCAGTCAGTTCAAAGCAGGGTTTTAATAAAACCAGATGAAACCCAAACTTGTTTTTGGATACTAAAAATAATGCAAAGAAATCGTTCTGTTAAGGGCAATTGAGCCAAACGTTACACACACACACACACACACACACACACACACACACACACACGCACGCACACGCTTGCATGCAATATTATCCTGTGTTGAGGTTGACCTGTAGGGGGTGTGTCCAACTGAATGACGTCACAGCTGCAAGGGGACTCCAGCTTCAGTGTGTCTTCATGCACCTTGCCAGTGTGTTCATTTTGCATTTGTGTATTTGACCATCCTGTTCAATAAACGGCTGAAAATGCCTTGACTCTCCTTTTTTTCCTCACTTCACTTGAGCAGATTTGAATCTCATTTGTAACTGAAATGTTGGCTCGAATCACAAAGCAACGTAAATTCGTAACGCAAAAAAAAAAAAATAAATCTAATGAGTTCGGGCACTTGTATGTCAAGATAGTGCCGGATTGCGCAAATGAATTTTTACAGCAATCTCCAAGCCAAAACACCGCCATCAATGTTTGGAAGTATATACCAGAACAACAGGTGGCGCTGTAACCCCAAGACATCAGGTGATTTTAGCCAAACAGAAGCATGAGCTATATTTGTACCAACAAGATTTCATCATTTCGTATCCGTGAACAACAAAGTATTTTTTTAAAGTCAAAGTTCACTTTTTTTCTGACTATGCCTTATTTTTATTCAATTAATTTCACTTTTACATTTGAAATTTTAAAGTAACTAAAACACGCTTAAAAACACGGCCATTTAAAAATAATCACGTTTTGGAAACCATTTTATCCACTCTGGATGCTTCATTATTTTATTTTGTTTTATTTGGGAAATGGGAAGTGGTGTGGTGGTGAGGAGGAGGCACACCATGTGACGGAGGAAGCCGGGGAAGCTCCTCGCTTAGCGTCCGCGCGGTAACCGCCCGCCCGTTGGAAGCGAGGCAGGCCGGCCGGAAGAATCCGACACGTCGCTGCGGTGTCGACCGAACTCCGAGCTCGAGGTTCTACCGGCGAGCAAATGGACGCCGCCCGTGGCCGCCGGAGCGACGACGAGCCAGTCAGTCTCACGTGGGAGAGCCGCTGCGAGCAGGTAGGACACTCCGGCATGATGCCACCTTGTCTGGCGCACACGTGAACATGATCTGGTGATGGAATGGAAGCTCGAAAAGCTTGACAATTAAAAACAACCAAAATAAAACAAAACACTTCTGTTTTCCGTTTTGCTGTGAGACGCACCTGAGCTAATTAGCTTCCTAATTAACACCAGGTATGCTCCTTTTTTTTCATCCATTACACTTTCTCCAACAACTATTTGCTCATTTGAAGAATGGAATGACTATGTAAGGGATAAAAGAGGAATCTGAGGCGAGGTTCCCCTATTTGGGTAACCTGAGTTTTTGTGCGGGGGGGTTCCCTGTTGGCTCATGTGAGAGTAACTTGTTGGTTGCCAGGTTTCACTTTCAACCCTCTTTTGATTGTCAAGTTCTCTTTTTGGGCAAAGTGGCTCACACTGTTGCAGTATTCAAAATAATTTTTTAAAAAAGCATTTTCAGACAAAATGTCTATTTAATATCTTTGAGTGTTCAATGTTTTTTGTTCGTCGAGCAAATCTCACGTGGTTTGAGGGGGCGGGGGCTTGCACTCACTTTGTAATTACAACATGAAAGAGGATTAAAGAAGCACTTAGTGGGTGTCTTAGTGTAACGTCGCAACTATTTAGCAAACAAAAGCATGCAAATGTCTTATTATTGAACGACTTGTTGCACCCATTCTGGGTTTTGTTTTGGGTTACGCTCACTCAACGGATGTATTTTTTATTTTTATTTATTGAATCGAATCGCTCTTGAGCTGCTGTTGTTGACCAAAAGCAACTTCAAACATGCTGTTTACTGTGTCTCAGAATCCTCTGTATATATTAAATTGAAGTGCTTTCATTCCACTCTTGAAATCGCTTTAAAAAGCCACCGCTCAATAACAGAACGGTGGTTTTGTGTTTGGTACACTTTGTAAAGTACACTCAACAGCTCAACAGTAACCTGAGCATTTGTGCCGGGAAGAGGAATCCCATCAGGGATACTAATATCATACATTTGAAGTTGGTCAACACGGCAATGACAAAGCATTTATAAAATGTGTGTGTGTGTGTGTGTGTGTGTGTGTATGTATATATATGTATATGTGTATATATAATATGGGCTGGCGGCCCAATAGTCCAGTGGTTGGCACGTCAACTTCACAGTGCAGAGGTACCAATTCCAGCTCCGGCCTCCCTGCGTGGACTTTGCATGTTCTCCCCGGGCCTGCGTGGGTTTTCTCCGGGTACTCCGGTTTCCTCCCACATTCCAAAGACATGCATGACAGGCTGATTGAACGCTCAAAAATTGTCCCTAGGTGTGAGTGTGAGCGTGGATGGTTGTTCGTCTTTGTGTACCCTGCGATTGGTTGGCAACTGGTTCAGGTTGTCCCCCGCCTACTGCCCAAAGACAGCTGAGATAGGCTCCAGCACCCCCCGCGACCCTTGTGAGGATAAAGCGGATGGGAAAATGGATGGATGAATGTATATGGGCTATTACGCAGTGGCACAGAGTATCAACACTTCTCAACTTTAACCTCTGGCATGTTGGGACTTTCTATGTCATATGGGGACCTCACTAGAGCCCACGGTTCCCTCTCGTTCTATTTCTGTCTCGCACTTTGTGGTACTCGTACAACTCTTTCAGTGTGCGCCTTCATTGACACATATCAAGGACGCCGAAAACATAATCATAACTTAACGCCGCCAACACAAAGGCTGACGTCAAAGAAAAGCATAGCAAAAAATATATATACAGTCAAACCTCAGTTTTCGTCCATAATCGGTTCCAGAAGGCTGTTTGAAAACCGAAATTGTTCGAAAACTGAAACCACACACTTTTTAAAATACAAAAGGTTTACTGAACACGTCTGCTCACAATGGAAAGCAACACGAGGAAGCATAACTTCCTCGTGTAAGGAAGGCGAGAGGAGTCAAATGGTGCATTCAAGTGCGCTCAGTTTGTTCGAGAGCCTAAATTTGTTCGGCATCCGAGGCATAAAAAAAATCTAAATTTTTGGTCGAAAACTGAATTGGTCGAGAACCGAGACGTTCGAAAACCGAGGTTTGACTGTGTATAAATACATTGACGCCAATGCGAGAACCTTAGGAGGCTTTTAATTTGAAATTGGCCAGCGCGGCGGCGTGATGGCTAGCTTGACTTGTTTTTTCGAAATTTCAGCCTGCCTTATCACAGTTTTAAACTCATGTTCAGTCGCTAATTTAGAATGCTACGAAACCGCAAAATAATGACGCGATATCGTAAGATACGGCACGAGTCTTCATATATATTTATATTTTGGGAAAAAAATGGGTACGTTTTTTTTTCCATTTTGGGGATGTATATATGAATGAAGTATTGTGTCCAGTTGCCTTCTTGTGAAAGCAGGTCATCCCTGCGCAACTTTGTTGCTACAGAGCCCCCCCCTCTCCTGTCCCCAAATCTAGCCGGGTGGGTAAATAAATAAATAGGAAGCAAGTAAAGGCAAATGTTGACAGAGGCCGTCCTTGTGGCCACATTAGCCACTCATGCTTGAGCGCCGGCTAAAAAGCCGCTGCATTATTCAGTCTCACACACACACACACACACACACACACACACACACACACGGGCATGAGTGTCTCTGGACTGTATGTGTCTGGCCCCGTGAACACTTTTTGGGGCACACGCCTTCACTTTATGGGCAAAGCGGGACTGCACGATGCCTAATTAGCATCAGCCTCTCTCTTTCTTTCTTGGGGGCTGCTGTCCATGGTGCTGAAAGTTTCAGTCCATACTTCTTTTTTGGTTTTGGTTAGACAACAAAACAAGTCATGCTCTTAGATTATTACATGTCAGAATTTAGGTCAAGGTAGAGCGAGACCACAGATGAAACTGGATGAAAATTTGCCGTCGTGGTCAGAAAAATGGTCACGGTATTACCCGGTATTGTTCATAGAAATTTGTTAAAGGGAGCGATGCAAGTTAAAAAAAAATGTAAGCATTGCTGAAGCAGCCATCCTCAATACGATACCACAATTAAGCAAGTAAAAACTTTCGACATAAAATATATACAGCAAACGAAAAATGATTCACATTTGGGTGAATTTCAAAATAAGAGACAAAAATGCATGAATGATAGCTAAAAGACACAGTAAATCACATTAAAAAACACATGTGTAAAAATACAAGAATATTAAAAAAAATTCCAAAATATGTAAAAAATAAAAAGAGCTAAATTAGCCATCGGAAAGTACTGGAAAACTCAGTTGCAAGCATGTAATTGTCGATAATTGCAGCTGGCTGGTAACAAGGCGGATGATCTTACTTTCACTTGGCCCGCTCTCTGCATCTTTTGTATTCATTCGGTCGGCCTGCGTTGGCACTTGGTGGAGCAGCCATCGATTTGTGTGTGTGTGTGTGTGTGTGCGTGCGTGTGTACACGTGCGCGAGCGTTGACTACCTTCAAGATGGCTGGCAGCACAGATAAGAAAAACGACATTTGGGAAGCCGCATTATCGACTGCGCCATCGGCAAACTTTGGTTCATGGCTTCAGTCCATGCTCGCCCCCCGAGCAGAATACTTTTTTTTTTCCCTTTTACTTTTTTCCTTGCTCATCAATAAGTGTATTCCACACCAGCTGAAAGCCACGCCATACTCTAATGAGAACCGTAGCCAGCGACAAATTGAAGGTACGGGTGGATAATTATCTCAAGATTTTGAGGAAGTGCCGATACTTTGCCGTTGTTAACCTGCTCGCCGTCTGGGTACAACATGTTGATGTCAGCGCTTTTACTTCCTGTCAATGGAGAAAAAAAAAAATTAACGAATGGCTGAAGAATTGAACACCAGGAAGTACAACAATACAACCTTGGGATGCAAGTTTCATCCCGAAAGTGACACCACTCGTATCTCAAATACATTTTCCCTGCTGAGAATAATGTCCGGTACAGCTTCCCACCAAGAAACAAACATTTATGTTGTTGTTGCAATATGGAAAAAATAACAATAATAAATACTGTAATATTGTACAGTATAAAAACAAAAGTCTGGGATTCCCTGCCCCCGCAACCTCAGATAAACGGAAGACAATGCGATTAGGAAAACAAGAGTCAGAATATAAGTGAAATAATTGAACAGTTTGTGCACATTGATTTCATGCTGCAATCCAGTTGAGTGGGCTACTCCTCCTGGTGTGCCAACCTTGGCCACTGGGATGGAGTGCAATGCAGTCACGCAGCCACAAACGAAGAAGAATACTTCTTCTCTGACGACAACTACAATCATTTTTCGTAAAGGAGAAAAAAAATATATGCCTTTGAGCATTGTTATACCGTATTGGCCCGAATATAAGACGGTGTTTTTTGCTTTGAAATAAGACTGAAAAAGTGGGTGTCGTCTTATATTCGGGGTCTAGACATTATACCCATTCATGACGCTAGATGGCGCCAGATATCATTGAGGCGAATGCTGAACTTGACTCCCCAGGCCAAAGTGAACCCCTGTCACGAAGGATAAAAATAGCGGTAGCACGAAGAAAAAAAAATATAAAATAGCGGTAAGAAAGAAAAGAGAAGAAAATAATAGAAGAGAAAACAGGAAATGAAGAAACATAGCAACAATCTGGAGAAAAGTGGGTTGAAGATCGGCCAGGTTAACCGGCAGCTGAGAAGTTATGATGTAATTTACATTTCAAAAGCCAGAAGCCATTCATTTACGAATGTGATTGCACTTTAGTTTACATATTTAAATGTTCAGATATTAAGATTTGAATGAGGCAAAATAACATGCTTTTTCTCTCAAATATATTGTAAGAATCATTTGTTTCAGGTGTACTGTAGTTATTTTCTGTATAAAAATTAATTTGGTGTTCAAAAAGTCTTTTTTCAAAGTTGACTCTTGAAAAGTAGGGATTGTCTGATAATCAGGGCCGTCTTATATTCGGGCCAATACGGTATTATGTCTAAATTTGTCATATCCGTTGCTCAAAACCTGTTGATGCTTTTCACCTGTCAATGGTGTTTTGCATCATTTGTTAGCATGAAGCTAAGGCGCCATTATATAGTGATGGCATTGGAAGTATCCCATTAAAAAAAAGGTCAAATCAGTTCCGAAATGTTTTTTTTTTTTTTTAGGTGGCACTTGAGCAGACTGAAGAGGTCGCTGAGGCTGTGACGCTCGATGAAAATAATGCCGAGGCTTTCTCGCATCCGCTTCCCGTTTGCCTGTGATTATGTGTGAGGAGGCAAAAAAAAGAAAAAAGAAAAAGAGGCTCCTTCTTTTTCCTCGCCACTCAACAATCTGTTGATCCCTGGCGGAATCTTGAGATGAAAGGCGGCGACGGCGTGAAGCATCCTCGCTTTTCTCACCGGGAGGTAAAAAGTACTCCGGCAAAACTTTGACTGGCACAATGAAGCGTTATCAGCGGCGGGCCTTTTTTGATGGTGGCTCGGAAACTATCGCATCGCCTCAACCCAGGCCTTTGACTCCCCCCAGCCCCCTGCCAAGGTGTTCCTTTTGATTACCTCCGCAGCAGATTAATTGCTTTTCTGAACCCCCACCCACCAGACGTCTGCTGGCTGCACCTAATGGATGCCTGCCAGAATAGGGGGGGAAAAACCCTCCAAAACAAAACAAATCTCAATTCCTGACCTTCCTTGCCTTACTTTGCCTCCGTCGTCACGATTAGCAGCATCAGAGATGTTCTCTTAGCTTTTGTGGGAGGATGACGAGCGGATAAGGAGCTTCGTCTTTTCAATTCCCGTTTCGTCGCGAATACGCACTCGCCATTCAGTTCCTTTGAGTGCTGTGCCAAGTCACCTTGTCTGTTTGCGAATGTGTTGGACAAGTTCAGTAGATTAGTGCCATAGAAACGGAATCGTGCACATGACTGCTATTGGGGTCCAAAGGAATTATACCGTATTGGCCCGAATATAAGACGGTGTTTTTTGCATTGAAATAAGACTGAAAAAGTGGGGGTCGTCTTATATTCGGGGTCGAGACATTATACCCATTCATGACGCTAGATGGCGCCAGGTATCATTGAAGCGAATGCTGAACTTGACTCCCCAGGCCAAAGTGAATCCCTGTCACGAAGAATAAAAATAAAAATAGCGGTAGCACAAAGAAGAAAAATATAAAATAGCGGCAGCACGAAGAAGAAAAATATAAAATAGCGGTAAGAAAGAAAAGAGAAGAAAATAATAGAAGGGATAACAGAAAATGGAGAAACGTAGCGACAATCTGGAGAAAAGTGGGTCGAAGATCGGCAGCTGAGAAGAAGTTATGATGTAATTTACATTTCAAAAACCAGAAGCCATTCATTTACGAATGCGATTGCACTTTATATATTTAAATGTTCAGATATTAAGACTTGAATGAGGCAAAATAACATGCTTTTTCTCTCTAATACATTGTTATAATCATTTGTTTCAGATGTACTGTAATTATTTTCTGTATAAAAAATTAGTTTGGTGGTCAAAAAGTCTTTTTTCAAACTTGAGTCTTGAAAAAGGGGGTCGTCTTATAATCAGGGCCGTATTATATTTGGGCCAATACGGTCATTTTTTTTGTCACGGGCCACTTTGGAGTCAGATATCAATGAAGCGAATGCTGAACTTGACTCCCCAGGCCAAAGTGAACCCCTGCCACGAAGAATAAAAATAAAAATAGCGGTAGCATAAAGAAGAAAAATTAAAAATAGCGGTAAGAAGGAAAAGAGAAGAAAATAATAGGAGAGATAATAGAAAATGGAGAAACGTCGTGACAGTCTGGAGAAAAGTGGGTCGAAGATCGGCCAGGTTAACCGGCAGCTGAGGAGAAGTTATGATGTCATTTACATTTCAAAAACCAGAAGCCATTCATTTACGAATGTGATGCCACTTTAGATTTGAATAAGGCAAATTAACATGCTTTTTCTCTCAAATATATTGTTATAATCATTTGTTTCAGATGTACTGTAATTATTAACATTAATTTGGTGTTCAAAGTCTTTTTTCAAACTTGAGTCTTGAAAAAGAGGGGGCCGTCTTATAATCAGGGCCGTCTTGTATTCGGGCCAATGCGCTACTTGATGGTAGAAAAAAAAAAAATTGGGGAGAAAATACACAAATATGAGAAGATCATACAAAACGATTCTGGAATATTTTTTTCTAAGAAATCATCGATGAAACTACAAAAATATTGTTAAAAAAACGCAAAAAATATTTCAAAAGAATCCAAACAATATTTGAAAATTCCGCAAAGTATTGGCTGAAAAATCAAGAAACAATTCGGAAAGAATATACGATGAAATGAATAATATCGCCATGGAAACAGAGCCATCTTGGCCTTGAGTTGTTGCCGGTGAAGCAATTTCATTTTATTTTGCCCAGGCATCTTTTTTTTCTGCTTTCCTTAGAGACATACACGTGTGCATCTCCTCCTCCTTTTCCGCTTTCAGGACATCCTGAAAGCGCGTCCTGAGGGGTTGGGGCGAGGCGGCAGAGGGGGGGGGGGTGGGTGTCAATGATTTATGCTCTCCATTTTGCGAGCAGTCCACCGACAGCCGCCATTTGGGCTCAAATGCTCTCAACGATCAACTGAAGCCGGAGTGGCTTGGTTCAAAGTTCCCGCGGGTGCCGAGAGTCCTTCCAAATGCTCCAAATTGGCTTTTGAAAGATCGGAAAAGTGCATACATTTTGGATCCGGGCTGTTGAAGTACTCAGAAATCCGTGTCTCTCTTTCAAGTGTCTGCGGAGACGATATGTAAAAGGAAGCTCATATTGCAGGGAACCATATTTGGTCACGTGTCCTTGGCACACGAGCAACACAAAAGCCATCGAATGTGTCAAACTTGAATTTCATCCATTTTGAAATCTTCTTCTCCATTGTCGTCGTTTCTTCTTGTTATTGTTGTTTCTTTTCCGACTTGAGTCAAAAGTGAAGTTTAGGCCGCTTAATTGGTTCAGGTACCGCAAAGAGCGCCGCGGGGCTCCTCTCCTACAGACGGCCCAGCCACGTCAAGTGCAAATCAGCATGTGATGAGCGCACCGACTCATCCGCCGGCTCGCCAACAGTGCAGCCAGTGTGGCGTTGATGATTCTGGGCCTCAGAAAAAAAAAAAAAAAAGAAAATAAAACAACAATGGCAAAAAGTTGAGCTAATTGAGCTGGGACGCCCGACGAGGGCTCCTGAAGACCCTCGCTCGCTGGCCATGACCTTTCTTTTCATCCACTGTCGTCTCTGGATGTCTTTATCGCTCTTCAAGTGTTTCTCAATAGAACAAGGAAGCATTCTTTTAAGGGTTCGATATTTCACATAGACAGCAATTTAACGGATTTCATTTGGAACCAAACCTCCTCAAAATGCCGTACGTGAAAATACAGTTTTTCGTTGGACCCAAGTGTTCACCAAACAACACAGGAAAGCGCATTATGCACATTTGGAAGTTTTGATTCAGTGATTCATTCGCCTACCACTAGAGGGAACCAGTGTGCCACACTTTGAAAATCACCCATATAGGTCGTTGATTATAAACCTCTTCAGTAGCGACAATATGTATATTTTTTTATTATTTTTTCTGTTGTTTTTTTTTGTATTTTGCTCGATTGTCGACTGGCTTCCCGTCAATTAGTGGTGTCCAGGTTTTCAAAGCAAACACGGTGAAGCAGCATTTAGCTGTGATGCTGGACTACATTCAAGTTCATTTCTTTCTCTTCATACCTTTTGACCTTTCAGGTTATTTTAGGCATTTAAAAAAATTATTTTCATCATACGGTCTTTTAGTTTGTCTTTCCTTCAAATGTCTTTCAGTTTTTGGTTTGTGTGTTCAAAAGTCATTTTACGAGGCTACTTTTGTCCTGCTTTGCGACTGTTTTCAGCTGTTCTGTTTGGAAGTGTTTTGAGGTGTTGTTGCCTCCACATGTATTTGCCTTCAGTATAAAATGTGCCATACAAATGAAGTTGCTTTTCCTTGCCGATTTGGCATTCAATTCCACTCGATGGCTGCAGGGGGAGCCCCGACACCCGATTATTCCATCTTTCCTCGTGTAAATTCAAAGCGAGACGCCCGTGCGGCGTAGCGTCAGTATGGCGGCGCTCCATGCGACAGCTAAAACGGGCTCCATTGTGTGCATCACGGCCCACTAGCTGACAACAAAAGCAGATTATGTGTTCTATTTGAGGCATATTAAGATGTAACATGCCGCCGGATGGGCCCGGCGCGGCCCGCCATAAAAGCCGCCGGCAAGCTGCTGAGATGGAGACTCTGCGCCGTTTTCCGTCCTTTTAGCTGCACTCGGGGACTGATTACCGAGCGGCTAAGGGCCTTTACCTGGAAAGTCACTTTCACGTCCTGCTCCGCCATTTGTTAGTGTGGCTAATGTCTCATTAAGCCTCGCAGAGGGGGAAACGGTGTGCTCTTTGGGTGAAGGTTACACTCCCAAAAGCTCGAATGATAATCGCCGTGCCACAACAAGGCCAATTTGTGGTGGAGCGTCATTAACCCGTCATATCGTCGCGTTATGTCCACCTCGCCGAAATCGAAGCCAAACCGGGGCGCTCGGGGGAGGGGGTAAGTGCGTGACGCCTTTTGAAAGTACGGAAAAAGGAACGAGCAGAGAGCGGTCTTGGGGCTGGCTGGGAAATTCTACATATTGTGCATGATAATTACAAAGCAATCATAAGCTGTTTTTGGTAAACAAGCCAAAGGCCCGCGCTCTTGGCCTGAGAATAATTAAAAGATGCACGAAACCCCCCCCCCCCCATCCCGAAACGGGCGAGGGGCTGCTTAACACGCGTGCAATTTGGCATTTGCTCTTCTTCCATTTCAGTGAAGGCGATTGCTGTTTTGGGTGCTGGAGCCAAAACATGGATGCCCTCATTCATTTGGGTTCTTTTTTTTTTTTGTGGAACACACAGGAAATGTTCTTAATGCTCACGTTTTCTCTTTTCCGCATGAGACTGGCTGTGTTGGGCATCATGCCCAGTTCAGGCTTTTTGTTCCATCCGATCTTTGTACGTGACATTAGAAAAAAATGGTCACTCGTCACGTGAATGGATTGCATCCGTGAAGTGACACGCATTCGCTGAAGACACACCACACCATGTAAACACAGTGTTTACAGACATCAAGTATGGCCCCTCGTGTAGATCTTCTGGCGAATTTGTCACAATTAAATTTTCTTTTCGCCACTTCTTGCGTTTTTTTTTTTTTTTCTGCCTTTGTCTTCTCGCTCTGTCTGTTGAACAGTTGTGATGCGAGTTAGCTTTGCATGACACACAGGTCAGGTGCGTCCACATACGAATGAAGCCTGGCTTGGATTTGAAATATCGGAATTGTACTGTTCGGATTGAAATGCCAAAAGTCAGATATCCATGTGACATATGCGAACATAGTCGTCGTTCAGGCTGCCGATTGGCTAATGCGGAAAACGGAACCACCTGTTGCTTTGGCACGGAGATTGGGAGTCAGCCAATCGTAATCAATAAGGTCCTTTCCTCCCCGAGCCACTTTGAGTTGAGGGGTCACGGCGTCCTCCCTACCTGATGACTGGCGAGGTTTTTATCACGTGAAGCGCAGACATGGTCACCTTACCCCAGGACTCACTTGAGAGAATGCCATTGGAAATCAATAAGTGCCCTCCCTCTCTCTGCTCTTTAATTGTTTGGGGGGGGTAAAAAAAAGCGCTTCTTGTTAGCGGCGGGGGGTGTTGCATCGTCAGCCAGGACGGCCTGACTTTGATTCGCTTCCTCTTTCGGCACTCATTGTTTGTTGGCACGATTCGGATATGAGAGGCAGCTAGCACAACATTTGCATTGCTCCAAAGGTCAGACGTGGGTCACATGACGTGACTCAAGTCAGATTTCAGTTCAAATCACTCAGCAGTCTTGTGAATGATTTTCAACCTATTCCGCAGAAAACTATTATTCATGATAAAAACATTGCACAATTCATTCATGCCATCGATTTAATGAGCTTTTCGATTTATACGAATTGAGCTTTCGCTTCATTGTTTAGGTAGTCCCATAATTTTACACTATACAATACTCTTACTTCTCTTTCAATGACTTCTGCACCTTTCACATTTTTTCAAATTTCACATTTTTTTCAAACCTTTTTTAAAATGTTTTTGGAACGATATTTTTGTTAGGGCTATACATGATGTAATATTTTTTAAAATATTTTTTTATTCTTCTCTTTCAATGACTTCTGTACCTTTCACATGTTTTCAAATTTCAGATTTTTTTCAAACCTTTTTGGACTATTTTTGTTAGCCCTATACATGATGCAATATTTTTTTTTTAAACTTTTTTTTTTACTCTTGCTTCTCTTTCAATGACTTCTGTACCTTTCACATTTTTCAAATTTCAAATTTTTTTCAAACCTTTTTTAAAAATGTTTTTGGAATGATATTTTCGTGAGCCCAAAACACGATGTAATATATATATTTTTTTTTAACCATCCATCCATTTTCAAACCCGCTTATCCTCACAAGGGTCGCGAGGGATGCTGAACCCTATCTCAGCTATCTCTGGGCAGTAGGCAGGCGACACCCTGAACCGGTTGCCAGCCAATCGCAGGGCACACAGAGACGAACACCCATTCACGCTCACACTCACACCTACGGACAATTCAAATTGTTCAATCAGACTGCCATGCATGTTTTTGGAATATGGGAGGAAATTGGAGTACCCGGAGAAAACCCACGCAAGCCCAGGGAGAACATGCCAAATCCACAATGGAAGGCCGAGGCCAGGAATCGAACCCTGGAGCTCTGGAGCACTGTGAGGCGGACGTGCTAACCAGTCAGCCACCCCGCAATATATTTTTTAAAATAAACCAAATATTTTTTTTCATTGGCCTTCATATTGTAAATAATGGTTAACGTGCTCTCCATGGGCATCGACATTATAAACGGTGATTGTGAATATTTTAGTCAAGCTAACGAACACGCGGACATATACTGAATACAATGAGGCGAATGTCCGAATGCATGTGCGATTGCGCGAGATGCCACGACTTGACTTCCGACTTTATGGAGGATACAAACATGCTGAGAGTCGTCTTATTCTTTCCTGCCGAGCCGTAATGATTGTGAAGCCTTGTTGGTGGCCACTGTTGTTAAAAATACACTCCGAGTGCTTTTTCTTCTCCTGGAGCAAAACAGTGATGTGGCCTCCCCCCCAGGGAAGACTGGCCTTTTCTTAGCACTATCGCCCTGCCTCCTGACAAGGAGAATGTCGGCAGAGCTGTGAAGAGAAAACGAATAAAAGTTTGCCGCACATCTTTTTAATTCTACAAAGTACTGCCATTCAAATCTCCCGTCAAATTTACATATAAAGTGTTCAATCATCACACTTGTGTGCGAGAGAGTTTGCTTTTGTTTTTGAATGGATTGGACCGGCACGGCGTTTAGCGTGCAAGCGGCGCAGATAAGAGCAGGTATAAGCAAATAGTGCAGCTGATTTGTCTCCCTGGCACCTCACAGGATTTACGGCGCGAGTCCGTCGAGCCATCAATCAATCGTGACGCACTCCAAGGACAACTTTGTCTCTTTATGCAATTTGTAAGGCTGTCCAGTCAAATTGATTCCTTAAGCACAAGCCGTCCGCCAAAAAAAGAACATTAACCTCCCGTGTTTGCCGTAAACAAGACAATAAATGATACCACTGCTGCCTGTCAGCGCACCCCGACGACGAAAAAAGAGAAGGGTGACAAACAACAAGATGAACAGTGATCGCAGGAGTGATTGATTAAATGGGATTTAATGGAACACCGTTATCAATGGTTCTGGCATTGTCCTCCATTCTTCACGCCACCAAAACACGCTCGCCTCACGGTTGTAAATTGTTATGGCTTGGCGATCCGCGGTTACCGTGGCAACCACCAGAGCCGCTATTCTACCTTTTTGAAGAGGCCGCTCTGCCGAAACACTTTTAATTTGTGGACGAAACGGCGCAGATTCACACGGAAAGCGAAGCGTTGGTCGCACCCGCATCGGAAATACGGCATTCACATTTGCCCACTCCTCAGCCTCTGGAAAACCACATTTCACTGAAGAAGTACACTCCGGCCAGCTCCTCCGAGGCCTTTTGCCGGTTGGATGTGCCCGGAATGCCTCACCCAGACATCTGAGCTCCTCACCTGAAGATGCAGATCAGCCTTCAGTCGCCATCGTCTCGAAACGACGACAAATAGAAATACAGCCAAACCTCGGTTTTCGTCCATAATCCGTTCCAGAAGGCTGTTCGAAAACTGAAATTGTTCGAAAAAAGAAACCACGCTCTTTTTAAAATAAAAAATGTTTACTGAACATGTCTGTTCACAATGGAAAGCAACACGAGAAAGCGTCGCTTCCTCGTGTAAGGAAGGCGGGAGGAGTCAAATGGTGCATTCAAGTGCGCTCAGTTTGTTCGAGAACTGAAATTTGTTCGTCATCCGAGGCATAAAAAAACTAAATTTTTGGTTGAAAACCGAATTGGTCGAGAACAGAGACGTTCGAAAGCCGAGGTTTGACTGTATTTCTTCAAATGTATCGCTCAAAAGCAAACATTTTACCGGAACACTCCACAATAGCGTGTTTCGCTATGAATTAAAGGTGTGCAAAAGTGTCGCTCACCAATAAAACTTTGATAGGTGGCACGAGGTTTGTGACAACACACAGCCGGGGAAAAAAAAACGAGTTCATTTCAGTTTGATCAGCGCAAGTGTTCGGCGGCAGTGGGGGTGCGGGGGACCCCGTTCCGAGGACTCACTGACAAACGGCGATGCGACGTGTCAGCCTGGCTGCACATTTTGTGCGTGTGATAAGACAAATCTAGAGGGAGGGAGATCCAATATTAGCAACAAGAGCGTTCGCTTTATACAAAAGAGTTCTTTTTGGCTGAGATGTGATTTGGCAGTCGCAGAGCCAAGTGGGAGAGATCAGTTTACAAGTTTCTTTTTCTTTTTTTTTTTTTTTTTTTAAGGCCGTGAACTCACCTGGCTTCGCAAATTCTTAAAAGAAAAATCAAAACCTTGATGCAATAATATGGCTCTAATTTGGATCCTGCCACAAGTTTGCTCTTTGCACCAACTGTCATCTGAGTGATGAAAGTGGACCCGAAAAAGCAGCGAGGCAAATGAAGCAGGGTTTACTGAACAAAGTAGATGAACAAAATCACTTACAGGGGGAACACTGGAAAAACAAAACTCAAAACACAAAGTCCAGAAAATGCTAAGAAACCGAAGTAACAAACAAAAACCCATGACAGAAGAACAAAAAAACATGAGAGCAACACAACGATCCGACCAAGACTGACAGAACCAAGGGAACTAAACACAAGCAAACTGACAAGACAACAAGGAACACGTGGACAAGACACAAAGAGCTGAGGGAGCTGATTGGTTGACACAAGGGACTCGGATGGCACACGTGCGAACAAAACCAAACAAGGCATGAGGAAACAAAACTATGAAACAAAACCAAAAGCAGCCATCTTGTTACCTTTGCTTCCTACGTCCTAGTCGCATAATTTTCCCGCCGGACGCACAGTTCCAAATAATGTGCGTTTCTGGGACGCAAGGAAATTTGTCAGTCAAAACAAAAAAACAAAACGACTACATCTTTTTTTCCAGCAAAGATCGCAGTTTGACAATCGCCGCCATTATTGTTTTGATCTCGCGTTAAGTAATCTCACTTGACGAGATTTCCGTTCTCGCGAGACGAGATTGGCGAGATCGGCAGACGATTGCCAAGTTGTGTAACGTTTAAACAAGTGTTACGAAAGTTTTTTTGCGGAGATATCACAGAGGAAGCAGCTAAAGTTGGATCGTTTTTTTGCGATAATAAGTTGACTTTGAGAAAGCCTTGCATCATTGGAAGCAGAGTAAAAAGAGGAGAATATATGAACTCAAAGACTGAACCATGGGATGATAAAAGAACCTATTTCTCAGCAAATCTTGTATGCCTGAATTCTTTACATTTTTGCAGCAATTGTTTATAAGAAATAAACCTATTATCAATGTATATTGTTGTTGTTTGTATTATTATCATATGCAATTGAATAAGTACATTTCAGAATTCGAAATTTGGGACTCTCTAAATGCATCATAGGACTTTCTGATCAGCGAGTCCCTGAGACTCGCAGGGCTCAAACTGTAAAATTATCACTGCGAATGTAATCTTAACAAAAACAGAATCATGGCAGTACCCTTTCCCTCAGGGGACGAATCCCAGATGTCCCAAAGAGACCTAGTTGTAGCCGCAGGAACAGGGACGTGTGGCGACCACAGGACGTGCGCCGCCAGGACAGGAACAAGCTGTGGCCGCACGATGTGCGCCATTTGAACTGGGATGGGTGGCGACTGTGGAATATGCACTGTTGGAGGCAGGGGGGAACAGTATCAATTGCCTCTGATCCTGCGGAGTCCCTTCTTGGTCGGATCGTTCTGTCACGTGTGCGTGATGCTAGTGGACCCCAAAAAAAAGCAATGGAGGCAGGAGAAGAAGGGTGTACTGAAAAAAACCCAAACCAAAAAAACACTGGAATCAGCTCGCCTCTATCCTGATAGTTTAGGGCAGTGCATCAAGAATGGCCACCGATTTTAAAAACAGAACAAAACAAACGCACCTTCTTTCTCGGCAAACAAGGTTTATTTATTCACTCTCTGGGAGGCAAAGACGGCAGTGCTGACAAACAATCTTATGATGCAGTCTTCATGTCAAGGCCGGATCCCCCCTCCCCTCCACAGCCCCCCCCCCCCCCCCCCCCCCCCCCCCCCCCCTGTCGCCCTTTCCTCTGTCTCCTTCCCATTCTTCCAGCCTGCAGAATGTCTCCGTCACTTGTCACAGTCCCTTTTCCCTAGCCACGGGCCCTGTTGACACAGGAATCCGTCACTCCTCACACGGGACGTGTTGGCGGCCATTACTATTCATGAGGCGGTGTCATCTACTCTGTCACCCCCGTTGTTGGAGGGGGGGGGGAGAGGAGTCTGTCTGCAAGGCTGCCTCCCCACCTCTTTATCAGCCAGGGGTGGCTAATGAGAAGCACCGAGTTAATACCGCCACTGGAACCGCAATGTCTTTAAACCTCTTAATTCATTTAGTGGCTTATAATTGAAACCGGAGGGTGAACTGCACTCTGGACACAGCTCATTGTCTTGCAAGTCCTGGCGGTTCGAACGGTGAAGTTTTTGCGTGACTTTACAAGTGTACTTGCGCTTGAAAATTGTACGAGACGTGAACGATTTTTGGCCAGATGGGCCTGTCAAACCATGTGTCTCCCCTGCACTTAAAGTTGAAAACTGCAGCCTCGGCTAAGGCTAGGGAACCCGCTGGATGTGGCGACGTGTAAATTAAAAACGCCCTGACTTAGGCATCACGCACTCGAGTGTTTAATCAGCATGCAGTGAGCACCGTGGGCTCTAAAAGCGGCAGCTCTTACTCTTGCTCACCACCCTCTCATACTTCATGCATATTTATTGCCACAGCTTTCGTCGGTGTCTTCTGAAGGCGCGTATTGACGGCAAGAGGGCGTCCTCCATCCCTCCACGCAGAGCATACGGCACCTTGAGGCCTTCCCTCGTTTGTTTGAGTCGGCCCCGCGACTCCAACCCCGACTAACCGGGCTACTCGGGCCTATAACGATCAGAGATACCGTATTGGCACGGATATAAGATGGTCCTGATTATAAGACGACCCCCTCTTTTTCAAGACTCAAGTTTGAAAAAAGACTTTTTGAACACCAAATTAATTTTTATACAGAAAATAATTACAGTACATCTGAAACTAATGATTATAACAATATGTTTGAGAGAAAAAGCATGTTACAGTCAAACCTCTGTTTTCGTCCATAATCCGTTCCAGAAGGCTGTTCAAAAACCGAAATTGTTCGAAAACCGAAACCACGCTCTTTTTAAAATAAAAATGTTTACTGAACACGTCTGCTCACAAGGGAAAGCAAGACGAGAAAGCGTCACTCCCTTGTCTACCCGAGGAAGCGTCACTTCCTCGTGTAAGGAAGGCGAGAGGAGTCAAATGGTGCATTCAAGTACGCTCAGTTTGTTCGAGAACCGAAATTTGTTCGTCATCCGAGGCATAAAAAACAAAATTGGACGAGAACTGAGACGTTCGAAAACCGAGGTTTGACTGTATTTTGCCTCATTCAAATCTAAAGTGCAATCACATTCGTAAATGAATGGCTTCTGGTTTTTGAAATGTAAATGACATCATAACTTCTCCTCAGCTGCCGTTTAACCTGGCCGATCTTCGACCCACTTTTCTCCAGATTGTCGCTATGTTTCTCCATTTTCTGTTGTCTCTTCTATTGTTTTATTCTCTTTTGCTTCTTACCACTATTTTTAATTTTTCTTCTTCGTGCTACCGCTATTTTTATTTTTATCCTTCGTGGCAGGGGTTCATTTTGTCCTAGGGAGTCAAGTTCACCATTCCCTTCATTGATATCTGGCGCCATCTAGCGCCATGAATGGTATAATGTCTAGACCCCGAATATAAGACGACCCCTACTTTTTCTGTCTTATTTCAATGCAAAAAACACCATCTTATATTCAGGACAATACGGTAATTCCTCCCGAGCCCGAAATCTAGCTGTAAATATTAAAATGTGCCAGTTGATGATATGTGCCAGAGAACGCCGTTCGTGTGACACCACTCGGCGTCCCTAAAAGCGCACAATTTGCCGGCATAAATTTCCCTCCCTCCAACAAATGCTCATTCATTCCCCCCCATTTGTCACTCCAATCGTTATTTTATAGCATCGCTCTATTAATTGAACTGCTTCTGCCGCACAACAATTCAAGGCCCAATGCATCCATTATGAAGGGCGCGCGCCGGAAACATCGCGGAACGCGCTCACAAATCAGCCTAAGCCGAGAGGGGAACCTCACAGTAATGTGGCGCAATCGCCCTCATCTTTCATTGACAATGGGCTCTTTCTTCAGTCATGCAAAGAAACGTGCTCGGCGTGGGAAGATCGGATTTGCCGTAGGGTGGGACGTTCGACAGAATTCGCTTGGAGTTGTAGTCCGCCGTCGTGGGAAACCCCTGGAGAACCCACGGGGTCAAATTTGGCCCCTATAATTTCTGCTTTTCAAATGCTACCCTTAAATCCCAAAGGGTCAAATTTGGCCCTTATCTTAAATTAGGATTAAGGCATTGAATATTTGAAAAAATATATACAGTGAAACCTCTTTTCGAACGTCTCGATTCGACCATTCGGTTTTCGACCAAAAATTTAGTGTTTTTATGCCTCGGATGACGAACAAATTTCGGTTCTCGAACAAACTGAGCGCACTTGAATGCACCATTTGACTCCTCTCGCCTTCCTTACACGAGGAAGTGACTCTTCCTCTGGTAGACGACAAAGTGTTCAGTAATCATTTTTATTTTAAAAAGAGCGTGGTTTCGGTTTTTGAACAATTTTGGTTTTCGAACAGCCTTCTGGAACGGATTATGGACGAAAACCGAGGTTTGACTGTATTTTGGTGTTCAGTGAACATATAGCAGTCATTTAATGTATAATTCATCATTTTCCAAAGAAGAAAAGGGTTCTTAGGTTCTCCAGGGTTAATTAGGGGGCGACTCAACATCCCTCCGACACTTTGGCAAGACCCTTGGTTGGAAGTTTTAAGATGAGATTTGGTAGATGTGCCACATTTGCGTCATTCTCACGGTAATGACGTCGAGACCAGGACAATACTCTGAAAGGTACGCCTTGGGAACATACGGTGTCCAGCAACTCTCACTAGTGGGTACATTTTCACAGATTTTACTTTGAGTGACAAATATGGTCTGCAAGTCTTATTTTAACGACGAAACATCCCAGGGAAATTTTTGTGTACCACCAAAAACCAGAATGATGACAAGGCATTGAGAGGAAGAGCAACTCAAGAATCAGAATGAAGAACCAAATCTTGGAGCACGATTTATCCGTTGACTGTTCTGAGTGATTTATTATTATTATTTTTTTAATTGATCTGTTCTACTTAGCTGTCCGCTACATTATTTCGCATGTTCACCTGTTGCACTTTCAGATTTGTCTTCGAATGTAAAATGTATTATTATTATTATGATAAATGTACTATGAGCTGGACAGGCTGTGTTTCGGACTGTCTCGCGACACATCTCAAACTCAGGCACGGCCCTTGTTAAATCACCCGCTCCTGCCTTGTTGTCACCGAGTTTTTTTTCCCCGCCCTCCCAAACGAGGCGGCAAACCTTTCGAATAAGACAGATTTATCTTTGATTTCAGTTGTTTGTATTTCTCTGCGACAGAACAGCCGCCGCCTCTTGGTGGCTTTGACATTTTAATTTATCTGTTATCTCCTGGAAGACTTTAGCACTCGTGTGACTCAGCATCGCGGCGTCTTAAAAACAAACAGCATACTCCTGCACCGACGGAGACGGGGAGGGCGCGGGGGGGGGGGGGACGTGATGGCGCGACGTCCAATTTAACTGCCATCTTAATGGAATCTATAATAAACGCAGGGGCACAGTATTGGCGACGAGTCGCATCTTTGGATTGGGGGTGGGGGGGGTGGGGGGGGGACATTAATCACAAAGCCTTGGGATCACCCGACAGTCCAGAACAAAATGCCCAGATGTCATTGGCAATTTTGTGGTAACGTATTCCCTGTGGGTTCTTGACCAGCTCCTCGGTGGCCCCCGATGCCACCGAGAGGTAATCTGCTGTCTGCAGCATCGTGGCCTACCTGCATCCCCCCCCCCCCGTTCAAACCTCCCCTGACTTTAATTTCACGGGCACCTGTTCCTTCATGTGCCCCTGGGCGCAGGCGTCAAATTTTCATGCGGCCCGCACGACTCGCAGTTCTTTCTCCGCGTGAGCATCCTGCCGCTCGGAGAACGCAAGGAGGCGGCTGTTTCGGTTGCGACAACAAAGCAAACGGGCTTTGGATTTCGATGAGGAGATCATCTTGCGGGGGGGGGTGGGGGGTGATGCGGTCGACGTTGACAGAGACTGCTTTTTTGCAGTCACGGGTTGAGCAAATATTAACGGGCAAACCTCAATTTCATACGAATGCAAAGACACAAATGTCAGAGCATTGACAGATAAAAGGACACAAATCAAGTTTGTGTACCGTCCGGATCACCCGATTCCCTGCTGGCTCCGAAGGATCATGACGGACGCCAATTAAGGGATGCTATTTTAGCACGGCCCCACGAACAGACGAGCGGCTTCTGCTTGTCAAATACAAAACGTGGCAGGTTTTTCTGAAAAGCAGTTTGGATCCTGACAACAGGAGGCAGTATGAGCACGGCGGTCTCGGTTGCCACGTCAAACTACTCGTCGGGAGTTGCGGATGCTGCCGGTAATGATGCGGACGACGGGCCGCGGACAGGAAGCGGTGCTGGCTGAAATGAGTAAAAATGACTTTCTCATTACCTCCCTCATTGCTCCTGTAAGTAGTCACAGTTTCCGCACGATTAGGGGAACGAGTTGCCGCCGCGCCGGATCTTGCAAACGCGCGCCGCTTTCACACTTCTCACACACACACACACACACACACAAAAAATCGGCTAACCAACCGTTTTTACCTCCCGCCCAAACATTCCTCGCCAGACAGACTATTAAACGATGGGGTTCTCTCATGCCCCTCCACCCCTCCTCCCCCCATCAACATTTCCATTTTTGCTAATAACCCAAATATTCAGCGACTTCACCGTCATCTTTTTCCTCTGTCCCGCATGCGCCTTTAATAAACAGCGGGCCCATTTTCGTCCCGACAATCCTTTGCGTTTGCACAACGGCACAAAGCCTGAGGGCAAACACATTTGAATAAAATCCACATTTGTTTTGTTTGCAGGTTAATAAGTGGTAAACACGGCTCATTTCTGCCATAGCGAGCGCCTCAATTGGCATTGCTGCTGTTATTATGGCTTGTTTTGACCAACCTTGCATCGTATGACCCTCTCCAAATTAGCCGAAATAAGCTTGACTCACCGGATTGTATTTGCAGCGCACAAGCATTTTCACACCGACTGCTTACAGTGTCAGATGTGTCATGCTCCCGCTTCCTCCAGCCGTGCGGTATTTCTGTCCGCCGTGCCTCGTAAACCCGTAAATAGCTTCTGTTGCTGGAATGCCGAAATACAGTGGAATCAGCCGGTTAAAATTACCCCCGATCGCATTCTGGAAACCCACACACGAGTTCCCAAAATACCTCGCGGCCTTGCGTCACGCCTGGCTGTTTCTATAGGCTTATGTGTGGGGATGGAGTTGAGGTGGCGGCGGGGGGGGGGCAGGACTGACGCCAGTTCTGGTGAGCAAGCAGTTGCCCCAGTGCCAAGATCTTGTAGCGGGGAGGGGGGGGGGGATGTGCCAGCTGATGCCCTGCCATGTCAATAAAAAGCCGGCAACTAAGGTTGAGTCAGCTGAACGGTAACTTGGAAATTCATTTCCTGTAGCACCACATGGACGTTTAAAGTATTTCTAATGCCCAGTTCATCCTGGATTGGGTGTGAATCAGTCCAGTGTACATATCAGTCCACCTCTTTGGATCTGTACGTACGTAGTATTTAGTTTTTAGCTCGTAGAAAAAGAAAAAGAAACCTGCCATGGGACAATGGCTGAAAACTAGCATTTATGCTAAATCCAGCGCATTTATACCGTATTGGCCCGAATATAAGACGGCCCTGATTATAAGACGAAAATGACTTTTTGAACACCAAATTAATTTTTATACAGAAAACAATTACAGTACATCTGAAACAAATGATTATAACAATATATTTGAGACAAAAAGCATCTTGAAGTTTACACCATAACTTCTCCTCAGCTGCCGGTTAACCTGGCCGATCTTCGACCTCCATTTTCTGTTATCTCTTCTATTATTTTCTTCTCTTTTCTTTCTTACCGCTATTTTTTTATTTTTCTTATTCGTGCTACCGCTATTTTTATTTTTATTCTTCGTGACAGGGGTTCGCTTTGGCCTGGGGAGTCAAGTTCAGCATTCGCTTCAATGATATCTGGCGCCATCTAGCGTCGCGAATGGGTATAATGTCTAGACCCCGAATATAAGACGACCCCCACTTTTTCAGTCTTATTTCAATGCAAAAAACACCGTCTTATATTCGGGCCAATACGGTACTCTTGTGTTGATTAACTCATTCAATCCCAGCCATTTTCACTGGAGCAACCCCCTCAATCCCAGCGTTTTACTGGATTTTAACTGATCTTGCAAGGCCCACAGAGTATTTGGTTCTAATGCTATATTAACATGGAACCTACCAAAATAAAGTTTGGGCTCTCTTCTTTCATCTTATTCCATTCTTCAGCAATCGGCATTACAAAATGGCTAAGTTTCATGAAAATGGAGATTCCTGGGCAAAAAACGGAGAAAAAGAGCTTTTTGTAAAAGCATGCATTTCAAGAACGTTTGGCACCACTGCCACCTACTGGTCGCTTTTTTACATGATTTACAATGCAAACGGCTTTTTCTCATTCACAGATTGCATCAGACCCTCCTCCTCTCTGTGATGCAAAAAAACCCGACTTAGACGTTCAAGTACGTCCTTCCTAGGCGGGGCCTAATTTTAAAAAGACATACAAGTACGTCTTATGGAATGAAAGAGTTAATATGCACTGTCCCAATGAAATAAATAAATAAATGCATACATAAATAAATGCTGTGGCTTTTCAAGGCACGGGGTTCACCATCTTTCAACTGTTAGGTGTATTTTACCAACCATTGACCAATAATTGATTGAGGTTACGTCTGTTCCTTCAAAGGTAGATCGTGCTGGGCGCTACCCGCATTAATCTGCATTGTGAGGAAAGCCAAACAAGGCTGACATTTGTCCCGGCCGTCTCCTTGTGTTTGCTACGATGGCATGTATAAATAAAGGCCGCTCTTGTGTTCTTACGCTCGTATGGTCGGATGCTGTTTGGGATTAAGGAATCTCATTTTGCCCCGAGCCTTGCTTGCTTGCTTGCTTTCGGTCGGTCAGCTCATCTGCAGATCTTGCAGCAGATAGACAGCACCATTCTCTGCGCCTCAGCGTTTTTTTGTTTTTTTGTTTTTTTCTTCCCCCTTCTTTTTATTTATGTTTTTTAATGTGCTGCCATTTGCACAAAAAAAAAAAAAAAACGAAAGGGTGGCGGAGGGTTATGCAGGCACACCCGCTGGATCGGAAATCGCTCCGGGGGTTATCGAGCTCATTCCAATCTGTCTGTAGAAGGAAAACCCCGACGCCGTTCCCGTTGTTGCTGAAAGATTTAGAGCGAGTCAGTTGAGGGGGCAACGAGGCAAGGACAGCCTTTGTGCCGGGGAGATGAGTGACAAATGGTCATCAGTGGGTTATGGAGTGTGATGAGGAACAAAGAGGGCGATCAAAGACGAGAGCCTTTTGTGTCTGGTAGCCTCTTTAGCCAAATATGACACTTAATACCGTGGTAAGAGTTGGTTAGATCAAAAAAAACAAAGTCATGCTGGAAATTGGGCTGGGCAATTCATTGAAATTCAGTCGTGATTTCAATTTTGGCTTGATCTTAAAAAACATGACGATGGAAGAAAAAAAGATTGTGCGCGCAAGTTCCTGACGTTGTCAAGGTACCCTGAAGGCACCATATTATGTATGGAGCGAGTGTGTGACGTTCTGTGATTTTGGCTTCCCTGAGTGTGCTTTAATTGTACCCAACTTGGGATTTGGCCATAAAATTAAACGCAAGAATAAAGTGACACATTTTGTATACAGTCAAACCTCGGTTTTCGAACGTCTCAGTTCTCGTACAATTTGGTTTTCGAACAAAAATTTAGAGTTTTTTATGCCTCGGATGACGAACAAATTTCGGTTCTCGGACTAACTGAGTGCACTTGAATGCGTCACTTCACTCCTCTCGGCTTCGCTTCCTCGTGTAGCGTCCATTGTGAGCAGACGAGTTTGTATTGTTCAATAAAGATTTTTTTTTTTAAAAAGCAGTTTGGTGAGAACTACGTAATATCGGACTGTTATTTTTGCATCGTGTATCAGCCCCTAATCATGGCACCAAAGAAAGCAAGTGGAAGTGGTAAACCTGGTGAAGAAAAGAGGAAAATAGTGCGCAAAACTATTGAATTTAAGAAAGATTTGATCGCGAAATATGAGTCAGGTGTGTCTGTGTTGGATGTTCGGATGCAGAAATGCCCCGCTTACTGCCTGATGACAGCTGGGATAGGCGCACGCCCCACGACAGATAGAGAGAGAGATGTTCCTTCAATTTTTATGTTACTATGTTAATGTTAAAATTGGTGAAAATAAAACATATTAGTTTGTTTGTACAGTATTTTACATATTTCCTGCTCTCTTTTTACATGTGTACAGTTTATGGTGTGAAATTGTAAAAAAAAAATAGTTGTTTTCTTGACTTGGAACGGATGACATTTTTTTACATTGATTCCAATGGGAAACCTGGTTTCGGTTTTCGAACAGTCTTCTGGAACGGATTATGTACGAAAACCGAGGTTTGACTGTATATTTAAATACACGGCATGCTTTGTTTGGCAGTTTTGCTTTACAGTAGTTGAATAAACACAAAGTTTTGAAATCAATTATTGCTTTTATCACTCATGATTTCAATAGCAATCAAACATAATCATGATTATTATATTTTCTCATAATCGCCCAGATGCAGATGCAGCTGCAGGTGTCCTGCTCTTTTTTTGTTTTGCCACATTTCACGGATCATACGTAGCTCCCTATGCTCGTGCCAGCACCCTGATGCTATTGCAAAGCTATTATATCATTTGGTTTTTCCTATTCCTGTGAGAACTGGGAGGGGCCTCCTTTTGGTACTGGATGTCCTCCCCCTTTTTTTTTTTTTGTCCCACAATGACAATCTGTCGGGGTTGAGTCACGCAGGCCACCTGCGAACGGCTTCTTCTGTATGCAGACCGTAGAGTTCTGAAATATGAGCTTGTTTTTTTTTTAAAGGGTGATATTTTGGAGTCTTCCAAATGCAGAGCATTGATATTCTGAGTCTTCGGCAAAGATGCTTGATCCATATTGATGAGGAAAGTCAAGTGCCATCCAGCTTTACGTTTCGCAGGTTCCCGGTCTTACGACTGTACTCAATAAGCAATTGGAAATGAAAGGGAAGTTTGACTTTCGGAGCTCTGCCTTGTATACTGTACCCTTCGCTTGGAGAGAAATTCTTAGGCTGGATCGGCCACAGGATTATACTGGCGTGATCATTACTTCCTCTTAGCTGTTTTGATGCATGTCATCCCGTTGCAAATCCTCCTCGTGATAGACGCAAACAAATTAAGGCTCGCTAAAGGTCAGCTAAAGGTGACAGGCGCTCATCATCGGCGCCTCTGCTCCTCGTAGATATGCTTTGAATTGATTTTTTTTTTTTTCCTTTCGCTGCAGGGGAAAAAAAGAAATAAAAAATCCACCTTTCCGAAGAGAAGGTTTGACCGAAGACCAGCCGATCTTGTGTTCGGAAGACATTGACGTAAACATTTCATTGTGTTGTCCCGTTGGGGTTTTTTTTTTTTTGGGACATCTCCATTTTAAAAGTGTGCCTTAAGATATTCGCTTTAAGTGGGAAACTGGTGACACTCGTATGGCACGGTTTGTTTCTGTGTATGTTGTTTGTTGATAGGTTGACATAGAATGGTCATTTTTGTCTCCCAATACAACTGAACTGGAAGAAAACCAGTGCACTACTCTCTGGGCTGTACAGTTAAAATTCGCACTGCAGCAGACCTAAGACAACAACCCCCTTCCAGGTTCTCTCCTAAATAATCTCCTGATAAGAAATAGCACACTTGATGATTAATTATAGCCATTGTGCTTGCGGACTGATGTGCTCCCTCATCACATCCATCTTTAACCCCGCCCCTCCCTTTTCCTCCTCCTTCTGCGGCTCCCGGAGTAGTTTTCACGAGGGACATAAAGGCTAGCCAACTGTAACGCTAAATGAAAGTCGTTCTGTAAGATGCGGCTTTGAAGACGACTTTAAAAAAAAAAAAATCATTAGAAGTGTTCAAAACTAACACAATTAGAGTTAAAGGTGCAAGCGGCGTATTCATGGCGAATCCTCAGTGATCTTATAACTTTTGACGCCATGCTTCGTCCGCGATAAATGTCGTAAGCAACCCCGCCCCCAAAATACAGTGATCCCTCGCTCTAACGCGGTTCACTTTCCACTGTTTCACGGATTTATTTGGTGCAGTTTTTTAATGCTTTTAACCCTTTAAATCAGAACGCGTCGGCGGGGCCGTGTGTCAACAGTACAGTATTTCCAAAAACGATTGTAGTTATTTGTTGAAAACGTTTTTTTTTTTTTTTGTAATTGGGCCTGAAAACAGGTTTTGGTCATTTATTTCATTGTATATATAGTTAATTATTGTGTAATAACTGTAAAAAATAAAATTCACTACTTCATGGATTTCACTTATAACTGGTTCTTTTTGGAACGTAACCCCCGCGATAAACGAGGGATCACTGTATACATTTTAGCACTGTCTATCTGTCGTATTCTCATTTGGACACATTTCTAATGTGGAATTTGTCAATGTACGAGCCCTGGAATTCACCTAAAATGTCCGCTTCAAACCAAAACTTCCTGTTTCAGTTCAGAGACATTTTTGTGCATCCTGTCCTGACACGTCCAGCCAATTATGTTTTTAATGAGCGAAACTGATGTCAGGCTAATTTTCTCAACTTTCGGAGTGAATTTTGTGGAGGGTCGTCTTCGATATCCATTGCGCTCGCATGCAAAGTTACTACATAATGGCGGAGTGGCCAGCCGCTTGATGTATCATGCTGACCTTTGGGACAAGGCGAGGTGAGCAGGAAGGAGTGGAGGGCATTTACGACTTGAAGATCTCCCCCCCCCAAAAAAAAATTGTGAGTGTCCTTTCAAAATGACAGCAGCTCGAATAACCTTCTCCTAGTCAGTGTTTGCTCACACTACCTGATGACTAAAAGGCTGTCACAGCACTGCCAAGGCATCTCAACATATTCACAGAATGGCGGCGAAGGCGGCATAGTTTGGCGGTGTCGTGACAAACCCTTGTTTGGCTTCTCTCCGGGACGCTACACGTTGGGAAGGAAATTACGCGCGCCCCCCAAGTGGGATGACGGGCGCTGTGATCTGTTGCCAGAAAAAAAGACCAAAAAAAAGCAGCACAGCAAACCTTGGGATAGCATCCGCTGAATGATGCTACATTTTCCATATGGGCCTCCACAGTCACTGATGACATTGGTGGCGTTTTGTTTGGTGTTCAGGTTGTACTTTTCAAGCAGCCGTCCAAACGGTGACGCTGACCAAATACGGCTCACCAAAGGGACTTAAGAATCAACTTCACACTCAAAAAGAGAGATTTGAAGATACATTTTTTTTTTTTAAACATGCAGGTGTCCAAAAGCAAACAAGTTGGAGGAGCAGTTCTTTGCCAAAATCCAGGTGCACAGGGAGGCAGGAAATGGAGGTCAGTGGGCGGGCGGGCTTTGCTTTACCGGCGCCGCACTGGCTTCTGTGACAGTTTCCCGCAGTTTGCTTTCTCCAGGGTAGCCTCGAGCTGGCACCACATGAAATGTTACTTTTTTTCGCCGGCTGGCTCGGGAAGTGGGAACGCTGAAATGAAATGTTTATCCCTGGAAGTATTCGTTCTTTCAAAAGCTTTTTCGTGCCCTATTCCTGACAAAGAGTACCGTATTGGCCCGAATATAAGACGGTGTTTTTTGCATTGAAATAAGACTGAAAAAGTAGGGGGTCGTCTTATATTCGGGGTCTAGACATTATACCCTTTCCCGACGCTAGATGGCGCCAGATACCATTGAACGCTGAACTTGACTCCCCAGGCAAAAGCGAATCCCTGTCACGAAGGATAAAAATAGCGGTAGCACGAAGAAGAAAAATAAAATATATAGCGGTAAGAAAGAAAAGAAGAAAATAATAGACGAGATAATGGAAAATGGAGAAACGTAGCGACAATCTGGAGAAAAGTGAAGATTGGCCAGGTTAAGGAGAAATTATGATATAATTTACATTTCAAAAACCAGAAGCCATTCATTTACGAATGTGATTGCACTTTATTTACATATTCAAATGTTCAGATGTTACGATTTGAATGAGATAAACTAACATGCTTTTTCCCTCAAATATATTGTTAGAATCATTTGTTTTAGATGTACTGTAATTATTTTTTGTATAAAAATACTTTTTTTTCAAACTTGACTCTTTAAAAAGAGGGGGTGGTCTTATAATCAGGGCCGTCTTACATTCGGGCCAATACGGTAGTTATGTCAAGGTGCTGATTGTTGCGTCTTGATGATTTGATGAGTTGACAATTCACAGGAAATGATCAGTGGAGAAAAATCACTTTTTTGACACACATATTTGCATGTGAATACTTTTGCCACCTCTGGAAATGTATGGAAATACGACAGGACCCTGAAATCGGATTTTTGAGTCAAAAGTGAAGTGTTCAAGTGACCGCTGATCGAACATGTGACCATCCATCCGCCGCCGCCGCCGCTTGGTATCCATTAATGATGCATGTTTGATTCGGCTCTGCCCCGCTGCCTCCGCTCACCGCACCTGCATCCCCAGCAGATGCTTGATCGGAGATAAGTACGCGGGTCAATGTCTATCTCATCGCGGGGGCCCGGCCCTCGTTTGGCCCGTCGTGTCAATAACTGCCAGGCGACGGCGCTTCCACCTTGATTGACAGCTCTCCGCCGACAAGGTTTATGGGGGTCGGGACCCTCCTCTCTTGTCACCTTCAAGTGGATGTCATTAGCCGGAAGACCTTGGCTGCCCGCGACCGCCGCCGCTATCTGCCGCCGTTTGCTGGAAAGACAACAGAAGGTGATGAATTGTCTTCAACTTCCAGCGAGGAACCGTTTTTGAAGTAATCAACATCAGGCTGGATCAATGGGAGGCTAAGCTACTTTTGCGCGGGGGGTTGCCGAAAGGCCACAGCCGTTGCACTGGATGTCGAGCCAAATCAGGTCATTGACCTTCCGGCTCTATTATCCCATTAACCCGCCCTGCTGGGAGTTAAACGTGTGATTCCCTACCCCTCCCTCCCGCTATGCCCGTGATTCGACATCACGAGTGTCCCTTCCGACAAATGTCTTGGGAGGCTGGACTACGTCTGAAAAGCATGCGAGAGGATCCGCCCCCGTTTTGCAGATGCGTTGATATTTTGGATGACGGCCAAATTTTATGATGACCATTAAGGGGTTCGAGAAATAAACGAGAATGCAAATAGATATGGGATGTGGGGGAGGGAGGGGTGTGGGGGGGCACTTTCGCTATCTCCCCCCTGGCATGCCTGTATGGCTTATCTGGCTCCATTGCGGCAAATGTTTATGTAGAACTTAAGCGCTTGCAGAGGCTCCTATGTGACAGTTCAATTTATGAAGCGATTATGGTGTTGACTGACCCCGAACTGGTCTTTACACAAAGGTGATCTTCACTTTTTTTTTTTTTTTTTTTTCCCGACAGCAAACACGACATCGTGTGCTGAAGTGCTTTCCCACTCCCCCCCGGCCATCCTGTTTGTTTTCACAGCGAGGATCAGTCAATGCCACCGCAGCGACCAATTAGACAGAAACTGTCCGCCCGGTTCTTTCATTCAAATCAACTTTGATCACTTTCCTGTTAATTGGCAGGATGCTCGTGTTGCTGTCGAATTTGTGGTCGGTTCAGTGTGCTCGCTTGAGGGATTTGTCGCGACAAATAATTCAAAGACAACAAAGATGCCGGGGTCTGATGGCGACTCCCCTTCTGTCTTGCTAATTCTCGTCATACTTTTGCATGTCAGATTTGTCTTTGATGAGAGAAACCACCCCAGCGTGTACAAATTAGACCTTGATTTTTTTATTTTTTTATTTCTTCGAATGTATTCTGACGACTTGAATGGATTTGTTTTTACATTTTGCTTCAATTATATTAGATCAATTACCGGGCTTCATAGGTCAAGCCGAAGTTTGGCCGAGTACTCATTTCAAACCAAGGTGAAAATCAGCTGCTTTGACATGCCACGGATTATGCAAATGAAAGTTCTCGTCGTTTTCCACCAAAGGCTTTGTTTCCTAAACCCCCCCCCCCCAAGAAAACAAACCTTTTCGACATCAAACCAAGTTTGCAAAGCCGCAGCAGGATTCCGCTCGAAATGGCTCCCCAACTTGTTCTCCGCACGATACCAGGTGCACGTTTTAAGATAGAGCCTCAACAGCGCACTGAGCAGCGATCCTGGCCACAATAACGGCGTTTTTCAATGGCGCTCTGTGTTGTCGATGGCATTCATATCACACTCAAAAGGGGCGTAAAGGGAGGCAGGGAAAGGGGGCGGTGTCTGACATCGGTTCCAAGCACTTTCCAGCCTTTACATCTGTCTACAAAGCAATGGGGTTGCGAGGCGCACGTCTGGCTTTCTTAGATTAAAATGTGTCAACAAGCTTAACTGCTGGCTTTGAAACTGGACTCCCCTTCAATTTCTATTAACGTTTGCGCAATTACACCCCTTTACATGATAACGCTCGTCTTACTAACACCTGATATGTGGCATTAGTGACGGACATGTTGCTTAATGTTGGCCATGGTTGATCTTCTTTGGGACGTGAGTGGCGGACATTCCCGTGCGCTACTTCTTCCACAGTTTGTTCCGTCATGGGGGGGTAGTGCTCTTGGACATGCTTAAAAGGCTACAGTGGGAACTGTGCTTAAGGCTAGGATAAAATGCAAAGCTTTGGTGGAGGATAAGAAATGGAACAACAAAGAGTGTGAGCAAACTTTCACTAGATTTAAATAGAGTTTACTGGCGAGATGCCCCAAAAACCTTTCCAGGGCTGCATTACTCGAAGGTTGAGGTACAGTTCGGTGCTAGGCTAGCTAGCTAGCAACAAGGTTCGGCTGGCTACTAAACACACTCCAACGTCGTTTCGAAGTCGGCAACCATCACCTCTCTGCAGCGAATAAGCTACATTTCTGACAAATACTGCTCTGACGAAGCGAGAAGTTATGCTAATACCCAAGCTAACCAAAGATCGACACAGATAGCACGTTAAACAAAGGAACTAAGTGCTTGGGTAATCAAGTCCGCTTTTCACAGACGTCGGCTGGAACCGTGTGAAAGCGAGGATATTCAACTAATAGCAGGCAAATTACAGTCAAACCTCGGTTTTCGTCCATAATCCGTTCCAGAAGGCTGTTCGAAAACCGAAATTGTTCGAAAACCGAAACCACGCTCTTTTTAAAATAAAAATGTTTATTGAACACTCTGCTCACAATGGAAAGCAACACGAGGAAGCGTCACTTTCTTGTCTACCCGAGGAAGCGTAACTTCCTCATGTAAGGTAGGCGAGAGGAGTCAAATGGTGCATTCAAGTGCGCTCACTTTGTTTGAAAACCGAAATTTGTTCGTCATCCGAGGCATAAAAAACTCGAAATTTTTGGTCGAAAACCGAATTGGACGAGAACCAAGACGTTCCAAAACAGAGGTTTGACTGTAATATGTTTTTGGACTCAGGAGAGAAAATCTACTAGCTAACCAGAACCAGAAATGAATTGAATTGCAGCTGTGGCGTATGTTAGACAGTAAGAGTGAAACCCAGAAGTTTAAAAGTATTTTTATCATATTTATAATTTATCAACAAGATTATTTGTTTGATTTCACAATTGAGTCCCGAGTTTTGATTTTGACTTTTGCAACATCTGCTCACAAAGTTGCATTGTTTAGATATCTTTAAAAAAAAATCCATTTAGCTTTGCTTCTAAATGAGAAAATAGTTTTCTCGATTCAAAATATGGATTTAAGAAATAAAAAAGTATTGATTGTGTAAAAAAAACAAAAAAAACAATCCTTCATTCGGTCTGTTGTCACATTCTTATTGAGTTTTGACGATGGAACCCATCAAAGATTCACAGACACCGGAACCCTCCCTCCTCAATATAAGGAAATCCGATGCACGCTTGAGGTTAAGCGCATGACATTGACGAGGCCGGATGTTTTTAAACTCGACCCGTCCATCTTTCTCGCTTCACCGCACCGCTCGACCTTCCATTTTGCAGCGTTGTTTTACTGTCAATAGTAAAACCTTGGAAGAGCCACCCGATGATATCGAAGGCGGCGCGCAGCGCCCCTGGTGGACGGTGGGCTTTGAATGTCACCTCCCTCCCTTTTTTTCCACGTCACATGCATATTCAGGTGCCGCCTGACTGTCTCACCTCTCGGTAGCCTCCCATCGCTCACCGGGCCTCTTTTACCTTTTGCTTTGCAGTCACGTTTCATCTCTGCGCATGACTCATTCTGCTCAATAAGCTCCAAAGTAAGCAGATTTGTCCATCCTTGGCTCCCTCCCTCCAACCCCCCCCTTCTACTCCTTAAGAAGGCTATTGTGATTCACAGAGGAAGCCCTTCAGAGCAAATATTCTGTGGGTATTTCATGTATAAACATGACTGACTTTCTAGTGGCAGTGTGTGTGTGGGGGGGGGACATTGGAGGGTTGGGAAAAAAAAATACTTTTAACGATTCAATATCGACAAATGTTCAGATTTGTCGGCCCTCATCTTAATGCCGAGCGCGATAAACAGATTAGCCCGGAGACGGTGGACCTCCGCCGATGCTTAAGGGCCCCCGTCGCAATTCCTTCTGATTTGTTGGGATTTGGCTTGCCAAGCTCCAGAACGGTGATGAAAGGAGTCAGGCCCCCTTGGCATTTCCACAGAAATAAACACATCCAGACTTTCTGCGTATATTTAACTGGATTTGCCATTGTCCGGATTATAACAATCTGATGGATTTTCCTATATGTGAATTAAGCCCCCACCATCTTCCATAATAGCGAGTCATTAGTTCACAATATAATCAAATTTCATCCCATTGTCACGCTGCCTGGTATAATGTACAGTGTGCTGCACTGGGAAATACATATAGAAGAGCTGGAGGACGTTTAGATTGCAATTGATTTTTTTTTCCTCCCCCCTGGGGGGAGGAAAAAAAAATCCCAAATTGTTTCTCGCACATTTGTGAAACGGATTTAGGGCATTGATGTCGAGGACCACTTTGATAAGTAATGAGTTGGCTTTCGTTGAAGGGTGACGCTTTGTCAATGATGTCGCCCCTTTGTTTTTTTTTGAAAAAATGCAGCGGCACATAATGAACACTGGTGTCCGGTGTCTCATTATTATGCAATAATCGTACAGAAACAGCTTGTGACGAGTTTGTATTGTTCGATTAAGAATTGTTTTTAAAAAAGGAGACGTGTTTGGTGAGAACTACGTAATATTGGACTGTTATTTTTGCATCGTGATTCAGCCCCTAATCATGGCACCAAAGAAAGCAAGTGGAAGTGGTGAACCTGGTGAAGAAAAGAGGAAAATAGGGCGCAAAACTATAGAATTTAAGAAAGATTTAATCGCAACATATGAGTCAGGTGTGCGTGTGTCTGTGTTGGCGAAGGAGTTCGGGATGCCGAAATGCCCCACCTACTGCCTGCTGACAGCTGGTAGAGGCGCACGCCCCACGACAGAGAGAGAGATGTTCCTTCAATTTTTATGTTACTATGTTAATGTTAAAATTGGTAATCTCCCATTACATTTGTACAGTTTATGGTGTGAAATTGTAAAAATAAGTGGTTTAAAAAAAGTTGTTTTCTTGACTTGGAACGGATTAAAACATCTTACATTGATTTCAATGGGAAACATGGTTTCGGTTTCCGAACAGTCTTCTGGAACGGATTAAGTACGAAAACCGAGGTTTGACTGTGTATATATATATATATTATATATATATATATATATTCTTCATTTTCCCTTATTTCCCACAAAAAAAAAGGAAAAGGGGAGACTCATAATGGGATTCAGCCAAGGCATTGGATTTTAAATGAAGTCGGCGCCAGGCTTCATAATGTTATTTTAGATTCCCGCGTTCCAACTCCCATCAGCGCCGCGACAGAATCAAATGTGAATATAAGCTGATATAGGGAAATTGGTTTGTAATGTGCTGATGCTTTGGAGACCCTGTGCGCATGCAGGCAAGGAGGAAAAAAAAAAAAAAAAAAACCTGCCGTGGCACACGCCGAGTGATGTTTTAATTACTTGAACTGGAAAGGATGAAAAGTGAAACAGATTAAACTATTTTTTTCCCCCCTCCCGGTATTCATTTTCAATGTTTTAACTCACCGTTTTTTTTGTGTGTCTGGTGGCCAAGCAGCAAAAAAATGGAGAAGTGAGTCATGTACGCTGCGACGTTCCCGGCCCCCGACTTGCTCACCCTGCACGTCTCTCGCCACGCTACCTAATGAAAACGTCCACCGTAAAATTCATTACCCGGCCCTTCGAAGATTTTGCATTTGATGTTGAAAATGTTGCCGCGCTTTGATCACACGCTGCTGAAAACTTCATGTCCCCCCCCCCACACACACACACAAACCACCACCACCACCCCATTTTCTCCCACCCCTCCGTTAACGGCGGCGTCTTGTTAGCTGCTTGTCCGATCACATGGGGGCTATGTAAGTATGAGAGTGGCTCTGGGGATGGCGATGCTGTCCATCCATCGCTTTGATCACAGCGGATTTGTGGTGTAATGTCCTCCAGTGGTCGTCTGAGTGACTTTTCTTGATCCACCACAAATCCGGACGATCATCTGCATGTTAAAATGAATTCTGACCAGCCAGGGCAGGACTCATTTTATCTCAAGTGGAATATCATCAAACAGCGACGAGACAAATACTGTATGTGGCCCCTCTTGTCTCAACTGGGGGTTCCCGTTGAACTTATTGGGTTGGCGGAAACCATTTTCGTCCTCGGGTGTCACACTCCTCTCTTCACTCATGCGGGCACATTTACTGGTCCGTGTTTATTTAGAGTAAAAAGGCAGGACCCCATCTTATTATGGCTCTCTGCTCACCATGCATACCACCACCCTCACTTTCTGTTCAAACGACTGGACCACTCGGCAGCCAATGATAAAACTCACCTCATTCATCCCAGCAGAGGCACCGGGTTCGATTCCAGCTCCGGCCTCCCTGTGAGGAGTTTGCATATTCTCCCCGCGCCTGTGTGGGTTTTCTCCGGGTACTCACAGCAAGCGGCCTGGTGTAGAGTGGTTAGCGCGTCAACCTCACAGTGCAGAGGTCGTGGGTTCGATCCCGGCTCCGGCCTTCCTGTGTGGACTTTGCATGTTCTCCCCGTGCCTGCGTGGGTTTTCTCTGGGTACTCCGGTTTTCTCCCACATTCCAAAAACATGCATGGCAGGCTGAGTGAACACTCAAAAATTGTTCTTAGGTGTGAGTGTGAGCGCGGATGTTTTTTTTTTGTCTCTGTGCCCTGCGATTGGCTGGCAACCGGTTCAGGGTGTCCCCCGCCTACTGCCCGAAGACAGCTGGGATAGGCTCCGGCACCCCCCACGACCCTTGTGAGGATAAAGTGGTTCAGAAAATGGATGGCTGGATGGATAAATAAAAGTTACATTTGGAAAAAAATAATAATAACGGGCGTCGAAGGGAGTGCATGCAGACGCGTTGTTGTTTCAGGTGCGAATGGGCTGTCCGCAAAATTTCACCAACACAGAAGAAGGATCATAACGACGCAAAACATTTCTATTCCCAGGTGTCGCTCCAAGGTGAGGAGGGATTTGTGATGCTTCTTAACACACCTGCGCGGACTCCCTCTTGCCCTTCCATCCCAACTCAGCGCGCACATCAAATAGCTGCGTAATCTATATCTTCAACGTAATTGTGACTGAAACGCTCCGTTAAAGACCGTCGCTTGCTTTGAGCTCAGAGACGAAAATTGCAGGGATTAGAGACGTGTATTTTTGCTCCGCTTCGCTCGAAAACATCACAGTACTGATTTGATTGGAGGTCACCGCTAGCTGCGTTTGGTTGCTTTTCAGTCCCGTTTTAATGTAACGGGGCTGGAGTTGACGCGTTGTTCACAACCGCTGTGACACGCCATCGCCATTATTCCTTATGACACGGACAACTTTCCGGCTAACTGCTTAGTTGAAATCCCTTCTATTTCTCGCCTTGCATAATACACGTTGTCAGCTTTCTGTCAATGCCGCGCTTATGGCTGCCAGTGACGGTAACGAGCCTGCCGCCGCCATGTTTATAAATGTGGCAAAAATTAGCCCCAGCCGAGGAGGGAGGGACTGGAAGGAAACGAGGCGTCACGTCGGAGGCATTCCGCCGAGCCATCCTGCCGTAAAGTGACAAACCGATGCGCTGTAAGGATGAATCATATTACGGATCTCCAGAGTAATCGACATTGCAAAATGGGCAACCTCCGCTGATAGGTACATTCCCCGGGAAACCCGAGTCATAATTGCGGACCTGGGGAGGAATCTTTGATGAACTTCCCGAGGGAAATGGCCGCGGCGCTTTTGCATTGTCGAGCTGAATGTAGTGGAAACAGCTGTCATAATCAAAGCGATACAAACTGTATGGCTTTTTTTTTTTTTTAGTGGATGCGCTCCTGTACGATGCTGAATCTTGCAATGAAATGGCATCGGGCATGTATTGCTGCCGTCGTGAATGTATATACCCTCATTGGGAAGAAAATAGCAAAATTAAACAAGCATTGTATTACCTGAACTGTCGGATAAAATGTTGTTGTTTTTTCCTGAAAAAGCAGGAACAAGAAACTCAGTTCTAGTCCAGTGGTTAGCACGTCGGCTTCACAGTGCAGAGGTACCGGGTTCGATTCCAGCTCCGGCCTCCCTGTGTGGAGTTTGCATGTTCTCCCCGGGCCTGCGTGGGTTTTCTCCAGGTGCTCCGGTTTCCTCCCACATTCCAAAAACATGCATGGCAGGCTGATTGGACACTCTAAAATTTAGAGTGTCCAATCAGCCTGCCATGCACACACTCACACTCACACACACTCACACCTAGGGACAATTTAGAGTCTAAATTGTCCCTAGGTGTGAGTGTGTGCGTGGATGGTTGTTCGTCTCTGTGTGCCCTGCGATTGGCTGGCAACTGATTCAGGGTGTCCCCCGCCTACTGCCCGAAGACAGCTGGGATAGGCTCCAGCACCCCCCGCGACCCTAGTGAGGATCAAGCGGTTCGGAAAATGGATGGATGGATGGATGGAAACTCAGTTCTCCACTAGTCCATACACGGCATTCAGCTTAACCCTTGCAGGGACTGCGGCTACTACAGTGGACAGTTTATCATGTTATCGGGTTACAGGCTGCGTGAAAGAGTTAACATTGGGTTAAGCAGCAAAATCCACCAGTTTGTTTGTCGCTTTGGTTTTTTTTGGGGGGGGGGGTTGTCGCTGTTTTTGCCACTTTTTGTCGACTTAAAATGACATCACAGCTGCCAAGGCTTAGGTAACAAACACTCACGTCTCACCTCTTCTGAAGCTGGACCATAATTTGGTGTTCCGTGAACTCTGAGCAACGGTGATGTCATTTTCAGTTGACAGCAAATGGCAAAATTGCCGCCCCCTGAGATGGTCAGATGTGGCTTTTACTGCTTAACTCATATTTCACAAACACAATATTAATCCGAATGCCGTTTCGAGACAAGTGGGGAACCATAGAACATATTATCATAAAGGACATTTTTGGGTTGTCTTTCCCTTTAATGTTTTCTCGCGCTAATTTTCATTCAAGTATCCCTACGTGTGGTCATTGGCTGGCAATTCAGGGTGTCTACTGCGAAGACAGGCTACCCCCCGCGAAGTGAGGTTTGAACGGCTCCGAAAGGCTAAAAGGTTTGAACGGCGATTTATATTGATCACTGCATCCCCTTCAAAAAATGGCTTGCCTCAGTAAAACCACAATCCCTGTGTTTTAGAAGACACGTCTAACGAAATAAGCTATCAACCAAACGATTAGCATTCAGATCTAAGATGAATATTTACATTCCGGTTTAGCTTAAATCTTATTTAACACATTTACCACTTGAGAAATGAAGGCCTCCACTCAGATAAATGCCTGGTACCTGAACAAGTTGTGTTACATGACTGCTTGTTAGGCTTCGATCTATTTCTTTTCAGTTCTCCGAAAAATGATTATTTACCGTATTGGCCCGAATATAAGACGGCCCTGATTAGAAAATCAAATCTAAAGTGCAATCACATTCGTAAATGAATGGCTTCTGGTTTTTGAAATGTAAATGACATCATAACTTCTCCTCAGCTGCCGGTTAACCTGGCCGATCTTTGACCTATTTTTCTCCAGATTGTCACTATGTTTTTCTGTTATCTCTTCTGTTATTTTCTTCTCTTTTCCTTCTTACCGCTATTTTTTATTTTTCTTCTTCATGCTACCGCTATTTTTATTTTTATTCTTCGTGGCAGGGGTTCACTTTGGCCTGGGGAGTCAAGTTCAGCATTCGCTTCAATGATATCTGGCGCCATCTAGCGTCGTGAATGGGTATGATTTCTAGACCCCGAATATAAGACGACCCCCACTTTTTCAGTCTTATTTCAATGCAAAAAACACCGTCTTATATCCGGGCCAATACGGTACTAAATTACTGTATCTTTGGTAATCTATCCATGCCAGCAACATATCGTGACAGACAATTGGTAAAAGACCATGCGTGCTCAACATGAGCAAGCATGAGGTGACGGAGGCACGGAAAAACGTCTGCCGTCTTTTTTGGCTGCATCTTTACAAGAATGTGCTTCTCCAATTATTGGCAAGGAAAAGAAAGACGATCATCTCAGAGCGAGATCAGACTTGAGAGACAAGAATGTGGAGTGCAAAAACCCGTCTTGCAGTTCAACTTGGAACCGTGCTGAGTGTGAGAAGAACCAACGAATCTGCAACAAATTAGATTGCAGAAGTGTGAGCAAAAAAAAAGACCAAAAAAAAATTACAGTTGTCCATCAATGTCTGACACTCGGATATTCAAATAATTAACTTCTCTTCCACTAGAACGTACTATTAACCTTTTGCAATTGACACCACAGCATTAGACTTTTTTCTGTTGGTGGTGGTCACGAGATTTTGTAAAGTTAAATATGCAACTTGGCTCAGTTAAGGATGGGTAGCAAAAAATAAATAAATAAATAAATTACTTGAATGACTTTTCACCGATCACGTGTCTTCCTGATGGGGAATCGGGATCTCATCAGGCGAGGTCGCAAACGAGACAGCGTTTTCTTTACCTCGTCATCTATTTCAATCACCGCAGGCAACTTTTGGAGGAATTTTATTTTCCACGTAGCGGCGGCGGCGGCGGCGAATGCTTGACCCTCATCAGCGCAGTCATGGAAACGCGTCGACAATCAGCTTTCTCCTTCCTGCGCATTTTAGCCATCAAAAGAACGTTTGCCGCTCCACTGTCCCAAGTCAAGGGAACATAAACGGGGAATTTGCTTTGTACTTGGCGCAAACACTTCATGCGATGATCACTTGCTACAATTCCAGGAGGGTCCAACGCACACACTTTTCGTAGCCATCCTTGGTAAATGCGCCATGGGTAATTATAGCGGGGAGCCATGTCTTACTGGACCTGTCAAGAAGCATAATTGCCAGAGGGACGGTGGGCTATCGAGAGGCAAATCACACCACAACGATGACAGTGTCTGATTAGAAAGGAAGCGCTTCGAAGATGGAGGTGTTCGCCCAACCCCTTTTTTCTGGATGCGGAAAATCCGCCATTCCATCATGAACATGAAGTGCCGCGTCTTTTTTTTTTTTTTTTTTTTTCTCTCCACAGGATGCAAATGCCAAGAGTGTTTAGTCAGGAGGGATATCATAGGGCACTTGTCTGGGCTTTGAGCGGCAACATCATTACCTGTAACTCATCAAACACCAAAAAAAAAAAAAAAAAAAAAAAGAGAACCCCCCCCCCCCCATCTTGTTAGAGGAAATTACCACGGGTAAACGTTTGCACTCGAGTACTCACTCATCTTTGCTGTCATCAATGGCCCATTTCTGTGCCAGAAGCTCGTGCAAGGGAGGTTTTGTGTGTGTGTGCGTGCGTGCGTGCGTGCGTGCGTGCATGTGTGTGCGTGTGTGTGTGTGTGTGTGTGTGTGTGTGTGTGTGTGCGCGCGCGTGAAATTGAACTTGAGCCAAAGAAAATGGGATTTTAATTTCTTCGAAAAGCCCATCTGTTTGTGCGCATGGCAAGGGAAAGCGCGGCAAAAATAAATAAATAAATAAATAAAGAGATGAATAAATAAATATAGGAAGCAAGCTGGACCGTAAACTTACTCCGTCGCTCGGAGATTGTTTGCGAAATTACACGTCGTAATGTCATCAAGAAATCAATGGGGACCACAAAAGGTAATCATAGCGGTACAGTTGGCAAAGGCGCGGCCAAATTGCCACTCGGCTTTCCCCCACCGGCACGTAATTGTACTGGACAATCTGAATCGTGTCTATTTACATACCTGCTAGCGCCGAGCTAATTGCATTTTCAAAGCGTTATTGTGCCACGCCGCTAAATATTGATTGAATGCTAAACATCTGCGGGTGTCAGCACGTCAAGCCAATTTGATTTAAATAGCCGTGGCGTTGAGGCGTTGGGTGTGCGCTAACCTCTCCTGTCAGCAGCAGGGGCCCCGTTGGAATATGGAAGCGGCTGCGTGCTTAGCCTGGGAACCCGTCGCAATATCTCAATCGAACGATTCTGAAAATGAGCTTAATTGAAAGTGGCACGTAATTGGTGGGCGTTAACGTAGCATGAAATTTGTCTTCAGCGACCCCGGTGCCACATTATCTCCAAATATCACCGCCGCTAATAGAGTCAACATTTACACTCGCGTTGGTGTGCACATTTTATGTGTCTCTATTCCTTTCTAAAATAGTCAAGACTAAAAAAAAAAAAAAAAAAAATAGTTGACTGAACTGTATTTCACCAACTCCACCACTAGGTAGAGCATCTTCACTTGAACTGCGATTTCATTCACCACCTTTTACGTTATCCGCATTCTCCGTGAATGCATCGGCTTCCGACGTCGTATCAGAGGCATGTAACAGGTGGAAAGCCGCCAGCCGCCGCCAGAGTGTCAAGTTCAGCATGAAAGACTCATGAGATCTGAATGTGCGACGCCGTTGCGCCTGTCTGAATGCAGACAGGGCCATATCCAAACCTCCCACTTGCTTGAAACACATTTGAACAAACTGAAGCACACTTTTTAAGTATTCCTTAGCACCTGTTCTTAGAAGAAAACTGCGGCTGTCATAGTTCCCCAAATAAGAGGAAAAGTGCGCAGGTTGAAGTTTACTGTAAAACTGACACATCCAGTTCAGCAAACGAGGAACTTGAACACCAACATGTTCAACCACACCATGTAGTCCAATAAAAGTCAGCTAGCTTAAAGATGACATATAATGTGAACATCTATGAGAGCGAACGAAAATTAGCATAGATGTCCTGATAGCTAGCATGTCGCGGCACGTGTTAAACTCCTGACGGCGCGCAATGCTACATTCCGCTAAATACCGTATCGGCCCGAATATAAGACGACCCTGATTATAAGACGACCCCCTCTTTTTCAAGCCTCAAGTTTAAAAAAAGACTTTTTGAACACCAAATTAATTTTTATACAGAAAATAATTACAGTACATCTGAAATAAATGATTTTAACAATATATTTGAGAGAAAAAGCATGTTATTATGCCTCATTCAAATCTTAATATCTGAACATTTAAATATGTAAACTAAAGTGCAATCACATTCGTAAATGGATGGCTTCTGGTTTTTGAAATGTAAATAAACCAATCTAGTGTGATAAAACAAAAAACATTGCAAGAACTGAATTTTCTTCTTCGTGCTACCGCTATTTTGATTTTCGTTTTCGTGACAGGGGTTCGCTTTGGCCTGGGGGGTCAAGTTCAGCATTCGCTTCAATGATATCTGGCGCCATCTAGCGTCGTGAACGGGTATAATGTCTAGACCCCGAATATAAGACGACCCCCACTTTTTCAGTCTTATTTCAATGCAAAAAACACCGTCTTATATTCGGGCCAAAACGGTACTATAAACCCCCATAAAGAACCACTGCTTTAAAAAAAGAAAAAATGAACAAAAAACAGAGGCGCAAACAATCAATCGTGATACACATTCACCGTCCAGCACCACTCTATGGTTAGCATCGTGATGTTATAAGCTTGGTTATTTTCTGCCCCCTTCATGCCAGCTTATTACCAAACACACTTGTCGGTGTTCTCAACAAACATCATACTGTCACACATGGCCGCCGATAATTGTCAGCGCCACAAAGCATCGGGCTCGCTGTCGAAAAGTCGCAGCTGGCGCCTGCCGCACGGAAGAAAGCGTTGCGTTTGTAGCTATCGCGGGAAGCCAAGCATCTCTGATTGAATTCTCCGAATGGTCTGTTTTTCATATGCCGCCGTTTTTGAACAGATGTGTTTGGCGCTGATAAGAGCCAAAGCGTGGATGTATACACGCGCGACACCCGCTGCTCTTCCCTCAGCCCTCTGCCGCTTTCTCGCTCTCACAACAGGTAGCTCGCACCGCTCCAGCCTTTTTGAAATGGAAACTTCCCTGTGAAGTCTCTCGAGGCCTTGCTCTGCTTTCGAGATAATCAAGTCATACACAAGACGCTCCCCTCGCTGGAAATGTTGTAATGCACGGGGCCTAATAGAACTATAGACGCTATGCGTTCTGCCAACTTGGGTTAGAATTTGTGTGTTGCTGACGGAGCGTCACCATGGCTTTATTGAATCAGGATGGCGCTACAAAGAGCCTTGAATCTTTGGTGACTACAGGTGAAACTCCTCTCCAACGAAACCTACATGGGCGAAAATACCCCCTCGTGTGAAAAAAATCTTTATGCATTAAAACACCATTCCCACTTTCCTGCCCCCCATACAATGAAAAAAAAACCCTGTTGCGTGATACGAAATATTTTTCTCTGCTCTTGCCTCGCGACGAGATTCACTACAATGAAATCTAATCCAACAGCGAATCTCTACTGCTTCGTTTGGAAACGGCAACAACAACCACTACACTGGTTTAGACATGCGCAGTAGTCCAGGAAGTATTTGTTATTGTTAGTTTCAGACGCAGCAAGAACGTTGCATGCTAAAATGGCTACAAAACGGAGCTTTAAATGTCAAGCAGCTAAAACAAGAAGAGCTCTGCCGCTGGAAGAGAGGGTAAAAGTGATCAAAATGAAAGAGGGAGGAAGCAAAATAAAAGACATTATCCAAGAAATTGATGTAAGTGAAAGTGAATGCTGATCATACATTTCTTTATCTTTTTTTCCTTCTACACTGACTATATGACGTGTGAAATAAGTGTATGCTAATACATATGCACTATTGAATAAAAATAAAGAGTACACATATGTTTGTTTGTGTGTGTGTGTTTATGTTTACATCTGAGATAAAAATTGCGACAGTGAAAACCCCCCTGGTTGTGAAAAATGTCTTGCTGTAGTCATGATTTCATTGTAGAGGAGTTTCACTGTATTTTGAAAGACCATTTTTGTGCACCCATTTGGCATGGTCATATGTTAAAGGGGCCATATTAACCTATTCTAAGCTTTCCATAGTTAGTGGTAGCAACATATTTTATCACCTCTGGCACAATAGTGATCTAATTTCTTGTGAGATATGAGTTTCTTTGGTGGCTATTTTTCAAACGTGGAACTAAGATGACTGGTTCACTCAAACCCCGCCTCCCCTCGTGTGGCTGCCGCACCCCTTTCATCAACCTTTAGCTGTTATTCATTTGGACTCCCCTCAACGGCTTGTCGTCTTCACTTTACGGCAACGCTAGCCGGTCGGCGGCTGCCCGAAGTCGCCATCCCCAAGGCGGGCGCCGCAAGTGTTGACGTGTGAAAGGAACTACTTCTCCTCCACTCTGGTGCAGAAGTAGAAGTGTATCACTGGTGGATTCTCTGCGAAAAGTGGGCGTGTGCTTAGTCCGCAGGGGCGTGGCTCCTCACTTTGTGACGTTGGAAAGTGAGGACCCAGTCGTTCACTTGGATTGGGTGTTGCTCAGAGATGGGTGAATAGAAAAAACAAAATGGACTTGTTTTTTTTGTGAGTAATTAGCATTTTAATATGGCTAAAAGCTAAAAAAAAAAGTTGATTTAGCATGTTATGACCCCTTTAAAAAGGTTATGAGCCCAACACATCCCAAGTGTGTGTATTCATAGATTTTCTGTGTTTCGATACGTTCTTATTTAACTGTCTTTCACACACTGTGTGACTTCCTAATGACTGATTAAACTTTCAAATTGAGTACAACATGCCAACAATTCAGGAGATGGAATGATGTGTTCTGGTGAGACTGAATTTGTGTGTGTGTGTGTGTGTATGTGTGTGTGTGTGTGGAGGGCGGGGGTCTGGTGCAAAAATGCCATTGAATTCGATGAAAACTGTGTAACTTGATAATTTCTCATATCTCCTCGACCCTTTCCTTGGGTCTGCCACTCTGCTAATCCTTTGTCAGGTCGGCTGGCAAATTGACATGTCAACATTTCTGAGACATTTCAAACGGTGTCACTTTGCCCTAAAAAGTCACCTGAAGTAGCTCAAAGCGAACATTATTTATGGACGAGGAACAGGATAGGTCATGGACTTAAGTCATTGAATGTTTTTTTTCTGAATTTATGTGTTATGGAGAGTTGTATTAACGTTCGAAGTGCTCTTTCAAATGATTAATGTTCTTTTTTTTTTTGGTAGAAAATCCCACAATAACGGCCACTTGTCGCATTGATCCCGGTTGCCTGAAAAGAAGCTTGGCTCACCGTCATTTTGACACCACTATCGGTTATTCGGGTCGTGCGGGCGTGTCCGTCGTCGCCTCCTCTCCGAGGTTGCTGCCTTAATTAAGGTGGGGAAACGACGTGCCATTCATTTGACGGCGTACAGTAAGTATTTGCCTTGGTGGAGGTACATGCGGGACGCTTCAATGCTGTGACAAGCATTTTGGAATACGGCATCGTCTGTGTTTGTTTTGGAAGCAGCAGAGCCGTTAAAAAAAAAAAAAAGTGTATGTGTGTGTGAGTGTGTGTGTGTGTGTGTGTAGGAGGATGCCGGGATTATTATGCAGGCTGCTATGCATCTCGGTTCAGGCAGCATCATTTTCTGCCGTATTGTTGGCCTAAGCTTTATTGTTCGGCTCACAGTGGAACCTGAGAAGTGCAAAATGCCGCTTTAGAAGTACCTCTCCAACTCTTTACACACTTGGGTTACTTGTAATCCATATCGGCTGATTTTCTGGGTTGTGGCGTTAGATTTTGGAAGACTGGCATCGATCTTGGAAATGCAATGTTTGGGTCACGGACTCGAGGAAATGGCGCCAGACTCAATCAGTCCGAGCAGAACTTCCGACCAAGTTGCGCTCTCACTTTTCTTCATCACAGAACAATCCTTGCTCCCTTCTTCACCTCATTTCCTGCACCTCCCTCATTTCATCACCAGCATTCCCCAAGAGTCATTTCTGTCTTTTTGCTTTATTTCCACCTCGGCGAGGTTTTTTTTTTTTTTTGGCCTCGGTTTGGATCGCCTTTTCATTTCCGTGGACACCTCCGATTTCCAGCAGAGTTCCGGTAGAACTGAAGTCCCAATCCAGAACCTCACGTGGTCTTGGCATCTAGCAAAAAGGGTTTTGGAAAGAGTCACCACTCTTCTTTTTGTTCTGCTTTGTTTGTTTCCTTTTTGGGGGTAAATCATCTTCATTCTCTCCCAGTTGTCCGCCGTCCACCTTGAACCTCTTTCAACACATCTTTATACAGTGGTACAGTCAAACCTCGGTTTTGGAACGTCTCGGTTCTCGTCCAATTCGGTTTTCAACCAAAGTTATTTATACCTCGGTTGACGAACAAATTTCGGTTCTCCAACAAACTGAGCGCACTTGAATGCACCATTTGACTCCTCTGGCCTTCCTTACACGAGGAAGTGACGCTTCCTCGTGTTGCTTTCCATTGTGAGCAGACGTGTTCAATAAACATTTTCATTTTAAAAAGAGCGTGGTTTCGGTTTTCGAACAATTTCGGTTTTCGAACAGCCTTCTGGAACGGATTATGGACGAAAACCGAGGTTTGACTGTACTTACAAAATTAATCGTGGAAGAAATGTATTAACTAGAAATTTTGTTAGTAGAGACGCGTTTTCTATGTAAATGCCCTAATCCGTTCCAATGCATCAAAATATATAGCAAATACATGTTACAAATTAGATTATTGCAGAATAAATGAGAGCTGTGCATAATGTAAAAAACAAAGAATCGAGTAACGAATAAAAATGATGGTCATTCAACTTTTAACTGCATCCTCATCGTTTTTTGCTCTCTTTAGTTCATGCTCGCTCTCAGAAGTGGTTTTTGCCTGGCGTTTTGTAATTAAATGATCCAAGGATGTTTGCTTTTGCCGGCTTTTAACAATCTTTCGAAAATGTCCAAGGTAAACATCAGCACCGTGAGCGATCGCCCCACTGGTGAATACCTTTTCTGGGGATTCGCATTTACGCAAAACTATCAGAACGCCTCGTGGCCCGAGGGGCGAATGACGAGGATGCTGCATATACACCATATCTATCTATTCATCTATTTACACGCATAGACACGTACGGTAGAGGTTCCTCTTAGCCAATGGGATGCCAGGATGATGCTCAGTAATAGCCAATGGTAGAGCAGCTATAAGTATGTTGCGTTCAGGGAACTCTGAACTGCGAGTTGCAGCCCATACTGTATTTTTACCTTTCGTATCTTGAAATTTCTTTCGTAACAAGAGGCAATATTTTCCTGTTGAGACGTTTCGTAACTTGAAAATTTCAGATGAAGAGACGTTCTTAAGTAGAGGTACCACTGTATCGCCTTTTTGCCTCCACATCTACCAATACTGTCTATTCATCTCAATCCAGCCTCTCTCGCTTTGTCTTCACGCTTTCCAGTCGGTGCCGCCCCTCTGACGGTCTCATTGCTGTCCATCCTCATCACCCCCAAAGACAATCTCAGCAGGCTGAACTCTTGACACCTCCAGCCCCGTCACCTGTCCTCTGGCCATTCCTTCCGACACCCAAGCATCCACCGCGGGCGGTCTTTACGACCACTCCATAAAACTCTCCCTTCACTTGAACTTGCGCTCTTCTGTCACAGATCACCCCTGACCTTTCCTCCCCCACCGCTCCATACTCGCCCGCGCTTGCTTCCTCACGCATCTTTCCGCACTCCCCCCACTGCAGTGCAGGTGTCTAATATATGCTGATGGTGCGCTCGTTGAGCAAAACTGGATAGGTGACCTCACAAGCAGCTGTTTTTCCGCTGCGGAATGACAGTCGTTCGGATCGTCGCATCCCATCATCGGGTCGCACTGCACCATTGCTGGCATTTAATGTACGGCGTGTCGTGGATCATTTTCTCCTCTGGAAGGCCATTGTTTATTTTACCGCACGTTGGGCTCCGGCAGCCCGAGCGGTCGATGCTTCTCGGGGGGGGGGGGGTTATTTGGTCATCTGGGGGGTGTACGCAACGTCGCATTTAGCATGTTGACTGATGTTGCGTCTTCCGATCAAAGAAGACAAAACGAAGTGTCGGCTGCCGGCTGGGATTTTTTTTTTTTTTTTGCTAATACTCTTCAATATTCATATGGCTTTAATCACCCCAGCCGCACGCTGCTAAATATTAATGCCGTGCAACTCTGAGCCATGTCACTTTATCAGTTCGATAGCATCATCAACTGTAGCAGATGACGGGTCGCGGGCTTCGCCGAACCGAGCGGAATGCGCGCGGGCTTTTTGTCGAGGGAGTCGCCGTCTTCAGGGCACCCGCCGATCCTTCCTCCTGTCGGGCCAAATTGAATCGGCCCCGGAGTGTGTTTTCCTTAATTTCTCCAAACACCGAGGAGGCAGCTTGCCATTATCACGCTGGGAAACATTTGTCGTCGCTTGATTACGCTAATGGGGGAGAAGCGCGCATGAATATGAAACGTTATTGAAATTAGACTTAATTGCTGATGGCATCGCAGGTTAATTTGTATTCCCACGGTTTGAAACGTGTTGTTTTGTGCGTGGAGATACATTTCATCCACGTACAGTAAAGCGTCGTCAATGATGAATACGGCCTTCTGCCCAAACGGACAGCGGGAAAGGCCGCCGAAAAGCACGTCCGGCCACTTCGCCGAGGGGATAGCGATTAAAAAGCACTTCAGCGCGGTGACGACGACAAGCCAGATTAGATTTCCCTTTCTGTAGCAACAAGAAGACAACAGCGGTCTATTTATATATCAAGCTGCTTCTTGATCACTCCATCTTACTGATCCGCGCGTTTGTCTTTGGCGTTTTAATTATTGATGCTGATTCGTCTCACTTCCCGCCATTAAACACTTGCCCTTAATCATGAAATGCAATTTACTCGGGGGTAATCCTGAAATGCAGTGGAGGAAATTAACAAGTACATTTACTCAAGTTGGCGCACTTAGGCGCCCAAGACGCTCAAGTGTGAACAAACATTATCGTCAACTCGCTGGTGATTGTTCTGATAATACTTCTCTCGGAGCGTCGCAACTTTTTTCTCCTCCTCTTGTACTATTTTCTGACTGAGGAATACTAAATTCTGCAACACTACGGAACCTTTTCTTGTAAGATTGTCACTTCTTTTTATAACATTACCAATGATCAGGCAGCACGATGGAAGACTGGTTAGCACGTTGGCCTCACAGTGCAGAGGTGCACGGTTTCGATTCCGGCTCCGGCCTTCCTGTGTGAAGTTTGTATGTTCTCCCCGTGCCGGCGAGGGTTTTCTCCGGTTTTCCAAAAGCATGCATGCCAGGTTAATTGAACAGTCTAAATTGTCCATCGTTGTGGGTGTCAGCGCGAATGGTTATGTTGCGATTGGCTGGCAGTCGGTTCAGGGTGTCCCTCGCCTAGTGTCCGAAGACAGCTGGGATAGACTCCAGCATCATCGTTAGCATAAAGCGGTTCAGAAAATGGATGGATGGATACCAATTCGCATTTCACATTTTTTTTCTTTACATTGTGACTATTTTTCGGAAAAATATTTTGAATTGAATTGCCACCCTCCCCCAAATCAATTCTGAATGTCACCTAAAATCGTATTTTTCCAATCTAATCAAATCCAATGGGCAATGGCAGATAAATAAGGTCAACGGGTTTCACGACAAGCGGAGTGGTTAGCGCGTCGACCTCACAGTGCAGAGGTCGTGAGTTCGATCCCTGGGCTTCCTCTGTGGAGTTTGCATGTTCACCCCGGACCAGCATGGGTTTTCTCCGGGTACTCCGGTTTCCTCCCACATTCCAAAAACATCCATGGCAGGTTAATGGAACACTTGAAATTGTCCCTCGGTGTGAGTGTGAGCGCGGATGGTTGTTCGTCTCTGTGTGACCTGCGATTAGCTGGCAACCAGTTCAGGGTGTCCCCCGCCTACTGCCCGAAGACAGCTGGCATATGCTTGTGAGGGTATAGCGGTTCGGAAAATGGATGGATGGATGAAAGTTCCACAACAGCGCATCAAAAAAAAAAACATTCTCGCTGTCTACTTTTTGGCTTTCACTCAATGATGAAGATGGTTAAATCCAACGTGAAGTCGCTCGCTCAGTCGAAGGTAAAATACAGAAACCCGCTTGAGAAAATGAGCTGGCTAGTTTGTTGTTTGTGTCGTACAACATTCATGGATGAAAGATTGAGCAAATTTCAATGAAACATCTTGCTGGTGCATTGAAAAACAGTGGTAGAATTTGTTTAGATTGCGTTGGAAGCAAAGTAACAAGACGCTGAATGGAATGCTGTCGAAAAGCTCCGATAATTTCAGGCACCTTTGCAATATCTGGCGGTGAGACCGACGAGGCCAACCGCTGCCCTCCGCGGCGATGAAGTCTGCCGTATTTGTTGAATAATGTATGCTACAGCGTGAGTGAGGCTGGCACTGATACACGCGGACGCAGACTTGAGATTACAGTGGACCACATGACCTTTATTTTCATGAAAAATTAACCAGCCCGATATTGAGCAGATGAGCCTTTATTTAGCGCAAACCTGCAATGACATCTGTGCAATATTTGCCCGTCTACTTGCAGTGTTTTATCGCCAGAATGGATGGCAAAATTGAGTTGTTATTGATTCAGCACAGGATTCCTTCGGTGAGCTCGGTTGAAGCGGAAAGTGGAACGATTCGGGTTGGCTTATTGCTCTCGGGCTCCCCCTATAGGTGTCTGAGTGTCCTTTTGAACATCTGGACGTAAGCAAGATGGCCAGCTAATAACCAAACAATCTAACTGGTCAGACTGATGCGAGGTTGAATCCAGTTGCAAACTTTCTCGAGCATAGTAACACTCCCTGGAAAGTGAGAATCAATTATCCCCTAAGATCCAGTCCCACTGATCAACAGACAATTTGGTGGACACGTCTGCCATAACGAGATGCATGAAAAAGTCCCAAGGACCTATACCTGAAATTGATGATGTCAGGCATTGTGCATTGAAAGGACCATTTCGGGCAAACCCCAAGGCACGTACTTAGAGCAACAAGAGATTCTGTCCCGATGGGTGTCAGCTATTTTCGGCAGATGGGCAACTGTCAAGCTTTTTTTTGTGTGTGTATGTATTGTTAGCATGGCATCAAAGTTTGATGATTTTCATGATTTGCCATTTAAAAAAGGGGCGGAGGAAGCGAGGGCCTATTTGTGGCTGCTTGCAGCTTTAATGAACATTGTCGCTTTCACCTTGCGCTGATGCTTTCTAAAAGTGTGCCATTGTGCTTTCTGTCTCGCCCGAGAACTCCCATTCCTTCATAGATGTATAATACAAGAAAAGGGGGAGGTTGGAGAGTAAACATTTTGACAGTCAGTGGAAATCTGCCGGGTAGTTTGATGTTGACAACCCCGCACATCTCCGGTGATTCCAAATAATGCATCTCAAATTTGATGTATTGTGTGCTTCTCTTTCAAAAGGGCTTCTTAAAATCCCAACCCCTCAGCGCCGCTGCCGCTGCTTAGGCGGTCCTTTTGTTGTCAACAGACGCAAATATCATTTTCCCTTTGTCCGAAAATAAGTTATGATACAGCTGTGCCGTCAAGCTGTCACTTTGGTAATGAAGTTGGTCCAAACCATTCGTCTTGTTTTGTCACACTTTGCCCCATTAGTCATCGCGCCAGAACCGTTAGCTTCTCTGGAACCCCCTTGCCCAAGGACACTTAGGTTCTCCCGTCAACTGTGCCAGGCAACGCTGAGAGACAACTAAGGGAGACAATTGCAGCGGACCATGTCAGGGACCAGAGTGGCATCCAGAAGTTTCTTCAAATGGTAAGACGTGACGTCAGCTCGGGAAACTTTGGAGTAGGATTTGCGTGTCCTGAGGACTGGGAATCCTGGGCTGTATTTCTTGGGTGATATTTTGAAGGTTAACTTTGCAAGATGAGTTTGAAATAATTCAAAAGTATTTTGAGATCAGAGTTGGTGGTTTATGTATAGTGTACACACGGGCGGCCCGGTTGTCCAGTGGTTAGCGTGTCGACCTCACAGTGCAGATGTACCAGGTTCAAGTCCAGCTCCGGCCTCCCTGTGTGGAGTTTGCATGGTCTCCCCAGGCCTGCGTGGCTTTTCTCAGGGTACTCCGGTTTCCTCCCACATTCCAAAAACAGGCGTGGCAGACTGATTGAACACCCCGAATTGTCCCTCAGTGTGAATTTGAGCGCGTCTGGTTGTTGGTCTCTGTCTGCCCTCCGATTGGCTGGCAAGCGGTTCAGGGAGTCTCCCCGCCTACTGCCCGAAGACGGCTGGCATAGGCTCCACCGCCCACGACCCTTGTGAGGATAAAGCAGATCGGAAAATAGATGGATGGATGGATCTTGTACACGCTTCTTCATCATGCCACAGTGCAGCCTTTGGAAACCCGTTTGCTTTGTATTTAGATGTGACTCCATGGCTGGAGTTGCTTTCCCCCGTGATGATGGTAGGCGCTCGCCAAACAAACAACCGAGAGACCGGGGGTGGTGTGGGTGTTTGTGGGGGATGGGAGGGGGGGGGGGGGCGGTGGCGCACTGCAGAGATGACTGTATTTATGGCGCTCATTAAATTCAACTCAAGATGCCTCTCTTTGCTGTCAATTGGTCCTTCAGAGCCGCGTACCGCTTTGCACAAGCACTTGCTCGTCACTCTCTTCAGGCAGCCAACCCTCCACGTCAAACATGTAACACTCCAACCGCAAATGGCTGATGAATATGTAGGGCGAGGATGGATTCGGACAGTTCCATTGGTCCGCTGTGACGAGACGATGGGTAAATCGACTGCCGGCTTGAAGCTTGTCAGCGAAAATTCATGAATAAACCACGTCACGTTAAAAGCCGCGGATCAAAGCGTGAGGAAAAATATGGACAATCCTGAACATTTTTAGGCAATTACACAAGATCAGGTCGAAATGTCTTTGGGATTTCAGTTCAAATCGGGAGTCAAGTAATCTGTTTGTGTCACCGCGACATCTGTCACACGAGTTGATCAGGTGTTGGTTTAACCGTAGGCGGGCGAGCTTAAATAAAGTCAAATGGCTCCGACGCGGAGCTGGATGAGTTCCACAAGCTCCGTTCACCGCTGGCTGCTCCGACAGATGCCAACGGGGGTGGGATAATTAGAGGACAGCTGCCCAACAGACCCCCACGCTGCCCCGGGAGACTTCGTCTATCTCACTTCCCCTCCAAACCCCGAGACCCGAGACCCGGTGCGGCCGACGCCAAGCGCCGGTCCATCTCCATCACCGGAGCTTGGCAGCGACGCCTCAAGGGAGTTCCGACGGTTCACCCCCGACAGTCGGCGGAAGGGCGGGCTGGTGAAGCTCATTTGTGACGAGACTGGATGCCATCTGGGCCGTTGAGGGATGCCCGGTTGCGAATTTCCAACTCGCCGTCGTCACGAAGCGGTGATACGTTTGCGACCTAGCTCGATCATCATTCAGTGGGTTGAGATGGAGGGCCGGCTTGGGATTGTTGGAAAAGTTCACGGCCTGCTCATTCCCCCTTAAATCAAGGTGCTCATTGCTCATCTAGGCTGTTGGCAAAGGCGCGAGTCGCGGAGCGGAGGATGGAAACTGTGCACCCAGCCATTGCAATGCAATAATGAAGCGGCCCAATAAAAATGATTAGAACTGCTTTTGACATTCCCTTTTGCGAATAACTCGCGTTTAATTGCAATCACAAATTTTAAATGCCACTTTTATGTTCCTCGGCCGTAAGCTGTTTAAAGTTCAGTCGCTTATACTCTTTAAATCTCATTCGGCCTCGGAGGCAGCGAGATGGAAAAAAATAGTGAGAGAATAGGCTGTGGGCGGAGACAGGAGGGTGGGAAATGAGGATCCAAAAGTCAGGAGAGTTTTGGGCCAATTAACCGACGGCAAAGGCGGCTTTGCCGGCCCGGCTCGGCTCGAGGCTACTTAGCTATTCTGCCGCAGCATCTGTTGCAGGCTAATGGATGTTACAACCTCATAAACGTCATGAAATTGGACATTATCCCTTAATTAAAAGAACAGAGATGCATTACAATGATTAGAGCGCCACTCCAGTGGAGCTGTTTCCAGAGGGGGTGTGCACTTGGTGGGTAGGCGTCGGCGTAGGTGGTGCTAGGAGGAGGTAATAGCTTTAATGAGCCACAAACTTCTTTGAGTTTCAGCGGGTTCATGTCAAGTTTAGACTGCCTAAAACTTCCTCCGGGGTAAACTTCTTGGTCTTTAACGCTCGTTTCATGAGTTTTTCTTCTTTTTTTTTTTTTTTATTTGCATTTCCGGAGAGTTTGACGATGGGCGCCTTCGTCTCAGTGTGGTTTTGAGTGCAGCTCAGCACAAGCATCTGCGCCATAAAGTCAGATATAAAAAAAAAAAAAAAAAAAAGTAAAAAGAAAAACAACTCCCTACTTGTACACCTGGGCCTCCGGTGCCAGAGCAGCCGATCAATCTGGGTTATGTTGCTGTAAAAGGAGCTTCAGCGGCGCTTCAGAAAATGGAATCCACAGGCTGCATGCAAACACGTGCGACAGATTGACCTACACATCAAGCCTTTTAACTCGCACCAAAAATATTTGAATAATTCAGGAATTAAATTACCGTATTGGCCCGAATATAAGACGGTGATTTTTGCATTGAAATAAGACTGAAAAAGTGGGGGTCGTCTTATATTCGGGGTCTAGTCATTATACTCATTCACGACGCTAGATGGCGCCAGATATCAATCAAGCGAATGCTAAACTTGACTCCCCAGGCCAAAGTGAACACCTGCCACGAAGAATAAAAATAACGGTAGCACGAAGAAGAAAAATAAAAAATAGCGGTAAGAAGGAAAAGAGAAGAACATAATAGAAGAGATAACAGAAAATGGAGAAACGTAGTGACAATCTGGAGAAAAGTGGGTGGAAGATCGGCAGCTGAGGAGAAGTTATGATGTCATTTACATTTCAAAAACCAGAAGCCATTCATTTACAAATGTGATTGCACTTTAGATTTGAATGAGGCAAAATAACATGCTTTTTCTCTCAAATATCTTGTTATAATCATTTGTTTCAGATGTATTGTAATTTATTTCTGTATAAAAATTAATTTGGTGTTCAAAAAGTCTTTTTTCAAACTTGAGTCTTGAAAAAGAGGCGGTCGTCTTATAATCAGGGCCGTCTTATATTCGGGCCAATACGGTACTTGATGGTAGAAAAAAATTTTTGGGGGAGAAAATATACAAATACGAGAAGATCATACATTCTTGACATATTCGGACCAATATGGTATTTAGCGGAATGTCGCATTGCGCGCCGTCAGGAGTTTAACACGTGCCGCGACATGCTGGCTATCAGGACATCTATGCTAATTTTCGTTAGCCCTCTTAGATGTTCACATTACAAAACAAAATGACGTGTCATTTGAAACTCTAATTCTACCTGTAGGTAGAGTCGTGGCTCAGTTCCTGGTACCCTTTTCATTTCGCCACTTTAGCTGTGAATAGTGCGCCCCCTATAGGAACCCCCAAGAATTCAAAACACGGGTTAATTGGGGCCATGCTTTATGATCGCCGAGGCTTCCCGTCAGTCGCTCGGCATCTTTGGGGAAATTGCCGAGCACAACGGTGTGAATATATGGCTGCGTACAGCCGCCGCCGTGACCCAATTACGTGGCAACGTTCCCGAGATGTGTCGTTGATACGTGGCGAGACGTGCGATGAACGATCTCCGTGCCACTCGGCGGGCCGCCCGCGTGAAAAGTAATTGTGCATTTCTAATTTATGTATTTGCAATTCTCGACGATCCCCAAAACGGAAGAATAGAATAGCGAGCAAAGGCCCTGATAAAGAGCCTATTTTCTCCTCAAAGCGCCATCTCCCGAATGGAAACGAATGACGGCGTGTTGAGGTGATGCAACGCATCAACATAAAATATTGAAAAAGCCCAACCAAGGGCAAACTGCATGTAATTGAAACCCTATCTGTTCCCGGGGAACAACCGGTCAAATGTGCAGCTTTGGCAGGAAGGCTTTCAGACGGTGTTTTGTTTCAGGTTTCGCTCGCTCTCACTTTGCCAAATTAAAAAAAAAAAAAAAAAAGTGATTCTAACCTTTCATTTTCAGACAAGAAGCCTCTTCGTCCCACTGGATGATTGATTTGTTCCGTTTAACCTTGATAAGGGGGCAGAATGGCGAAACAAATTGCGCTATTGATGCTTTGCGGTGATGGCTGTTGACCTAAAGGTGAGTCAGAGGTGACCCAGCTGGAGGTGGCGCTACTCTTCTTATTTTGTCTTTCTAAAAAAGCCAACCTTGATCTTGAATATAATTGGGATTTTCCTGTTTTTTTTTTTCCTCTGACGGATTTGTTTTTTTGTGTCTTACAACGCTTTAGCGAAAATGAAGTATGAAGTCAAAGTCAATCTTCTTTGCATCAATGCAAGCTGCTTCATTATTTCCGGATTATGAGGCGTATGCGGGAGATTTAGGTATCGTTGCCGCCGAATGACATCACGATTAGCGCTTTCGCGACACCCAACGCTTGTCATCTTTGCCGATCGTCGCTCATGCCCGCCGAGTAATCTGCATGCCTGCTTTGTCCTTTCCCCGGCACCAAGGGCTGGTCACCCTCTCCAGAGTCCCCCACATCTGGCAGGACCATTAATCTTCCGCGGCAGCTGTGCCCCCTTCTACCTGTCTCGCTTTTGTGTCAGAGGGACGGAAAGTCTTTTTTTTTTTTTTTTTTTGTGGTCATTATCTTGCTCCCCCTGGCATATGCTCATTCTCGCTTATCACGCTTAACCTGCCGCCGAGGCTCACTTTGACCTGCAGCGGCGTCCGCCGGTCCGACTTTGATTTTCGGCAAAACTCCAGTGCTCATTGTCGCCCCCGCTGGAATGTGTTGGCACTTCCGAACCGTTTATGAAGTCACCCTGGAAATCGCAGCCTCGCCACAGGACGCCCCTAGTTGGGATTTAAGGAGAGACTTGATCGATCTTAAGGTAGACAACAGCTCAGAAGCCACCGGAAAGTGTCCTCGGTTTCACAGGATTCCGTTTGACAGACGATCCAACCGACAGTCTTCTGGCTTTTTCTTTTGCTTTTGATGTGAGCTCATCTGTCCGTGGGCCGACTAATTAACTGCCGACACCAGGGGGGGGCGCTGCGTTTGGGAGGTTTGACAAAGAGTCGTTTGATTGGGGCCACGTTTGAGAAATGATTGCAACCGATACATGGAAAAGGATACCTCAACAATTGGGACGGTAAAAACGTTACCATCATTCGTCATGTGTTCTCGTTCCGTTTGGGATGTTTCTTGAATTCTAGTCGAGTAATCTCACTTTCCGGTTTATAACGACGAGAGATTCCAATAGCAGGTGCACAACCGTGCGTAATAGTAAACACTCGCTCATTAGGAGCATGTGAAAATAGAGGCATGACACTTAGCATGCGTACACACAAAATGGTTTGGTCGAACTGTGAAAAGAGTGAGCCCGTTCCCAAAGAACCACCTTCCCCAAATTCGCTGCCATTCAAACAACACAGGATCCATGCAGAGATTTGAGGGAAGTCTAGAAAACTAAGAACGTGAAAATCTAATCTTGAAAGTGTGTGCCGAAAAGCAATCGCATGAACAAAGTTAAAAAAAAAAATTTATTCTCTCAATACAGTCAAACCTCGGTTTTCGAACATCTCGGTTCTCGTCCAATTCGGTTTTCGACCAAAAATTTCGATTTTTTTATGCCTCGGATGACCAACAAATTTCAGTTCTCGAACAAACTGCACTTGAATGCACCATTTGACTTCTCTCGCCTTCCTTACACGAGGAAGTGACGCTTCCTCGGGTAGACGAGGAAGTGACGCTTCCTCGTGTTGCTTTCCATTGTGAGCAGACGTGTTCAGTAAACATTTTCATTTGAAAAAGAGCGTGGTTTCGGTTTTCGAACAATTTCGGTTTTCGAACAGCCTTCTGGAACAGATTATGGACGAAAACCGAGGTTTGACTGTATATGGAATGCCCATGTGGCAACCTTTTTCAATGTCACTGATTTGATTGAAATGGGTCGACTATGATGTTTGTCGATTTTATCCTTGAGTTCAATTCTGGATTTGGTTGCACAGTGTTGATTTTGCAAGACTCTATCCGTCCCGGAAAGGCAGCTAGCATACGAAGACCGTCTGATGGATCTCGGCCTAAGATCACGGTCGCCCCACCCGATGGATTCCACTTGCTCGTAATCGTATTCCCACACTGTTGCTCAGTGGGGCATTCCATTTTGTGTTATTGACTTTAATAACACATCCAGTATTTGGACTTGCAATTTCATTACATCACTGTCAATTACCAGTGGGTGAACAAAGCGTGGCCATAAATGAAACGAGTCAAGTAATTTCCCCAAATACCGCTTAGGAGCTAGCGCGGTCTGAGCGACGGGCGTGCTTAATTTGCGCACTTGCTTGCTACAAATTTGGTTATGCATTGGCAGCCAGGCACATTTATTAAAAAAAAAAACCAAACAAACACACACAAACACACACATACACACACGCACAAAACAGGAGACTTGAGTTTTCTAACATCAATACATAAACTTCTGGCCAAGAATGCGCAATCAAGCATTGGAAACAATTTGACATGAGCACAATTTTGCTCGCAAAGCGTTGATTTATAAATCGGAAATCAATGTAACCTGAACACTCCACAAAAAGCTACATGGGCTCCTCCATGAGCTGTTTGAAAGCTACCGTGTATGATAAAGTAAACGTACCGTATTTTCCGCACTATATGGCGCACCTAAAAGCATTCAATTTTCTGAAAAAGCTACATGGCCTCCTCCATGAGCTGTTTGAAAGCTACTGTATGTGATAAAGTAGACTTACCGTATTTTCCGCACTATAAGGCGCACCTAAAAGCATTAAATTTTCTGAAAAGCCGACAGCACGCCTTATAATCCGGTGCACCTTATATATGAATCAAAATTCAGATTTCTTGGATGTCGTATCTCAAATGTTATGTAAAGCGCTTTGTTACAGCTGTAGCGTTGGTGAACGCGCGATATAAATAAAGCTGAATTGTATTCCCTTTAGCGTAGCTCTAACTAGTGGATGCATAACAGAACCGTAGCTACTATTGTAGCTTCTATTCTATGCGCCCTAGAGATGAAAACAGTTTTAAAATAGGCCATTCATCGAAGGTGCGCCTTATACACCAAAGCGCCTTATAGTGCGGAAAATACAGTAACTGAGCAAAATATGATTTGTGACATTTTTGTTTGATGCGAGATTTTTCAAATGCAACTCTGAGCCTTGGCTGGGGAAGCAGTGGTCGGATGCTAACGATTAGCATGTGCCTTTATGAAGCCAGGCTTGTAAATGTGCGATGACTTTGTTCTATATTGAGTTTGCTCTTCCATAAACAGCCCGCCATGAGGGCGGCGAGCTCTCTCCGAGCTGAAATGGACTGTATTGATCATCCAAACAATGACCGCGAATAAAACTCGTCAAGGTCTTAGGCAAAAGGGGATTAACGAAATTACCAGGCCCTGTCTTCTGACCGTTTATTCTTGGCGACAAAAGCCCGGCAAGGCGGCGAGGTCCTTGATGAGAAACGACACGTAAACGCGACGGACGAGCGGCCGTATCGATCGAGAATAGGCTCCGTGCCGCAACCTGGCGCGACGAATTGTGTCTCCCAGTTGCGTTTTGATAGCCAGCTGTGCAATTACAGACTGCCTTTTTTTTTTTTCTTCTTGTTTTGTTGTTGGTGGTGTCGCCTCATTAGCGGATGCTTGTAAGTGGATGTGAAGCGCAATTAACAAATGAAACTCGGAGCTTGTTTCCAATCATCAGCAGTGAAACCCGGAATTATCATTAGCATGCTTGTGCTTGAATGAAATGCGTCGCTTTGCCTTTTGGTGGTGATTTAAAAAAAAAAAAAATTTAACCCCCCCCCTTCTCAAATTCCCAAATGTTATTCCCGCTAAAATTGTAACTGTGACTATATTAGCGGCTATTCTGGGCAGCAGATGGTGATCCACAGGCCTGCCGTGTGGAGTAAGTGATGATGCTGTTGTTTTATGCACTCGCTGCCGTGGCAACTCATAAAACTCCTAATTAGGGCCACAAATGAATAAATGACATTGTGCACAGCCAAAGCATCCTAAATTAGGGGAAACGGCTATAAACATACAGGTAAATCCTTCATTAGCGCGCATCTTTCCTCCATTTATGTGAGAAATCCCGAGTATTACAATCATTGGCTTGCATATTAAGAGCAATTAAATGCCGATTCAAGCCGCCGAAGCATTTGCGGCGTTTGTTTGTGCCGTGTACGAGGAGCTCCTTCCTCCGAGTCCCAATCTCGGTAAACTCCATCGCCTTAATCCTCCCAATGTTTTATTAAAAACAAATTATGTCCGACTTCAATGCGGCTAATCCCGCGCATCAAGTATTGGTAACCGCCTGAAGGAGACGCGTCGGGTTTTTAATTAAGAGCCCGAGTAACGAGGCGGTGGAGTGTGAGGATGGAAGTGTGTTGACTCGCCAAAGAGCAGGATGAGAAATGGAAATCTGCTCTCTGCTTTTGTCATTGTCTGTCCATTGACAATCAAAACATGTGCCTTGTTTGTTTTCATCCTAAAACAAAACAGGGAGGAAAAAAAAAACAAATTGGCGGACATACTCTTCACTGCACGGCAACGATGCATAAATAATAATTAAAAAAAATAAATATGTAACACACACTTCTGAGTATTCCTTTCCAAAAACAGGGAAATGTGTTTTTGGTATGATGGGCGATTGATATTCAGCGTGTACTGCCATCCATCAAGTTTTATGAATCTTGAAAATCAAATATGGATTTATGACCGCTGCTCACCATGCATACCACCACCTGCACTCTCCATGTTATCAACTTCTTTGTTCCCAAAGTCCAAACTGCTTTTTCGTCCATCTTCTTTTCAATGGACGACTGGAACACTGCAAAAAAAAAAAAAAAAAAAAATCAAACACACCTCATTCATTCCAATGTTTAAAAAGTGAGTGAGGGCTCAGGGGTGTCAAACTACCGTATTGGCCCGAATATAAGACGGTGTTTTTTGCATTGAAATAAGACTGAAACAGTGGGGGTCGTCTTATATTCGGGGTCGAGACATTATACCCATTCATGACGCTAGATGGCGCCAGGTATCATTGAAGCGAATGCTGAACTTGACTCCCCAGGCCAAAGTGAATCCCTGTCACGAAGAATAAAAATAAAAATAGCGGTAGCACAAAGAAGAAAAATATAAAATAGCGGCAGCACGAAGAAGAAAAATATAAAATAGCGGTAAGAAAGAAAAGAGAAGAAAATAATAGAAGGGATAACAGAAAATGGAGAAACGTAGCGACAATCTGGAGAAAAGTGGGTCGAAGATCGGCAGCTGAGAAGAAGTTATGATGTAATTTACATTTCAAAAACCAGAAGCCATTCATTTACGAATGCGATTGCACTTTATATATTTAAATGTTCAGATATTAAGACTTGAATGAGGCAAGATAACATGCGTTTTCTCTCAAATATATTGTTATAATCATTTGTTTCAGATGTACTGTAATTATTTTCTGTATAAAAAATTAGTTTGGTGGTCAAAAAGTCTTTTTTCAAACTTGAGTCTTGAAAAAGGGGGTCGTCTTATAATCAGGGCCGTATTATATTTGGGCCAATACGGTCATTTTTTTTGTCACGGGCCACTTTGGAGTCACGGCTTTCCTTGGAGGGACAATGTAAAATCACAATGTTCTTTATTACCCATGATGATTTGACATTTTGGAACAGATTTCAGCAAGGATCATGAAAATTGACACGCATGATTTGCTCCTGCGGGCCACATAAAATCACGTGGTGGGCCGGATCTGGCCCCCGGGCCTTGACTTTGACACCTGTGATATACACGATCAATAGCAACACCCGTTTTTCACATTTTGCACGTTTTATTCACTGTGCGCTACGATGTTGCGTCAAGTATTATGTAACTCTATAAACATTGTACCGTTTGTATATGTCGCATAGTCAAACCTCGGTTTTCGAACGTCTCGGTTTTCGACCAAAAATTTCGAGTTTTTTATGCCTCGGATGACGAACAAATTTCGGTTCTCGAACAAACTGAGTGCACTTGAATGCGCCATTTGACTCCTCTCGCCTTCCTTACTCGAGGCAGTGACGCTTCCTCGGGTAGACGAGGAAGTGAGGCTTCCTCGTGTTGCTTTCCATTGTGAGCAGGCGTGTTCAGTAAACATTTTTGTTGGTGGTTTCGGTTTTGATCAATTTCGGTTTTCGAACAGCCTTCTGGAACGGATTATGGACGAAAACCGAGGTTTGACTGTATTTGCATTTAATTAGCCTTTTTTATTTTTTTAAATATATATATATATTATCTGACTCTCTGCTGCCAGGTCGGCGTTGATGAGAATCTGTTCCCGATGACCTTACTTTGACAAAATAAAATACATCTAAATAATGCAAAAGCCCATTTTGCCACTTTGGAGACCAATCCGAATTTTGCTTAACAAGTATTATCGTGTTTGTAGGTCTCAAAGGGAGGAAGCCGAGATGGCACAAAGAGTTTCGCAATCCACAATAGTCAAGTCAAGTAAAAATAAATAAATAAACGGATAAAACAGAACTTTGAGCCACAGAGACTCGCCGATTGTACCCCGGAGTCCCCGCGCGTCCATACCATAATCGACATACTCAGCTGTAATCCCTTGTGGGACCTTCGCGCTGTTCCCAGACTCCGGCGGGGAACTTGCCGCTTCTCCCAAGAAGTCATGACCAGTGTTTGATCAAAGAAGCTCAAGCTCCCAACGCCCACTGCTTTTCTGCCCGGGCTTGATCTGGATCGATGCGCGGGTTAGCATACAAAATCCGCCGGCTTCCCTGAGCTCCGCCGTTCGCAAAAAAGCGGAGTCACGCTAAGTTCAATAGCGCCCTTGTTTTCCCGTGTGTCTTTGCTTTGACACCCCCACCCTCGCCCCACCCAAAAAAATCTTCCCGTTCAAATAGAAACAACTGACACGATGTTGAGCTTCATAAAAATCTTAACGCTCCAGCTGCGAGGTACTGGAGTGCGTCTAGCAAGCATTTTGATGATTGTTTTTTTTTTCTGTTTTCTTCACGTTTTCAAGGCACAAAGCCAGTCTTCAAGTTCACATAAATGCTCCCTATTACCATTAAAAGTCTGGAATGCCCAACCAGCTCAGCTTGTTCCTTTATCAGCTTACAAGCAGAGTTCCTGCCGCTCGCTCATAAATCCAGCGAATATTGTTCATTGTGACTTTTCCAATTTTAGCAAACAAGAATAACAAGAAAAGGCGCATAATTACCGAATTTACTGCAGTTGGAGAACTCGGGCCCCAAACAACTTTTGTTCCCATTAATGGGAAATATGCTAATTAGCCTTTCAGCGGTTGGTGTTCATGACAATGGCAACAAGAATGTTGCCGTCCATTTATTTCTTTATTTTTCTCACACCCGCCGATTTCCGATTGGTGCAACGATTGACGCTTTTCGCCTTTCTTTCCGCCGCCCGCCCGATGGGAGGGGGGACGGATCATTAAGCCGGGGGTTGCTGCTTCACATTAAAGCGGAGAGGGAATAAAAAAAAAAGTTAAAAAAGGGGAGCTTGATCATTTGGAGGGTCGCGGAATGACTCGGGACCTTGATAGCGGCGCTGGCGGCCATGTTGACATGACATCAAACGCTTGTTTGCCTCGTTGCGAAGCGAGCTCAGCGGGGGTGACAGCTGGAATTTCAATCGCACTCGCCAACTCCAGGGGGAGCTTGGGAGCTGACTTCAAGCATCAGTGTTTCTTGTGCATGTCTCTCAAATACAATGTTTTTTTTTTTGTTTATTTATTTGTGGTTGTTGTTTTTTTTCTGTGTGTCGCAAGCCAGAAGTTGAATTTAGAGTACGCTTCAGACATGCCGCCGCTCAAGTAAAGTGAAAAAGAATCCAGCAATTAAGGCACGTGGAGTACACTAGTGACGAGCGAGGTTGCGCAACTTTTAAATCAAGGCACCACAGTCTTTTCTTTGAAGTGTGAAAATACGAAGGCGAGCATCCTTTGACTTTGCCGTTAATACGGAGTAGTCCATCCCGGTGGAGCAGCTGCCCGAACAGGGAGCGCCCGGGTGAACTCCAATGAAGAGGCGGAGCACCGAGTCGGGCGTGGGGCAACATGGCGCGGTGAACAACGTGCCATTGTCTCGCGCCGTCTCCGTCGTGACTCGCAGATGTCCAATGACACGCGCAATATCCCCAGGTTTGCCCTTCATAGCTTGTTGTGCACACCCGCCAAGCGTTTCCAGCTTTGGCTAATGATGATAACAGGCGGCGAGAGCGCACATTTTGGCACGGACAAACGCACACGCATGCACACACACACACACACACACACACAAAGCCCTTGCCTTCTTTCATTTCGCAAAGGACACCAGGAATGTTGCTGATTTTCAACAACTCACAATTTAAACCTGACCCTCAGTCAGTGTACCACAATGACACCGAACTGTAACATCGATTGGGAACATACATTATTTTTAATTCATTTTAAGATATTCAGGTGAATCACAATAAATACCATTGAAGAATTGATTCAGTGGCTTGGTTACGAAATGAAAGTCGCATTTTATATTCAAGGCGGCCTGGTAGTCCAGTGGTTAGCACGTCGGCTTCACAGTGCAGAGGTACCGGGTTCGATTCCAGCTCCGGGCTCCCTGTGTGGAGTTTGCATGTTCTCCCCGGGCTTGCGTGGGTTTTCTCCAGGTGCTCCGGTTTCCTCCCACATTCCAAAAACATGCATGGCAGGCTGATTGGACACTCTAAATTGTCCCTAGGTGAGAGTGTGGGCGTGGGTGGTTGTTCGTCTCTGTGTGCCCTGCGATTGGCTGGCAACTGATTCAGGGTGTCCCCCGCCTACTGCCCGAAGACAGCTGGGATAGGCTCCAGCACCCCCCGCGACCCTAGTGATGATCAAGTGGTTCGGAAAATGGATGGATGGATTTTAATTTCAATTAACACGCGAAAATACTTTTCTCAAGGCCAATTCTTCCAAATTTTGCAATTGAAAATCCTACCTAATTCCTTGATTTATGTTTTGCTACTTGTCTATCGCTGACATAGCAGAAATGTGCAATTTTATGGGTTTTTACTTGATGTCGCCTTACAGTAAGGAAAGGGGAGCCACGGTCTCAGATCCACTTTTCAGTTCATGAAACACAAAGCGGGCAGTAAAAACACAAAGTGAGCACTTACAAAGGAGCTGCTGTTGGCCACAGCTCACACCCAGACTCTCACACAAAGACTCGATTAAGTCATATGCCACCCTACCTACACAGATCGTACGTACAATTACAGTCAAACCTCTGTTTTCAAATGTCTCGGTTCTCGACCAATTCGGTTTTAGACCAAAAATTCATGCCTCAGTTTTTTATGCCTCAGATGACCAACAAATTTCGGTTCTCGAACAAACTGAGCGCACTTGAAAGCACCATTTGACTCCTCTCGCCTTCCCTACACGAGGAAGTGACGCTTCCTCGTGTTGCTTTCCATTGTGAGCAGGCGTGTTCAGTAAACATTTTTGTTTTAAAAAGAGCGTGGTTTCGGTTTTCGATCAATTTCGGTTTTCGAACAGCCTTCTGGAACGGATTATGGACGAAAACCGAAGTTTGACTCTATTATTATTCTTTTTTTGGTTCAAAAACATTGTCAATGTGTTTCCAAATTTGAAGTTGTGCGCAAAACTTTTTTGTGGATTGTATTCCTTCCGGCGAGTTGTCATGTCGATGCGCACCGAGGATTAGCGTCTTCGCGTTTGACGCGTGTCGCGCCGTCGGTTTGCAGTCGCGAAACCGGCAAGGCCACCTGTGACGTCGGGCTGACGCGGCGGTGGCAACGCGCTTATTGAGATCCCGATTATGGCGGCGTCTAAACTCCGCTCCCCTTTGTGACAAAGCTATTAGCCGGCTGTCACGCCCGCCGGCATGCTCCGTGTACGCCAGAGCTAATACTAATACACTGGCTGCAGCTCACGTTCACATACTAGATTAGAGCCATCACTGTGGCATTGACCTCGGATACTTTAAGAGCAAATGCAAATTGCGGAAAATCAGCAATTTTTTTCCCGACTCCTCTTCTTCGGGAAGTCGTTGGATTTTATTATTCTCCATGTGTTCGGTGTTTGATTTACTGTAGACGTTTGAGAAATGAATCCAGAGTGGCACCACGTGTCCAGATTAATTAGCCTCTTAAAACAATTGTTTTCCGTGCAAATCATGAGCTGCTCGGTGACCCCTTTGACCACTTGCGTTCACCGTCGTACATGATTGTGAAAGGCCGGGAGAAAAGGGGGACGTACGGATGATGGAAATTCGTAGGCTAAACACATTAACAATGCAAGTCAACAGCCGTCCTTCATGAGTGGCAAGGTACTCACCAGGGGTGCCTGAAAAAAAAAATGCTGGTTGGAGGGTTGGCGTCTTCCAAGGTTAGATACTGACATTAACGCCGTCAGCATCCCACCACAACCTGCTCCTCACCGTACTCTGTAAAAGCCTTATCTCTGGCATGCTGCATCAGCGTTATAGTATCTACGTAATCCACTTTCCTGTGTTTGCTAGTGACCCAACAACTAGGCTGAGCTTGGAGGCTCCCCGTTTAACGTTAAACTACAACTATACATATATAGCGTGTCTGTGTGTGTGTGTATATATATATACATACAGTCATACCTCAGTTTTGGGCCATAATCCGTTCCAGAAGGCTGTTCGAAAACCGATCTGTTCGAAAACCGATTTGTTCGAAAACCGAAACCACACTCTTTAAAAAAAAAAATCTTTATTGAACACGTCCGCTCACAATGGAACGCTACACGAAGAAGCGTCACTTCCTCGTGTAAGGAAGGCGAGAGGAGTCAAATGGTGCATTCAAGTGCGTTCAGTTTGTTCGAGAACCGAAATTTGTTCATCATCCGAGGCATAAAAATACTCAAAATGTTTGGTCGAAAACCGAATGGTCGAGAACCAAGACATTCGAAAACCGAGGTTTGACTATATATATATATATTCTGCACTATAAGGCGCGTCAGATTATAAGGCGCACCTTCAATGAATGGCCTATTTTTAAACTGTTTCCATATGTTGGGCGCACTGCATTATCAGGTGTATTGAAGCTACAATCATGGCTGCAGTTGCACGATGCATCCCCTAGATGGTGCTATGCTACAGGAATACAATACAATACTGTACAGCTTTATTCATACAGAGCCTTCACAACCACTCCAGATGTAACAAAGCCATTCAGACTGGTGACAAACACGGACATGAAACATATAAACACAAATGGCATTACAAAACAACAAATCTGTCAATTTGTACGTTTTCCCCGTATTTTATACGTTTTTTTATCATTTCAAATCATGTACGCCGTATTACAACTTTTATACGGGGGAAAAAAAACCCAATTGTGAACCGATCTCACAAAGACCATTTTGGCTCAAATCCAGATCGTCTCACCTGCTGGTAGCCAACGATAATGCCGTCGTCGATCGATACTTTTGTCGCGGCAAACCAGCAAAAGTAATCCGCAATCGTATATTTTTTTTCATCGCTGCGTACGGTCGGATTGATATAGCATCATGTGCGCATGCGCGGTAAGCCGGGTTTTTGTTGCTTTGTAAGGGGAATCGTAATCATTTATAAGGGCAGGTGTTAGCCAAGGTTGACAGGTATGAAACAATAAATGAAAGACAAAAGTTATGACGACAATTGATTCGACAAAAAGGCAAACAAACCTCGTGGGCTCACATCCACAAGGTGCTAAATATCCTAAGAAATCTTGCTTGTCTCCTTCCTTCGTTTAGTCAGTCGTTAACTATGCTTTTGGTCTTATCTTCGTTTCATAATGGCTGCGCAGAGCTCCCAAAGTAGTTGTCTGTTGGCGAATGCAGATGTCAATTAGTGTCGGGCAAGTTACAATTAGTTCCTACTAATAATCACCACTAGATGGCATAGGAACACTCACAGGGAAACAACTCAGTGGAGAATATAAAGAGCGTTGCTGTCTCTTTATATTAGGCGCATCGGATTATCGGGCGCACTGTCGGCTTTTGAGAAAATCGAATGGTTTTAGGTGCGCCTTATAGTGCAGAAAATACGGTATGTATATATTTATGTAGTATTCCAACTCCCTGTTACTCAATCAACTCCTCCTTACTGTCAAGTGCAAGTACAGACACGGCCTACCCGTCCGTCTTGCTTCCTGCGCTTGATGTTGAAATGAAACTTCATGGGAGCAGCAGGGGGAGCCCTTGAGCAAAAGCCAAGAGAACGCAAGTTGCCGTGCCTTTGAAGTCAGGCAATGAGGTAAACAACATCTCAGCTACTAGCTAGCTGTTCTCTTGCCAGCATCTTTCTCCGCCACCGGTGTGGCAAACATCTCTGCAGGCTGCCGTCCAAACCCGCTTCTTGTAGGCTCGGGGAATTGGTTTCACTAACAAAGCCGTTTTCACAGTTTGTTGTTGCCGCTCATGCATATTCATGCGCTCATTGCTCGGGTTTGCCGCTTTTTCATTCCAGTCTGCAGACTGGCTCTGTTGTCGATGGCGTTAAAAAGACCACGAGGAGCTTTTAGCTGCTAATTTCGTTGTTTGTTCAAATTTGCCCCAAAATAAAAATCAACTACAATAGTGGCTCTCCTTTCCCATAGGTGAAAGTATCACACACTCCGACACGCTCCACTTTTTTATTTATTTATTTTTTCACGTCACGCAAGTGCCAGCGCACCCGAATGTTTTTCGGGTTTTTTTGACACGGCTATTCTTCTTTTGCTCTTTCTCACTCTACCTGTTCTGCTAACGATTGAGCTCCCTCCATTACCTTCAGCCGTTTTTAGTCGGGGATTAGCGCGGCATTAACAGCTTACACTGTTTTCCCTCAGTTGGTCTGTCGTGCACGTTTTTGGTCTTTTTTTAGTGTACAAGTCAATTTTTTTTTTTTTTTTTTTACATGACGGTGTATTCCGCTGAGGATGCTGAAGGCACACGACTTTAACGAAGAAACGCCGTGCAAGCCCTTATCCCCTGCCCCTCCTCCCTTCAACCTCTGCCACCCTCGAGGACCAGACCAGTGTCTGATGTTGATTTAGCTGTAGTAGAACGCGGCGTATTCCCGGCACACCCGCGGAATCCAGTTATAAGCGCGTCACATCCGTTGGCCGGCTCTCCGAAGAGCGCCAAAGTGACAGAAGAAGAAAATAGGAGCGAAAGAAATGCTGTATTTGGATTGAGGGGCCGCAATAAAGACAGAGAGGTGGTGACACATTTATTCTTTACACACACGCCGACTCGATTGATTTTCTGACTTTTCTTCTCAAATGGGCTGGATGAATATTCAACGAGTAGGTGGCGGATGACCCGTGCCGTCATTCCCAACCGGTCCAAAAAACACCTCCAAAGAAAGCGGCAAAGTTATCGAGGCGGGTTTGTCAGCATCGCTTCTTACCTACTCTCAACATTCCAGTGATTCCCTTTCCTACCATGAACACAATATGACATTTTCACAGCTAACACGGTGAAAGCAACCCAACATATTAACAGGAACAGATTCCTCGGGGTTTCCGAGCAGCGTGGCACTGGAGCATGGGGAAAAAAAAAAAAAAAAAAGACTGCCCGAGCCGTCACCAGGCCAATAAGACTTTCTTCACCTCTTAATTAAATGTGAAGGGCTGCCACGGGTCCAACAACCTTTGCTGAGAACTTTAAGGTCATCTGTTAATACCGGATTGCCGCGGTGCAAAGGAGATATGCGGCACAGTTTAGCCCACATCATGTCCCATGTTACAATCTTAGATCTGCGGACCTATTTTGGGGAAAAAAGACCAAAACAAAACAAGAAAAAACAAGAACTGTTCAGTACTACAGTTGTCGCTATTTCACAGTTCGCTTTTTGCGGGTTCAACTCAAAGCAGATATTTCTATCACACGTATCTTCTGGATTTTTCGTCATTCATAACAATGAGCGCCAGTGACGGGAATTGTCGTCAAACACTTTTTTTTTTTTTTTTTGCAAACAGGCGGAGAAAAGTCTTGACCAGCATCAGTAAGCTGATGAAAAACTAATAAACAAACAAACAAAGAAGCAAAAAACATTAAACGATGGCCAGCTGATGGCAGCACTTGGTGTCTTTTGGATGAAGCCAAACTCATGAACATGGCGGCTCTTTGGAAATTTGACCGTTACCAAAAGCTTGTGATTGATCAAATAGGAAAATATGACATGATTTCAATTTGGAAGTCAAGGACGTCATGTACATGCATAGCATGCATGCACGTGCATGCCCGTACACACACGACTAAATACGACTACTACTACCTGCAAATAGTTTGTCAACTTTGTCAAATGTAAAATAGTTACGCTGACAATTATTTGTAAACACATTATTTTGCCATCAAAAGCAAACTTTCATTGACGATGAACAAAGGACTCTCCATATGTTTGAGGCAATACAAAAGCAAAAATAATCAATGTTGAGTATAAAATATATGTTCTCCCAAAAAGCTTTTTTTTTTTCGTTATTTTTTTCCATCCCTAATAGGGATGGGTGAAACCAACCTGTGTTGTACCGCTTATTGAAAAATGGAATACAATAAAAAACAAACTTTTTGGGGCGCTGAAGGAAGACACCCTCATCATTTGGGAGTTTCTGTGAGCCTTGAAAGATCAGTCTGAATGCTCCAAATTGGTTGGCACTCAGGAGGTTCTCTCTCTTTTTTTTTTAATGGCGGGTGTTAAAATAGTTAAAAAAAAAAAAAATTGTACAATAAATATGAGGTCGCCAACGTGGTTTTCTTCTACTGTGCGGGTCGTCCTGAATGTGCCCACTGTGATCAGCAGTTATTTTGCGCACTTAGACTTCCTCAACACAACTGCATATCGTTCCTTTAATCACGACTGAAAGGTATATTAACAGCACACTTACTCACCAACACACACTCATAAATGTATTTAAAATGTTCCATAAAGTAGCATTTAACGGATCAATTTTTAATAAGTTTACAATATAGCCCCAAGTAAAAAAAAAAAAAACACACATGAGTCATCCTTAATTTTCACTTCGCCAGAGGATATTTGGAATACTTAAAAGGTTAAAAAAAGTTAATATATATATATGTGTATATATATATATATATATATATATATATATATATATATTTTTTAATATATATATATATATGTATATATACATATATATAAAAAAAATGTATATATATTTTTAAAAAAAAATAATATATATATAAATAATATATATATATATATATATATTATATTTTGTGTTTTTTTTCCATTGTGATGCCTGATACAATACTGCTTCAAATTCTTCATCCTGTTATTTTCACTCTTTTTGGCCCATGCCCTCATTATTGATGACGGCTATGTTCATTGCATGACTTGCTTGTGTTATGTTGTGATTTAGGGCCAGGCAGACAGCCGGACAATGGGCTTTTTTTTCCTTTTTTTTTTTTTTTCTGCCGTTTTAGCAGTCATCGTAGCGCCCCGCACTGCATTCTCACGTTACAATTGACTCGAGGCAGAAGGTACCCCCGGCAACCACCCTCACCGTTTGCACGTGTGTCTTTTCGTAGCTCTGCATCCGGTTTCAAAGGCTGCACAATAGTCAATAGCACATAGCCATTAAAAGGCCACCTGTTTCAGTGTGCCAATATAATCCAGGGGCCTCCCGTGCACACAATTCCTCCAGTGTCACGTTCCATCGATGGGGAGGGGGGAGGGGGGGGGGGCTCCGTGGTAAAAGTCGGGCCGAGTTGTTAACGGACTGAGCCGGACAATTTCACGGAGGGGGTCCAATGATCCAGCTGACGCGGCTGTCGGCGCGCCTTTAACACTCTGGTGGAGTTTGTTTCTCAGGAAAAATAGTGACATTCATGGGTCAGTTTGACCCAGGGCACAATTCATCATCTGAAAAAGTCAACAAAACAAAGAAATGTCAACTACTTTGAATTGTTTTACATATTGGGTCATTTTGACCCGGATCGTAAAATGAGGATTCATTTCTCCTTTTTCACTTTAGTGAATGTTCCGGAATATAAAGAGCAGTCAAATGCACCTGGGTCAATTTGACCCGGGTCATGTTCAATCATCCAAGAGTGTCAGAAAAGAAGCAATTCACAAATAAGCATGCCGTACATCTGATTTTTTACTCCAATACTAACAATGTGAGTGCCTGACTAAAGAAATGCTAAAATGGGTCAAATTGACCCATAACAGTAGAAGTTGTTTTTTTTTTCCTCTTTTGGTGCATATTATGCAATAGAAAGAACTGTCTGATGTCTTCCATGTCAAGCTAACTGTCCCTTTCCTCCGGTGAGGCATTCCGAACATGCATGTTTTTTATTCCAGTCCCGTCACGTTCCCGATTTTCCTTGCAAGATGCCCCGACATTGCACACGGCAAATACATATTTCACAAACAACTACTTAGATTCATCTTTCAGGGTGTTGAATCAGCTTGTCGCAGTTTAATTTGCTTTTTTCTCTGCGGGCACTTTTTTGGAGTGCTGTTGAAGTGTACCAAATTGAGATATAGATTTTTCTGTCTCTTTGAGCGAGCAATAAGATCACTTTGAAGAGGCGATGTTAGGGATCACATGTGTTTAGCTGGAGAATGGCTTTTGGGCACCCCCCCACAAAACACACGCACCCCCTGCAATGTACACACTAAGCCCCCCCCCCCCCCCCCCCACACCCCCTCCCATAGTGACTTGAAAACAACACGGATTTATGTGCACTTATCTGGCAACTCAATAACGATCTCTATCACTGCTTGCTGGCACTTTATATTCACTGCATATTTAATCACAAATCATATCCAAATCTTAAAAAAAATATATTGAATTGAAGCCCATCATAAAAATATTAAATATGATCCTCACTCGCCGGGGCTTTTTTTTTTTTTTTTTTTTTTTATAGATCAATATCAGAAATCAGACCGTTAAGCTCCCCTGAAAGCAATCAATATGTTATTATTTTTCATGTGCTGACTGTATTTAATACCCTCTATTAATATTCGCCCTTCGTGAGCAGGCAGGAAGCAATTCACCAGTTTTGTCTTGGGTCCTTCTGGATTACTTGCAAGTTGTTCTTGATGAATACATCCCCTTTGTTAATACATTTCGTAGAATTGGAAACTAATGGGATGGTGAACCAAATGTATTTATTTACTCCCTGAAAACCTCCCCCGGTATGTTGCAGGTCAAATTGACCTATCATTCAAATGTGATTGGCTTTTTTTTTTTTCCCAACATCTGCACCGTGAGTCATTTCCCTGACATGGAAAAAATTAGGCAGCTGTTCACCTGACAAATGAAGACGTTCGCATAAAAAATATCAGCTCCTATTAGATGTTCATTCCGCTGCCTTACGGTTAATGTTGCCACAGTTACATTGAAAATGTAATTTGATTACTCCTTTGTGAAGTAACTTGAAGAGTACGATTACTTGATTTTCAAAGCAGCATTGCATCCAGCAGGTGGACACAAACACGATATGAGCGTTACTTCTTGTATATAGTATATAGTAGCACTTGCGAAGCTAGCAAGCAAGCACCTTCCTTAGCATAGCATGCTAACTTAGCATTCCAGAGCTGAACTTGAATGAACGAGAAAACTATCTTATAAGCGATATACCGCTAACGCTGTAATTTCAATAACCGGGTCACTCTCAGTCTCGTAACCCATATGTGAGGTACAGTGATCCCTCGCTATTTTGCGGTTCGTTTATCGCGGCTTCAGTGCATCGCGGATTTTTTCAAACATATTCATTAAAAAAAAATAAAATGAAATTAAGTCCGCAAAAGGGCCGCGAGAAGCAGCGAAAGTCAGCAAAACAACAGCGAGTCACATAACACACACAGCATATACAGTACTACATGTATATGTTTACTGAATTTTTTTTATTCATACACTAACCTAACCTAACTTATACATGTTTAAATCTATTAGTACACAGCATTAAGTAATGTTAATTACGACAAAATTTACTTCTACATGCATGTATACCATTAAATTTGTCCTTATAAATATTTTTTATACTCATACACATGTACATGTACCTATACGGGGACTGGAGGGTCGCTACTTCGCGGATTTTCATTTATCGCGGATGGTTTTGGTCCCCATTAACCGCGATAAACGAGGGATTACTGTATCTGTCATTCGAAAATCGGCAAAATGTTGATCATTGTTTTCTAAAGTAAAAGCAGATATCTGCAAATGTCTTATTTCGATTCAAGACAATCAGTCTGCTTTCATGGAGGACAACAGAAAGTGGACATTTACTGCTGAGAGACTGAAAAGTTGACTGAACAAGAGACTGGTTAACTAATTTGATAATTGATTAGTTGTCGATGACTCACCTCGAGTTAAGTTTGCTTTAGCATCCGAATGCATGATTAACCCTCATGCAGTATTTTTAAGCGGCTGCATGAAGGAGGATTGTCCCAAAAATGTCCCTTTTTCCAATGTGCAACAACTTTTTTCACTTTAAATTTTTTTTCACTTTCAACCCCTCAAAATGTTCAGTGGGAATTGGCCAAGACATAGATATGCAAAATTACAGCTTCGTGGAGTTATTTTTCACTGTTTTGTCTGTGGTGTCCATTTGTCCAACAGTCCAAAATCGTCCACAGTGTCCGAAATGTCCAATTTTGGGATAATTACTGCATGGGGGTTAAAGCTAACCTCAATGGAAATTACTGGCTGCGGAGCCCTACCAAAAACAACAACAAAAAGTCATCCTCATTACGGCTTTAAGGATTAAAAACGGGATGCCCTTGAAGCGATATTGCTGACGATATGAGGTTAAGGGTGTAAAAGAACATAAACCTCACTTTAGTGTGTTATCTTTTGTGTTTGCACGCGCGCTGACATGATCTACGCATGATGCCCCGTGTTGTTCCTTCATCTTTATGGGAGATCGCGGCGGGGATCAAATGCGCCTTTAAATCTCCCGCCCGTAAAACACTTGATGTATGCCCACGCCGCGAACACACCGGGGCGATGGAGCTCCAGGCCCCCTGAATGTATGTCAGGAATTAGGCACTAATACTCATTTTCATACAAATGAGCTCCCTCATAATGATGTGAAGGATCCCAGCAGCACACAGTGGGAGCCGTAGAATGGAAGGGGGCCCAGTTAGCATGCCACGGAGCGGTGATAAATCATCTGTAATTAAACACGCTGCAAGTGTACGGGCCGTGGCGGGGGGACCCGCTCGCCCGTCCTGGTGGTCCGGCGGTTGTCTACGTTTCAAATTGGACTCTGCCTTTTGCCCTGAGAGGAAGCGCGTGCGATCGGAGTCGTTAAGTCCAAGTCGCGGTGGCCATAACAGACTTTTTACGAGTTTAGGAGATTATTATCTCGTTTTTCCCTTTCCGTTAATGGCTCAGACGAAGGCTGAACATGGAGCATTAGCCAAAGAGGCCATAGAATTGAAGGCTGCGGACTTGCTTGTAAATCACAAGGAATGATGGGGCATTGGAGATGACTGCGAACGTCTCAACTTAAAAAAGAAAAAAAGAAAAACACCAATGTGACTGGAAGCAATAATAGCCAAGAATTACCCAGAAGCCCCTTTGAGACCTACAGTCCTATTTTGATGTCCTTCATAGGAGCAACAATAGAGCGCTAGCGACTCGACAGAGGGTTTATGGCCCCGATCGCAGTCACCCTCCCGGCGGATGTTCATTATGTGGTCACATTTATGATGTCCCTTAGTCGAGGCCAATATCGCCCATATATTTTCAACTATACTAGGCCGTTTGGGAAAGTGACACAGTTTGAGAGACGGGCAAGTTGCCTCTCACAAGCTAAATCCATTCTGGCTGAGGCTAAAATGCTAATGCAGCAGCATGCTAACGCTAAGAAGATGAGAGCAAGATGGTGGATTGCCAAATGCCACTCAGTGTTTTCATGATGCACTGTGGTTGAAATTAGGAATGTTCATGACACTTTTTTGAGACCCATAACATATATATATATATATATATACCGTAATTTCCGGACTATAAGCCGCGACTTTTGTCACACACTTTCAACTCTGCGGCATATTTAATGATTGTGTACCGTCTTTCTTTGTAAATATCTCATGTAACAATATGGGCACCTGCGGCTTATAGACGGGTGCGGCTTATGTGTGTACAAAATGTTTTTTTCCTTTAAAAATGTAGTGGTGCGGCTTATAATCAGGTGCGGTCTATAGTCCAGAAATTACGGTGTATATATATATATATATATATGAGTGGCATTTGGTAATCCACTATCTTGCTCTCATCTTCTTAGCGTTAGCATGCTGCTGCATTAGCATTTTATGATTCCACCGATGCATCAATCTGCTGCATTATAGCTATTGCCGAGCAGGACTTACTAAATGTCATATTTTTTTCCCTGAAGTATCAGTGGCTGGAATTTGCAGTCTCCATGAGTACCCGATATAGCCTAAAATGAGGCTCCTGTCGCCCCGATACCTTGAATCAGTACTCGCCCATCCCAGGTTAAAAAGAATACAGTTGCAGCTATTGCTTTCTGAGTTGTCGAATCTCATGTTTCAAAGACAACATTGTCATGAGCGGAGCCCATGGATGTTATCCGCTTCCAGATGTGATGAATCAATCTTTCATGAATTTCACCCAGTCGAACACATTCTGGGTGATTGTCAAACAGAAACGTTTCCACAGTCAAGGCGTCCTGGTTGGTCCGCCAACACATATGATGGAGCCCGGGAGTTCTCAAAGGACCCCCCTCATAATGAAAGTGTCATTGGATACAATTAGCATTTCAATCCTGAAATGCCATGCAGGGCTACATGGTACTACCACCTAAAAAAAAAAAAAAACTTGGCTGAATGACACGAACCAGCATTGATGACCGTAGTAGTATGTGTTAAAACCAAGACGGAGGCTTTCTTCCTTTGAGGTGTACTTCATAAAAATGTATGATTGTAAGCCAGTGTAACATAATACCCAGTTTGAACATTCGTTGAGCATTCATATTAAACTCAGGCAATAAAATAGCCCTTGAATAATTATTTGAATAAAATGCGTTGCATACAAATGTGTTGTACTCAAAAGTCAGATTCAAATAGACCGCACTCAGGCTGTGATTCTTTCACATAAAAGCCCGTGTTGACAATCAATGCCATGAACCCCAAATTATGATCTTTATTTATACTGTTTGGTGCTCTCTACCGTCTTTGTTTCTGATTTGTTGCTTTACTGTTGTACATGTTAGTTGCTCCATGTACAGCACTATTTGTGCAGCGATGGCTGTTTGAAAGTGCTCTATAAATACAGTGGAGTTGAGTTGAGTTGGAAAGTAAAAAAAAGTCATCAAAAGGAAAAAAATTCAGATTTTTACAAGATGAAAACTTATGACGTTATGGGAATAGTCTTGGTTTTTTTGTAAGGAAAAAGGTTGTCGTTTTTCCAAGAGCAAATGCATGTTTTTACAAGTCCAGGTTTAATACAGCAAAGAAAGCTACACCTATTCTTGAAAAACATTAAAAAAAAATAAATTAAAAAAAATATATATATATATATATATATATATATAGTCAAACCTCGGTTTTTCGAAAGTCTCTGTTTTCGACCAAAAACTTCAAGTTTTTTTTTTATGCCTCGGATTACGACCGAAAATCGTTTCTCGACCAAACTGAGCACACTTAAATGCGCCACTTGAGTCCTCTCGCCTTCCTTACACGAGGAAGTGACGCTTCCTCGTGAAGCGTTCCATTGTGAGCAGACGTGTTCAATAAAGATTTTTTGTTTTTAAAAAGTGCGTGGTTTCGGTTTTCGAACAAATCGGTTTTCGAACAACCTTCTGGAACGGATTATGGTCGAAAACCGAGGTATGACTGTATTAATATATATATATATATATATATATACCCTTTTTTTAATTGTTGAGACTCCAGATTGTAACTCCTTAAGAATGTTTGAAGAAGTAGAGGAGAACAGAAGCCGGCTAGGCACGCTCTGATCGTGTCAGCGTTGGCAGGATAGCGGAAAAGCCTTAATTGGGGCGCATTGGGTTATCAGGCTTAGGAACAAATCTTCATGGAAGTAATCAAACCTTGATGAATTCAAGCAACCGGCTAAGCCCTTGTGTCCAGCCGCGATTCAACTAACCCCCCGTAGCTTAGCCCGTAGCTCTCCCTACGATAACGACAGCAACCGCCCAACAAACAAAAAAAACACACAATGAAAACACAAATCCCAGCGCTAATTAGCGGCGGCACATGAGCCGGTTTTCTTGAAAATGCAGACGCTGCCCAAAAAGAAGGGAAATGAAAATGCAATCAGCGGGGTACTCGGAAGGCTTTTGGAGAGCACGTGAAGCCTGCGCGCTGATCCTCTTGTCAAAATTGTCGGCGCCATTTGAACCGCGCTTGATTTCGAGCCTTGAATGACTCGATGAAGATGGAACAGTCGAGGCTATTTCGGGAAAGAAAAACAATCGGCGGACTGTCGTTTGGGTCTCATTTGGTCCTCGCGCTGATTGGGCCGCACTTGTGCCAATGTTTTGCATCTGGGCTGCTGGCACCCAAATGTGTGTTTGTTTTTTTTTTTTTTAACGGCGGCAATTATTGATGATTCGTCAAGGAAGAACCCGAGTGATTTTCAATGATGTCCACTCGCGTTTGCTCAAGTAGCTGCGGTCTCAACCAGCTGGTCACGGTATCAACGTACAGTCAAACCTTGGTTTTCGAACATCTCGGTTCTCGACCAATTCGGTTTTCGACCAAAAATTTTAGAATTTTTTATGCCTCGGATGACGAACAAATTTCGGTTCTCGAACAAACTGAGCGCACTTGAATGCACCATTTGACTCCTCTCGCCTTCCTTACACGAGGAAGTGACGCTTCCTCTGGTAGACGAGGAAGTGACGCTTCCTCGGGTTGCTTTCCATTGTGAGCAGACGTGTTCAGTAAACGTTTTTATTTTGAAAAGAGCGTGGTTTCGGTTTTCGAACAATTTCGGTTTTCGAACAGCCTTCTGGAACGGATTATGGACGAAAACCGAGGTTTGACTCTAGTTGCCGTATGCGCTGCCTGCCAGCGGCCTCCGTATTCCAAAGCCTCAATGACCAGCACACAGAACTGGTCTGCATGCACTCCATCCGCTCCAAACGTCAGCCACTTTTTCGATGTGAGAACGATCATCACCGCTGAAGGTAGCTTCTTATAAAATAAATGGGTCTCTATGCACTCCTTTGTCATCGACCATTTTTAACCCTGGAGAACCCACAGGGTCAAATTTGCCCCCTATAAATTCTGCTCCTCAAATGCTACCCTTAAATCCCAAAGGGTCAAATTTGGCCCTTAATCCTAAATTAGGATTATGGCATTGAATATTTGAAAAAACATATACAGTGATCCCTCGCTCTAACGCGGTTCACTTTCCGCGGCTACGCTGTTTCACTGGATTTTTTTCGGGGCAGTTTTTTTTATTGCTTTTAAACCTTTAAATCAGAACGCGTCGGCGGCACCGCGTGTCGACAGCGCAGTATTTCCAAAAACTATTGGACTTATTTGTTGAAAATGTTTGAGTTTTTTTGTAATTGGGCCTGAAAACAGGGTATGGCCGTTGATTTCATTGTATATATAGTTAATTATTGTGTAATAACTGTAAAAAAAATAAAGTTCACTACTTCACTGATTTCACTTATCACTGGTTCTTTTTGGAACGTAACCCCCGCGATAAACGAGGGATCACTGTATTTTGGTGTTCAGTGAACATATAGCAGTTATTTAATGTATAATTCATCATTTTCTAAAGAAGAAAAGAGTTCTTGGGTTCTCCAGGGTTAAATTGAACTGCTCACTGTAATTTATCATGAACTCAGCTGATCTGGAAGCGCTCCTTGTCCAACTTAGCAACAATATTTTCTGCTTTTTTTTTTTTTTTTGGGAAGCGGACAATTTTGGTCTTCCGGGACAAAGCAGCGAGGACGTCTTAAGTGGCTTGAATTGGTTTGTATGCGTTCCTCCTCGATCTCAGTTGTCAAAACCGTTTTCCAACTTGACAACATTCATAATTAAGTGCTGGCGGTGGCTTGCCTATTGACGAGTATGTATGCGCTTCTTGCCAGTGCTCTATCAGCCACACGGTGACAAACAAAAAAGGGGAGAGTATATTGTGGTGTAAAAAAAATAAATGTCAGCAGTTGTTTACAAGCTCAGCAATGATAACGACTCAGTTTAGGGTATTATTAAATGATTCCTCTGTAGGCTCTCCTTTGTGTTTCCTCGCGGTGGTCAGGGTGAAAGGCGATCCTGAGTCCACAGCGTTTTTGAGTGACTTTTCCCTCATTTTTTTTTTTTTTGACCTGGCTTCAACTCCCTCGCCCGATGTTCTCAACTCTTTCATGAACTCCTGCACCCGAACCCCATCATTTCATTTCCTTTCTTCTCTCTTGCCTCTCAATTTTCAGTCTAATTTTCACCCTCCTCTCTCTCGCTCTCTCTCACACCCGCCGTGTGCGCTCCTCTGTCCCCCCCCCCCACCCCCTTCCCCCGTCAAGCTTTCCTCCCGCTCCCTCGTCGCCGTGGCCGGGCTTTGCCTTGTGTGGATATTAAGCTGTAACAGGCAACGCGCTCTGTTGCTCTCTGATGTATGTGTGACCTGCTTTCCGCCAGAGCCAATCTCGCCGCCTGCCTTCCCTCCTTTCTGCCTTTTCTGGGTTAGAGTAGCAATAGTCCTTACTTGCATCCTGCACTAAGTGTCAAGGAGGTGAGTGAGGGATTACCCGTGATGGCCTTTGTTCTGCTCGCGTGGCTAATTTATTGCATTTGATCTGATTTTAAGTCGCACATTTGCACAAAGTGTGGAGCCGCTGGTACCCTCCTGACAAAAACGTAGCCCCAAAATTATTATTTTTGATCAGTGAAACCAATGGGTTCATGATAAAAAGGAGATCAAAATCCAAACACACAAAAAAGACATTTTAACGAAAAAAAAGACAAGACTATTCATTTCCATTTCCATTTTCCATTCGACAATAGAACTTGCTATATTGCTGTTCACTGAAAAACACACCTAAAACTGTTTTTGTGCTTTTCCTGTAACACACTGAGATGCCATCAGATGGCGCCAAAGCCCCGTTCTCAAAGGAAAGTAGTAATTGGTTTCAAGGAAGCACGCTGAGGTGATTCAGCTCAACTCAGCGGCAAACGTAGGTCAGGGAGGAGCAAAGTGTAGCTTGGCTTGTTAGCGCAAATTACGGGGGAATCTTGACATTTCTGTACTTCTGGTGCATTTTTTTTTTTCAGATCACATCATCGGCAAGCAAGTGGAATGTTTTGAAAGGAGTCTGAAATGATAACGGTTTGGGGTTCATAGTTCGGGATATACCGTATTGGCCTGAATATAAGACGGCCCTGATTATAAGACTACGCCCTCTTTTTCAAGACTCAAGTTTGAAAAAAGACTTTTTGAACACCAAATTAATTTTTATACAGAAAATAATAACAGTACATCTGAAACAAATGCTTATAACAATATATTTGAGAGAAAAAGCGTCTCGAAGTTTACACCATAACTTCTCCTCAGCTGCCAGTTAACCTGGCCGATCTTCGACCCACTTTTCTCCACATTGTCGCTACGTTTCTCCATTTTCTGTTATCTCTTCTATTATTTTCTTCTCTTTTCCTTCTTACCGCAATTTTTTTTATTTTTCTTCTTCGTGCTACCGTTATTTTTATTTTTATTCTTCGTGGCAGGGGTTCACTTTGGCCCGGGGAGTCAAGTTCAGCATTCGCTTCATTGATATCTGGCGCCATCTAGCGTCGTGAATGGCTATGATGTCTAGACCCCGAATATAAGACTCCCACTTTTTCATTCTTATTTCAATGCAAAAAACACCGTCTTATATTCGGGCCAATACGGTATTCAGAATTTGAACTTTTACAGTGGTGCCTCGAGATGCGAGTGTGAATACATTTTTGGAAACAAGAAAAAGAAAATAACACTTTGTAAAATGAGGAAAGAATTAAACATTTTGGGCACGGTGATTTTATGTTGCAATGTAATTGATTGTGCTGCTCCTCGCGGTGTGCCCTTGGCCACTGGGGGGCAGTATAATGCTGTACAGCCACACGTACGCAAATGAATAGACTCCTTCTATGGAGGATTAAAAGATGTCTGTCAGAGTTGTTATCTATCGACATCGTAGTCTTGCATTCTCCTCATTTCCAGCCCAGTGAACTTCGAAGCTTTGCTTTTCAAGTCATGTAATGCCATGTTATTTCTTTAAATGAAAACGTACACAGACCATACAAAGCGAGCGGCACTAAGGTGACAAGGAGGAGAAAAATGCTTCTGTTTCTTGTTGTGTTGGGCTTCTGTTGTTTATTCACACGCTAAAGTGGGAGGCGGTTCAGGCGAGGGTGAGCGTCCCGAGGCGACAGGCAAATTTGGATCTAAACGCCGCCAAGGTTCTCAAGCGACGGGGCTTTTTTGGCGCTCGCTCGCCATCCAGTTCGGTCTGAGAGTCGCTGACCTGTGATATTGGTTGGGCCGCTTTGGCGGTGCCTTTTCTTCGCCATATTCGCACTTACTTCCCCTAAAGGGTATTTAAGGCCTCGCTCTCAGCCCCTCATCAAAAATGAAGCCGGGCCCAAAGGGAAGAGCGACGGCAATTTGCACGGACGGGTTTGGCAGCCCGAGCGGCCATGAAATACGGCCCTAGCGACGGTTATTGCAGTTGTAAAAGGCGGCGACATAAAATACAAAACAGAGAGCGGCGGCTCTATTTATGGAGCAGATAATCGGCGCATTAATCAGCGCCCGTCATTTGCCACGGACACTTTCGTCCAGCCAAAGTCGCGGGCGGCTTTATGTGGCGCGTCGGCTCGACGTGTGATTGGCTGTGGTACAAACAATGATCATGTGACATATGGGGCGACATTTTTGGGGAAGTGGTGGGGGGGGGGCATGCATGTGCTAACAACTGGCAGCAATGACTTTGGCAAGGCAAGGCCGCTTCGTTTTTAAAGCGCATTTCCAACACAAGCTAATGTGCTTCACATAGATCAAAAAACTATTTATTAAATGCATTAACATTTTTTAAAAATGGGTCAAACCTCGGTTTTCGTCCATAATCCGTTCCAGAAGGCTGTTTGAAAACCGAAATTGTTTGAAAACCGAAACCACGCTCTTTTTAAAATAAAAATGTTTACTGAACACGTCTGCTCACAATGGAAAGCAACACGAGGAAGCGTCACTTCCTCGTCTACTTCCTCGTGTAAGGAAGGCGAGAGGAGTCAAATGGTGCATTCAAGTGCGCTCAGTTTGTTCGAGAACCGAAATTTGTTCGTCATCTGAGGCATAAAAAACTCGAAATGTTTGGTCGAAAACCGTATTGGTCGAGAACCGAGACGTTTGAAAACCGAGGTTTGAATGTATTTGAAAGTAAAAGGAAGAAAAAATGAGAAGTAGCGAAATAAAAAGTGACTAAAAGAACGTGTAAAACAAGATTAAAAAAAAAAAAAACAGAAATACTTTAAAAGGCCTTCATCATAAGTATGAGGTGGGGGAAAAAAGCAGGATTTAAAAGCATTTCCACTTGAGACAAACTTCTCGAGGCAGCTTCTTCCATTTGCGTGCAGCATAACAGGTAATTGCTGATTCACCGTGTTTGCTTTGAACTCTGGGCTGCACTAATTGACCCCAGTCTTCCCACCGCAGATCCCTCTTATCTCACCGAATTCTTTATCCGTGTATCTGCTCCATAACAAGCGTTCATCCAGGAGCTGTCCGTGGTGCTCGAGCCTCTGCAACGTAAGCTCGTCTGCAAGCAAAAATCCCTCCACTTTCTGCCGCGTTGATGTTGAATCGTCACCTGACTCATCGACGGTCAACGACAGTTTTTTTGACAGGATATCGGCTACTTTTGAGGCTCTGGTGGGAAAACGTTGATGAGGAACCAAAAAAGGAGCGGCGGATTTTCTTGGAAGTGAGGGCAGCGAAGGGGTTAAAAGCGGCTCTCCATTATGCTGCATTGTTTCCCTCTCTCTGACAGTATCGTGCGCCTCACACTCGCTCGCTTTCTCGCTGTCTTTGTGCGGCTTGGGGCTTCATCGAGGCTAAATGGAATTTAATGGACCTCAAGTGATTGGTGTACTTCCACAAATAAAGTGTCCATTCATATGTTAAGCAAATAAACACGTGTATTGTTTGCTCGAGTCGCACTCATGCAGACTAAGGAGCTTATTTAAATGCATGAGTTTTTAATTTTTTTTTTTTTTTAAATATATACACATAGATTATTATTTGTGAGAAAATGCACAATATGGAAAAGTGATGCCAGAAACATGTTACTCTAATCTGACCATTTATTTTTGGTCAGGAGTACACGTTACTATATACTGACCATGCATCCTTCCATTTTCTAATCGGCTTCTCCTCATGAGGGTCGCAAGGGGTGCTGGAGCCTATCCCAGCTGTCTTCGGGCAGCAGGCAGAGGGGGGGGGGTACCCTGAACCGGTTGCCAGCCAATCACAGGGCACATACAGACAAACAACCATTCACGCTCGCAATCACACCTCGGGACAATTTTGAGCAGGGGTGTCAAACTCATTTTTGTCATGTGCCACATTATAGTTACTGGTTCCCTGAGGGGGGGGGGGGGGTGTTAAGACTTGTGAAACCATATAAGGAAGTCAAGAATAATGGTTTATTGAACTATAGTTTCAGTTACTTGAATGAAGGTTGTTTGATTTGCTTTTGCGGGCCACATCAAATGATGTGGCGGGCCAGATCTGGCCCCCGGGCCTTGAGTTTGACACCTGTGATTTAGAGTATTCCGTTAACCTGCCATGCATGTTTTTGGAATGTGGGAGGAAACCAGAGTACCCGTAGAAAACCCGCACAGGCACTGGGGAGAACATGCAAACTCCATACAGGAATGCTGGAGCCGGAATCGAACCCTGCACCTCTGCACTGTGAGGCCGACGTGCTAACCAATGGGCCACCGTGCCGCCTTATACCCTGACTACTATTCTTGTTACTCAAGATTGCACGATAACATTTATTTTTCCCATAAAACACCGATAATCGATAACTTCCTGACTTTCCTATCTGATACCGCTGACTTCAACTTAAGAGAAAACATTACAATTCCGCTTCTAAAGAATATAGCAGGGTCGGAGGGTGATATTAAAAAAAAAAAGTGGCTAGCAACAATGCACAGTCGCATGTTTTGCTACTTTCTTAAGCCTGCTGGTCACTTGAGACTGAGACGAAGAGCAATCTCAAAGGCTCTGTTGCATATCAGTAGCTACTAATAAAGTTGTTTGCATGTTTTATCACTCCCACAATTGTTTTATATTTATCCAATGAATAATTAACTCACAAAATTATTATTCATTATTTAGTAGTGACTTTTCAACAAAGCGCATTGCGTACACACCCACACATACATATTTTTAAACAAAAACAAGACCCAAACATTTTAGTGCTCCCGGTCATTTTCATGTGAAGACTTTTTCAAGGACCAAAATAAAAACAAATGATTCAAAATACCAAAGCTGCACTTCAACGAGCCGTCGCTGTTTGTATTCCAACAAGTACAGTAGGCGTCGGAGCATTTTCGGAACTCCTCACTATTAGCGATTAGCTTAGCCACAGCTCTGCTCGTCTGCCCCATTTTTGTTTACATTACCTCCGCCCCTTCAAATAAAAATCGTCACGTGAAGTAAAAAAAATAAACAAAACACTGTCTGTATTTTTTTTTATTAACAACTTTATTTTTTAAACATGAATGTGAAAAAATTCACTTCCTGGCAGCTACTGACTGTCACTAAAAAAGTCATCTGTATGTCGCTTTTTCAAGGTGCCTGTGGCAACATGGGCAGGCGATGAAGCGGTTTGCCCGGCTCCTCCTTCGACTCTCCAAATCTTCTTGTTTCACAAGCGAGCAGAACCGATGCCTCTTAATTTGCACCCAATTCATCGAGTTGCAGCCCGATAAGGGAGGAGAAATGCACCAAAAGTCCTCCCGCTCGCTTCTCCCTCCTTCCTTCCATTCTTTTTTTCCCAGCAGCGCCGCCGAATATAAATGCAAATACTACGGCGCGATTGGAGGCTCTCATTTAATGGAATCAATAATCGTATGCAGAATGGCAGCGAGGGACGGAAAATTACCAGCAGGAATTTGATATAGTGTACACTACGTGCGGTTGTTTACAATTTGCACGCCCCCGCCCCCAAGGGCGTCAGCACAAACGTCATTTGCCGCCGTCGGTCTCGCGCTCGAAACGATGCAAGGCTGTAAAATGACGGAAAACTGCAACACACCCGCAGCGTCCATTCCGTGGTCGTAAATTGAATTCGAGAAAGGAGCCACAGTAAATTTCCTGACTGTTGAATCCTTGCAGTTTTTTTTTTTTTAAAGAAATTAGTCCTTAGTGCAACAGGTTCAAAAGGGAAATCACGAAGAACAAAGGAGACCCTCTTTCGCGACACACCTGGACAGGAAGTACGCCCTCCCCCAAGGAAAATATGTTGACTCCTCATACGCACACCAAAAATAGAAGCCGTTTTGTTACATAAACACAGCAAGCCCGTGAGGAGAGTCTCCTCTACTTCCTGGGGTTTATTTTCGAGCAATTTGTCTCATTGTTGTCGACACAGCTGTTTTCGTCCCGGCTGGCAATTATTTCCATTTCTTCTTTATTTATTTATTTATTTTATTTATTTATTTATTTTGCAGCTTATTAACCCCCATGCAGTAATTATCCCAAAATTGGACATTTCGGACACTTTGGACGATTTTGGACTGTTGGACAAATGGACACCACAGACAAAACAGTGACAAATAACTCCACGAAGCTGAAATTTTGCATAGGATGTATATTTATGTCTTGGCCAATTCCCACTGAACATTTTGAGGGGTTGAAAGGGAAAAAAAAAAAGTGAAAAAAGTTGTTGCACATTGGAAGAGGGACATTTTTGGGACGTAATACCCTTCATGCAGCCGCTTAAAAATACTGCATGAGGGTTAATGGCCTTAGGTGAGCGGCGGCCAATCCGACTTAGCTGCCTCCTCACAAGACATCGGGACGACGGAAGGATTTCTCTGGAAGCTCTTTCACTCGCAGTAGGAAATGGAACCTTGTTTTTCCCTCAAGTTGGGATAATTCTTTGAAGTATATCCGCTACTCTGAGTGGAGAAGTTCTGCAGGCTTTCCTTCAAGCGCTTGTACCCACAGTCTTGTTTTTCGCGGTGTTCCAGTCGTTTGCGGCAGCAAACTGAAAAGACTTTCGACCAAAAGTAGCGAGGACCCGGCGAACAAGGTTAATGAAGATGGCTGAAACGGGGGAAGTGAGGGTGGTGGTATGCATGGTGAGCAGAGAGCCAGGAGAGAAATGCCGACCAAATGTCACGCTGCTACACGAAAGGTAACTCTGACCAAAATCTGTCAGGCGACACCTGAAAATGCCCGAATGAGCCGAAAAGAACCCAAAAGGTTGACTTCTGTGTCTTTTGGAGAGCGGGTTCTTGAATGGGGTTTTTCTTTTTGATGGTTTGATCCAAACAAAATGTCATACCGGTCGCGATGGAAGAGATGCGTCGATTGCTGGGCAAGCGCTGACCCTTCGTCCTGGACCCCCTTCAAATGCTGATTGGATTGATTCGGTGGCGGGCAGGCGTCGGACATGGCTTTTAATTCTGTATTTTCACACCGGTGCAGTCTTCTGCGCTCCCTGATCCACTCTTTATCACACGCTACTCGATCAGGAATGACAGGTGAAAAACATTCAAGCGACTTTATTGAGAGTGAGCCCGGGGGAGCGGCCGGGAGGGAGTCGGTCGGCATCAGCATGCAGGGACCGCCGCTACTTTACAATGTCTGAAGACTTTCCGTAGGTGGCGGAAGTAACCTGACATCGCTCGAATTTCGGCTTCAGTCAGTTTCTCGACTCTAACCCTAACCCGGGGGTCGGCAACCCGCGGCTCCGGAGCCGCATGCGGCTCTTTAGCGCCACCCTAGTGGCTCCTCTGAAGCTTTTTAAAAAATTCTTGACAAAGGAAAAATACGGGGGTTGGAATTTTTAGTTTTAATATGGTTTCTGTAGAAGGACAAACATGATACAAACATTCTTAACGATGTGCGGTAACGGGTCGATCGCGGGAGGTTGGTTGATCGAAAAAAAGGCAATTTAGTCATTTTGATAGTAGGCTAATATAGCTCATATAGATACATTTTTAATTTTTTGCGGCTCCAGGCATACTTGTTTTTTGTTTTTCTGGTCCAATATAGCTCTTTTAACAGTTTGGGTTGCCGACCCCTGCCCTAATCCCAACAAGTCTAACAGTTTTCAGTTTTCTGGATCAATGTGCGTCGAGCCTTCTGAATAGATCAGAAGCTGCAAAAGTCCATATTTTTTGTTCCCTGCAACACAATGGGGCTAAAAAAAAATTTTTCCGACACGTGTATTATTCATATTTGACAGGAGTCCTCGCAGCGACTTATCAAAGTGCCCTTGGTGTGACCGACTTAATGGTTCAAGTTTGGACGTTTTGAGGCGGCCCGGGGAATTCTGCCAAGCGTGGCTCCCGGCCAGCTTCTCAAAAGATGTCAGCAGGCGTTGGGTTGAAGTACCGCCATACACACTTTGCGCGAATGCAATTAACAGTCACATGGCCCCATACCACTTCAAGGGCTCGTTTTTTTCCCCCGTACAGATGCCAGACAACTGTTTTGGGCTACGTTTAAGGCTTGACTCATTTTCCCTATTCCAGACCGAGCAAAACCTCTCCTGTCTTTCCCCACCAAGCACATGCTCTTTTTTCATGTTTTACAATCCGAAATCCGTCGAGGCGAATCTGCGTTTTTTGTGTGTTTTGTTAAAGCACTAATCAAGTTTGTTAAATTGCTTTTTAGTGTGATTATAGGGAGGTTCGGGTGGAGGCGGGGGGCTGGTGGGGGGGGGGGTGGTGTTGGTACCACGGGTGTTTTCTTCTTCAAACTCATTTGTCATGCATGGGACAAAAGCAAAGAGGGATTTCAAGGACGAGGTTTTAGACACGTCTGCTCTATTGATTGGTTAACGAGCCGGCATTCAGAGCCACTTCCACATCGTGGGGCACGGACACAATGGAGCACATTTGCCCGCCACACAATGTGGGCACGCGTCAGTCGAGGGAGGCGAGGATGAGGGGGGGGTGGACGGGCACACTCTTGGGCCCTCTGCCAGGGTGGATGACTATGCCAGGCGAGAGGACTGACAATTGGGAAAAGAGGCGGCGTGGGAGTAAAATGGAACAAAAAGGGAATGAAAACGATGAAGCTGAGAATGAACCCCGTCGGGGACAGCGGTGACTACGGTGGACAGTTTATCGTGTTATCAGATTACAGGTTATCATTATTGGTGCATGATTGTTGTATTATTTTGTCATTTTATGCTAACTGTTCTTTTGATGGCGGCGCGGGCACCCGCAGCGGCTCCTCTCTCTCTCTTGTTGGTTGAGAGGAAAGACATTTCATCTGTGCTGTATGTTGCACATGTCGCACATTTGACAATAAACTTGAACCTTGAAAGAGTTCATCCGTCAATCAATGTTGGCGTTTCGGACAATCCAAAGTTTTGTGTGAATTTCCGAAGCCTATTAAAATTCTAGGAGCCGCTGTATTTATTCATTTGGCTTCTGAAAATGTCTAAAAATGGCCGCCTCCACGCGCCCTCACGCTAGCACGCTTTCTGTCGTCTCGCGGCTTTAAAAATACAGTCCATCTCGCGTATTTGCTTTCATCGCTTGTGACACCCTCCTTGTCGCTCGCTCGCGCCGGTTAGCCGCACCGTGTCGTCCTCGGCTCAACTAAGCTGTCTGCGTCTCTCCCCCCACCCCCACCCGCCCCCCTTCAGCCGCCTTGCCGGCTGTCTGTCTCCCGCTCGTCCGACCTGTCTTCTCCTGTATGGATCATTGCCTTCGCGTTTCTCTCTTTGCCTTTCTCAGCCTGTCCTCGACGATTTGCCGCGACCTGGCCGTGTGGTTTTTGTGTCTGTCACGAGCTGTCTCGTCTCACCCGCCCGACCCTGATTTTTTTTTTTTTTTGTGTGTGTAACTTTTGTTATTCTGTCTCGATGTGTTTTTGCTCCGATAAAATGACGCTGATTACTTTGAGTCATTCGAAAGGGTGACTTGTGAAAAAGTTTTCAGAAAGTTCGGCCAATGGTTAAATCGCCTTTGGTGGGTTGTAACACAAAAACAACTAAAAAAAAAACAACCAAAAATCAACTGATCACCACCAAACACGGATACATGTAAATTCTTTCTTGAATAAGGTCATGTAAACTAATAATAATAATAATAATAATACATTTTATTTATAAGCGTGGCGGCCCGGTAGTCCAGTGGTTAGCACGTCGGCTTCACAGTGCTGAGGTACCGGGTTCAAATCCAGCTCCGGCCTCCCTGTGTGGAGTTTGCATGTTCTCCCCGGGCCTGCGTGGGTTTTCTCCGGGTGCTCCGGTTTCCTCCCACGTTCCAAAAACATGCATGGCAGGCTGATTTTGCACTCTAAATTGTCCCTAGGTATGAGTGTGAGCGTGGATGGTTGTTCGTCTCTGTGTGCCCTGCGATTGGCTGGCAACCAATTCAGGGTGTCCCCCGCCTACTGCCCGAAGACAGCTGGGATAGGCTCCGGCACCCCCCGCGACCCTAGTGAGGATCAAGCGGTTCGGAAAATGGATGGATGGATGGATTTATAAGCGTCTTTCAAGACACCCAAGGACACTTTACAATCAGGAACAAAAACAATAAAACACAATGCGGGTTGAGCAGTGGCAGCCAAACACGCCAGCGTTCACTCAACCCGGAAGTCAGAAAGAAACCACAAGGGAGGGAGAGGGGGAGAAAAAAAAAACACACACTCAAACTATCCTCATCTGAGGATAATTTGAGTCCAGGGAAAAAAAATAACTCAGCACATAACAAGCGTATGCCAGTTACAACAAGTCACAAGACATGAACAATGAAGGCGGTGATACGAGGGCGTGTATGATATAATGTTCGTGGTAGTTGACCTGAATAGGAAATATGGACTATTACATGTTGTGGGGAGGGCGGCCCGGTAGTCCAGTGGTTAGCACATCGGCTTCACAGTGCAGAGGTACCGGGTTCGATCCCAGCTCCGGCCTCCCTTTGTGGAGTTTGCATGTTCTCCCCTGGCTTGCGTGGGTTTTCTCCGGGTGCTCCGGTTTCCTCCCACATTTCAAAAACATGCATGGCAGGCTGATTGGACACTCTAAATTGTCCCTAGGTGTGAGTGTGGGCGTGGATGGTTGTTCGTCTCTGTGTGCCCTGCGATTGGCTGGCAACTGATTCAGGGTGTCCCCCGCCTACTGCCCGAAAACAGCTGGGATATGCTCCAGCACCCCCCGCGACCCTCGTGAGGATCAAGCGGTTCGGAAAATGGATGGATGGACTATTACATGTTGTGGGGGGGAGGGGGTGGGGTGATAGCTATACTGATTTCTCACCTAAAAAAGAAGACAAACAATTTTGAAAAAGCAAAAAAAGATGAGGATAAGCCTGACCGATACGGATTTTTTTTTTCACCCGCCCAATTTTAAGCCGATGCTTATTTTTGGCAAAAAAGCTCAATAAAATACAGACTACTGGTTAACTGATTAATTTAAATAACATACCATGCACACTTCCACCGGTCACCCCGACACCCCAAATTTGGATTGGATATGCTAGTTATTTGGACACTTGGTCATGAAAGTACAGTCAAACCTCGGTTTTCGAACGTCTCGGTTTTCGACCAATTCGTTTTTTTATGATTCGCATGATGAACAAATTTCAGTTCTCGAACAAACTGAGCGCACTTGAATGCACCATTTGACTCCTCTCGGCTTCCTTACACAAGGAAGTGACGCTTCCTCGGGTAGACGAGGAAGTGACGCTTCCTCGCGTTGCTTTCCATTGTGAGCAGACGTGTTCAGTAAACATTTTTATTTTAAAAAGAGCGTGGCTTCGGTTTTCGAACAATTTCGGTTTTCAAACAGCCTTCTGGAACGGATTACGGACGAAAACCGAGGCTTGACTGTATACGGGTGGAGCTTGGCATAAAAATGCGATAACTGACCGTCAAACCCTCGCAACCCACAAAAAACTTCTGTATTCAGAAGTTCTCGTCCGAAGGACAGCCATACATCTGCCGCTGCGCCACCAAGTCGCAGCAGGAAACGGCCAAAAATGACCAACCTTATCCATCAAACCTCCACATTTCATCATTATATCGCAACTTCCATATTCCTGCTGGGCCTCTCGGAAAGCTGAGTGATGCCCACACCCATTTCGGCGGATCGATCAATTTTACCGTCAAACATCCAAGCGCAATCACTTCGGTGTGATGATCACATCTCCTCCAGTTGTGTTTGTTTTCATCTGGCCAGCCGGCAAGCACGCTCCGCCGCCACCGCCGCTGCCGCCGCCTTGCTCCTGTACTCAGAAGTCATTTTCCTGGGCCGTAAAACATTGAGCTGTTAAATTTCTTTATGCGTCTCGCTCCGGCCTGCGGCCCTCGAGGTTTCCTGGTGCTTTTTAAATTGAATGATTGCCTGCAGCTCTTGGCTAGTTTAACCTCTGCAGTGGCAGCGACTGTATTTTTAGAAGTTTTGCACACCCCCCTCCCTCGCACCCCAAGTACGCAAGTGTGTGCCTAAGGAAATGTGTGTGCAAGCAAAAGACAGGTAAGTGTTGAGGCAGGGAGGGTGTGTGTGTGTGTGTGGGGGTGGGGGGGGTATTGCCTAGAGCTGTGCATGAGTGCAAGACAGCACGAGTGCGTGTGCACGCAAGCATGTGCATGTGACATGACTAGCGGTTTCCTTATTTATGAGCCTCACCTTCATCCAGGCTACGAATTTGTCTGAGGAGCAGAGGAAAAAAATAAATAAAGACCCCCACCCCCCCTGAAAGAAAGGCAATCGGACGATTCAGAGGTGAGCGCTGTTCTGCCGCCCGTTAGCTTTTATGGCCTCCTAAAGAAGAAGCGAGTGAGAGTGAACATTCTTTCTCTCTTGATTGACTTCTCTCCCCGCACAATTCCTCGGCTTTGACGCGAGCGCCACTTTCGTGACTGGCGATAACGGACATCTCGCTACGTCGGATGTACGTTACAACTACGGTGCCCTGCCAGTCGGAATGCGGCAAAACAAGGGCGACAAATGACTTGCCATCAGCGGAGTTGTTCTCAGAGAATTAACATTGCGAGACCGTCGGTGCATTATGGCCTGGTTTTTTTTTCTTTTCATTTTCTCGAGTTAAGGTTTCTAACGTTGGTCAATTCATTTTCTCAACCGCTTCCCCACACGAGGGTCACGGACGTGTGCTAGAACTTAACCCAGCTGACACGGCCTGGACCAGAGCCATAGAAACCAAAGTATTGACACTCTTTGAACTCGTTGCGCTGCTCAGAGCTGGTTGCATCCAGATCAGCCATCAAAATTCATCGTGCACATTTCTACTGCCGACATGTTAAAAAAAAAAAAAAAATCAGCCTTATATTTTGATTGTGTTTAACTTTTTTTTTTTTTTTTGCTCATAGGAGCTCACATTTGATGTCAATAAATCCAACCTATTGCGCTTTTATATTTTCACAGCTTGAAAGAGAAGAAAATAAAAAATTGTGAGTTTTTTATGCTTCGGATGACGAACAAATTTCGGTTCTCGAACAAACTGAGCGCACTTGAATGCACCATTTGACTCCTCTTGCCTTCCTTACACGAGGAAGTGACGCTTCCTCGTGTTGCTTTCCATTGTGAGCAGACGTGTTCAGTAAACATTTTTATTTAAAAAAGAGCGTGGTTTCGGTTTTCGAACAATTTCGGTTTTCGAACAGCCTTCTGGAACAGATTATGGACGAAAATCGAGGTTTGACTGTATAATTGTCAGCGTCTAGCATCATTACTTTCAAGAAGTGAACAATGTGAATAAAGAGTCAAAAATGCTGGTTTGTGAAAAGGGGTGTGCTCGCCAACCTAAGCCCCACCCCCTTCCTACAGTATTTCTTTTAGGGTTTGCTCAGTGGCCATGATAAAAATCTCATACTGTCATCTTAATGAGGAAACTATTCGTTCCATAGTGTACTTTTTTTTTGTCAAATGCGTTGCGGCGACGCCATGTCAAGCCGGGTGACATATGGCGCCCGAGCCTGTGACTGTCCAGGGGCCTGTGACTGTCCAGGGTTTTTCCATAGCACACTCCCATGGACAATCCGGAGTCGTCAGTGTTTTGGCGTGATGCTACGCTGGCATGTAATAAGGAGAATGGCACCGGTGTAGCCGCGTCCTGGATTTCGCCGGTGCGTAATATTAGTGGACCAGCCGGGACGCCGCTCAGGCTGGGTTAGGACTGTTGTTTATTTTCTCGGTGACACATTCAGAACGCCCCTCCAATGTTTACTTGTGTGTTTCCGCTTTGGGGGGTCTGTGTGTGTGTGCGCGCATGATATGAGTTCACCATTACTTGGGTACGCAATATATGAAAGTGCAAAGGGAAAAGAACCCAGTCCAGGCTTGTGATTCAATACGCACCCCCCGTGGAGCCAGGCTTACGGGAGTGTATGTGCTGATGAAAAAGTAATGTAGTGTGTCTGCAAGGTACTGCTGGCTTTTCCCTCGTGCTTCCTGAACTCCAACAACTCATCTTCCAACAACTGGGCCGGCTTCCTTTTTTTTCTTCCTTTTTTGTTTTTTCAAATCAAAGCTAAAAAGAGATCTCAAAAATGCAGTTCTTTCGATTTGCACGTCGTTCTGTGCGCCAAAGTAAGTGTCAAGTTTTGTTCCTCCCCCCCCCCCCCCCCAAGTATAAATAAACCTATGATCATGAATATGGATCTCATGGAAAAAGTCCCAAATGTTTTGGTTTTGGAAATTGTTTTAGGCAAACACGTTTGAATAAGGGTCCCTGGGTTCCCAACATTATTTGCATATTTTTGGTTTTGAACAAACTAACAAAAGACGGAATATTACACACAAAGCCGGGATGGGACGGTGGCAAGTTGAATCCGTCCCTGGGCTTGGAGCGCTGACTTGGCAAAGTTTCTTGGAGCTGCAACCTCATTAGAAAAAGTTTATCTGAGGACTCCGCTATTTATCTCCCACTTCCGAGAAACGCGTTTCTTGCACTGTACTTATCGCGGCACACATTTTGTAAAAGTCACATGACATTTGGTTAGGATCTCTGTCACGACGAGACCAACAAAAAAATTTAATAAAATGATGCACGAAAGCCTGTCCGAGAAGACATCACCATTGTGGTTTAAAATTTAAATTTTTGGTGCATTTAAGGATCATTTTCAGCATAGAATAGTACCTCCACATATGAAATTAATTGGCTCTGGAAGAAATTTCTTAACCGGAAAACTTTGTAAGTTGAGACGCGTTTTCCATGTAAATGCCCTAATCCGTTCCAAGGCCTCCCAAAATTCAGACATAAATGTTTTCTAAAGCATAAAAATGCATCCAAATATGTAACAAATACATGTTACAATTAGGTTGTGAGTTGTATATAATGTAAAAAACAAGGAACAAAGTGTAGAATAAAAATGATGGTCATTTAACTTAACTGCGGTGTCATCGGTTTTTTTGCCCTCTTTATGTTCGCTCTCAGAAGTGTTTTTTGCCTGGCGTTTTGTAAAGAACTGATCCAAGGACGTTTGCTTTTGTCAGCTTTTAACAATCCTTGGAAAATGTAGTGAGCGATCTCCCGACCGATGAACACTTTTTCTGGGTGATTCACATTTACGTAAAACTATCAGAACACCTCATGGCCTCAGGGGCGATTGACGAGGATGCTGCATAGACATCTATCTATCTACACACATAACACATACAGTAGATATTCCTCTTAGCCAATGGGATGCCAGGATGATGTTCGGTAATAGCCAATGACAGAGCAGCTATAAGTATGTTGCGTTCAGGAAACTCGTAGCTGTGACTAGCATCCCATATTTTTACCTTTCGTATCTTGAAATTTCTTTCGTAACAAGAGGCAATATTTTCCTGTTGAGACGTTTCGCAACTTGAAAATTTCGTATAAAGAGACGTCGTAAGTAGAGGTATAACTGTAATAAGTTTTCTTGGTGTCATGTTGGCGGAACGTGGCGGCAAAGTTTGCGAACTTGGCCTAAAACAGTCCAACTTGCTTTTCCCTTGCACATTTCTCTTAGTTCCTCTGATTAAATCCTAATGTTCCCGCATCGTTTATGATCCCGTTTAACTTCCAAATATGATCGGCATCATTTCATCTGCCCTGCTCGGTAAACATGATGGTTGCCGAACGTTCCCAAAGTATTTTTGCCAATTTCCTTCAGCACACAACAGCGTAGCACAGCCCTGAATTGATATGGCGCTCCGACGGCCTCCTTCCCGCCGCTCGGGAGCCGGAGCCCATTTCGCGGCTCTTGTTTGGCGTTTGTGGTGCCAACACATACAAAACAGCGCATTAGCATAAAACCAAGCAAACGCGGGCCAAAAGAGCCGTAATTGCTATTGACAGAATTAACAAACACATTAGCACGGCGCATTAATTAGAAAGTCAAATGCAAAAAGTGTCATGAATGGCGGACAGCTGTCATCCATCATCCCGCTCATTGGAGTTTCACGGCCATTCATTTTCCCGACGCCTAATTCGCTCCATTCGGCTGGTGGTTGACACCACGAAGCGGTCGGCGCCACAAGCGTACCTGAAAAACGTAGCCCGGTCGCGGGCGTTTAGCTGGCAGAGAGGTGATTGATCGATTATTTAGCCTCGCCATTCGAGGAGTGTTGTATTAATGCCGGCTAAAAAACTAAAAGCAAATGTCAAATCAATGCGGATGGCGCCAAGGAACCGATTCCGCCATTTATCACGCGCAAAGAGTTTGAGGATATGACTTTTCATTCTGGCTTTTTGCGTCTTGTTGTTTCAGGCGCTGGTGGGCGTGGACATGGAAAAACACTTTCCCCTCCCTTCGCAGGTAGGTCAACTCCTTTTTGCGTCTTGTCGTCCACCGTCAATAATTGAACGTTTTCTCATCGTCAAGGTCATATTGTGCCCTTGGTATGTCTTCAATCAACTAGCATGTTGTCAGAGCTAGCTTGTTGGCTTTGAGCGTTCCTAAAAAGTGCTTTGTTTCAGTTGAGTTTTTATCGGTTTTAGTGTTAGTTTTAGTTTTATTTAATGTGGAGTGTTGGTCGAGGACAAAATTAAAAAGTTCACAAAATATTGGGTCGTAAAGTAACGTAAACTTCACTTCTCAAAAGACTGTTTAGCCTTCCGTCCTGCTACTTTGTATATGGGCCTACAGCACGACCGAAAAGAATTCGCTTAAAATGAACCCTAAAGGGGTTCGATTCCGGTCCTTGGCATTCCTGTGTGGAGTTTGGACGCTCTCCCTGTGCCTGCGTGGGTTTTCTCCGGGTACTCCGGTTTCCTCCCACATTTCAAAAACATGCCCGGGCGGTTAAGTGATCACTCAAAATTGTCCTCAGGTGCGTTTATGAATGTCAATGTTTGTTCGTCTATTAGGGCCCTGCGATTGGCTGGCAACCAGTTCAGGGTGTCCCCCGCCTACTGCCCGAAGACAGCTGGGATAGGCGACCCTCCTGTGGCTAAAGCGGTTCAGATGACGATGATTTTATTCTTCGTGACAGGGGTTCACTTTGGCCTGGGAAGTCAAGTTCAGCATTTGCTTCAATGATATCTGGCGCCATCTAGCGTCGTGAATGGGTATAATGTCTGGACCTCGAATATAAGACGACCCCCACTTTTTCAGTCTTATTTCAATGCAAAATGCACGTCTTATAGTCGGGCCAATACGGTATATTAAATTTATTTCGTTGAAAATGTTTTTTTTTCTTTTAGTTTTAGCTATTTTGTTCGCTTTTATTCACTACAATGCTAACCGTGGTCTGAACACATTTTTTTTTTTTTTTTGGGACACCTACAAGCTCCCCCTGTAAAGCAACAAGAATTGAATCTGAAATTGAAGCCGAGCGCATCGAGCGCAGTCTTCTGTTCTATTGATGGGTCAGTTTGGCCCCCCTCCCACTTTTGAGGCCTGTTTGCTCATCACTTCTGCAACTAATAAAGAAACAAGACTCACTCATTCAAAATGGAATGGAGGAATGTGCAGGTAAGTTGTCTTTTTATTATTCTGCTCGATTCTCCAAGTTCACTGATAGGATTATTGATACACAAATTATACTGTTGGCAAAACTTTGTGTTGTTTGTGTCTGCGCATTCTAATGGTAAGGTAAGTGGCTGATGCGCAAAAAAAAAAAAAAAAAGATTAGCATTCTGAGTTGAATGGCCAGGATGTAAAAACAGTGTCACGGTGTTCCCGTATCGTCTCATGTGTCTCCACATCGGATGTGATTGATTGGCGCGCTTGTAAAATTCCTATTGCTCGCTGTATTTCTCTTTTTAAGACTCCCCAGACAGGGGAGAAAGGCGAATTCTCCCCGCTCACCCTCCCCATGCCCCCCCCCCCCCTCGCTTTACATGTCCGATCGTTCATCTCTCCGCCGCCGAATTCATTTCAATTAGCGCCCCCGTAAGCCGCTGCTCTCCCTCCGCATATCGATTGGCGGGCCGCTGCTATCTCCCGCGCACACGAACAAGATCACGAGGGTGTGTGCGTGTGCGTGTGTGTTTGTGTGTGTATGTTGAAACATAGCGGGCACCTTCGCCACTCCGATCAACAATAAATATGAGCAGCGGCAAACAATTACCCCCTTAACGAGGGATTAATTGTGTCAAGATGGAGTGAGGGCAGCGCAGAGGTCGCTTGACGCCGTCCATTCCTAATGTGTTTATTTTCATTAGTTAGGCAGATCAGCCTAAGTAGCCTTTTGGCGGCCGTGTTGTCGTCCGTTCGCCGTTGCTCGCTCGATGGGGCATGCGGGCAAGGAGAGACGCAGTCACGACTGCACTCAGTCAAATACCAAATGAGAACACTCACAAGAAGCTGTTGTAGACCACAGCTCACGTGCAGGCACTCACATGCTCCTGATGTCACTTATAAGGCCACGCCCCTTAAAGGCACACATCCAACACATGCATACTACAGCACATAACAGTAGTTAATAGACAGATATGATCAGCTGGATCAGCAGATATTTTGCATTTCATGCTAAATTGATGATTCTAACGAGTCTATCTGCTGATCTACAGTCAAACCTCGGTTTTCGTACGTCTCGGTTCTCGACCAATTCGGTTTTCGACCAAAAATTTCGAGTTTTTTATGCCTCGGATGACGGAACAAATTTCGGTTCTCGAACAAACTGAGCGCACTTGAATGCACCATTTGACTCCTCTCGCCTTCCTTACACGAGGAAGTGATGCTTCCTCGGGTAGACGAGGAAGTGACGCTTCCTCGTGTTGCTTTCCATTGTGAGCAGACGTGTTCAGTAAACATTTTAATTTTAAAAAGAGCGTAGTTTCGGTTTTCAAACGGCCTTCTGGAACGGATTATGGACGAAAACTGTTTTTTTTTTTTTTTTTTTTAACTCACTCATTGGTTTTCGGCTCCAAAATCCTGATCGTGAAAAGCAGTGGTGCCCAAGTCCCGTCCTCTCCAGCCCCTCTCCAGCCTGTTTTAAATGTTTCCCTCCTTTCAACACAACTGCTTCAAATCAGGATCAGGATCAGACTCCTGCAGAGCTTGCTGATGAGCTGATCAATTGAATCGGGTCTGTTGGAAGAGGCAGACATCTAAAAGAGGCTGGATAGGGGTTCTCGAGGACCAGACTTGTGCATCCCTGTTGAATAGCTTCGTAAATACACTTCCCTCAATGATTTTACATGTGACCCACTGAGGAAACATTCCGACACCCCGGGATCATATGGTAAATATAGCCCAAACTGTGAGCGGGGGTTTGCTGTATTGATACACAGGCCAGAGCAGCTCAGAGTAGTGTTATGAGGTTGCGCTCAGATCAATGTTCTAAATGCCTTTAACGCTGCCACTTCAACTCATTTGTCACTTATCGATGGCGGCGGCGGTGAGGCGAGTCCTCAGCGCCGCCGCCGCCATCGCCTTGATACATTTGTCGCTTCTCTAACACGCCTTGTCAAGCCTCCTAAGTGTGTCGTCAAGCCTGAGTCATAACTTGAGGCCAAGCTCTGTCATGTTAGCCGCCGACAAGCGATTAGGCGTTTTGTGTGCGCCCACGCGGCAGCCAAATGAAAACTGCCGACCATTTGTTTTCGGGCTCGCTACAAGAGCGAGTCGGAGCGCGCTCGCCCACCGTCCGCCGTCCCCCCTGGCTGATGGAGGCATGCGGCCGGCGTGTTTACATTAGATTTGTGCGCACGTGAGGGCGGCGGGAGAAGCGGGATCCAAATTGAATCGCTTTCTCGTCTCGCCGGGGCCCGACATTGCTTCGGACGCCGTCATTGACAGCTCGCTGCAAGGAGCTAGGATGGATGCCGGCCCCTCAGGCCTGCTCCGTGTTGCATGCTGGGTAGTCGTTTGATGGAACATGGCCACGCGCTTTCATTCCGTTGCTGTAAACGAAGTCGACAGTCATGGAAAGCCACACAGACTGAATGTAACAAGCAATATGAAACAATATCAGCACTCTCTCTTACGTTGGTGGACACCGCGAGTTATCTTGATCTGAAGCTACAGCAATGCTCGCAAAACTCGTCTCTCATCATCGTCATCTTTCCTCACTCAAATGAATGAGAATGACAATCTGTTCGAGCCCCCTCCCAACTCAAATGTTACTTTTTTTAAGGTCAAAAGCACTGTAGAACACCCAAAAATAAATTTCACCGAATACATAATTAAATAAAAACAATAATTGGACAATTTGTGCATCATGATTTCATTTTAGTGGGCACATTTTGGTCACCAGGGGGCAGTGTAATCCAGTCATGCAGATCCAAACAAGAGTCACCACGACTCTCTGGGATTCAGTCAGCTAAAGTATTATTAGTGGCTTGTTGCAGAGGATAAAGAATATATGCAGGGGTGCACCTAAAAATGTTGGTGTGGTTCTCAAATTAGATGAACTTTGCCGATTATTTATAAAAAAAAGAAAATAAAAAATGGCATCACACCAATTGTGTTAAATGGTGAGTGTAAATGTCATTTTAATGTAACTGAATGAGCTTTTTTCAGATTTTTATTATTATTATTTTTTTTTTTTTCAGTTTTATTTCCTAATTACATGTTGGGATTCTTTTTAGAAAATAGTTAATTGTACGATTTTAATAAGCTGCCATGGCAGCTTATTAAAATCGTACAATTAACTATTTTCTAAAAAGAATCCCAATTTTACACAATTAAATTGCACGGTCGGCCGCAGCTAGCTTACCTAGCACAGGTGGCGAATCTTTTTTGCACCACCGACATATTTTGATGGACCGTCGAAGCCACGGTGCGAGCGCACGGAGATAACCATCTCGCCTGCGGCCCTCCTCCAACATCTTTGGCCACCGTCAGCCTCACCCTGAAATGTAGCCGTTAGCGGAGAGACCAAACTCGTCAAACAAGTCGCCTTAGGCTAACTGGGCAACTCACTGTGAGGGTCAACTTCAAAATAAAAGCATAACAAGAAATACTGTACGTTAATCAATGACTTGCCGAGCTTTTATCTTGAAGTTGGCCCTCGGAAGCAATTATTGTGGCGGCTGACTTGACTTTGAATTAAGGCTGGCCTGACCGCTGTCAAGCTGGCTGACTGAGCTGCAAGAGTCTTTGCGCGCGAAAGCGCTGTGAATGGTTTTGAACTGGCGCGCCGCGACATAGCGACGGCCGACATTCGGGAACAAGCAAATCAGGACATGATAAAATTACTGGAGTGCTCGTTGATGACTTCCCTGTCAGCTTGTTTACGCGTCTACGTTATGCGTGTAAGAGTTATCTCCAGGGTTTTTTTTGTTCTTCCTCTCCCTTCCTCCTCCTCCTCTTGGCAACCTCTCACACCCTCCACCTCCTACTATTAACCCACCCCCCAGCCCCCCTCCTCAAAAGCTGCACCTTGCTATTTATAGCGGGAAAAAGCCCGAGACCATCAAAGCTGTTTCCATATATCAAAGCCCATCCGATCGTCTCCTCTTTCTCATCCGTGTCTTCTAAAAGGGGAAGGCGGGGAAAGCCCCAGAAGGAGTTGGGAACCGCCGCCGGGAGAGCGCCTCGGTAGGGGTGGGATGCGCGGGAATACGAGTGTGGGAATGTGTGAAAAGCGAGTGAGTGGGTTTTCGTGTTTCCTCAAATGTAACTCTTCAGGGTAGCGGCGGCCTGAGGGGGTTTGATGTGTTGATGCGATGCGGCGTTCATTGTCACCTAATGAAATTACAATGAGGCCTGGGAGGCCCGCGGTGGGCGGGGCCCGCTAGGAGGCGCTGCCACCACCGTTGCCGGAATCCATTTTCAACTTACGCTTTCCCTACGGCCCAACGCCTCCGCCTTCCCCCCCCCGTCCTCGTACAAACATGGAAAACAAGACGAGGGCTCCGCGGGGACGAGGCTGCCCATGCTGAGCGTCGACTTGGAGTGCAGCATGAGTTCATTCACAGATGATCGCCGCTTAACTCTCCTACGACGGACACGGTTTCTTGGGAACGGCCATATTAATGTTCCTGAGCTAATTTGACCCGTGGCACGCCTGAAACTCAAGGAAAAAACGAAATGCAAATTCTTTTCCACCTTCTAAAGGGTTACAAAATTTACACAAAGTTTTTTATGGGAGGATAAAAAGGGGAAATTTGGCACTTACTATGGCAATTAACGATGAACTGATCAAAATGAATGGAAATGTAACATACTCAGGCATAAAAGGAAATATTTTGTCATTTACGGACAGCCATTATTATTGCTATGAATTATTATGAAAAGCTGATGTGACGGAGAAAAAAAATGTGGAAAAAGTTGAATTTTGTGATTAAAACATTTAGTAAAAATGTGTTGACCAATGAATACCATGGCAAATTTTCTGAAATCTTTTTTTTTTTAATCAGTACCGTATTGGAGAAAAATTTTGTTTTTTGCATTGAAATAAGACTGAGTGGGGTTCGTCTTATATTCGGGGTCTAGACATTATACCCATTCACGACGCTAGATGGCGCCAGATATCATTGAAGCGAATGCTGAACTTGACTCCCCAGCCTAAAGTAAACCCCTGTCACGAAGAATTTAAAAAAAAATAGCGGTAGCACGAAGAAGAAAAATAAAAAATAGCGGTAAGAAAGAAAAGAGACGAGATAGCAGAAACAGAAAATGGAGAAACGTAGCGACAATCTGGAGAAAAGTGGGTCGAAGATCGGCCAGGTTAACCGGCAGCTGAGGAGAAGTTATGATGTCATTTACATTTCAAAAACCAGAAGCCATTCATTTACCAATGTGATTGCACTTTAGTTTACATATTTAAATGTTCAGATATTAAGAATTGAATGAGGCAAAATAACATGCTTTTTCTCTCAAATATATTGTGATAATCATTTGTTTCAGATGTACTGTAATTATTTTCTGTATAAAAATTAGTTTTGGTCTTCAAAAAGTCTTTTTTCAAACGTCTTATAATCATGGCCGTCTTATATTTGGGCCAATACGGTATTATGCTAAAATTCAAACTATATTTACGTCGTATCAATGGCACAGAAACTATTTCAAACCGTTTTTATTGATTTAACATGAAAACGGGTCAGTTTGAGACAGATTACTATTGTGCCGTGTACCTGCGTGTGACATCACATTAGCCACGCTAGCTCCGTTATTTCATTTGAAGTACCCATTCAAGATATGCAAACTAGCTGTGGAAAAATAAAAAGAGCACAAAACCTTGTTTTTCATCACCCAGCGGGATTGTGGAAACAAGCGCGTGTTCATTTTGTTTGTTTGTTTGTTGTCAGGAGAGCGAAACAGCGACGCGGAACCTTAAATGCACTCGAATAAAAACAAAAAACATCTCTTTCATCTCTTTGGTTTGTACAAAGGAAACCTCGCTCTCTGTCAAGAAGACGTGTGTGAAAAGCTCGTGTACAATGTGGCACCTTGGTGGACCCCTGCTCCAAAAACATTTTTGAATTACAAACATTGAAATAATAGCATTGTACTGCCAGTAATTAGTTCTGATGATGATGACGATTGTTACTATTGTGAATTTTGTCGATACGGTTTATGTTCTATTTTATGTACAGTACCTCACATTGTATCGTTTATTGTAGTGCATATATCGTACGGTGTAATATATATAGTATCTTTATTTGTACTCGTTTTTATCTCGCCTTGTTTTACTCTGCTCCGTGCAGCCAGGGCGACTCGGCAAAAAGGGGATCTGTTCTCAATTGCCTTCCCCGGAGAAATAAAAGTTCAATCGAATAAATATCACACAAGTGCCGCGCTCAAAGTACTTGGGCCAAGTCGACGGCACGCAAGACCTCATGTGTGTTTTTCTGTGCTTTAAAGCTGTAATTGAATTGACATCATCGGCTTTTTTTTTCTTTTTTCTCAGCACTCAATGGCTTTCTTCTTTCTGGTGGTTAGCAAAACATCAATTGGACCGATCCTTACGAAACTGAAATTCAAAAGTCTCGAAGAGCCATTTAGGTTTGAGGCAGTTCGGGTGACTCAGCAGACGCCTCAAACTTTTTTTCTTTCTTTCCGTGAATAACTTTCTTCACTCTTTCGATTGGCTCACCTTCCAGTCGGTTTTATCGCCCCACCTGTTGCTTTGCCGCGTGTGCAACCGCCCGGGAGTGAATTTTAATGTGGATGAGAATTGTTTTGACCCCTGGTATGGGAATATAGACAGTATATACGTATATTTTTTTGCCTCATTAACAAGTCTCCCGTGTCGCGTTCCATTGAATCCCGAGCACATGAGCATCTTGTATATGTGCAAAACAAAACGCCGTCACGGGCTTTGGAGGCAATTATGTCCTGTCAAGCTGGTGTTAAAGGTGTACGAGCCTCACATACACCTGCACAAACACACCCGACGTCTGCAGAATGATGCATCACGCACCTTTGTGTGTGTGTGTGTGTGTGTGTGTGTAAGGGGGGAAGGGGTTCGGGGGAGCGGGCATGCCTGCACTTGCGCATGTTGAAATATGGCCCCCATATTTCACTGCACACACAGCATTTGTAAATGCCAAGCGCTTTCCCGCGTCGCCTCGCTCCTTCCACTCTCACTTGCTCGCTCCCGAATGGAGCATCCCCGCCGAGGCGTCGGCTTTTAAGAAATTGAAGGAATGACCCACCAGGAATGGTGGTGAGGGAGGTGTGGGCCAGCCTCCAAATATTGGAAAGTAATTGTCAACAAAGACAAAAAAAAAAAACAGAGGCACTTTTTTGTGCAGGCTTGAAGAGTTGGAGGGTGTTCTGTTTTGTGTGTGTGTGTGTGTGTGTGTGTGTGCGTGTGTGCGTGTGTACGTGAGTGTCGTGCTGATTGGCGGTAACCATGAAATCACCTTTATCACAAAGGATGATGGGAGCCAAAGATGAGAGTGCTTGATTGCCCCCACACCCTTACATTCTAGTCTCTCTCTCTCCCCCCCCCCCCTCCCCCCCACACCCACTCCCTAGGCGCCGCACTCATTCAATCTCCCGAACCATCACAGTAAATGGCTAAATTTATAACTGCCACTTCAGCTGACAATCTCGCGCTATCACTCCATTCTCACTGTCTGTCTCACTGTAGTGGTTGGAGAGAGGAGGAGAGAGCAAAGGCAGCCATGTCGAGGCGGGGCAACTCCAGGCCAATGCCACGAAAAACATAACTGGTGCGCTGATATTCATTTTTCCGTGCATTTTTTGGGGGAGGGGCCTGTCCTTTTCACACTTATATTTTATATGGCGGCAAAAAAAAAAATCAGAGGGTGCCTGCTATTATACCCTGCGGTACACCAAGGATGTATAACTTTTTTGTATTTCCTTTTCCAGAAATGATGTTCTTCAGTGTTCTGATCGGCTTAACTGCGCAAATGTTTTGAATGCAAAATACATTATATACAGTGAGTAAGGAGAAATCCTTTCAATCAATCAATCAACCAATCAATCAAACTGTTTTTGACCTGGAACCTGAATGGTTTATCGGTTGGATAGCTTGTAAATTGCATACTGTACATACAGTTTAAATGCGATATCATGTACAAGCAGAGGGTACCCGATGTGACACCCTGTGGTACACCAAGGATTGTTTTTTTTGGTTTTTGTTTTGTTTTGTTTTAAATGACTTTTCTCTGGCTTCTGACTGGCTAAACAAGCCTAAAAACTGTCTCCCTTTCTGCACATGAGTATTTTGATACAAGTTTGCCCTTTGTACACCCCATCGATGTTATTCCTCCCCAATTTCCCCCGCTCCTTCCACACTGCTGTTTCCTTTCCCCATGCGGGTTGGCCCATGTCAAGGCCTCTGTCTCCAGCCCTCGTTTGACATGCCGCTCGTAATGGTCAGACGGGGGAATACCACACTCCCGCCCGGTGGTGTCCGATCATCTACCCCCCCCCCCCCCCCTCCCTCCATCAACGAGCCAGGCTGTGTCGCCCAAATGGAGTTGATTTGGTGTCTATGAATTTGGACGCCGGAAAAGAGGGAGTGGATAAAAGGGGGGGAAGGGGTTCTAAAACTGACACGCTCAATCTGGGGACGTTTGTCGCCGCTCGTCACTTTTTTCCCCGCCAGCCCGTGGACATGACAGCCCAGGCGGCTGAGCGGCATGTGGCGGGCTCCCAGGACCCGAGTGCGGAGTGACAGATGACTCCGTCGCGCTCAGGCCATCATGATGGGCGGGGAAGGGTGCGGGCTGGGGGGAAGCGAGTGGCGGGACGAGATGTCTTGTGACAGTATCAAAACCCAGCAGACTTGATGCCGCGTCTGTCAGCATTTTGGAACAGAACTGAGTGGCCCTGGCTGAGGAGATTATTTTTATTTGATGATTTTTAGGGCCCAAGTCTGGAGGCTTTCTTGTCATCGCCGTGTGTTTAGTATTCATCTTTCCATAAATAAATCGCCTTTTTAACTCATCAGTGCCATACTTGGACTAACGCCTCATAGGAATGTGCCCCAACTGTGTGAAAGCTCAATTCCAGAGATTTTTATTTTTATTTTTTGTCATTGACTATCTCATGCAGACGTCAAGTTTGATGATCGTTCCGAGGATTCGCCCTGAAAAAAGGGGGTGCCTGGCCCCGTTTGCTGCTTGTAGCTTTCATTTTTGATTCAGATTCAGAGTTTGTTTACATGAGTCACAGCCCCCCGCCTCTCATTGGCCAAATTCTGGATGCCTCGTGAGTTATGCCTCATCTGGAGAGCACAAACTATAACCTTTGATGCCTCCTCCATCCCTCTGCAGTATGAGGACAAGAGATCCGAAAGGGAAAAGACATCTTATTCATGTTTTTTTTTTTTCTTCCTTGTTTCCATACAAAATATGACAAACCAACTAGAGGTAAGATCGGGCCGCCCAAGCCCGAGCCCGACCCGACCCGACATTTTATGCCCGACCCGAAATTCTCTGTCGAGTATCCACCCGTCATTGTTCATCTTTGTCTCTCTGCTTCTCTCTCTTAAAGCGCTGCGCGAGATTCTTAAGGACGTACTGCTGCTGTGGTTTAAGGCCCAATTTTCAACCCGTCAAAATGACGGACGGCCTTAAATTTTCCCCGTCCACTCTTAAAAAAAAAAAAAATCCGTCACTGATGGAAAATTGTCGGTTAATGTAACCTCTTCAGAAACAGAAATATAAAAGATGTAAATGTTTATACAGTCTTGTTTAACTTAGATTACTCCTAGCCCTCCTCCTCCCGAGTCCTCACAAATAAAATATGAAATCTCGGGCCTGCAAATCAAGTTAAGTGATCGGGCTCGGGCCGGGTCGGGCTTAAATATCCTCGGGCCGGATCACGTCGGGCTCGATTTTTTAGGACCTATCTTAGCTCTAAAACAAACCATTTCGGAATGGTTCCCTGCCTTTCTTAACACGGCATCATCAAAAGAAGTGATATCATTTTTCTGATCTTGCCCTACAATGTTGAGAGTAAAATTCTTTGGATAAGACCCAAGCACACCCCCCTTTTTTGAGTTGTGACAGCACTTAATTCCCGCGGAATCACCATAACAGTCAATAATGGTCCGGCAGTGACCTCCAGGGTAGTGTTATTGACCTATTTAGCATACACGCCGGGCGCACGCAGATGGACAGACGCTTTATTTGTGCCGTTATTTATTGGCCCCTGCAACATGACTGTAATGACCGTTCGGGGACTCTGCCGGAATGCGGTTTTAGATGATCATGATTGCTACTTATTAGTGCGTGCGCGTTTGTGCGTGCGCGCGCATGCCGCGCTGGGAGAGATTATCCCAAGCTGTTTGAATAAAGAAAACACAGGCAGTCTTGTACAAATTGTTACTGGGATGGTTTTGAACGCGTCCAGCTTAGCGTCAAGGACACAAACAGCCACGGCTGAAGTTTTTATTCTTTTTTTTTTTTTTTTCCTGTTGCGAGACATCATTACACGGGAAATGCAGCAAACGTTTACCTTGCCATTCATTTGGTCCTGCGAATCAATATTTCACCGGGCAGACGTGCTCACACACACAGACACACACACGCAGGTTTTTTTTTTTCCAGTCAGGATTGTAAAAAGTCTCCGAAGAAAAAGCTGTGACATTAGCAAGGATTAGTCAGAGAGGTGTTAAAATGAGAAGCGAGATGGTAGGCCCATTTTGAAGAACTGTGCCTTCGACGGTAAAATAATTCCGATGTTTGGGAAAACGCCATCACACACACTGCGAAAAAAAGCCCTGGCTGCATTGACTAAAATACACCAGCGTTCCCATGGTGTATCCCCTGACCTCAACCCTATAGAGAACCCGCACAGCATGAGGGCTAACCGCTATTGAAAATAGATGGATAAATGAAGACCATTTTCTGCACTATAAGGCGCAGCTAAAAGCATTCAATTTTCCCCAAAGTCGACATTGCGCCCGAAAATCTGGTGCACCTGTCACGTAGCGAGGTGGTGGTGGACCCCAAAAAGCAGGCAGGAGAGAGGAGCAGGGTGAACTTGACGAATTGTATTGAAATACAGAAACTAAATCCAGAACAAACAAAGTCACAAAAACAAAAACAATCCAAAGTAGCAAACAAAACCATAGCTGAAGCAAAAACTATCACTAAACGCAACAAGACCGGAACAAACATGACAAACAAACCTGACAGTAGCACAAGGCAACAATGACCCGACAATGAGTGCTCGGGCTGGGAGTCCTTTTAAAGTCCTAATTGCCTAACGACCAACAGGTGTGCAGCTGCAGGCAAAATCCCCACAGTGCCACCTGTTGGTGTCAAACCGAATCATGACAGCACCTAATATAAAGAGACTGTAACTCTCTTTATATTCCCCACTGAGTTCTTACCCTGTGAGTGTTCCTATGCCGGCTAATGGTGATTATTAGCAGGAACCAATTGTAACCTAAAAGGGTTCTTCCCAACACTAATTGGCATGTGGAGCAGCTGGAGCTCTGGTGCAACCGACACAACCTAGGGCTGAACACGCTCAAGACTGTAGAGATGATCGTGGACTTCAGGAAACATCCTTCACCACAGCTGCCTGCCCCTCACACTATCCAACTGATTGATTCCGGTATACCGGAGTCAAATTCCTTGTGTGTTCTCCATACTTGGCCAATAAAGCTGATTCTGATTCTGATTCTGAAATACGGTACCTTCCACCACGAAATAATTCCGGTTGCAATTCCGCATATAAAGGAGGGAAAATTATTCCTTGACCTCAGCGCGACTGAGAACATGATGAGCATCCATAACAATGTTCATCCATCCATTACATTTCGAGACTGCGTGTACTAGTTAGGGCGGTGGTCGGCAACACGCGGCTCCAGAGCTGCATGCGGCTCTTTAGCGACATCTAGTGGCTCCCTGGAGCTTTATAAAAAATGTTTGAAAATGGAAAAAGATTTTGATAGTAGGATAATATAGCTCAAATAGATATAGATACATGTTTGCAGCTCCGAAAAAGGAGAGCTGTGGTGTTGTTTTTTTTAAAACTTACACTTTATTTATGCTTTTAACAGTCTCGACAAACACAGACACGTCTGCGTTCGACTCGAGAGGCATTCAAAGACAGCCTCCCAAAAACGGAAATTCATGAACCCTTCACTGACACTAAGAAAAGCGAAAATGATATACCGAGACAAAAAAATCAAGCGAGGAAATCACAAAATAACATAAACAATTCTGAGATAGTCCAGTCTCCTACATACATACAGCATGTGTTCCCTTCATTGTACATTTTATAGAAGGGTTTTATTTTTTTTGCGGCTCCAGCTATATATATTTTTGGGGTTTTTTTGTCCTATATGGCTCTTTCAAAATTTTGGGTTGCCGATTGCTGAGTTAGGGTCACGAGTGACATTTGGCAAGAGATGGGATACGCTACGGCCTGGTCGTCAACAAGTCAGAGAGCACATCCAAACAAACAAGCCAAGTTCACGCCGATGTCAGCGCGAGAGAAAGTTTGAACATGCTCACCATTCAATCATTATCCGCCCGCCCTTCCGCATTGACTGTTTTGAAAAACGTTCCAAAATAGCATGTGATGAATAACGGCATCTGACTGATAATTGGCAAAAAAAAAAAAGCAATCTCGCCTCCATTCCAGTCAGGCCCCCTCAGGGAATGAACGCAAAGGCTGAAGTCATCCACAAGGCAATTAGCCGGAACCTTCCCAGGCAACATGGCCGCTCGCAAACGCGGCGGAGGTGTGTGCAAACACGTCGGATTTCTTTCCGTGTTTTCGGGTAAAAATGTGCCGCCTCACAGGTACTCGGTATCTCGACGGGATTAATTGCTCATTTAGCAACTCTTTTCCATATTTCACGCTTGAGAGAGGATCCAAATTAGCTTTGCCATCAGGGTTCACGTCTTCCCCACAAGGGGTTGGGATGACCACAGCAACTTCACGTGTGCTCTGTTGCAATCTTTGTAAATTAGCCCGAGAGCGCCCGACGAGCCTCGTAGAGCGGGAAAGGTCGCAGCGGTTATTTGGGCGCGGACGGCCGCCGAGGCTGCCGCCGAATCGGCCTAATGGGGTGGGAAGGCGAAGTCGATGGCTTTCCTCGGACGCTCGGCTGCACTGATACATCTCCTGCCTTTCTCTTCTTGCGACCGCTCATCCATCCACACCATTCTGATGAGTCGTGTCATTAAAGCCAGCGTCCGCCGAGGAGATAATTAGCCAAACCGTGGCATTAATCAGCGACTACAGCCGCTCGTTCCTGCCAGAGTATCTGGTCTGGGACACCCTTTTTTTTTTTTTTTTGTGTCCCCCTCCCTGTTCCACACTTGGTCGACATTAACCTCCGAAAGGCTTGGTCATTTGTCTACGACCAGCCCGTGTTCACGCTCTCTCGCCGTATTTCTACCATGGAATGGACCCATAAATGCCACCATGGCGAGTGGCGGAGCGTGGCAGCTGGACGGATGGCTTCGAAATACACTTGGAGATCGCAGTATTTTCCGTTTGAGCTTCAGTGATGTTCCTCATCTTTCTCGGCTGCCGCTCGAGTCGAAGGTGATTGTCGCCGGTTGATTGCAAAGGGGGTGTTTTTGGTGACACCTGCGCGTCGGCTAACTTTGAGATCAGGTTACACCCCGAGAAACCGACGATCTTGACCGCTGTTCAATGGGAACCCAACGGCTGGGGAGCCCAGACGATCGGGATCGAAGCACTGCCTTTGTGTCCGCCTTCACGGTGGCTGGGTTTGTTTTGACGGGAGAAGGCCAATCTGCCTTGACGCATTTTATTTTGAATCTTGCCGGATGACGATCCAGCCTCTTCAAGAAGTCACCCGCAAGCAGGGAGCCATTTTAAGCGATGCCTCTTTGTATTTTGATCAGACATGCTTTTAAGGCGGGGGTCTAAAATTCGGGTCTTTGGGAGCCACTTTCTCTATTCAAATGATGGGATCATTTTTGAGACTCCTGCTTTAAGGGCCGCTTTACTAAAAACAATACCTCAAAGCCATACTGTATGGATACAATATTTCAGCCTAAAATATATTTCAAAAAAATAGTTCAAACATTTGGCTCCCATGAGATGACAACAACAAGGCATTTCAGATGTCTAATAAAGGAACGGCTTACGAGCTGTGGCTGTGGCCGCTGGCGGCAGACTTCTCATGAATGTGTCAGCCAGCGGAGTCGGAGAAACTCTATTAGGCCACACCCCGTTGGCTCGGGCTCATGAATAATGTATGATGTCCTGCCGCTTCCAGGTGTGACTTCACTAAGAGAGGGGAAAAAAAGAAGAAAATGAATATTCAGTGACAGGTGGTAATGAAATCAAAACGTTGTGTATGGTCGTCGGACTTTGGATGGAGTCTGTGTGTGTTGCTCGGGACTGCTGGACTGGCGCTGATGGAGAGAAATGAGCAACTTTATATGCACTGACAGGGCTGAAATGCTGCCGTGCACTTTTAATGGTTTGTCTGACAGCAGATGGAGCTGTCACCGCGAGCGTACTGATGGAGGCCATTTTGTTTTGGCCCATGGCGGAGGTGATTTGTTTATCAGGGAGGGGCACTGATGAGCAGGAGGACACCCAAATGACCCATCGGTCAACATTAAACAGATTTCATTTAGTTGCGCTAACAAAGGACTCTACCCGGATGCACAGAAGCCACTGTTTGGTCTTCTGCCTAGCAAGATGTCACATTATCGTATTTATTTGAATTTTAGTCAACAGATTTATATATACATCCATATATATATATATATATATGCATACAGTCAAACCTCGGTTTTTGTCCAGAATCCGTTCCAGAAGGCTGTTCGAAAACCGAAATATTTCAAAAACCGAAACCACGGTCTTTTTAAAATAAAAATGTTCACTGAACACGTCTGCTCACAATGGAAAGCAACACAAGGAAGCATCACTTCCTCGTCTACCCGAGGAAGCATCACTTCCTCGAGTAAAGAAGGCGAGAGGAGTCAAATGGTGCATTCAAGTGCGCTCAGTTTGTTCGAGAACCGAAATTTGTTCGGCATCCGAGGCATAAAAAAACTCAAATTTTGGTCGAAAAACGAATTGGACGAGAACCGAGACGTTCGAAAACCGAGGTTTGACTGTATATATACTGTATATATATATGCTGTGCAATAATCTAATTGCATTTTTCTTTATAAAACATTTATGTCTGAATTTTAGTGGGACCTGGAACGGATTAGGGCATTTACAGGGAAAACGCTACTTCCAAAATGTTCTAGATAAGAAATTTCTTCCAGAACCAAAAAATCGTAAGTAGAGGTAAAATATGCTTGAGATGCTTTTCATTGGATAGCAACAATAAAAAATAAACATGCAACACCAAACTGGGCTGAAGTTCTGTCTAATATGGTTTCATTTTTACAGAAGGATACAAAAAAAACACGCGGTTAGTGCGTAGTTGAGCTGGCTGTATGAGTGTGGCACTTCTACAAGAAACAATATATTTGATCAGACCTTTAGGTAAATAAAATTTAGAACAAATTCTCATTCTCGTAAAACAAAGCCAAAACAAATAATCTTTAATGAACAAGCGGGGCAGTTGGTCTACAAGCTGCTCTTGCTACCCAGATTGAACATTTACGTTCCAAGGCGGTGATACGGGGGCACACTCTTGCTTGATGTTTAACGGTAAGTATGAACAGCAGATCTTATTGTTTTTCCTCGATAAAGAAATTGTAAATCAGTAAGCGGCGGGACAATTGTGATCCGCCGGCATCCGAGCCAACTTCGGGTGCAATTTCCTTTGTGGTGTTTGCGTGACCTGTCCCTGACAGTCGTCCTTTGCGCCTTTGTCCGGCCCTCACTTCCTCTTTGCTATCTGAGACGGAGGCGTACGCTGGGCACCCCAAGGGGGGGAGTTGGGCATTGCTAACTTTGTTTGAAGAGCACTGGGCTCCTCTCAGTCAAACATTGACCTTTTCCGTTCCCTCTGACGGCTCTCTTCCGGTTCCCCGAAGATGTGCTGTTCCCCCCCACCCCCCAACCTCTCCACCTTTTCAACCCAAACAGCTCACTTTTGATTCCAGGACTTCCTTTTCGGTGCAGAGCCACGGTTGGATTTTAGATTTCGAACAAGTGATGAGAGAGTGTATATAGGTGGAATATTTGTCTCAACACACTCTCTCATCTTGACACAAACCAACAAGCAGTCGCGTTAGATTTGCGATTGTCAAGTCACCAGGAAAGATACAAAATCAGCGACTTTTTTGGGGGGGCCAACAACGCATTGCCACAGCAACAGCATTTGACGAAATAAAAAACTTTGCTTTAACTTTTCATCTAGAATATCTTAAGATGGAACACCCACAGGTTCAAGACAATCGGGTAAAATCTCTCATTTTTTTTTGTCGTGGGCCACACAATAGTTACGGTCTCCTATCAGAGGGTCGTTATGGCTGTAAAAAAAATATGTTTTTGCTTGGTAACAACTAAATGCTTCCAGTATGTCAACGTTTTTAGTTATTACACATGATGAGTAGAAATTTTGGTACAGATTTTTAAGTTGACAAATATGATCCTCTTTTTCGGGCCAGATAAAATCATGCAGCGGGCCGGATCTGGCCCACGGGCCTTGAGTTTGACACGTTTTCCTCTTCATGCTGGCATCAATGTGTACTCGTGTGGCTCGTGATAATTTTGCCAAACTCGGACAAAACGCAACATTGAAACAAGTCAAATATCTGAAAACAAACATCGCAGACATTTTTGTACAACTGCGCAGATCCAGTGCATTACAGGTTAATGAACGAAGTAGCAGCATTTCCCATGATCGCAGCCCCCCCCCCCTACCCCTCTCCGCCCCCCTCTCCGAAGTGTTGCCATCATAAACGTCACTCCCGTTTCGCCGAACTGTATGTCGACGGCAATTCATCATCATTAGTATCAGAATTGTTGACATCCACGTACAGCAAGTGTACGACCTTGGCAGATGTGTTTGTAGTGCTATTAAAGTGTTTTAGGTTCGTAGGTGAACTCACACTCTACAGTTTGGTGTATTCCGCTTCTCATGACAAAACTGTAGGGATAAACTACAATTAGTGGTGCTGCTAATGAACCCTATAGAAAATGGCTTTGCTTTTTGCTTCGGATTTCCGCGTTGTCATTCAATATATTCCCTGTGACTGACTAGCAAGTGGTCCTAGGTGTACCCCATGGTGTGCTTGCTTCGCTCGCCAAATGTTTGCCACTTCGGGGGCGTTGTTTAATTATTTACACTTAATCGGTGGTTGCTCTAGTATCGGATTTAGCGAAAATCTTGCAATATGGCGCATCGCATCCAGGATCATGACGGACAAGTGTTGTGATGGGCGGTATTAAGTCAGAGCTGCTCATGCACTGAGAATGAAAATACCGTATTTTCCGCACTATAAAACGCTTCGGAGTATAAGGCGCACATTCAATGAATTGCCTATTTAAAAAAAAAAAAACATTTATAGGGCGCACCGCATTATAAGGCGCATAGAATAGAAGCTACAGTAATGGCTGTGGTTGCGTTATGCACCCACTAGATGGAGCTACGCGCAAGGGAATACAATACAATACAGCTTTATTGATAGAGCACTTTCACAACCGCTGAAGCTGTAACAAAGTGCTTTGCAGAACATTTAAAATACTAAGTCCCAGAAATCAGAATATTGATCCATATAAAAGGCGCATCGGATAATAAGGCGCAATGTCGGCTTTTGAGAAAATGGAATACTTTCAGTGGCGCGTTATAGTGCTGAAAATACAGTACTTGGATTCAGTGTGAGTGGCGCTAACCTTTGGAAGGATGAGCAACGGAGAAGCGCGTTTATTGTGCTTTTGTATCGCATGGATTTTCAACACAAGTCATCAGATTCACATTGTTGACGTGAAACGCCGAAAGAATACCTTGGGTCAGGATCCTGCAAACAGCAAATACTTCAACGGCATTTGCATAACCTGTCTTCACTTTTCACTTAAGCTCGCAGTGTCACTCGCCTGGTAAATGTGCCGAGTGCCACGCCGCGTGTTGGAGTTATTTGCTCAGCCTCCGTGGTGAACAGGCTCTATTCAAGTTCCCCCAAATAGAAAATCGGCCTTACTGTTGCCTCAGGAGATGGTAGGCTGTGGAAATAACGCGTGCTTGACTCCAGCCGGCAGTTGGTCATTTATATGTAGCGTATGTGATGTGCATGCGAGAGGAAGCGGATGAGCATTTTGTGTTCCTGGCATATTAATCTGCTGGTTGTGAGCAAGAAGCAACAGATTAGTGTGGACCTGGGGAAAAAAAGTCTGCACGCATTTGATTCTATAGACTGCAGGAAATCTATCTATCACAGCAGTTACGGTCAGCGCTCACTTGCCTCACTTTTTACATGACACGATTGTGCTTTTGAATCGTCCTGCAATCCAAAGTCGTCCCGATGGTCAAATTTGAAGTTGCCTGAGACAAAAGTTGCTCATGATCGAAATCAATTCATGTCCACCAAGACGGGTGAAGCGGTGTCACGAAATATACGTTATTCTCCTTTGTGCAAACCCGCATGATAGTTTGAACGGACATTCTTACATCACTTTCTACGTTTAAAAAGGAATGAAATGGCCAATGATGTGAGCAGACTTGCGATTTCGTTGCGGTGTCGGTGCGTGTCTGCATTGATGAAACGGTACCGTGTCGCTTTTGTTGAGTTGAGAAATTGAGCTGTTCCCCATAGAGACAAGCTGCGATGAAAGGAAAAGCCCAATGTGTTTTCGGAGCCCAGAAGTAAAAACAAACCTTCCCTTTGCCCGGATCAATTACCCCGGGGGACTGTTAATCAATTGCAATGACGGTCTAATGATTTAATGTCGCAGGTATGAGGAATGACCACTGGTGGGTTTTCTTTTTTGCTTTGTTTTTTTGTGTGTCCCCCTCAGACACCCTTCTTTTGGGTTCCGGTTGACATTTCAACATGACCTGAGCGCCTTGTGGATGCTCTTTTGAAATTTGAGAACAAAACAAAACAAAACAAACAAACAAAAAAAAAAACGAAATCCCTGCCCTACCAATCTTGGAATATGGATCCAGGTGTAATTGCAGTTTATTTTCTCGGAATCTGACTCATGCCGCGATGATTGATTGGCTCAATGAGGCACACTAATGATTTGGATTAGAAACGTATCTCTGGGATCCCGTCGCTTATCTGTTTGCCGAGTGGCTTCCTTCATTTCCTGTTCCTTGATACAGCGATAAAGACTCCTATTTTATGCTTAGTTAGTTTTGATGAAGAACTAATGGGGCTTTCAAACATAGTTTCTTGATAAGGTGCGCACTGTATGGGGATACCTCGAGTCACGTGCTGCAGAATAAACAAATATTATCATTCGCGAACACGCGTGTCGTATTTAGGTGAGCCGCTTCCCTTACGATGAACCTCAAGTCCGACCGCTCGTTTTTCCATGATGTCGCCAAGTCCGGCAAGGCAAAGAACACCCCCCACCCCCCCACCCCCTCTTGAGGGACGCAACGTCATATCTGTCCGGGAGCGATGCAGAAGACGTTTAAGCGTCGGAGGCTTTTTGTTGCCTCGACACATCTGGCTTGCCGAGATTAGTGCGCACGTGGAAAGTCCTCGTCACGTGTGCGCTTTAAAGCCAAACAACAACAACAAGCCCAGCTCAGAAAAAAAAAAAAGGAGCTGAAAGCCATAAATACATTTTACCGTCCTGTTATGTTTGTTTCCTTGGGACACCAAAAACTTCCAGTCGCCGTGAGTTGCTGTGTGTTTACACATTTATAAAATGCATTTACAGCACTTCGATAAAATGCTCGGTATCCACCCCCGCTTTCTTGCTCGGTTGTATACGTCCCGTATCGGTACCTGGTTTGCCGCAGTAACAAACACTCCAGCAGGATGAAGCGGCCGTCGTTGGACATGTTACGCCAGCCTCTCATAATGAACTGAAGTCATTTGCGTGGCAGTAATTACGCACTTCTCTGATTAAAGATGGCCACGGTGGATAGTATTTGGGTAATTATTCCCTTTTGCTCCACGTGATAAGCTCCGAATGTCCAGCCCGGCGCAGCGGAGGGAAGTTAATGACTGCTAAGATTGGTACGTGCGAATATCCAGCGGCTTTTTTTTTTTTCTCCACAAAGTGGAGAGCCTCAGCATGGAGGCTCTAGCTAGGCTAAGGTAATTGGCTCTGAAAGAATGCTAATGACAGCTAGCCTTAGCTCCTGAGGGTGACTGCCCCTCCAGCGATGCTAATTAAAGTCTGCCTTTTTTTTTTTTTTGGTTGTTGTTCTTCTTCATCATCCAGTTTGACCTAATCCCTCTCCTTATCCCAATTTACTGTTTGTAATTAACACTTGTCTCGCTCATCTCTTCGTTAGCTTAGCCACTCTGGCAGCTTTTGACCCCCCGTCAGCCCCACACCCCCCTCAGCCTGGGGCCTATTTTGTCGACACTGTGTAACCCTGGAGATTGGCTTCCTCTTCATGTCACCCAGAATGTTGCATTTTTTTTAAACCCCACCTTGCAATACTCATCCATCATCGACCACGTAGGCACAGGTGGTAGTGGAGGATTGGTTGGGTGACCCGTCATCTGCCTGAATTTTTTGGGCATGGAAGACTCTAAGGGTACTGCCTAGCGACCTGCCATACAGCATACTTATTGTGGCTTGGACGAGGATTGGGTTGGGCTGGGCACTCTTTCCTCTATCCACAAGCCAATCAAAACCTGACGACGGTCACATATGGGAGGGAGGGGTGGATGGGTGGATGGATGGATTGAAAGTACACTTCAGCGACATTCACATCTGAAGGTGTAAATTGTGAGGTATAAATGCGGATAATAATACAAACCGTGAAATGCAAAGGCACAATAAAAATGCAAATGGGTGTTTGTGATTGTCCTTCATGACTTACAGAACCTGCTTTAATTTTAGCCAGGAACATGGTGTTAGCCCTGCCAACCCGAGCGGAGCCACAGAGGAGGACTTGGGGGCATCATCACAGGCAGTGGGTGGCACGAGGAAGCCAAACAAATGGACACTGAGAGGTGGTCCTGGTTTCTCAACGGAGGCAGCCTACCAACACGCTGGGGTAGGGGGGGGAGGGGCTTCACAGCTACCGTTTTAATCAATGTAAACAAGGAAGAGTTGTGGAGCGAGGATTCGGACAGTGGAAGGGTGGAAGACGCCAGCTTGAGGGACCTCGATGGGCCTGGCAGTGGCTATGGCATGCGACGCCAGGAGCCGTTTGTATGACAAGGCCCAGAGATGGAGCTCATGCTAAGAAGAGAGGCTTTGTAGTCAAGGCCAGATAAAACACACACACACACACACACACACACACACACACACACGCATGCGCGTTTTCATGTTTTCTGGGGACCACGTTTTTGATCATCACTTACAGACACACACACACACGCACACAGGCAAACAAGCTTTATTTGAACATCGCCGACAGTTGTACATGGTCTCCATTGCCAAGAAATGAAAGTTACATGTTTGAGCCCGCGTCCCTCAAATCACACTCGGCCACCCTCTGACTTGACAGCGGCATATTTGAGGCAGGGCAGTAAGCGTGGAGCCGATAAGGTCATGCCTGTGAATCTCTGTCACGAGACGAGCCCAAGAACCAGCGATTTGTTTGCCCTTCAGACGGAACTCGGCAAAGTGTGCCTGGCCATACGCATTGCGGCTTCATACATTTGATAATTTGATAGATCCGAACCTTAAACTTTATGGCTAACCCCAACCCAAACAGGAGATTATCTGCCTGTCCTGTTCAGGCAAAACCATGGCATGTTATTGTCAGCATCTATCCCTGTGCGTGAAGGACTGTGCCGACCCCTTTGCCAACCCACTGGGTCAAAACTCCTGCTGTAAACTATCCCAAAGATTGCAACAAACACGGGAGATATTTCTTTCACATTTGTGGGGCTGCCATTTTGAATATTCCCCTGCATGTGTGCAGCGGTAATGCATGGACCAACGCACATGCAATGTAACCTGTACTGGCCCAAAGACGGATACGTAGTTTTCATGGAACCGTGCGCGTAAACTGTTCCACGTGCAATCTGCGGATGCACAATGCGGTCTTATCCATCCATTTTCTGATCCGCTGTATCTTCACAAGGGTCGCGGGGGTTGCTGGAGCCTATCCCAGCTGTCTTTGGGCAGTAGGCTGGGGACACCCTGAATCGGTTGCCAGCCAATCGCAGGGCAATGGAAATGTATGAATTGGCCTTTCGCCACAATCTTAAACCGGGCCATTATGACACCAGCACCTGCCCAAATTCTTCATGGTAAAGTGCAGGCAGTATACTCATCCATATAAAGGTTGCTCTGCCTTGGCTGAGGTCTGACATTCCCTCTATGGACATAAACCCGACATGAACATCGGGGTCAGCCAAACCGCAGAGCTTCACGTCACTCCCAGCTGACCCGCCTCTTGACGTCGTCAACGTGCTGCTTCCTGCCCGCCACCCTCGGTGCTGGCCCGGCTGTTCGTGTGACCGGGACCTCTTGACCACCCCGCTCAGATTATGTAAATCTTGCAATAAATGACACAAGAAGAAGAAGAAAAGGGAAGGAAATGCCATTGCTTTCTTGCGTCAGTCGCAGCCGTAGCGCTTGCATCATTCCTGTCGTTCCTTTCTATTCCGACTCCAATCGTGTGACGCATACTGCGGTCGAAACTTCATGGAAGATTCTTCCCGACCCTGTGACTAGAGCACACGACTCGTGACACAGCCCGAGAGGGCGGCCAAGTGATGTCATCGATGGGGAGGCGAGGGGGGTGGTGGGCCCAGGCAGACATGGCCTGCGGCATTCCACGTAAAGCCTGGAGCAGCCGCGGTGGGGTGGGGGGGGGGGGCTGACAAGCGAGATTAGAGCAGGGCTGAGAGAGGCGGGCACATGAGAGAGATTATGCGCCAACGGATGAGGCTAAGGTTACAGCCAGCTGGATGGTGGTACTGTACGGCCTGCGGGATGTCGGCGAGCTTGGGAAAATGAACGGATCATGTTAAGGGGGGGAAAGGGGGTATCAGGGGAGGGAGGGGGGGGGGTCACATGAGCAAAGTTTCCATGGATGAATCCGTCAGCTGGCCTGCACAACGTTAATGTTCGACACTTAAATGTGTTGAAAGTCTGGACTCGAGCCGTTGCTTCAGGGCCGTCCATTATTGTGGCATCGGAGGAAGCCGTCACAGGCGTTTACTGATTGACGCGGGATTTTTTTCCACATTCAGAACAATTTAACAAGACAAAAAAAAAAGAAACATTACGTTCAGAGCATATGTGTCCTACTCAAGATCAGTGGGCCGAAACTAACCATGTCTGCATGTCGACTAAATGATTCTTGCAAAAGGTATTTGTGTTTTTTTTGCGGGATATCTGTTCTGAAATTGCGATTTTTTTTCTTCACGTAACAGATTCAAGCATTTGTTTTCCACCTTCTTAAATTTAGCTGCACATTTGAATGTATGCTGACCACAATTTTCCATGACTTCCAATTCCAAAGTTATTGTTGTAACATTATGCAATGGCAGTCAAATTCTAAGGCAATCGTGTCCATATCATATGACGTAGCGTTACATTTATATTGTTTTGTGTGTTGTGGTCCTCTGAGAGAAACTCAAACTACGAAATGGTCACGTAGCGGTTCACGTCGCTTTCGCATGACCCACTTTGACACTGCCTTCTCATCAATCGTATTTGAATGTTCTCACGCGATCATTTCGGACAGAACTTGCCAGTGACTTAGTTGTAGAGGCTTCAAGGCTTTTCGATCCACTGGTACTTCACACGCAGGGCACCCGTTTGACCAAAAATCTACTTCGGTCAACTTTTGTGAAGCCACACGTACTTCACAATTGCAATGTAAGCGACAACATGGTCAAGAAAATGTTATGTGCCTTCCAATACTTAGGTGCATTTTTTTGGGGTGGGGGGGTGTTGTGTTCATGGAACCTCCTTTGACTAAAATGTGTAACCGTAAAGATGTCTAACAACATGTGTGGCCCTCGTGCAGTCGCGTCACCCCTTTTCTCACATAACCTTTCGTTGAGGGGCTGGTGGGGGTATCAGTTCCTGCTTGGCTCGATGAAGGCATGCCACACTGGGCAATACCCCCCCCTCCTCCTCTTCATCCTCCTCCTCGTCCTACTCTGCACCTGCAAACGAGACCATGAATGGGCTGGAAAAAACGGCGGTGGCCATGGCGGTTGGGCCTCGCCCATCTTGCAACTGTTCCTCTGGGAAGTTTGAGGTCCCGAACTGCTGTTAATGAGCTCATCAGGAAGTTCACTTTTTGAAGGAACTTGGCTACGAAAGTTCTGTCAACGTCCCCCTGATGTCCAAACAGAGAAATAAAAGGGGAGGCAGTAAAGAAAGGAGCGGAATGGAGATTGAGATCTGGCATTGCCCTTGGTTTTGAAGGCGGGCAGGCGGGGAGGGCGGGGCAGGTGGTCAGATGCCCCGTGCCTGCTGGGGCCGCCGCTTTCCACATGGGGGGTCCGTTCGCAAATGGAGCCCGGCACTTCTGATGGATCTGCACATCAGTTCCCTCCTGGAGGGTCAAACAAATGGAAGTTAGCGCGGCGACTGTATCAGTCACGATGAAGGCAACGAGGGAGGGGGGGAGAGAGGTGCAAGTGCATGACTCATTCGCGTCACTTGAGTGAAACTTTACCACCACTTTCCCCTTTTACCCGGATTCGCTCAAAGTCGTCGGTAGACCTTATTTTTGCAACATGATTCTTTAATGTGCAATTTTTATGGTGGATACTCGGTATTTACCGTATTGGCCGGAATATGAGACGGTGTTTTTTGCATTGAAATAAGACATAGTAAGAAAAAGTGGAGGTCGTCTTATATTCGGGGTCTAGACATTATACCCGTTCACGACGCTAGATGGCACCAGATACCATTGAAGCGAATGCTCAATTTGAATCCCCAGGCCAAAGTGAACCCCTGTCACGAAGAATAAAAATAAAAAATAGCGGTAGCACAAAGAAGAAAAATAAACAATAGCGGTAAGAAAGAAAAGAGAAGAAAATAATAGACGAGATAACAGAAAATGGAGAAACGTAGCGCCAATCTGGAGAAAAGTGGGTCGAAGATTGGCAAGGTTAACCGGCAGCTGAGGAGAAGTTACGATGTAATTTACATTTCAAAAACCAGAAGCCATTCATTTATGAATGTGATTGCATTAGTTTACATATTTAAATGTTCAGATATTAAGATTTGAATGAGGCCAAATAACATGCTTTTTCTCTCAAATATATTGTGATAATCATTTGTTTCAGATATACTGTAATTATTTTCTGTATCAAAATTAAACTTGACTCTTGAAAAAGAGGGGGTCGTCTTATAATCAGGGTCGTCTTATATTCGGGCCAGTACGATACACTGCAACCGATTCTGGACCAAAGAATGTTTCCCCACATTTCCTTTCTAATCCCAAAGAAAATTACCATTAAGATGCTTTGCTTTGCAACATTCAACATGTGACAACAGCTCCTTGATTTGCATCTCAGCTTGTCAATCATTACTGCGCGGCAATAGCAGTCGATCACGGGTCCGTGTGGCCTTTGAATCTTACCGTGGAAAATTAATGGAGCTCAAATTTGAACTCGAACCTTGTGCCCGTCTCTGATGTCAAATGAGATTTTCCATGAAGAGATTCTCCATGCCGCCAAGCCCGTCGTCCCCTCTTGCGGCGCACCAGTCCATAATTGACATCATCGGTGGATCCGTGTCGATATAAATCGTGAGCCGCGTTTACTGTACATCTTCTTTTATGAAGCCGCCCCTTCATCAAGGTCTTTTGACGCTCCGTTTACCAACCGTATTGATTTGTTCTCTGCTTATTTTCGGCCCTATGCTTGCTTCTATTTATTTCCCCTTGCCTTTCACGTGACAGAAATTGATCCATGGTAATCGCATTCCAGCTGTGACGCCGCTGTCTGTCCATTTTGCTTGACCGGGAGATTTCCTCTCTCTCTCTCTCTCTCTCTCTCTCTCTCTCTCTCACTCCCCACGCTCTTAATTGTACGGTTAGGGAAGCAGAATCTAATTCCAAAATAGGCACGAGCCCCTATCTGTGTTTCCCTTCGCAGAGCCCTATCAGCGCACACATGCAAACACACAAACTTTGGTTTCGGAAGGCGGCTCCTACACAAACAGGCCTTTGGCTGGAGGTACCAGATAGGAAGAAGCTGGCTCGCACCAGTACTTTATCTAAGCCGCCGCTGCCGCCACCACCACACATCAATAATATAAACGTTCGCCACCATTCCTTGCTCCTCCCTTGTCACCAAACTCCGCTCTGCCCACCCCCAGACCGCCACCCCACCGCCAACTCTCCCGCCTTCCCTCCAGCTTGTACTTTTAATCTCTCAAAACAAAACAAGCAAAGCCCCCAAAGAGGGGCTACAACAAGACGAGACTGTGCAAAAGTGCTCTTTTTTTATTTTTTTTCCCTTGCTTGGGTTTGTCTTCGGTGCAATTAATTCCCACATGTTATTGTCTTGACAATTCGAAAAATACAAAATCATCATAATTAAAGGTCCTCTTGGAAATCACTGTGTTTATTGTTAGTGTTGCAACATATGAATCTACTTTTTGGGACCGTCAGCATGCCCAAAATCTCACACATTTTTATAAAATGAATACACTGCGTCCTGAAATTGAACAGGAAGCTGGTCATTGGATTGAAGCAGCCATTTAGGTGACTTCCAGGGCCGTACCTTGACCAACCCCTTTAAGAAACTTCGCCCTAATGAGCCCCCAATGATGATTTTGACATTCAAAAAATTTTGTATTAAATTAAGTACAGGAGGGCGGCCCGGTGAGCAAGTGCTTAGCACGTTGACCTCACAGTGCAGAGGTCGTGGGTTCGATCCCGGGTCCGAACTTCCTGTGTGGAGTTTGTATGTTCTCCCCCGTGCCTGTGTGGGTTTTTTCTGGGTACTCCGGTTTCCTCCCACATTCCCAAAACAAGCATGACAGGCTGATTGAACACTCGGAATTGTCCCTGAGTGTGAGCGTTGATGGTTGTTCGTCTCTGTGTGCCCTGCGATTGGCTGGCAACCAGTTCAAGGTGTATGTCGCCTACTGCCTGAAGTCAGCTGGGATAGGCTCCAGTACTCCCTGCGGATCAGAAAATGGATGGATGGATTAAGTACAGGATAGACCCTTGCAACCCTGATTTCTTGGCTCTGCTCACGTTTGAAGCGTCAAGGAGTTTGCCAAGCATTGGAGTCCTCAAGACTTTTTCAAGACTGCATCCTATTATGGAAGACACCCAGCTACAGGTTGGTCTGTGAAACTGCTGCCAGGAGATTGCTTTTGGGGACGGCAACAGGAGGACATTTTGGGGGGTGGGACCCCTTGTATGTATGTTCATCAGGAGACCCGCACGGCATATCAAGCCAAAATTTGGTTATTTTGCTGAAAGGAAAATTCCAAAACAATCCATCGTCCAAATGTTCATCAAGCTATGTGCTCTGAAGTCTTCTGGCTCCACCCCCAAGAAAGGCGTGCCTTCACACTCAATGAAGCATATACTGTAGGAATTCGCATGGCACGTTTCCATGGTGTACCGTCCAAAGGATCGTTTTTACGTCAAAAGACTGCATATTATTGTGTTAAGAACATAAGGGCTCTCTCTCGCTCTCGCACTTCACTGAATCAATAGTGCAGACAAAATGGCACACTAATCAACATTTCATTATTTCTATTTGCATATTTGATCCGGGATTTGTTCAAAGGATTATACATATTACCTGCATGGTGTTTAATTGCCTTTTTAATAGACTCTGCGGTTAAACAATGGAGTGTGGCTGGAAAGAGAGTCGAGAAATCGCATTAGAGCGAGTTGCTTTTGCGTCATCCCGCAACGCTTGGGAAGGTGGCGGCGTGAAATAAAGCAGCAGATCCGTCTGGCGATAGAGACGGCAGTGGCTGCTCAAAATTCATCCATTTGCCTGGTATTTGTTTAAGGAGATTGAAGAGGAGGCTGCTTGTTTCCCGTCGCTGCTGCATTTTTATATCTTATCATGTTTTGACAGATGAAGGGCGAGAGGGAGTTGGATGCACACGCGGCGGGGGAGTTTTTGTTGCGTTATGGGCCACCGAGTTTGTATTGCTTGTAAAGTTTGCGGGAACTTTTGCAACGTATCCGCTTGCCTCGTCCAGAAACGCGACACTCGGTTCAACTTTAGCATTCACGAGCTGTTGGTTGCAAAGTTCTCCTGAAGTGCAATCGCGCTGCCGTGATGGTCAGAGAGCTACTTTCGACTCTTGTTCGTAAGGAAAAATTAATGTTGTGTTCGGTTTTAATTCACCTTCCCGGGCCATCGGAGCAAGGGAACCAGGCAGCGGAAAAGGAGGTGCGATAATTGAATCAGTGGCTATCATGACCTGATCACCAAGTTGTTTGGAACCTGCCATGACAGAATGGATGTGGATGCTGTCTTTGTGCCATTCGGGGTTTACCCAACCTCTCTCAACTCAACTCAACTGTATTTCTAGAGCACTTTAAAACAACCACCGCTGTACACAAATTGCTGCACATGGAGCAATTATCATATACAGTATGCAACAATAAACACTACAACAATAAATTACAGTAGACAGTAGAAAGCACAAAAACAGTAAAAATAAAAATCAAGTCTGAGTCATGCTGAGTCAAGTGCCAAAGAATCCAAGTGAGTTTTGAGCCGAGTTTTAAAGATGTGGAGCGAGGGGCCTTGCTGAATGTTCAGTGGGAGGTCATTCCAAACTGAGGGATCAGCAACAGAAAAGGCTCGATCCCCACTTAGATCTTGGTACAGTCAAACATCGGTTTTCGAACGTCTCTGTTCTCGACCAAAACAGTTTCCGACCAAAAATTTTTTATGACGACCGAAAATCGGTTCTCGAACAAACTGAGCGCACTTGAATGCGCCACTTGACTCCTCTTGCCTTCCTTACACGAGGAAGTGACGCTTCCTCGGGTAGCATTCCATTACTGACCAGACGTGTTCAATAAAGATGTTTTTTTTTTAAAGAGCGTGGTTTCGGTTTTCAAACAAATCTGTTTTCGAACTGCCTTCTGGAACGGATTATGGACGAAAACCGAGGTATGACAGTACTTCTAATAATGTCTGGTCCGCAGACCTGAGGCGTCGTGCAGGTGCGTAGGGGCGGATGAGCTCAGAGGTAAGATGGAGCGAGGCCATTTCAATATTTGAAAACAAATAATAGGATCTTCAGACGTATAGGAAGCCAGTGAAGGGATGCCAGAGTAGGAGTTATGTGCTACCTCTTACGAGTACCAGTCATTGTGGAACAACTGGAGACACTTAATGGAGTATTGGTTGACTCCAAAGTGCTTCAAGTGGCTCCGAACACTGTGTGGCGTTCGTTGGTCATCCGGCACGATATTGCCCGAGGCTCGAACCCACGCGACCACCATCCCCTTTGTGTCCATGACTATTCCATCAAAAGCCAAGCCTCCGAAGCCACCCCCATCATCACCAGCGACCACACATTGCAACACCCTGACGACAGATGAAGCCACTGCTTGGACACGTTCTGGAGCTGATGATGATTAAAGTCTTGAAAATGGACAGCTAGCCCCACCCCTTTCATCCACGTATGTGTGTGGGTTTTTTTGAGTGTGTGAGTTTGATTTGCGGTAAATGTCAAGACGAGTGTACCGCCACACGGCAGCCCAACAATATGTTTGTTTGTGTGTGTTGTGGTGGAGCGATATGGATACACTGACTCATTTCCCTGCAGGCGCCCCAGCAGGTCTTTTTGGCAACATGAAGCTGTGTGTGTGTGTGTGTGTGTGTGTGTGTGTGTGTGTGTGTGTGTTTGTGTCTGTATGTCTTTGTGTGTTGTATAAGCATCAGCTTCAGGAGCGTGCCGCATTGAAAGTCATTCTTTGTGCTTAATCCCCGCTGTTACTTTCTTGTCCTCTCTTCCTGCCTTCAATCCACCTGTGTCCCCTCCATCTCTTCTATTTTGTGCACTCCTCTCGTTTGTCCATCTCGCTTCATCTGTCATCCGTGCCCAACCCCCCCCCCCCCAACCCCCACCCAGCCCTCTCCTCGTCCACGGGCCCCTAGCGTGACATTCTATCTCTGACACATCATGCATGTCCTGCTCTGATGATGCCAGCGCACTGACAGATCAGTCACAATGTGTGTCATCTGGCTAAAGGGGAGGGGGCGGAGGGGAGGCGAGGGAGGGAGAAAGGGCGGGAGGGCGGATGTGTCTCTTCATATGTGACAAACCAATCAAGAAATTCCCTGATCAATAATAGTTTCGGCAAGACCCCGTCATGTAAATATGCGCTCAAGACTTTGGGAAGATTTTGACGACAGAAAGGCCATTTTCGGTCTCCTTGACCTCAACCACATCGAGCACCATGGGGGGTAAAACACTGGCGATTGGGAACAGGAAATACAGTCAAATCTCGGTTTTCGTCCATAATCCGTTCCAGAAGGCTGTTCAAAAACCGAAATTGTTTGAAAAACCGAAACCACGGTCTTTTTAAAATAAAAATGTTTACTGAACACGTCTGCTCACAATGGAAAGCAACACGAGGAAGCGTCACTCCCTCGTGTAAGGAAGGCGACAGGAGTCAAATGCTGCATTTAAGTGCGCTCAGTTTGTTTGAGAACCGAAATTTGTTCATCATCCGAGGCATAAAAAAATCACAATTTTTGGTCGAAAACCGAATTGGACGAGACGTTCAAAAACCGAGGTTTGACTGTAATCCCATTAAGACTCGTACACTGAACTGGGTTGTACAAAACTAGTTTAAAAAATGTGTGATGTCATTCACCCACAATTGTCGATGAACTAGAACAGATCATTTTGATTTCTGAAAGCGAGTAAACATCGCTGTCAGTTTATTTATACCACCTACGCCAAGAGACGATGCCATTTACTATTTTAAGATAAAATAACTCATAACCAGTCAGTCATCCAATGTCAAAAACAAATGTTGGCCGACAAGTAAGCATCCCGTAGTCTTCCTTGATGTGAGTTTTGGCGGTGTAGAACATTTTGATCGAAGACTGGAAGCGGTTCTACTTGACAAGCGGACCCTGCTGTTCCGTTGGCAAGGCTGCGATGTTGACAATGCGGGCCTTGAATGATGCATCAAGCATGGCCCTAAAAATGTCACGCGAGTGCATCGACAAGTTGCTTCCAGCAGCATCTCGACGTATGTTGCCACGGTTAATGTCAGTTTCTGCATAGAAAGAAGTCAAAGCCCAGCGAGCTTCAGCAGAAATAAGACGTAAATCCGCGCACACGCTTCCGCATGTCATGTCGTACGGTAATGTATATGTCAGGTGCTTTAAGCGTATTGATTCTTAGCTTCTTATGTACAGCATGTCCGGCTGGTTTTGGTCACTTATACATTGCTCGGATCAAGGAATCCTCTTCCAACATTCGCACTCACCCAACTGGATATTTCAAACATGAATCCAAACGTCCATTCGTGGACCGTGTTCTCCCTCCTGGTGGTTCTTTGGTGGTAGCGATGACCCTCCTCTTTCTTCTAATCCCATTTGTGCCACCAGAATGAACTCTGTCAGCAGAAGTGAATCAGAGGCACGAATCCCCGCCAACTTCAACAGAGAGATTTCAAAATGTCATCTGTATGAATGAACCAGTTTGCAGAACAGTCCCACCAAAGTGGAAGCCATCCAAGTAAAAATTGGGTCTGGAAAAGGCGACGATAAAAGACATATGAAGAAAATACCGTATTAGCCCGAATATAAGACGGTGTTTTTGGCATTGAAATAAGACTGAAAAAATGGGTGTCGTCTTATATTTGGGGTCTAGACATTATACCCATTCATGACGATAGATGGCGCCAGATATCATTGAAGTGAATGCTGAACTTGACTCCCCAGGCCAAAGTGAAAAATAGCGGTAGCACGAAGAAGAAAAATAAACAATGGCGGTAAGAAAGAAAAGAGAAGAAAATAACAGAAGAGATAACAGAAAATGGAGAAATGTAGCGACAATCTGGAGAAAAGTGGGTCGAAGATCGGCCAGGTTAACCGGCAGCTGAGGCGAAGTTATGAGGTAATTTACATTTCAAAAACCAGAAGCCGTTCATTTACGAATGCGATTGCACTTTAGTTTACATATTTAAATGTTCAGGTATTAAGATTTGAATGAAGCAAAATAACATGCTTTTTCTCTCAAATATATTGTTATAATCATTTGTTTTGAGATGTACTGTAATTATTTCCTGTATAAAAATTATTTGGTGTTCAAAAAGTCTTTTTTCAAACTTGAGTCTTGAAAAGGAGGGGGTCGTCTTACAATCAGGGCCGTCTTATATTCGGGCCAATACGGTAGTATGCAGTCGGTATGGGCAGACATCCACCAAGGCTGAGATGTTAAGTGCAGTGAGGAGTGTACTGGGATGTCGATTTGAGTATTTCCTGGTTCTTTGAGTTTTGATGCCCACAATGGAGAGAATGCACCGTTGCAACACCTCATATGTCGGTTTTATATTGAGCTTGAATCAAAATGGAATTGTTTGTTCCTCAGTCTGTGCACCGCACTTCGGAATAATTAGGGTTGGCAACGACGGAAGTATGGAGCTGTCAATGCGGAACAAAAGTATTTTGACTGGCAAATACGTTCAAAAGTAAATGCGAGTCCAAACGAACGTATTGAAATACGTTTGAACGTACATGCAAGTATACTTTGATGTTGTCTTGCTCGTACGTGGATGCATGCATACTTCCTGGCGTCATCTCATTTTGATTCTGGATGAAATGTTCCTCTCAAGACAAAGTTACTCAAAGAATGGAAAGTTAAGCCACATCGCTTTCTCTCAGATGTTTTTAGGTGAATTCTGTAGCTAAGAAATACATTGTCCAAGCAAAAACTGTGTAATATTTTGGAGGTAAGACCCACAAGATAGGAGTGGTCTGTGTCCACAAGGCCCAGAGTGATGGATGGATGCGCCAAGGGAGGCAAAAGAAAGGCCTAATCTGTCGAGGATCACGTAGGTCCAAACCTGTCCTTCCATCTTCCGGGACAAGAGGTTGGCGTAGGCAGACAGTGCTTTAGCGAGAGATGTCAACTTTGAGCAATGGCAGCACCGGAGGAATCTGTCCCGCAGGCCCCAGCTGTGGCAATCACTGCTCAGTGGGCCGCCAGGTCGGAGCAATCAGGACACCGGCGAGCCGTCAGCTGAGCCTCGCCTCGTCTTCGCCGCTTCTCTCAGCTACCCCATCGTTCCCATCGCGGGACGTGCTCGCCTCCTGGGAGTGGAGCAGGTGGATTACATACCCCTGACGTTATGGCAGTCTCGTGCAATTTTGACGGAAAGTTAGCATGTTGGCGTGCAAACAGGTGCCTCCATTTGTATAGCGATGGCAATTGCTAGAAAACACCACTTTGGGGTCATTTTCTCCAGGAAGCCAACAACGTTCATATCTAACATGTGTGTATATATGTATGTATGTGTCTATATGTGTGTGTATGTATGTATGCATGCATGTATATATATATATGTATATATATATATATATATACACAGTCAAACCTCGGTTTTCAAACGTCTCTGTTCTCGACCAAATCGGTTTTCGACCAAATATTTTAAGTTTTTTATGCCTCGGATGACGAACAAATTTCAGTTCTCGAACAAACTGACCGCACTTGAATGCACCATTTGAGTCCTCTCGCCTTCCTTACACGAGGAAGTGACGCTTCCTCGGTTAGCGTTCCATTGTGAGCAGACATGTTCAATAAAGATTTTTTTTTTTTTTAAAAGAGCGTGGTTTCGGTTTTCGAACAAATCGGTTTTCGAACAGCCTTCTGGAACGGATTATGGATGAAAACCGAGGTATATATAGTATATATACAACTATATATATATATATATATATATATATATATATATGTTTTCAATGTAAGTTTGAAATGTATTAAAGCATTGTACAGCATTTTGAATTGCATTCTTACGTATGAAAAGTGCTATCTGAATAAAGTCTGATTGATTGATTGATCTGCATTCTTAGACATTTACACTGTGTTTCAAAAGTCAATGGGATGAAATGTATTTATCAAGCCCTTCATCACAAAAAGAGTCTCCAAGGGCTTCACAAGCCCACATTTGAAAAATATTCAACATCAACCCTGATCTAAACCCCATAAAAGGGCACGGAAAATCTCAAAAACAATATATGGGGAAAAAAGAAGACACCTTGGTGGAGGGGGGGGGGCGTCTTTCCAGGATGACCAGGCAGCAATGGATACAGAATGGGCAGGATTGAGCACACAAAGTGGTGCGGCGTGCGAGTTAATTGAATAAGATGAACCGCTGCAGGTAGACACCTCGGAGAAGTGTGTTTCAATGAGTCTCAATCAGTTTAAAGCATGCGGGACGGGTACGAAGCTATGCTTCATTGCCCCGTTGTCTTTTATACTCATCACGAATTTGGCTTTGCTCTACACCAACGGCGTTACGCCACGCGGTTTATTTGAGCGAGCCCACCGCCAGGAGGCTTGGGGGCTTCTCAGCGGTACCACGGGTGAATTCAATCGTTCGAGTCAGTTTTGTTTCCGTCTGTAAAAGACGAGGCTCGCCGGTTACCGCCGAGGCACGCGCGATCAATAGCTATCGAGCCACACCCGCCGCTCCGCGAATGCATTCGCTGGCTTTTACGTCCAGGGGATGGGCCCACGTGTTGTCATGGTGACGTTTCATGTCATTGCGGCTGGACACAAATGGAAAATTTGGACAGAAATTCACAAAAAAAAAAAAACACAAAAAAACCCCGATCTCGAGCTCTTACCATCTCCTCCCTCGGTATAGGTCCTAATGAGTTGCAAGGCGAAGTGAGGCAAGACATCTGTAATGTGCCATGAAATATGTAAGCCGGGCCTTTTGGAAGAAAGAAGGGAGGGGAGGGGTTCTCTTCTCTGATCTTTTGTGAAGCCATGGCAGGTTCAGGGGGCACAGCTTAGCCTCCCAAAATGTTGGAATCCACATTGACACCCCACCCCCACCACCCCCCCCCCCCCCAGCACCCCCCACCTAGCAACCCACCCTGCACTAATTCGATTCCTGGAATGATGAGGTAGCACTTGATATTAAGTCCTTCATCAGTCCTGCGGGGAAAAGAGACCGAAAGGTCTTGTGGGAGGTGGCTGCGCTCTCTTCTCCACTGTAAATATATGAAGCATGAGCATCTATGTTGGCATTTAATTGCATCTAATTCTGATTCCGCTACTGTCTGCTTCCCTTGAACCCCTCCCACCCGGGCTTATCAGTGCATACAAAGCACTAATAAATACTTACTTAGTTGTACTGCATCCCTTGGCCTAAATTTATGGGCGAGACCTTTCTGCTTCTTTTTTTTTTTTTTTTTAATATATATGCCCCATATTCTTTCACCTTCTCCAAACGCACATAAATCCCCCCGCCCCCACCCCCCCCACCCCCACATCTTTGTCCCCACCCTCTTCACAGTCTGGTATTTTAAGGCCTTGTTTTCAAAGTATAGCGATGGCAAGCTCAGGGCCGAGCCAAGGTAGCCCGCCTGTGCATTTTCATGCTTTATGGCGTCTTTGGGATTTCTTTCTCGGAGTTGTTTGGAACTGGAGGTAGCCTGAAAAGTTTTGGAAATGACGACCGGAAGCATAACGACAGAAATCTCTTTGGTGGCTTTTAATACGTTTCGCGTGACAACTCTGGGTCTGACAAATTTCAGCCATTTTTAACAAGCTTATATTTATATTTTATATTCATTGAAATACAGTCATACCTCGGTTTTCGGCCATAATCCGTTCCAGAAGGCTGTTCAAAAACCGATTTGTTTGAAAACCGAAACCACGCTCTTTAAAAAAAAAAAAAAAATCTTTATTGAAGACGTCTGCTCACAATAGAACGCTACACGAGGAAGCGTCACTTCCTCGTCTACCCGAGGAAGCGTCACTTCCTCGTGTAAGGAAAGCGGGAGGAGTCAAGTGCCGCATTCAAGTGCGCTCAATTTGGTCGAGAACCGATTTTCGGTCGTAATCCGAGGCATAAAAAAACTCGAAAACCGATTTGGTCGAGAACAGAGACGTTTGAAAACCGAGGTTTGACTGTACTTTTTGTTCTTCTACTTCTATCTTTCTAAATTGGGAATTTCTCCATTGTGAGACAAATAAAGGTTTTCTTATCTCATCTTAAAATAAGACCTTTGGAAGGCAAAGTGTCCACCAAGATTGACAACCTGGCAACACAGAGGCTCAGTGAAACTGAAAGCATCTGCATTAAAGCACTTGCTTGATGCTCTCCAACAAATTTGTTGAGTCTTGGATATACACACATACACACACACACACACACACACACACACAAAAGACTGAATTCGTCAGTGCCGCCTTTAATGATTGTTCTTTCAGTGAGCAAGGGTCAGAGATAGATATTTCGTCGTTAATGTCAGGGGTTCGAGAACGCACGCTCTCAATGATAGGTCACGACAGATATAGCAACTCGAATGTGCGCTCGCACTCCTGGACTGTACGTACCCCATTAAAGAGGTGTTGTTGGTTTTTTAAATTCTGTACCGGCCACATTTTGTCATTGGCAAGCCCCACTTCAATGTTGTTCGCAGCTAATTATAAAGCTATTTTCGCCAGACTCAACGTCCGCATGCACAAAGCGCATTAAATGTCATGGCGGGCGCAACACTCGTGAGCTATTCGGCGGCGACAATGTTTCGGCGCCTCGCTACAAATGGCACGGTCTTTTCTTGTATCCAGGGTCAAGTAAAGCAATGCTCATCACAACCAGGTTCAAACAGCACATCAGAACGGTGTGCATTGCTCCTTTAAGATTGTCGGCTTTTCCCTTTCTTGTTAAAATGCAAAACATCACTTAAAATAGCGACTGATATGGGCAACATGAAAGTGAATAAGCAATCGGGAAGGAGTGCGCTTTGAGACGTGTTTTAAAGAGTGGATAATGAGTCTGTGTTACGGAGGTCAGATGGTCAATCGTTCCAAAGACGAGGCGCAGGGTGGCTGAAGCCTCTGGTCTCGACGGCGGTCAGATGGACAGAAGGAACGGAGAGCTGGAGGGAGGGCGAAGATCTGAGGGGACGACAGCGTTATCGATGTGAAGGAGCTCTGAGAAGGGGTCATTTTTTTCAAGGGAGAGCAGACAGAAGACAGTTGCAGTTGTTCAGGCGGGAAGGGACGAGGCTATGAACAAGAAATGGCAGTAGAGCTGGATCTGGATAGCTATCGGATCTTTGTGGACGCTTGTCTCATTTAAGAAGTTTTAAATGCGCATGCACCCCAACCTTAGAGATAAGGTGAGAAGCTCGGTCATCCGGGAGGGGCTCAGAATCGAGCCGCTCCTCCTCCACATCGAGAGGAGCCAGATGAGGTGGCCTGGGCATCTGATTCGGATGCCTCCTGAAGGCCTCCCTGGTGAGGTGTTCCGGAAGAAGACCCCGAGGACGACCCAGGACACACTGGAGAGACTATGTCACCCAGCTGGCCTGGGAACGCCTCGGGATCCCCTGCGGAGAGCTGGAAGAAGTAGCTAGGGAGAGGGAAGTCTAGGCTTCCCTGCTAAAGCTGCTGCCCCCGCGACCCGGCCCCGGATAAGCGGTAGAAGATGGTTGGATGGATGGATGGATGGATGGATGGATGCATGGCACCCCAACCGTTCGATAAATTCATTCAGAGGAGAAACAATGAAAGATGGAGAACTCAGGCCTTGACCAAAGGTGATTGCAATGGAACAAGACGGAGAATGAAATTCGGTCAAATGGTTGCCTCTAGAAGAGGAACGCAATTATGGAATCAGTTGCCAATACACGTTCGAGACTGTGATAACGATCCACTTTGTGATAACTATCCCCAAAAAAACCCTGAAACATCCATCCATCCATTTTCTGATCCACTTTATCCTCACAAGGGTCGCAGGGTGTGCTGGAGCCTATCCCAGCCGTCTTCGGGCAGTACTCGGGGGACACCCTGACCCGGTTGCCAGCCAATCGCAGGGCACACAGAGACAAACTACCATCCTCATCACTCACACTTCGGGACAATTTTGAATGTTCTATTAACCTGCCAAGCATGTTTTTAGAATGTGGGATGATTACCCGGAGAAAACCCATGCAGGCATGGGGAAAACATGCAAACTCCACACAGGAAGGCCGGAGCTGGGATCGAACCCAGTACCTCTGCACTGTGAGGTCGATGTGCTCACCAGTCGACCACCAGGTAGCCAAAACTGAAACGTTAGTTAAAAATACATCAGACACGACCCCATGAAACACCGTTTCCAGACTCCAGCCCGTTCCAGTCGGCTTCTGGCCAGCAAATTTGTCGCTGCAAATGATTTTTCTGTCCTGTTCTATTGTCTTGTAATAGCGTACAGTCTTGTCTGTTATAGGATATCTTACTTTGGTTCTGTATTTGGTTTCTTATTTCCGTCACCGGGTTTGAAAGTTTGATGTGTCTCACTGTGCTATTTTAGAAACCTGCCTCGGGACTTCGGCTGAAAACTAGCATTTATGCTAAGTCCGGCGCTTTGACACTGTTTATTCTTGTGTTGGTTAATATGCACTGTCCCAGTGAAAAAAACCGAAAACATCTTAGTGTGTGTAGGGGGGTGAGCGATGAATGTTACGTAAGTGAAAGTACCTCGAGTGATGTTATTTATGTCTGATTGAAAGGAGAGTGTGCTGTCTCGGATGATTATGTTTTACTTTATGCGGTTTGTTTGTTTCCAGGCAGCTTTTTGCCACTCTCAAACCTCCCCCGCCCCACTGCCGGCTTGCTGCTGCGTCTAGACAGGAGCTACTCAATGATCAAAAACGGGTCAAATCTGTCATCATGTCTCCTACTATCCCCCCCCTCCGAGTCTCATGTGCACTGCCCAATAAATTTCAGTCTAACGGATGGATGAATTATGCAGGACTGATCTTGAAGATGCAGATTGATGCAACGCATCTGATCGGAGGAGTTGCATCAAAATGTCACGCGTAGGGATATGCAGGAGCTGACTGGCGCGTCAGTCACCCTCCACGAGGTGCTTTTAGAATCTGTTTACAAGTTCCTAATAGCAAACGCGGCGCCGTGTGTATTAGCATGCTTCCACCGGGCCATTCGGCGACCATTAGCATGCCATCTGCACCGCACCGAAAGTAAGAGCTCATAAAGTCTCCAAAGATTCTCCACGCTTGACCTTACCGATAATACTTCCGCTCGATTTTTGAGTGCTTAATAAGTAATATTCTGCGAAAGGCCAGCAGGTATTTGGAGCGGGGAATCATTATTAATGAGGCTCAGACCAGGTTTATGGTCCCAATTATGCCGCGCAATAAAAAGGGGCCGTCGGTAGTGGCGGCCGCGCACCGCAAAGTTTCACAGAGTTTCCGAATTGCCGAGGAGAGATTAGATTGATTGGAAATGACGACGGTGAGGAGCGGGAGGACGTTGCAGCCTTCTTACGTCAGCTTTTTTGATTATTAAAAAAAAATAATAATCTCTGGTTACATCTGAAAAAGGGAATGAAAGGTTCAGTCCATGGAACAAAACTGCAGCGTGCACATTTTTTCAAAATACAAGTCCTGGAAGCTGCGCAATGAATTAGCGGTTAGCTTGTCTGCCTTCACCGTTCGGGGTCTGAATTTTCCTGTTCTTGTGCTTGTGTGGGTTTTCTCTGCGTATTCCGACTTCAACCAACATTTTCATAACAAACATGGACATCATTGAAGACTCAAAATTGTCCTCTGGTATGAAAATTTGGTGTTTGACTCCGTGCTGTGCGATGGAGTATAGCAGCTAGCCAGTCATCGGCATCAGATAGAAGACACCCGCATGTTTGTGTCCGCATGGATTGCAGGGAAGGAAGAGCTATAAAGAAGGAGAGGGGGGAGTAAAGGCGGGGAGGGATCGAAGGAAGAGCAGAATGGTATTATGTCTATCGGTGTGGATAATTAAATGTTGGAGCGTTTTTCTCCGAGCCTTTGTTGTCCGATCGATACGGCACTGCCCGGGGGAGCTAATCTGTATTAGCGGAATTAGCCTGGTGGCTAACTCGGATGTCTCAACCAGGCGGGGTGAAGTGGGGCGGCGGAGGGATGTATGGCAGGATGCGAGATCACGACTGGCGAGATAAAGAGGCAGCAAATATTCCGCTCGAGGTTTATCGCATACTGAAAAGTTTGTGGAGTCAAAAGTGTGTTTATCTTAAATCGCTTCGATATTAGGGTCATGGGTTACATGCATGCTGATGTGTTTTGCCTCGGCAGAGAATGCTCAAGTACGCAAGTAGGAAAATAGGAAATTAGGGTATGCAGAAAGGATATTAAAGCGGACACGGCCGTAGAATCATCAAATTCTGCCGTCACGCTCCGGCCAGATGCAATGAACGAAAACCCGAGATGTTCCACATTAGGTGTCATCCATCTGTTGAATGCAGTGTTTTCCAACCTGAACTGAGCCAAGGCACACATCTACTGAAAACAAAGTTCACATCTCAAACTGTTGCAAAAAGCACTAAAATGATGACAATTTGTCGTACAGTCAAACCTCGGTTTTCGAACGTCTCGGTTCTCAACCATTTCGGTTTTCGACCCAAAATTTCAAGTATTTTATGCTTTGGATGACGACCAAATTTCGATTCTCGAACAAACTGAGCGCACCTGAATGCACCATTTGACTCCTCCCGCCTTCCTTACACGAGGAAGTGACGCTTCCTCGTGTTGCTTTCCATTGTGAGCAGACGTGTTCAGTAAACATTTTTATTTTAAAAAGAGTGTGGTTTCGGTTTTCGAACAGTTTCGGTTTTCAAACAGCCTTCTGGAATGGATTATGGACGAAAACCGAGGTTTGACTCTATTTGGCAGCCACCGCCCAAAATGTCTTTTTGAAAGGCAAGGCAGCTCTACTTATAGAGCACATTTCATAGATAAGATAGCTCAATGTATTTCACAAAATTCAAAATACAAGATCCGAATTTAGAACATTTAAAAGCAAAGGCAGGGGGACATAAGAAAAGCTAAATAAATAATTCAAAACAAAATAAAGAAATAAATTAGAGTTTACCAAAATTACTTAAAGAACGTTCAGTAGAAGTACAAGATTTTCCAAAAACTGGTGATCAAAATGCTTTAGTCGACCGTATCGATAGGACAATAAAGGCTCGCAGGACCCCGAGAGATGGCCAAATTGACCCGAAAATGGCCACCTCGAAACAATACGGCAGACTGACTGTCACTTTTTGGCTTTTTCAAACTAGCCATGTCTACCAAATTTGTTGTTGTTGTAAGTGGCTTGGGGGCACGTCTGTGTTTATGTGTGTATACGAGTGTTTGGCGCTCACGCTTCACTCATACCCTATTATTTGTGAGGATTAAGAATGAGCGGAATGCTTGCGCTAATGAGAGGTGAAGGGATACAGTAATTGAAACCTTAGGGACAGCGATTGAGACACAAAAATAGTGCGGGTGCTGCTGGTGTGTTTTGGTGTTTATGTGTGGGAGCGGTGGGAAAGAAATGGGACCGGTTTTGTTTTGGACCTTGGCAGCGTGTTGTGTTTCCTCATGAGATGGAGCTCTACCCTCTCCCGAGTTTCAAGTTGGGCTGTTGCACTCCAGTCATGATCAATAAGGCGAGTGCCATCAAGTGCCTCATTTGAATTTGCATGGGGTGGGCGGGTGGGGGGACAAAAAAAAACCCCTCCACTCTAATCCCCCAGTCGATTGCAACACATTTCCAGCCGTTGACTGCGCGGCGCCGAATAGATATCCTGTCAGCGTTGCGTGTGGACGCTCGCAGACTTTCGAGTGGAAACTTACCTCCAAGTTCTGCATGGCTGCTTTATTTTGGGTGAAAATATACACTCGCTAAGGTGTTTGGCAGTTGGCCTCCATCCAACGCTTCAACAGAATGTTCACCTCGAAAACACGTTCGGAGCACGCGCAGAATACCGGGCGACTGTGGACGTATTGCAAATAGAGCACAAAATGCCGTGCATTACAATTAGAATACAACTAGAGGTAAGATCAGGCCGCCCAAGCCCGACCTGACCCGAAATTCGGGCCGGGTCGGGCCTAAAATGTCAATCATTGCTTCAAGTTCGGGTCGGGCTTCTCTCTCTCGCTGACTTTTTTTTTTTTTTTTCCGAGGCCGTGAATAATTTTGGCCACGAGAGACCGTGGTTAAAAAAACCAGAAGTCGCCTCATCACAACACGTACTGTACTAAACTCTTGTAATCTCTCACTCTTGACAATTCAAAGAACTCCTTCCAGTCTCTGTCGAGTATCCAACCGTCATTGTTCGTCTTTGTCTCTCTGCTTCTCTCTCTCTTAAAGCGCCGCGCTCGATTCTTAAGGACGTACTGCTGCTGTGGTTTACGGCCCAATTTTCAACCCGTCAAAATGACGGAGGGCCTTAAATTTTCCCCGTCCACTCTTTAAAAAAAAAAAATCTGTCAATGATGGAAAATTGTTGGTTAATGTAACCCCTTCAGAAATATAAAAGATGTCAATGTTTATACAGTCTTGTTTCACTTAGATTTCGTTACAAGACAGGCTTTGTTATCAGAAATCACCCCTCCTCCTCCCGAGTCCTCACAAATAAAATATGAAATCTCGGGTTTGCTTCGGGCTCGGGCCTGCAAATCAAGTGAAGTGATCGGGCTCGGGCCGGGTCGGGCTTAAATACCCTCGGGCCAGTTCGGGTCAGGCTCGAATTTTTTAGGACCGATCTTAGCTCTAAATACTTACTGGCCAACAGGCCAACTCCAAATTTGAAGCAGTTATCCTCGAGCGATAGGTGACGGCCGGATGCTTGTGGTGACACGGGTAAATGCGCATCGTGTATAGTACACACTATATTACCCTATATGGAGTAGCATTCAATTTCCATTCTATTGCTATGATATTTCCCCTGCTTGAATTTCAGCCATCCCCGCACAGTGTCACATCAGATTTTATGACACCGGGTTGTTTATTGCTTGACAATACAGATAACGCCATCTCACCACCACCATTTGCGGTATATTGCAGTGTGTCCAGCCCGTTTGGAGAATACCCACTGTGGAGAGATTGTTTCAGTGCGGGGACCCCCGCAGTTGGCTCATTGTGAGTCCAGGCCACCATCATCAGAGGGAAAAGTCTCCCCTGACTTTAAAAAAAATAAATAAATAAACGATGTCACCGATCGCTTCCGGCAAGAACAAGGCGAATCCGTCCGATCGAATGTCACGCAAATACACAGCCTGTGATTGCTGTTGGTTCGAGCCCGGTTATTGACCCCCGTGCTCTGTGTGATGTGCAAGTCGCCGACATTGTGTTGCATCCACGGTTGTGTGCGCTTGTATCCGAGAAGCGATTGGAAGGCCATCGCGCATTGCGCTGACCCTATCTCAGAGGCTCGGATGGCTGCGTGGCGAGATCAGAGAGGGAGCTGAGCCCAGTGACTCCAACTGTGATGGAGGATATGTGTGTGTGTGTCTGTGTGTGTGTGTGCGTGCGCACGTGCGTGTGTGTGTGTGTTTAGAGACAAGATGACATAGCCCAGAGGCCCCTCTGCAGTCGAGTCAAAATGATAAGAGAGAAAAAGCTGCGGCGATGGGCAGTTCCACAGATGGTCACCAAGAACGCGCCCAACACACACACACACACACACACACATTTTCAAAAGTCTTATGCAAAATAGTCCCATTTACTTAAAACTGACTTTAGAGCAAGGTGATTCTACCTGGCATTTGAATAATTTAAAAGATAAGACTTTTTTTTTTTTTTTTTTTTTAATGTGTATTATTTTTTTTTTCATCCTTTTGTTCCCAAATCCTGTTAATGGACCAAAACCAATAATGTGCTAATCTGACTCTCATTATTTGAACTCCTCGTGACTGCAGCCCCAAGCCAATTATTTGCCAAGTAAAGATGTAAATCTTTTTCTTTCGGGCGGGTTGGTGGGAGCAACATTTCATTCCCCCCCACAAATGTTTTATGGCCCAAAAAAGACTTCAGAAATGGTGATCAAAATGGCAGTAGATAGTATTTTTGTGCTTATTTGTCATGTGACCGAACAGGCTCTGATGCACACGCAGCCGAAAATCGATTTTATTTTATTTTTTTAAATTCTGGTGCATATTGACAGTGGAGCAGCCAGGACACCTCTGCTGTCCTGCTACCACTTGCTTTGATGCTAACGTCACTCCTTCGGTTTGCGTACCATACAAGGCGTTGGTTTACTATCACCACTGGTTTTAAAAGTAAGTCAGGCCTGTAGGGGGAGCCCAAGAGCAAGACGTCCAATAAAGTGAGCCCCACGAGGGGCAAAACGGTTGCTCAAGGCTCCCCCTGGCAGCGCTATCTAAATCCTTACGCAGGTTAATCCAACTCTGACCTCCTCCAGTTCTCACTGACCGATCGTATCGCCTTCCTCGTCCTCGCCACCCTTCCCCTCCTATGCGGTCGCAATCTGCTTCCCGGTCTATCCCTTATATAGTCTTTATCGCTTGCCGCTGCACGTTTGAGCCTACCTTGATGTCTGTCCTCACCCCCGCGCCCCAAAGTGGCCCAAAGGAGATTTTCAAGCCAATTGGGCTGCAGTTGGATGTCCGGATAGAGTCCTTGTTTACCTCCACATCCGGCACTAAAGGCTTTTTTTTTCTCCCCGGTGTTTATTTGCGGGATGTAGGAGGTGGGGGCATTTGGCGCAAAGGGAGGGGAGTGGAAGTTGGGCTGGAAAAAGGTGACTCCGAGTGTCCGCGTGTCTGCACCCCTCGGGCAAGGTAGCAGAGATGGATGACCGGGCCCACTGTGTGCAAGAAGTCGTTTTAGTGTTAAGGAGCCCAATTAAGTCTCATTTCATCATTTATAACCCTCTCTGGGTGCCAAGGAGAGATGGCAGTTAGGTATCGGACACTGTGTCTGGTGATCCAGTGGTTAGTACGTCGACCTCACAGTGCAGAGGTCGTGGGTTCGATCCCGGCTACGGCCTTCCTGTGTGGAGTTTTCATGTTCTCCCCATGCCTGTGTGGGTTTTCTCCGGGTATTCAGGTTTCCTTCCACATTTCAAAAACATGCATGACAGGCTAATTGAACACTCGAAATTGTCCCTAGGTGTGAGTGTGAGTGCGAATGGTTGTTCGTTTCTGTGTGGCCTGGAATGGCTGGCTACCGATTCAGGGTGTCCCCCGCCTACTGCCCGAAGACGGCTGGGATAGGTTCCGGCACCCCGACGCGACCCTTGTGAGGGTAAAGCGGATCAGAAAATGGATGGCTGAATATTATAGGCTGCACTCGTATTATCAATAACAAGCAACTACGATAAACGAGGAAATGATCAATATAAATATAAATAAAATAAAAATATCGACAGGGTTCCCGTAATGTAAGGGGACCATTGTGCAGTCGTGCCACCCAATGACAGCTGTGAGACAATGTGCCACGTATCGAGTGATCAGTGATGCAATACAATAAATACTATGAAGGTTGTGCAGTTGGTGCAGGTAATTGCTGCACCATTTTTAAAAGTGACCAGTAGCAGTATTTACACACTTCAACAACTTGAAGTGTGCAATTGTACAGAAAGTCCTTGAGTGCTTGAAAGTGTCAGGTGCTGTGGAATATCGATCAATGGCAAGTGTTCAAGGATGTACAGAGCTGGCGCTTCAATGATCTGTGCGGTAATACTCTTCTCAAAAATGCAAAGAGCCACTCAAGATTTGGGTTACTGTTGAAGGAGTTCATGGCAAGACGGAAGAAGCATTTCAAGCTTTCCGAAATCTTGCACTTGCGCTGTATGTTTTCTCCTTTGCTTTTAAACGTCTTGAATTTGTCTTCAAATGTTGTGACTGAGTTACCTTGTACAGTCAAACCTCGGTTTTCGAACGTCTCTGTTCTCGACCAAATCGGTTTTCGACCAAAAATTTCGGGTTTTTTATGCCTCGGGTGACGACCGAATTTCGGTTCTCGAACAAACTGAGCGCACTTGAATGTGTCACTTGACTCCTCTCGCTTTCCTTATACGAGGAAGTGACGCTTCCTCGGGTAGCGTTCCATTGTGAACAGACGTGTTCAATAAAGATTAGTTTTTTTTAAAAGAGCGTGGTTTCGGTTTTCGAACAAATCGGTTTTCGAACAGCCTTCTGGAACGGATTATAGTCGAAAACTGAGGTATGACTGTACAGTCAAACCTCGGTTTTCGAACGTCTCGGTTCTCGGCCAATTCGGTTTTCGACCAAAAATTTTGAGTTTTTTGTGCCTCGGATGACGAACAAATTTCAGTACTCGAACAAACTAAGCGCACTTGAATGCACCATTTGACTCCTCTCGCCTTCCTTACACGAGGAAGTGACGCTTCCTCGTGTTGCTTTCCATTGTGAGCAGACGTGTTCAGTAAACATTTTTATTTTAAAAAGAGCGTGGTTTCGGTTTTCAAACAAATCGGTTTTCGAACAGCCTTCTGGAACGGATTATGGTCGAAAACCGAGGTATGACTGTATATGAAATGTGCCGTATAAATAAAGCACCTTTCCCTTGCCCTGGTAGGCATGTCTATAAAAGAGCATCAAAAACCCATGCCCAGAAAGTTGTTTTGATCTGAAGTTTGGCGTCATTCAGGCCCCGCAGCATGCCTTCTTTCTGCCCAAATGACCCTCTTGCACCAAAGTCTGCCTTCTCTACTCTGCCGGTATCTCCTCATGACTCGATGAAGAAGTGTCTTACGCTGGGGGGGGGAGGGCAAGGGGATTCTCATGCCACTGGCCTATAGTGAGCCGAAGAGCGGGATGCGTGCGCGGGTTTGCGTGTGAGCACTGCTAATTGCGCGGCGACTTGAATGTGTGATGCATTATGCATTGTGCGCATACATCCACTAGATCGCCGCACGCCGCCTTAAAAGGGAGGAAGCCTATATAGACAAATCATGACCGTGCCGTGTAAAACTCCTCTCACATGCTGCATGGAAAGGGGCCGGACGGACGCCTCGGGGGTGCTGCCTCTCTCTTTCCGCTGCAATCCCACTCTCGATTGATCTCCATGCAGGTGGGCTGTTTTTAAAGAGAAGACTTTGTCCGCTTTAAATCATTTATCGCCGCGTGCTCTTTTGGCGTGGGCATCCCCCCCCGCACCCCCCCGTGTGTGTGTGTGTGTGTGACACGACACGAGCTGGTTTGTGGGTACTTTTGGGATGGTGAAAAACCGGGAAGATCAGAGGACCTTTAAAAAAAAACTGTGCGATACGTAATCGTTCTGTGTGGGTGGATGCCATTACCCAAGGCGCTATTGTAACCCTAATCAAAACTGCAAGAATCCAATCTTGGAACAGGAATCCCTTCACTGCCTCACGGGCAAGGTCCCGGGTTCACGGTCCCCTTCCATAGGAGTGCAAATGTCCTGATCCATGTAGAACAAGCCGATCCATTAAAGACCATGTCCAAAATCCATCTCAGGTCCCAACAGAGCGAGCCGAAGTAGGCCATGCTTCTCACTTGGTGTGACCACCTGCCTGTTTGACAACAGAACCCCCCCCCCCCCCCCCCCTTGGCCCCAAGCCTTGTGAATGAGGTCAATCCATTTTCTGGATAGTATGAGACTAGTGGAGAGAAAGTATGTGGGAGGGTTTCCCCATAAGTGCCAATTAGCGTCTCAAGGTATGAGTGTCAGTCACGGTGCTACAAAATCATAACGAGAACCGTCTCCTATGGAACTGTGGCTTTGTTAAGTCTAAAAAAAAAAAAAACATTGGGAAACGGTCTCAAGGTGTGGCAACAGCGCTCCCGTCGAGGCTACAATTTCCTTTTTGGTGGAGTCTGTTCACCGCTACTCATAGCCTTAATATTCATTGTGTTTTAAAGTTGCTCTTCTAAACGTTTTTTTTTTTTTTTTTTTTTTTGCCTCCCCCGTCTCCCTGACTATTCCTGTCAGAGTGTTTTGGAGCACGGAGTCTTGCCGAGCATTCAATCTTTCATGGCGCCGTCACTTTTTTCAGCGCCGCTTTGACACTCCACTCAGTCAGCGCGAGAGAGGAACTCGCCACGCTCCCTTTTCTCCTCGCTACCAAAAAGCAGGCTGCAAATAGGTGAACCGGTGCAGAATGTGTTGGCAAAGGGACTAGGCAAGACTTTAAACCCCAGAGTAGCTCTATGATGAAGTAGACACTCGAAACACACGCATACCCGACCGGCAATGTCTTGCCTCTTTGATATTCTGTTGGTTCACCCTGATTTTCTCTAAGTAGCTGACGCACGATCCTTGCAAATGAGAAGTTTTTGAAGCACACGTACTGCAAAAAAATGGAGGCAGGGGGGTGGGGTCACTTTAGGCCACTTAGCGGGCAGGCGTGCGCGTGAGGTTTAAATGAGAGACGAACGCTATCAAGCACAAGCGGCTGGAGAAATCCAAAATGAGAAAGTTCTCGGGAGCAAATGAGGAAAACAGCGTTAAAAATTAACTTCCACTCTTCTTCAGATGAGACACGAGAAAAAGCCTTCATATAGATACGCAAAACAAGTCATTTCCAGTCATCTAAGAATGCACAAAATCCTACCTACTTAATGTGATAAAATATTTAAGATACTCTAATTACAGTTTGTCGATGTACAGTGATCCCTCGCTCTAATGCGGTTTACTTTCTGTCGCTTCACTGTTTCACGGATTTTTTGTGTGCAGTTTTTTAATGCTTTTAACCCTTTAACCCTCATGCAGTATTTTTAAGCGGCTGCATGAAGGGTATTACGTCCTCGAGGATTGTCCCAAACATGTCCCTCTTCCAATGTGCAACAACTTTTTTCACTTTTCAATTTTTTTTCACTTTCAACCTCTCAAAATGTTCAGTGGGAATTGGCCAAGACATAGCTATACATCCTATGCAAAATTTCAGCTTCGTGGAGTTATTTTTCACTGTTTTGTCTGTGGTGTCGATTTGCCCAACAGTCCAAAATCGTCCAAAGTGGCCGAAATGTCCAATTTTGGGTCAATTACTGCATGGGGGTTAAATTAGAAAGCGTCGGCGGGGCCGCGTGTCAACAGTACAGTATTTCCAAAAACTATTATAGTTATTTGTTGAAAACGTTTGTTTTTTTTGTAAATTGGGCCTGAAAACAGGGTTTCGTCTTTGATTTCATTGTATACATAGTTAATTATTGTGTAATAACTGTCAAAAAAATAAAGTTGACTACTTCACGGATTTCACTTATCACTGGTTCTTTTTGGAACGTAACCCCTGCGATAAACGAGGGATCACTTTAAATGATTCGATTTTTCATTTTAGTCACCCGTGCGGATAGGTGGGAGAGCAGTTACCTCACAGTGCAGAGGTTGTGGGTTCCATCCCGGCCCCTCCCTCTCTGTGTGGCGTTTGCATGTTCTCCCTGTGCCTGCGTGGGTTTTCTCTGGGTATTCCAGTTTCCTCCCACATTCCAAAAACATGCACGGCAGACTGAACACTCAAAATTGTCCGTAGGTGTGAGTGTGAGCGCGAATGATTGTTCGTCTCTGTGTGCCCTGCAGTTGGCTGGCAACCGACTTCACAGGTACTGAGTTCGATCCCGGCTCCTGCCATCTTGTGTGGAGTTTGCATGTTTTCCCCAAGCCTGCATGGGTTTCCTCCCACATTCAAAAAACATGCTTGGCTGGTTCGTGGAACACTCAAAATTGTCCCTAAGTGTGAGTGCGAGAGCCGATGGTCTCTCTGTGCCCTGCGATTGGATGGCAGGATGTCCCCTGCCTACTGCCCGAAGACAGCTGGGATAGGCTCCAGGGCCCCCAGGGACCCTTGCGAGGATAAAGCGGATTGGAAAATGGATGGATGGATGTATTTTAATCACGTATCATATTTTGAATTTCTACAAATGAGTTTTGTATCCTGAAACTTTAGTAGCAGTAGTGATAGCAGTGATGATAATAATCATCATCATCATCATCATCATCATCATCATCATCTTCGACATTTCCACTGGACCCCTAAAACGTATCAGATTCATTTTTACATCTTTTTTTTTTTGTAATGACCATATGTTAAACTTTAATCCCTTTCAGGGACAGCGGTTACTACAGTGGACAGCTTACCATGTTATCAGGTTACAGGGTGCATCCGAGGCTTCACGTTGTAAGTCATAAGAGAGCACAGGTAGCGGAAATAATAATCCAAATATGAGTTTGGGGACTTTAAAGTGCAGAGAAGTGAAACTGCAGCGCAGAGTTTGATTAACAGTCCAAAGCGCTGCACGATGTCTCGTGGCCTTGTCTGTCATGCAGCGCTGCAAGGACTCGCTTTGATTGTTTGGCCCAAAGCACGTCCATGCATATAAATAATGCAAAGAGTAACAAGACCGACATTTTCTTTCTCTTTTTTTTTTTTTTTTTTTCAAAGAAAGCCATGTTTTTAATTGTGACTTTATGACATGCCGTGTTTTAGCAATGTCACGCGTGCATAATTTATCCATCTTGTTAACATTCACCGGTCAAAGGCTAAACTGCTACTTTTTTTTTTAGCTATTTGTGGAAGTTGTTATGCGGGTGTTTACATGATGCTACGCTAAATTTACTTCTGAATTTGTTGGAAATCCAGCCTTCACAGCCCGTTTTACATCACGGCCTGAAATTTGGTGGGAGCGTTCATCGTGAGAAGACCTACAAAATAATTGAAGTCTCACAAGCCAAGGCGTTACTGTTTTTGATGAACTACCTGTGTGGGTGATGCATTTTTTGAGACCCTCCAAAATTCTTGACAAACGATATATTTTAAAAATATATTTTGAAAATAAATCCACAAACTAAATTTGAGACATTTGCGGTGTGCAGTACGTGAAAACATTGTACAGTCCTCGGTTTTCGAACGTCTCTGTTCTTGACCAAATCGGTTTTCGACCAAAAATTTTGAGTTTTTTATGCCTCGGATTACGACCGAAAATCGGTTCTCAAACAAACTGAGCGTACTTGAATGCACCACTTGACTCTTCTCGGCTTCCTTACACGAGGAAGTGACACTTCCTCTGGTATTTTTTTTTTAAAGAGAGCGTGGTTTTGGTTTTCGAACAATTCGGTTTTCGAACAGCCTTCTGGAACGGATTATGGACGAAAACCGAGGTTTGACTGTATTACCAAAAAATGAGTGACAGTACCCTGCAAAACATTTTTTTTTTTTTGTCCTTACATGCAGGCAGAGTTTGGTGGGAAAAGTTGTTGACTCGCAATAAATCCATAAGGTCAGAGCTTGACCCAAACAGCTTAGGTTCCCTATCGCACTTATTCGGGGATAATCAACATTCGGTTATACGCAGGACTCTTCATTTATTCTATCATTCCAATGGCCCCGAGGAACATTTCCGCGCTTTTTTTCCCTTTGTATGTCTTTGTTTCGGAGAGATGCGCGTCGCACATCAGCCTTCACGACACGTCATCTGCAAGCTCCCTCGCATATTGTCACAATCTGAGCTTGCTTTCTGTGCATTGTTTTAGCCGACCGCGCCGGCCCGCCGTTATTTCCTTGGGTGGATGGATGGATGGAATATAGATGGGTGAATCTCCGGTCTTGATTAGTTTTTGCACTGCTCAAATATTAGCAAGCAAACAAACGCGCCTTCCCATTTTTTCTGAGAGGTTCATTTCATTCCCGTGCGGTTGTTTTTTGTTGTTGTTTTTTTTTCTTCCACGGTGTACACATCTACAGCGGTTGAATGTTTGCAGCAAGACATTTTTCACAACAGGGGGTTTTTCACTGTAGCAAATTTGATCTCAGATGTAAACACACACACGCACACAAACGTATGTGTACTCTTTATTTTTATTCCAATAGTGCATAAGTATGAGCATACACTTATTTGAGACTTCATATAGTCAGTGTCGAAAGAAAAAAGGGAAAGAAATTGCGAAATTTACGATCCGCATTCACTTTCACCTAAATCAATTTCTTGGATAATGTATTTTATTTTGCTTCCTCCGTCTTTCATTTTGATCACTTTTACCCTCTGCCAGCATCAGAGCTCTTCTTGTCTTAGCTGCTTGACCAAATGCTGCGTCCGAAACTGACAATAAAAAATACTTCCTGGACTACTGCGCATGCGTAAACCAGTGTGGTGGTTGCTGTTGCCGTTTCCGAACGAAGCAGTCGAGGTCGCTGTTGGATTAGACTTCGTAGTAGTGAATCTCGTCGCGAGGCAAGAGCAGAAAAAAATATTTCGTATAACGCAACAGGGTTTTTTATCGTTGTATGGGGGGCAGGAGACTGGGAATGGTGTTAATGCCTGAAGATTTTTTCACACTAGGGGGTATTTTCGCCCATGTAGGTGTCGTAGAGGAGTTTCACTGTAGCGGATGTCTTTTTAGAGTTGACCTCAACCGTCATTGTTTCATAGCAGAGTCAACACATCAGCTAGTCGACGACTCGGTTCGATCCCAGTCTCTACCGGAACTCTCGGTGCTGCGGTTCAAACACGGCGGCACTTGACGGACAGCCGACCATTGACTGTTCCTTCCAGAAGATTCTACGTGGTTTGTAAGTGTGATGAACAGCAACAAAACGTTGCCATCCATTTGCCACAGGCTCCATGCGAACTGTTGTTGGCCAAGTTGATGTGATCTAAATAGGTTCCACATTTCCTTCTCCATGTCCGTCAACATCTCTCGTCTTCCTCTCGCAACTATTCGCTGCCACTCCGACCCGTCCCTCCCCCACCAACCCTCTGTTTTATCTCGTTCCATGCCGCTGGATTCTGCCCCCTCTGTCTCTCTTCATTCCCCCCGTTCTTCGGCCGAGCAGCGAGCGGCAGCGCCAGTGATTAGGAGGTGTTAGAAAGAATGGACGTGCTGTTCCCATAAAGCGCTCGCCGCTGTCAACACCAGCTTTGGTGGAATGGAATCAGATTAAAAAAAACACACACACACATCGACTGCATGTATGTGTGTGTGTGTGCAAGATGGGGGTGGACGGGGGGTCAATTAGGAGTGTAGCACGACAGCACTATTGAGACACATGACTCTCTTGCCTACAATTGTAAAGTCAGTTTGCCCTTCAGATGAACTTTGGCTCACTTGAGCGCAGCAGTGATGAGATGGAGGAAAGGGGGATTGAAAAAAGACCGCACAACTACTGAGTGCTAAAACGAACACCTTGACCCTCAACCGGCCCGCCTCCCCCTCTTCATGCTCTCACATAAATATTTGGCAACACACGCCGGCTGGGCGATGACACCGTTTGGCAACGAGCGCGGCATACCGGCGGGTGCGCGGAGAGCGGTCGGGCACAGTCAAGCGGGTAAAAGGAAAGCAAAAGTTCCAATGGCCTTTTGGGTTGCCTGCTGCGAGACTTTTACCCATTTTCATCTGCAAGTCTCATTCTTAGCAGGCTGCCTTGAACGGAGAAACGACGAAGGCTCTCGGTAAAATGCAAAAAGTATCAACTAGCGCTATCATTGTGTTGTCTGGTGTACAGGCTAATTCCTGGTTCTATCCATCCATCCAGCCATCCAACCTACGGATACATCTATCTAGGGATGACTCTGAATGATGCCTTGATAAATTACAAAGGAAAAAAAAAATATATATATATATAAATATAAACATAAACATTTACAAACCCAAATAATTATTTAAACAAAGTTACAAATATTTTTTTTTTAAACTGTGTGCAAAACTGTGAGGGGTTAACTATAGTTTTGAGTTGTAATATCACCATTCGCCACTAGATGGCTTGGTTGAACTTGCACCGGGTCTTGTACTGCCCTTCACCACAACGTGACACTTTGAATTTTTTTCTCGTGGATTTCGAAATGACATTCAGGGAAAACATAGTGCCTCAATAATGCACAAAATGAGTTAGTTTGCCATTTAGCAGTTTTGGGGTGTCCGTGAATGGTCATTTTACTGCCAAGGAGCACTTTCCTCCAGGCAAAAAAAACCCCCAACATATTAAGAGCGCTTATGTTGTCCATATTTGAAATGGCATTTTTGTCATACTTGGGAAGTGAATGGTCCTATGTGCCCCCCCCCACCCCACGCCCCAGCAGCATTGATGAACAAGTGTGCCCCCCTAGACAGCCTTCAAGTTGCCCATCGCTGATTTGGACAAGGCACAATTGCTTAGCAATTCAGTTTTTTTTCACTGCCTCTTGGCCAAAGTGTGGTTGCCAAGTTTAATGAAAACAAAAGACAAAACTCCAAAGACAGAAGCTGATCGGCTGCGTACCGCAAAGTCTGTGTTGTCAGTGGGAACAGGACTTGCACTCGGTTTCCTGCACTACAGTTTAATTGGGTGCCTTTTGGTATTGCTCTCACGCAGCACAGTGATTTGCCGTCACTAATCTGGCATCACAAGTCGGTGGTCCTGCGATGCGGCTTATGTTCTCGTCGCCGGCGTCACGGGATGCGCGCTTTTTTTTTTCCGCACCCCCCCCCACCTCTCCCTTTTGCGCCTCGCCAAAATAAACCGAGGCCATAAACGCTCGCATTGTTCCTCCGACTAATTACAAGGCAGTCGGCGCTCCACCTTCATTTAATAGCGACAGGAATAACAGCGAGATAGAGAATCACAGCGCTCATTTGGAAAACACGGTGATACAAAAGGGAGTTAATTAGGACATAAGAGTGAGGAATTGGTGAGGGGGGGGGATTAAAACAAAAGGCACACATCAAATCCGCACGCCCGCTTGACTGTGCGACGTGAAAAGGTCAACCAATGAAGGCTGCGGAGGCAATTTTGACACTTCTGACAGACTGGTATTTTTATTTTATTTTATTTTTTTGCGGATTGTCCGGCCTAACAGGCATTTCCTGGATGTATGCATTTTTTTGAAAGCCGGCATCGATTGCCCGCCACTTACCCTTGCGTGCAAAGGAGCTTCTTGAAATTGCTTTGGTTCATTTATTTTTTTTTTCCATCAACTTTATTGAACATATTGCACCTTTGACAGGGAATTTCACGTGAAATACAGTCGTGCAATTTTAGAACAACTTGAAGGTTGCCATGGAGACATGACACAGATGAAAAGAAATGACGAAAGGGGACAAAAAAAAAAACATGCCCGTAAAATGCCATTTATGATACGCACCTGTGTATCATGGAGTTCCCTGATTTGCTGCTATCCATTCTCATCATCTGATTGCATTTGTGCAAGTGCATTTTTTTTAATGCGCCCAAAACACAGTTTTACTGTCCAACCTTATGCTTTAAACTTGCCCTCTTTTTTTTACTCTTTTATTCAAGCTGCTCCACTTGCGACTCTCCCGTTTTGATGAGCGCGCCAAGGAAGGTGCGCCGAGACAGGAAAAAGAAAAAATCCTTTGGATTGACTTAATTTGAACATGGGTTCAGTTGCACATGATTAAACTGTGTTCAACTGACATGTTACTTGATTATTTATGGAGCAGTCTGTAGAAACAGATAAGATCTTGCGGTGTAACGAGCTGTTTTGCATTCGATTATTGTATTGCAGTTGAGGGGTTGTCATGAGCATGCCGAGTTAAGTACTGAAATGTATGCACACACTTGTTCGTGAAATGACGTCACCTCCATAGAAGGGATTTCGCCGGCAAAAAAAACGCTCATTGGCGAAAGCCTGGTTTGTTGCAAAGAGATCATTACGAATGGTGAATGCGTCAAGCGGTCAGCATCAAAGTGCGCCGTCATTTACGTCTAATAAATGTCTCATAAAAAAAATAAAATAAAAGAGATACAACGCATTCAAGAGACATTGAAAAACAATGACCAACCCTGGGATACAAAACAAGAGTTCAGTGCCACATTTTTGAAGAAAATAAAAACAAAAAAAGTGGAGGCAGGGGGAAAAACCCCCCCACCCCATAATCAGCTCCTGTTAACCCGGGGGTCGGCAACACGCGGCTCCAGAGCCGCATGCGGCTCTTTCGCGACATCTAGTGGCTCCCTGGAGCTTTATAAAAAATGTTTGAAAATGGAAAAAGATTTTGATAGTTAAGTTTGATAGTTAAGATAGTTAGATAGGCTAATATAGCTCAAATAGATATAGATGTCGGAGCTCCGAAAAAGGAGAGTTGTGATGTTGGTTTCTTTAAAACGTACACTTTATTTATGCTTTTAATAGTCTCGACAAACACAGACACGTCTGAGTCCGACTCCGTGCCTTCTCTCTTCTCGTTTGACTCGAGAGGCGTTCAAAGACAGCCTCAGAAAAACGGAAATTCATAATCACTTCACTGACACTAAGAAAAGCGAAAATAATGCACCAAAACAAAAAAATCAAGCGAGGAAATCACAAAATAAATGCTATGGGGGCGTTTGTGAACACACAACAAAGGAATGAATAACATAAACAATTATAAGACAGTCTAGTCTCCTACATACATACAGCATATGTTTCCTTCATTGTAAGTCTTATAGAAGGCTTTTATTTTTTTGCGGCTCCAGACATATTTGTTTTTTGGGGGGGTTTTTTGTCCTATTTGGCTCTTTCAACATTTTGGGTTGCTGACCCCTGTGTTAACCGAACATAGTATGAATTTTGGAAGAAAAAAAAAACCAAAGCTTGGGTGAGATATTTTATTTATATATTTTAAAGGTCCTTCAGCCTCAAACATGTCCCCAAGCTTTTGTCTATTTGCAACTAAAGTTGCACCACGTACTGTATTTGGCCAACGCTATACGTCAAAGGATTTGAGTTCGTGCAAGTTCGCCGCACGTGGGCAGAGCACGGCAGCGAAATTTGATGATTCGCCATAAAACTCATCGACACAAAGGCAGAACTAGTTTTGTCTGGCCGCATGAGAACCTCCCCAAAGGATATTTTGCCAGGAAAACCTTCTCTCATGTTTCTCTTAATTGATCTGTCGGCCCGCCTGTGTGTGTTTTGAGATGAATGACATGCAAAAAATAAAAATAAACATGCAAAGCGAAAGTGCGTGTTTGCCGTGTTCCCTGGATCAATTATTCAAGCTGACAAATAGCTACAGGCTGCCTGGAGTTTTGGCCAATTACAAACGGGCACACTGCGGGGCTAAACAGGGCGCCTTTGCTTTTCGCCTGGGGCGGTTCTCCCAGATGAAGCGGACCTCCCGAAATCGGAAAAACCACTTCCTTCCGTTATCTGCTCGTGCCGGTTCCGACTCCGTTCCCTCCGCTTCTTTCATATGTGATAGTTTGGCCGTGTCATGACATTTTAGCGAGCATACCTCCCAGGCCTGTATTTACAGCAGCTGCCTCACCGTGCGGGCAGCGAGACTACAGGGGCGTCTGACATTCTCATGCACAACAACGGCAAAGTAGGCGGCTCGGATTTCAACACCCCAACCCCCCCCCCCCCCCCCCCCCCCCCCCCCCCAAAGAGGACAGAACACGCACGTTGGCTTTAATGGCATTGGCCGGTCACGTTTGACACTGTTGTAAAACAAACCCATAAAACCTTTGACCACATAATAGCTCATGTAAATATTCATGTGTCGTTGCGGTACACTGATTAATACAAATGTTCATTCTCATAAAACATTTTTTTTTTAATTACGGTACGTCACCTTGTTGACCGTGTGTCATGTATTTTTCGCACTTTACAGTTTGATAAATTTGGATCACATGATCTGCAAATGCAAATTCAACAAAAAGAACAAAACTTAATTGGCTTTTTAAAATTGGGCTACATCAAATGACACGATGAACCAGAGGATAGCATGTTCACTTCTTAGTACTGAGGTTCGGGGTTAGAATCCTTCCATATATCCCCAACCGACGGGAAGTTATGCAATTTCAGCTAATTGATCTGAAAAATTATGATTTCTCCACAACAAATCTATATGATGATAGCTGTGTGTTTAATTAAGCAAGCTAAGTAAGCACAGTTAACAGTAAATTGAGATGAGATCATTTCAATATATACAGTCTCCTTTTGGTATAATTTTTGCTTCGTGGTCTGCCATGGGATTTTTTTATATGTAATTTACTCATTCATCCGTCTATCTATCGATCTATCTCGCTATCTAGCTCGCTCGCTATCTAATTAGCTCGCTATCTAATTAGCTCGCTATCTAGCTAGATACCTAGCTAGCTATGTAGCTCTCCTGCGCTCTATCTGTCCTATCTACGGCAAGGCAAGCCGAGCTTATTTCATGTGCTATCTATCTATCTATCTATCTATCTATCTATCTATCTATCTAGCTATCTATCTAGCTATCTAGCTATCGCTTTCTAATCCATGTAATTGATCTAATCTATCTCATTCCTCTCATCTGTCTTTATCATATATATATATATATATATATATATATATATATATATATATATATATATATATATATATATGGTACCTTCCTTCCTTCCCTCACACAAGATGTGGAGTGGGATAGATGAGCATAAAGAGCCCTTGTGTGCCGTGTCATTTTCATCATCACGTCGGACCCTGCGAGGAGGTGGGAGGGGCCTTCGGTAGTCCCGTGAGACGGGGGAGTGCAAACGCTGTCTCGCGAATAACCCCGCATCCCAACGGAGCGGTGGCTCCGAAACGGCAGGGCCTGTGATCACTATTGATTCCGCCCGTCCTCCTCTTGCACGCCAATGCGTCGAGGTTTGTACAAGCTGAAATTTCTGATGTGACAAGCGAGCGACAGGAGAGGAGGAAGAGGAGGTGGTGGTAGAATACTCTCCATCTCTCTCACGTCCTGAACCGTGCGCTCGTTTAAGTGGCTGTTGCTCCTCCACTACCACTGTGTGTGTGTGTGTGTGTGTGTGTGTGTGTGTGTGTGCGCGCGACCCTGCATGTTTGTTTGTTTCGTGTGTGCGCTCTTCACCTCACTATGGTGTTTGCATGGGCCCGCTTCCAGTGACGTCTGGGGGATGCCAAACAGCCCGTTAGCCAATAACTCAGCAACATTGAGGCCACAGTGGACTCCGGACCCCCCCCCCCCCCCCCCCCCATGACTCTGCATAAATGAGCAGCCCCAAACATCTACTGTCCTACATACGCGTTTTTGATTTGAAGAAAAGGTTTTATTACAGGGAATAAACTGTGACAATTACGGTGCATTCATTAGCATTCGAGCGCTACATCCTGCGGTGCCCCAAATTGCTACAAAGTCCTCCACAGGAGATTTAATTACATGCAGTCTCTTTTTGCATTCTTTTTATTTATTTATTTGTTTGTTTCATTTCTTCTTTTTTTTTTTTTGGCTGAAGCTAATTACCAATGCATGTTAGCCCACTGTGGGTGAATGCGCTGCAAATGATAAATGACTAATTGCTATTTCCCCCCCCCCCCCCCCCCCCTTGCCCCCCTGCCCCTGTCAAGCCACTCAATGTCTTTCAATGGAGCCTCATTGACTCCACTAGTCTCAGTCTATTGGTCGGAGAGACGATCCTTCCTGTCGTGTGGTAATGAGTAACCTTTCGTGGTCAAGGGGTCAAGAACCTGTTGCTTGTGTTGGATAAACTCACCACAAAGGTTAATGACTGATAAGGCCAATGGAGTCCTCGCAGTCCTTTTGGAAAGGACCAGACGTCTGTCTCTTTCTCCATGCGCCAAAAAAACACCCGTAGCATTTGTGCCGACTGCCAAATGAAGCATGACGTGGAATTCTGCCGTTAGAGCAACGCTATGCAACTACTGTAGCTGAGAGGGATAGCTTTGACTTTTATTCAGATGTCACGGTGGATTTGGAGTATCCCTGCGTATCTTTAATATTGCACGGCCACAAAAACGGGGCTTGAAAAATGGACTAAAACGGAGACTAGATGAATTTGACTTAACCCTTTCATGCATCCTGTAACCTGATAACATGATAAGCAGTCCATTGTAGTAACTGCTGTCCGTGAAAGGATGAAGTAAAATGATCCGACAATTAACCACGACAATTTGGCTTGGTAAGATTTCCTCAAACAGGCAGCCATCTCGTTACCTCTGGGTCCCGCGTCCAAGACAACGGTAGATCTTTTTTTCCAGTCGCAGTTGATAATCGCCGCCATTGTTGGTTGGATCTCGCGTTAAGTAATCTCGCGCAACGAGATTTCCATTCTTGCGAGACGTGATTGCCGAGATCGGCAGACGATTGCCAAGTTGCGCAACGTTAAAACAAGTGTTGCCAAACTTTATTGCGGGGATATCACAGAGGAAGCAGCTAAAGTTCGATAGTTTTTTGCGATAATAAGTTGACTTTGAGAAAGCCTTGCGTCATTGGAAGCAGAGTAAAGAGAGGAGAATTGATGAACTCAAAGACTGAACCATGGGATGAAATAAGAACCTGTTACTCAGCAAATCTTGTATGCCTGAATTATTAAGATTTTTGCAGCATTTGTTTATAAGAAATAAACCTATTATCAATGTATACTGTTGTTGTTTGTGTTATTATCATATGCAATTGAATAAGTAGACCATTTCAGAATTTGAAATTTGGGACTCTCTAAATGCATAATGGGACTCATACTTTTCTGATCAGCGAGTCCCTGGGACTCGCAGGGCTCGAACTGTAAAATTATCACTGAACAAGTAAACGTATGGTCCCGGCCGACAGCGCCTCTCAATGCATTTTCAACACGATCCTGTTTTGTGTTTGTAAAATGTTTTTTTTTTGTGGGGGGGGGGGGGGGCGCATGTAGAATTGTGCCAGTATGCATGTGGACAATGGGATTCAACTCTTTCGATTGTTGACGCCCGAGAGGGAGAGCGCAACGTGCGTTCCCTTCATGCCTCAAAGAGTTGAATATGCATTCGTTGGGACTACAAAGAGAACAATTCTATCGCTGTCATGTCTAATAATAGCTCAATTACCATAGCCTTCAGGGCTGCATCTATGGGGAAATGCGTGTTGGCATGTGGGGTGTGATACAGACTCATTGAAATTACACCAGTACAAACAGGACACGGGCCCATCCGCAAACTCACGTGAGGCACATTCCCTTCCCAGCATGTGGGCGGGTTTTCTGGACAACGGCGGCGCTGTTCGCCAAAGCGCCTGAACGGAGGTGCAAAGCAGACGCAAAACGGTGCCGTTCGTTCGCTGGCGTCAAACCGGGCCATGAAGATCCGATGAAATTAGCTCAAACCTGAACCTTACCCTCCGCGTTGTCACATTTGGAGATGCCCCGTCCTGATGGAGTACTTTTCTCGGCCGCCACCTTCTTGAAAACAAATCAATAGACCCGTCGTGTAGACGTTCATAGGAAAGATTACAGAGAAATGGCTATTAAGGGCTTAGCCTCTATCACTTCTCCCATCTCAAAGCCACTTATAGACCGACGGCGGCATTGGGCTGCGATCGGGGACCCGGTGCGCCGTGTCACGCCGCAGAGGTTGTCAGACGGCAACTTTGATGGGACAGATTCTTCGGGCGGTCAAAACTGTGGACAAGGGCAAGAAAAGAACAAAGACGCATTCGACAAATTGTCTTTGGACTCTTCGTGGACTTTTCTACTGAGTCACCGGACGGTTAATTGACCGTGCACTACTTTCAAAATGTCAAAAGTGTGCTGGGAATACGAAGCGGCTTCTCCGGCTGTCCGAAACACAGCTTGGATATTATGAAAGATGTCGGCGTTGCTTCCGTGTCCTCCTTCCTGCTGTCAGGTTCAGACCGAACCGAATAATATTTTTGGATTATGAAAATGCAGGTACATTTATTGCAGAAAATCGCACTGACAAAGTATAAACTGAAAATGCTGGTCACAAGGGGGCGGGAAAAACAATGCATAAAACAAAAAGCGCTCACAAAGAGAACCCCGAGAATACACAAATGAAATATCAAAAGTCCAATCACACGAAAACAAGGATCAAAAGCAATAATTGAATCACAAAAATACTTTGAAGCAAGTATCAATTCACAAAATGAGAGCGATGACGAATAGTATCGAGAGATCTAGAAAATAACACTTGAAGCACAACAGCGAGCAAGGTCAATAATCTGACAAAGGTTCGGCAGCTTCACAGTCCTTAAATGCATGGCTAATTGCAATGTTGAAATGTGCAGCAGGTGTGCATGCTGAAGGGAAAGCCCTCCTCTGCCAGGAGACACAAAAACAGAATCATGACACCTGCTGTCAAAAATGCTAAATTCCAACAAAGCCGACAAGCTTTATGATCACAGAACCCCCCCCCCCCCCGTGTCAAATTTATTTGATTTTTTTATCTTTTTTACTGTTCAGTGAATCAAAATAATAAAAAAAGAACAGTATGTTTGTATGGCATTATCATATTGGCCCGAATATAAGACGGCCCTGATTATAAGACGACCCCCTCTTTTACAAGACTCAAGTTTGAAAAAAGACTTTTTGAACACCAAATTAATTTTTATACAGAAAATAATTACAGTACATCGGAAACAAATGATTATAACAATATATTTGAGAGAAAAAGCATCATGAAGTTTACACCATAACTTCTTCTCAGCTGCCGGTTAACCTGGCCGATCTTCGACCCACTTTTCTCCAGATTGTCGCTACGTTTCTCCATTTTCTGTTTTCTCTTCTATTATTTTCTTTTCTTTTCTTTCTTACTGCTATTTTTTTATTTTTCTTCTTCGTGCTACCGCTATTTTTATTTTTATTCTTCGTGACAGTGGTTCGCTTTGGCCTGGGGAGTCAAGTTCAGCATTCGCTTCAATGATATCTGGCCCCATCTAGCGTCGTGAATGGGTATAATGTCTAGACCTCGAATATAAGACGACCTCCACTTTTTTAGACCTATTTCAATGGAAAAAACATCTTATAGTCTTATATTCGGGCCAATACGGTAAATACAAAATGGTCACAGTATCAAGTGATTGAGTGAAATCCCACAAAAGTATGCCTGGGAAACTTCAATGCCTGAATCTGCGAAAAAAAACAACCTGTATTGTCATTGTAACTGAGATCCCTGACCGAAAAATGTCGGCAGTTTGTGCCATTTTTATAATTTCAAGAAATCCTAATCCAACTCTGGGGTATATTTGCCCTTCTGAGTTTCAATGTCGAACGCAAACTTGGAGGCATCATCAGCTCATTGTCTTAAAAGCAAATGCTCACTGTCTTTTGAATGAGATGGACCGCCAGACGGTTTATATCGTTTGGTTCACCGGAATGGTTTCGACCAATTACAATTTCCAAATGGTCCTCCTCACTACTGTTGTTAGCATGACGTATCCTGCCGCACGTTGCTCTCAATTTCAAGTAAAATAACACCGGGGGCTTTTTCTGGGCGAGGGGGGGGGGGGGGGATCACATGCTCATCAGCTCATTGTCTTTCCCATCTTGTCACTGGCATTTTGGGAAGTCACGGATACACATGGAAGGGTTCCATGCGGATGTGTGAGACGGAAAGGCAAGAGAATAGTGTGGCAGGAATACAATCGTCGCAGCCACCCTCCATCCACTCGCTCGCCATGATTATTTCTACAATAATATTCCGTAGCATTTTCATCCAGCAATATAGTGCACGGCCATGGAAAATTGTGCCCCAGAGCGGTACACCTCGCGAGTGTTACGGCACCTCCGTTTAAGGCTTGGTTTGGCAGACTTTTATTGGCAGTTTCACAGGGAAAGTGAAAGAATATCGGCTTTTTTGGGGGGGGGGAAGTGGGGGCAGCGGGGGGGGAGCCTGAATGGCTCTGATATTGCCGGATTTAACGCTCCATCCCGGATTCGGAGCTTTTCCAGCAGGCCCCGACAACCCGAGTCTTCTTTAAAAGTGGACATTTGGGAGTTTCGATGACTCAGTGAGGGCGGGGGTCCTATCGCTCTATAACCGCACACCCTTATGTGTCAAATGCATATTCTCAAGAGTTGAATCTTGGTGAGCGCAATCCAGTCCAGAATGTTGGTCTTCTCTTTGTTATTTAGCCTGCTTTGCATGAATAGGCAGTTGAAGTGGTTGCCAAAGCGATTTGAAGCTCGGTGCGAGTTCAAACCCACTCTCACTCTTCCTTCCTCGGCGAGCCTCATTGTTTAGCCAATAACACGTTTGCTCTCATAAGAACAGCTGCTTGGCCCAGAAGGTGTGAAATATGGGATACCTTTTATAGCACATTACCCTCCTTTTCAGGGAGGAGGGGGAGGAAAAAAAAAAAAAGCTCCCAAAACCAAGAGGCCAAAAGAGAAGGTAGACAGGCTATTTAAAAGGCTCTTGGAATCATTTTCTCATCGATAGCCTCTCATTGACCAGTTTTCTTAATTGACTGAGGGAGCGGAGAGCTAATATTTGTCATTTTGACACATCCATTATGGCAAACGAAGCCCTGTCCACTGGAGCTTCAGGAGTGTCAATAAATGAGAATGGATTTCAGGTGACGATGACAAGCATCTGAGGACCTCTCATCTAGTAATAGGATCATTTCGAAATAGGAAAATCCACTCGCCGTGCTCCCCTTTCAGATAAAAAGCGCAGATGAGCCATTTGTACCATTGGAGCTCTTCCAGATGCCAGGCATTCCGCTACGGCAAAGATGACATTCGGGTATTTATTGGTTGACTAACTTGCGAGGGTGTCATGTTCTATTTTGGTTGCTAAACAGTCGGGGGGGGCTTTTTTTCAAATTGACTGTACACGATTCTGTTGTCAGTCTTATGACCGCCATTAAAATGACGAGAGAATTTTGGGTGTCATATATTGCTTTCTTGCAGACTCTGTGATTTTTCGTCTTTATGTCTGCTCGAAGGGCAGCCTGGTTGTCCACTGGTTAGCTCGTTGACCTCACAGTGCAGAGGTACCGGGTTCACTTCCAGCTCCGGCCTCCCTGTGTGGAGTTTGCATGTTCTCCCCGGGCTTGCGTGGGTTTTCTTTGGGTACTCCGGTTTCCTCCCATATTGCAAAAACATGCATGGCAGTCTGATTGAACAATTTGAATTGTCCCTAGGTGTGAGTGTGAGCGCGAATGGTTGTTCGTTTCTGTATGCCCTGCGATTGGCTGGCAACCGGTTCAGGGTGTCCCCCGCCTACCGCCAAAAGAAGCCTGGGATAGGCTCCTGCACCCCCTGCGACCCTTGTGAGGATAAAGCGGATCGGAAAATGGATGGATGTCTGCTCGATGGACCCTCGCAACCGGTTTGAACAGGAATGTGACATTTCAAACGAAGGTTTAGTCCACGATTTTCCGTCACGCGCCAAATTGGGGCGCGTCAGTCCGGGAAATGGGGGAAAAAGTGGCCAAAGTTTGCAGACGATTCCCAAATCTGACAGCGGCCCTTTCTACACGTACCCTCGGCGAGCTCGGCCGTCGATACGGTCAGTCCTGATTTGATTAGCGCATGCCTCATCCTCGGCTTGTACTTGGATTAGGCGGACAGCATACAGCCACCCATCCTTTCGCCGTATTCCACCCGCTGCACTTGTCAGTATGCGCCGGGCTCCGCGGATCGGTGTTTATTGAATCATTTCCCAAATAGGGGAAACGATAATTACAAGAAGTGGCGGCTCGGCACATTATGCAAGTGCTGCGCCATGACTTTGCAGCCAAACGGGCCTCCTTATTAAAGACAAACTGGCCCAGAGAAGCGCCTAATCTATTTCTAGGATTTCCGAAGATTCAGCAATCCAGGGATTAGGCTTTTTCTCACAGATTTAGACCGCTTCACCCCCTTCTCCCCACTACCACCTCATCCTCCTCCGCCCTTTTCCACCCCCCCCCCCTGACTCACTTGCTCACGTTCATAGTGTTGGTGTCTGCAGTATGTCAACTCGGACCTTTTCTGTTCTACCACACACACACACAGACACACATACACACACGTTCACATTATTTCCCTATTGAGTCGTGCAACCTGATGCTAATTTGGTGTGCGGGGGCATTTCCATAACACAAGGTTTATGTTATTTGTATGACAACTGGTTTACCTTTCCGGGGTCTCAACATTCTAGATCCGTGGTTCTTAACCTGGGTTGGATCGAACCCCAGGGGTTCGGTGAGTCGGTCTCGGGGGTTTGACGGAGCCTCTGCCATGGAGGGTAAGACACACGCAACTCAACTTGTAAATTAGTTATGACACGCCCGCTTGGCCATCACTGGCTGCAGATGATCACATGACATTGCTTGTCCAATCAGTGCTGTGGGACATTTAGTTTGCTTAGTAGTCAACGTGTGACTGTCGTGATAGTATGTCGGACAATTAAAAAAAAAAAAGTGTACTTATGTCTTGAAATGTTATTTACTTTTTCTGTTTTTAATAAATGCGTTTTTTTTTTTTTAAATATCATGAATTTGTAAAAAAAAAAAAATATATATATTTTTTTTTCACTCATGAATGTGCATCTTAACTGGTTGGGTTCGGTACCCCTAAAAAGTTAAGAACCACTGGTCTAGATGGTGAATTCTAAAGGGCGGAGCATGTTGATGAGAAATTTGATTTAGAAAAACAACCCCCCCCCCCCACCCCCCCAAAAAACGGGCATTAGCTACAATAAGTTTAGCTACATCCATACTATGGACGACTTCCGTAGGCAGAATTAGTCTGCCTACGGATGTCAAAGCGGACGTGAAAAGAAGAATCTTATAAGATTTTTTAAATAATACTTTTTACAATAGGAGCACTGTCGGTGTCCACAGTAACAACATTTTGGACCTGTAAATTTCTGAAAATGGGACACAAAGTGAGTTTTGAGAGTGCATGCTTAGAACTGACCTACTCGAAAGCCTGGCATGCCTATTATGGTGTTTTCTTTTGTTCTGGGTTTGCAAATTGAAGTCCTCGTCTACTGCTAAAGTCCATAAATTGACAATGGTCAATTAATTAGCCGTTTGGGCTCTTAGGCCATTAAAGGAGCATCACAGTGGCAAATAGTGCACATAAATGCTAGTTGTGAAGCAGCAATATCATTTGGCAGAAAAAAAAGACATCAATACATGTTTATTTCTTCTGTCTGATTGGAAGGCTTAGCTGGAATATGAATGTGGTTTTTAATTGCGTGTTATGAGAGGGTATGAATCAACAATTTGCAAAGGACGTACGGCGATTGTGACAAGCCTTTAGATTGCGACGTTGCTGTTAAAAGCATTTAGGACAACGGAATAACCGTTAAAGACAACATAAACTTCTTATTGAAATATAGTTTATGAGGCAGACAGCTGTATGCGGAGTGGAAAGGTCAAACTGAGAAGGAGCTGGGGGTGTTAAGAGAATGCCAAACGCGGTGCTCGGTTGGTGTGAGCAGCCACAAAGGCGGCAGTACCAAGTTTACAGCGGTGCGTGTAATCAACGTGTGGTCACGTTTTCGGTCCGGATGTCGCGGCGACAAAATAAATACAAACAAAGACGTAAGTATGAGTTCCACGCTAACAGTTGCGCACATGCTAATTTCTTACCAAGCTAGCCGGGAGACCACCTCCCTCGGGGTCGGATTTTGCACATCTATCTGTACCATTTTTAGGTGTTTGATTCCTCGTGTAAGGAAGGCGAGAGAAGTCAAATGGTGCATTGAAGTGCGCTCAGTTTGTTGGAGGACCGAAATTTGTTCATCATCCAAGGCATAAAAAACTCGAAATTTTTGGTCGAAAACCGAATTGGTCGAGAACCGAGACGTTCGAAAACCGAGGTTTGACTGTATGATATATTTTTGTCTTCGTGCACACTGCACCCTTAGCATCCTATCAGTCTCACTCTCACAAAAATTATTTCACAAATAAAATACAATAAAAAAGCAGGTCACCTTTAAACTACGGTGGTGCGTGACCTGCATCACCGGAAGTTTGTTCACGCGATATATTTTCTTGTTCTTATCATTCTCATTCAGAGTTTGTTTCATGTAAAATTCACCGAGGGCACTGGCAAAGAATGGGAATCTGGAGTTTAGGGAGAAGCATTTTAAACCTTAAGCTAACACGTGAGCTATGATCTTGAACACGCTGCAAAAGTGCGTCCCATGCCTCTGTGTCAGGTCTCTACTAAGGTAGTCAGTGACTTGCTTTCCACAAACTCACAAACCTTTGTGTCTACTTTATTTTTCAATTTCGTGCATCTTAAGGCCGTTATGGCTTTTACTCATCAGGGCATGCGTGTGTCCTTGTATGCACGGGTCGATCGCGGGAGGTTAGTTCATCGAAAAGTAGATCTTTGGTCAAAAAAGGTTGGGCATCCATGGTTTAACGTGTTTTACTTTGATACTGGAGTCATAATCCATTTAGGCTTCTCCTCTTAAGCATGGAATAAGAATTCGCCCCCCCCCCCCCTAAAAAAAAATGACAAAAACCAGGAGAAGAAGCACAGAGTTAGCCTGTCGAGGTCTCAAGAGTTATGCTAAAATTGCAGCAAGTCTCTGGCCACGAGTCAGAGGCTGGGCTGCAATGTATTTGTTTAGGCAGTCGCATGAAGCAGTTGCACTTCCTGTCCCTTACGCAATGTGCCTCGGTAGCGTGGTGAATGTCCTTACAGAAAAATTGAAATGCATGTACCATTCCACCCCGAGATTAAGTAAACACAAAAGATGTACACTATATGGGAAAATATGGAAATAGGAGCAAAAGGGGAAATTGAGCTGCAGCGGTAAGCCTTTGGGGTGATTACCTTATCTCAGTTGAAACCATTTTAATTTAACCGTCGAAGCAAACAAAAAGACCATTTGATCAAAGACTGCAAGCTCGCTGGAGTCGGACTTTCTCTTGGGATGCAAACTCATTGTGACCAGATGAGACACTTCGATCAGTCTTCTGGTGGGAGAAGCGGCTTCAGAAAAGACAACATGACTCGGAATAACTGCTCGCTCACCTCCCGAGCCTCCTCGGTAGTCGGACATGGCCGGCTGCGGGATGTGAGGGAGAATTTCGGATTTCACTTGATCCGTTCAGCTTTAACTGTGAGCTGGAAAATAGGCCTCCGATCAGCGACTTAAAGTAAGATTCAGACCAGGCTTATCTGATTAAAAGGCGAAGAGGACAGCATCAATGAACAAAGTGAAACCCCCAACAAAACATTTTCGCCAATATTCGGTCAGAGCCATCTGTAACTTAAGCTCCTTTTCCCATGTCGAAATCAAGCCAGTCATTGTAAAAAAAAAACAAAAAAAATCATGTTTCCCATGAATAAAACATTGTGTCACCCAATGTGACAAAACTATGATCCTATTGGCTAAAAAAAAAATCCACCTGATGGGAAACGATGTGCGATGGTTTGTCACCTCAGAATGATCCTTCTATGGCAAGGTCTACTCATCCTCCATCAAGCATCTCCAGTTGGTCCTAAATGCTACTGCTCGCCTCCTAAGAGGAGTTACATAGCACATAACTCCACTTCTGGCTTCCCTTCACTGAATCCCAGTACATTTTAGAATTCATTTTAAGAAACGTATACAGTCATACCTCGGTTCGACCATAATCCGATCCAGAAGGCTGTTAGAAAACCGATTTGTTCAAAAACCGAAACCACGCTCTTTTTTCAAAAAAATCTTTATTGAACACTTGTCTACCCGAGGAAGCGTCACTTCCTCGTGTAAGGAAAGTGGGAGGAGTCAAGTGGCGTATTCAAGTGCGCTCAGTTTGCGTATCGGTGTTTTCTGGTCGGTAATCCGAGGCATAAAAAGGAACAAATTTTCGTCGGTTCAAAAAACGATTTGGTCAGACAAGAGGTGAAAACCGAGGTTTGACTGTATTTGTTTTCAAATCTTTAAATGGTGTCCTCTCTCAGATTCTTCCACGCCTACGCAACTGCCTGGTGGTTTGCAGACCAGACACTACTGGAAGTATAAACCAGAATAGAAACGAAATGACAAGAGTCTAATGACATGAAAACAAAACATGAGCAATATCAAAGACAAAATCAATATCAATACTTACTCATTAGGGTCTAGACAGCAAAAACGACAATCAACTCAACTCAACTTATTTATAGATCGAGAGGTCTCGAAAACAATACTTGAGCGCGAGCAGCAAACATGGTCAACAATCTGACAGAGACTTGACAATTAGGCAATCCTTAAATACATGGCGAACCGATAAAACATTGGCAGCAGGTGTGCATGCTGGAGGGAAGGCCCTCCTCTGCCAACTGCTGGAGACACACAAGAAAAGAATCCTGACGATAAATTAGTTATACGTTGTATATTCTATAGTGTAACGTGCCTTGTTAGCCACTAATATGGATATCTGCCCCCCGCCCCCACCCCACAAGGAAAGGTTCATTGTATCCTGCGCCCTCGTGCATCTGCCACATAGCCCAGATAACCCAGCGACTTGTCACTTCCAATCGCCTGAGCTCCCCAGTACACAAATAACATCCTCGAATAAGGCACTGCACGCAAACAAGTGGCTGGCCATAAACACAGGTGGAGCGTCCTTATATCTTTGACGATTAAGCCTAATTAATGACCCAGGTATGGAGGGGCGATACACTGAAGCTCTAAGCTTGGTTCTACTTATGCTAGGCCGCTAGCGTGACACTCACTACAGAGCCGCTCGCAACACAAAAGCCTTGTCTGTAGTCAATGGCCGGTGGCAGAAAGGACGAGGGATCAATTGCAAGAGGAGCAATAAAGAGTTAAAAGGGAATGGGTGATGAGCAGGCAGTTGTTAGAAACGGATCGAGAGATGCTCGGCATCAGGGAGTTTCCCCACAAAAGGCAACAGTTAGGATGCACGTTGGGGTCGATGCTTTGGGCTTTACCGGTACTAACTAATGATTGTTTATTTGTGTTTCCTGTTCTGCGTATTGTAGAAACACTCGCTCACGTGCACAGGAATATGGCAAACGAAATGTTCACATTGGTTTATATTAGGGATGTAAATGCTACGGAACTGTTAGCTTAATTCGCACTCTAGCCACGTCTGGTCTGTAACCAAATACAGGGCTTCTCGGTTTTTCTGGTTGATTTTTCTAACAGTCCGGAGCATTTACACCCTAATATTAAACCAATGCCTGAACATTTCGTTTGCCATATTACATCTGTGAAAAGCGTACTTGATACGCAGAACAGGAAGCACCAATAAACATTCTGATGTCTGATCCTCGTGCGCTAGCCATGCCAGTCTTTGGTTAGCTTAGCACTTAGCATGTCTTCACCGTCTTTGCTCATCATCGCATCGTGAGACCGATACTTGTCAGATGTTTATCTTTTTTTGGAGTGAATCCACAATGTGTTTAGATGCAGCATGTGTGCAGCCGAAGCTCATTGTTGGCTAGCCGGCATAGCATAAGTAGAACCGAGCTTAGAGCTTCAGTGTTGCTTGGAATTGAACTCCCACAAACTGAACGCCACCTGTTTGTATATTTTGGAATCACAGTGAAGATAGTAATGGCTACTTAAAAATGGAGTGTTGGGAATGTGTGAATGGCTGCACAAAGGTGACGCTGCAAATGAGCTTGACGATCGAAGCCTCGTTGGCATACGAGTGACTCGTGAAAGAAAAGAGAAAGTTAAGTGTTCACAGGATGTCACATTTTGTCACCAGTCAAAGATGCCAGCTAGATGTGGCGGCTCTTCATCCGGCTGCCTGGTCAAGTGGTATGGACCTTCCATTACGTTTTGACTGTGATGCCAATCAAAGTCATTCGATTGACAAGATGGATACGTGCTATTCATTCTTTTTAAAGGGAAAAGCTAGATCAGTGATGCCTTGAGAGATCATCAGGGTGCTGCCCCCCCAAAACAAAAAATCTCATTTCACCTAACTTGTCTGAAAATAATTTCATGAACGACAAGTGATCAATTTTGAACCTTCCTTTGGGGTTCCATGGGGGCGGGGGGCAGATATCCATATAGTGGCTACATACAGTTAACAAACACTAGAATATGTCTTTTCGCTAAATGGTAGCCAGCGCACCTAATCTAACCACCTGTTGCTATTCTTGTAACAAAATAGTGACTTTGACATCAGCTAAACAAGTCCAGAGATAGCACGAAGTAGTTCGTTTTGAAAGTAAATTAAAATTTACATCATTATTATAGTACTTAAACTCATTCACTTCCAAAGACGTTTTCAAACGTCTTTTCAGACTTGGTCCAGAATTGGCTGGTACTGAATGAGTTTTAGGTATAATTTTTGGGGCGGAATTTTTATTTGGTGGTGTTCCATTAGAGTTTTCCACTTAAAAAATGCACTTTGGCTCAGTAAAGGTTAGGAAACACCGATGACTGGATGAGATGATGTGTCCTCAATACGGGTGGTTGGTAAGGTTTGCATTTCTCTTGTCAAAAGATATGAAGACAGTGATCCCTCGCTATTTCGCGGTTCGTTTATCATCTTCAGTGCATCGTGGATTTTTTTCAAAAATATTCATAAAAACCTAAAAAATAAAAATGTTTATACTTCCAGTAGTGTCTGGTCTGCACCACCGCAGTTTCTCGCGTAGGCCGTGCTGACTTTAAAGATTTGAAAACATACTGTCCAGTCAAACCTCGGTTTTCGAACGTCTCTGTTCTCGACCAAATCGGTTTTCGACCAAAGATTTCGATTTTTTTATGCCTCCGATGACGAACAAATTTTGGTTCTCAAACAAACTGAACGCACTTGAATGCACCATTTGACCCCTCTCGCCTTCCTTACACGAGGAAGTGACGCTTCCTCGTGTTGCTTTCCATTGTGAGCAGACGTGTTCGGTAAACCTTTTTATTTTAAAAAGAGCGTGGTTTCGGTTTTCGAACAATTTCGGTTTTCGAACAGCCTTCTGGAACGGATTATGGACGAAAACCGAGGTTTGACTGTTATTCATAAACTAACCTAACTTATACATGTTTAAATCTATTAGTATACAGCATTAAGTCTTGTTAATTACTTCAAAACTTACTACTACATGCTTGTGTACCAATAAATTTGGCCTTATAAATATTATGTACATGAACCTATATGGGCGGCCCGGTAGCCCAGTGGTTAGCACGTCGGCTTCACAGTGCAGAGGTACCGGGTTCGATCCCAGCTCCGGCCTCCCTGTGTGGAGTTTGCATGTTCTCCCCGGGCTATTCCAAAAACATGCATGGCAGGCTCGTTGGGCACTCTAAATTGTCCCTAGGTGTGAGTGTGAGCGTGGATGGTTGTTCGTCTCTGTGTGCCCTGCGATTGGCCCCCCGCCTACTGCCCGAAGACTGCTGGGATAGGCTCCAGCACCCCCCGCGACCCTAGTGAGGATGAAGCGGTTCGGAAAATGAATGAATGAATGAATGAATGAACCTATATGGAGGGGGCAGGGGGGTTGCTACTTTGTGGATTTTCGTTTATCGCGGGTGGTTTTGGTCCCCATTAACCGCGATAAACGTGGGATTACTTTAGTAGCATAATAACAGCTCCTTACTCACTGCTTTTTTTTGGGGGGGGGGGGTTTGCACCTTCACGCGACAACAGAAGTGGATTACAAAGATTCCCTTTGCTTTTCTTTACTGGCAGTTCATTGGGCCCACGCGGCGAAAACACAAAACCAGATCAAGGTCCACTGCCCCGTATCATACCTGAACTGTACCGCCCGGACGTCACAGTTTTGTGTTTACAAGCTCACCCCCAGTCCAAAGCTGCCTTAAATGTCCCGGCGTGTGATCGCTGACTTGCAGGCAAAGCCACTTTCCCGGTGGCTTCATATCTATTAGCCGCGATTCGCGTGAGTTGCCGTGCGAGGTGAGCAGCAGAGCGGAAGCGCCGCAAAGCGCGCTTGATGCCACTATCTCATGTCGAAGGACGGGAGGAAGTAAGATTCCATCCTCGCCAAGACTCCTCGCCAAGGCCTCGCCCGATTCACCGTTTTGACCAGTTTAAGAGCTGGCTGACTCAGTCCTGTCCCCCCCCCCTCCCCCTGTCGCCATTTGTAAATGTCAGTTCCCACAATGTGCTGGCGCGACGGAGCTACCGCCCTTCAGCGTGACAGAGTTCTCCCACGGAAGACACCGGCAAATTCATCGCTTTCAATAGAAGCGTGTGCGCGTTATGACAATGGCGTTTCAGTCGAGAACGGGCTATAACTTAATCTTCGCGGAAATGGTGTTTGGGCCTGGGAAAAGGTAATTTGCGGGCCGGAATGGCGGCTTTTGTAGTGGACTTGAAACGAGGCGACGTGATATGGAAACGAGAAATCCGGTTTCCCCGGCTATCTTCACTTCCCCGCGCAAAAAGGCCCGCTTTCGTAATACTTTATTTTTGAACGTGTTCATTTTTCTGCCGGCCCTGTAATTAACCCCGCTCACAATACGGCACTGGAAACACCACAGACACAATTCCGGCTCCGGGATTTGTTTAAAAGACTCAGCCATGTGATAGGATGTGCGTAACAAGGGAACGGAGAAGGGAAAACTTTATCTTCGCGCTGGAGCCTTTTCATGTGCATTCTCCGTCGGGTTTTATTCAAAACTGCTGTTCTTTCACTTCTGCTGAATTGGGTTTTGTTCCCGGCTAATTCTAGCTCGTCTCTGTCGGCGGGCCCGTGGGAACCGCCGCGATCGCTTACAATCACTTCAGTCAAACACCTGGGAGATAATTGACTGGGCTTCGGTCAAACTTGTTTTTTTTTTTTCTTCCCCCCCTTGTGCTCTCTCTATATCTGTTTCTCTCTCTCTCTTTGTCTCTCTATCTCTGCTCCTTCCAGTCTGTCTTTCCCCCAGTCTTCACAATGCAGACAAAGAGAACAGGTACATAAAAATAAAAAAAAAAGAAGAAAAAAAAAGATCAAAATCGCCAAATCCGTTCCTAGACGAAGCAGTGTATAGATGGCCCCAGAGCCAAATTGCCTTGCCTGAGTCTGAGCCAACTCGGTGCGGAAAATGGCTGCGAAACGCTAGTTTGAGCTTGGCAGTCCCGAAAGAGATGTAGCCCTTAATGGAGAAAAACAAGACCGTGGTCTTTTTTTTTTTTCTTTTTTGTCTCAACAAAATCCTTCCAGACCTAATTTCCAAGCCCGGAGTTTAATTGTAGCAAGAATTGTTTTCCGCACCTGGCCAAATTGGAGGAACACCAATACAAAAGCTGAAAATGCAAAACATTCTGCATGCCAACAATTCACTTCCAAACACAATAAATAATAATGGACATTTAAACCTCGGTTTTCGAACGTCTCGGTTCTCGTCCAATTCGGTTTTTGACCCAAAATGTTGAGTTTTTTATGCCTCGGATGACGAACAAATTTCGGTTCTCGAACAAACTGAGCGCACTTGAATGCACCATTTGACTCCTCCCACCTTCCTTACACAAGGAAGTGACGCTTCCTCGTGTTGCTTTCCATTGTGAGCAGACGTGTTCAGTAAACATTTTTATTTTAAAAAGATTGTGGTTTCGGTTTTCGAACAATTTCAGTTTTCGAACAGCCTTCTGGAACGGATTATGGACGAAAACCGAGGTTTGACTGTATTATTATTTTTTTTAGTCATTTAAAAAGGCACGCTACGCGCAAACGACTTTCGTATCTTAAATGATCCGGGTTCACGGTGGCAACATGAGAGACACACTTCACCTCTTTCCAAGCGAGTGTCTGCCACACACAATGATTATTTTCAGCTCCGTTGCTACGGGATGGCGTCGACGCCAGCTATTCTGTCCACGCCGGCGTCAAAGTCCGACAAGGGTTCTCCGTGCGCTTGTGATGTGCCCACGTTGTAGCCTACTCGGGTTGCAGTTGAGAGCATGCATTGGCGACTGCCGCCGCTTCTCCTTGACCCCCGTCCCCTGCCTGACTATAAGAAGCGGCGGTCCTAATGATGTCATGAAAGATACAGTGAGCGAATGTCTTCACGTTTGACTTCGGTAAGCTATGCAAAACATCTTGTTGTTATTTTGTAATCACCCAGGGCCTCACTGCCATTTAACCTCGCCGTTGATGTTGTCATCATGCTCATTTTCTGACAGAATTGTGGGAATTGCAGGGTTCTTGTGACATTTTAACATTTGAGTTGTCATGTTAGGGCAGGGGTCGTCGGCAACCCAAAATGTTGAAAGAGTCATATAGGACAAAAAAAACTAAAAAACAAATATGGCTGGAGCCGCAAAAAAATAAAAGCCTTCTATAAAACTTGCAATGAAGGAAACACATGCTGTATGTATGTATGTAGGAGACTGGACTGTCTCAGAATTGTTTATGCTATTCATTCCTTTTTTGTGTGTTCACAAACGTCCCCATATAATTTATTTTGTGGTTTCCTCGCTTGATTTTCTGTTTTGGTCAATTATTTTCACTTTTCTTAGTCTCAGTGAAGTGATCATTAAGTTCCGTTTTTCTGAGGGTGTCTTTGAACGCCTCTCGAGTCGAACGAGAAGAGAGAAGGCACGGAGTCGGACGCAGGACGTGTCTGTGTTTGTCGAGACTGTTCAAAGCATAAATAAAGTGTACGTTTTTAAAAGCCAACGTCACAGCTCTACTTTTTCGGAGCTGCAACATGTATCTATATCTATTTGAGCTATATTAGCCTACTATCAAAATCTTTTTCCATTTTCAAACATTTTTTATAAAGCTCCAGGGAGCCACTAGATGTCGTCAAAGAGCCGCATGCGGCTCTGGAGCCACGTGTTGCCGACCCCCGTGTTAGGGTATAGAAATAATTTCACAACTGTTAAAACATGAAAAGAAAGACATTCAAGACGAATATTACCAAGTGACAGCAGATGGTCTGGAACCAGCGCTCTCTCATTGTGTGACCTCCCAGCCTCTTTTCAGGCATACGTTTGTTACGACAAGGTGTGTCAGAAAACTTCCAGGACTGACATCACAAAAGATGTACAGTGAAACTCCTCTACAACGAAATCTACATGGGTGAAAATACCCCCGAGTGTGAAAAAATCTTCATGCATTAACACCATTCCCACTTTCCTGTTTCAAATTTGCTACAGTGAAAAACCCCCTGTTGTGAAAAATGTCTTGCTGCAAACATGATTTCGTTGTAGAGGAGTTTCACTGTATTTGAAAGCGAAACTAGAAATGACAGGTTCTTTCCTTCCCTCGTGGGACAGACAGTCAACCAACACGTCTACAAAGAGATCCTCTGTCAGACACCTCGTAGCTGCTTGACCATGACAATGTTGCTGCTCACAATGCCAGGAGCATCTGACAGTTCCTTACCATGCTCAGGCATCCTCGCGACTCATTCAACCTGCCTCTGTTATTCCATTTTTTTTTGTTTTTTTGCCTCTTTCACAAACTCAAGTGGGTCATCCATTGACATGGATGACATCAAGATAGGCGTGACGGCAGAGCTGTCGTGCGCTCCTGGGTATTTTTCCACGTGCAAGAGCACACCTGTTGTCACCACACACTCACACGCTCCCACACTCAGCACTTATCAAAGCGGATTTGCCTTTGCGTGGAAGAGAACACACGAGATAATCATTCCAAATTTATGCCAGGATCCAATTCGCTTGAATCTTTTCTTGCTTTTGTTGCGTCTGCCCTGCTTGTGTGTGTGTGAACACGTGGAGATTATTTTACTCACTGTTTTCATTTGAAATTGAAGTCCGAAGTTTGCATGAGGGGGAAAAAAACAGTTTCGCCCTTTTCCATCTCTATTGAAAGTCATGGCCAACAGCGCCCATCGGTTCTGCTGTCTTTGCGTTTCCGCTCCAAAAAGCAATAGCGACTGTACTATTCTTTAATGGAAGATTAGCTTCAAATGCAAGCTTAAAAGATTATGTGCTTTCATATACGTCTTTGGCAGTCCAATTCTCTCCTTCATGACAGAATCTCACCAATTTTTTTTGGTGTGGTTGCAGGTATCTGGTTAACCCCGTTTGTAAACCCTTTGCACTGAAAATCAGAATTCATTTGTTCATTGGATGTTCATTTTTCAACTTCCGAATTTCTGGATGATTCTTTGTCTAAGGAATCTGTTTGGATGGGTTTGGTGTGGAAAAACTTGTAATGTACTGTTATAAATTGACATGACATAAAAGTCATTGGAAATAAATGTGTAAGCCAAAAGTGTCCCGGAGGGATCTCGACTGGGTCAAAATGTTGAGCAGCCAACAACTGCACTCAACCGTGACTCCAGCCAATTTGGTTTGTTTCCACCAAAAACCTCTGATTACGAAATACAGTCAAACCTCGGTTTTCGAACGTCTCGGCTCTCGACCAATTCGGTTTTGGACCAAAAATTTCGAAGTTTTTATGCCTCGGATGACGAATACATTTCGGTTCTCGAACAAACTGAGCGCACTTGAATGCACCATTTGCCTCCTCTCGCACGAGCAAGTGACGCTTCCTCGGGTAGACGAGGAAGTGACGCTTCCTCGTGTTGCTTTCCATTGTGAGCAGACGTGTTCAAGAAACATTTTTATTTTAAAAATAGCGTGGTTTTGGTTTTCGAACAGCCTTCTGGAACGGATTATGGACGAAAATCGAGGTTTGACTGTACACATTTTCCAAACCTCCAGAGGGCACCACTGAGCAAGCCAAACTCAGTACCTTCTTCTCTTTTCACTTCCTGTTGGTGTCCGCACAGGAAGTGAAAACAGAAAAACTGATTTTGCTTCGGCAAGCAATATGCCCAACATGTCCGCTCGACATGTCCGTATGCGTAATGTATTACGGCTCAGTTGTCTGTCGGGAATATTAATTTCTCCCGCCATCGTGCCAACCGACTCGGCGGCATTATGAATTATTCTGACTATTTGTAATGATGTCCCGTGTAGGTATCGCCATTACAGGCGAGGAACTTAATTTGCCCATTGTTAATTAATTGTTCCGTTCTTGGCGGGAGTAATAAAAACGCTATTAGGTAAAATACGTCTATCATTAAGCTAACTTTGTTAATATGGCCATCAGCGGGCCTCCATAAACAAAAGCTTCACACAGGGGTAATTAAAAATGCACGTCATTAATTATGCGGGACAGAAGATGATTCAACATATCAGAGCCTGGTTGACAAATTCATTCCCAAAAGTTTCCTCACTGGGATTGTACGTCTTTTTTTTCCCCCCTTATCTACTTCCTGCAGTTTGTACATACAATGTGTAAATCATCACTGGATAGTTTACCACCAGTCCAATGAATGTTCTCTTTAATGCCACACCGAGTACATGAAAAGCGAAGGTGACGCAGGGCTCTATAAAAAGGTGTTTGGCAAGGACGCCATAAAGCAATTGTCAGGTTAAATATGTGTCATGTCAGCTTAAATGAACACAGATATTTAACCAAGGATAAAAATAGGGGGTGTTAATAGGGACCTCCCTTGGAATGCCCTCATGGAAGACTCCAGGTACTTTTCCAGCTTTGTGCCATGGATGTGAAAGGGATCGTATCTAATCCCAACCTAACTAAGATTTCCGCCCCTTTCAAAGTTGGCTCCCAACCTCAAAACAGAGCTCTGCATTTTTTTCTCTACTCTTTAGCTTTAACCCTAAAATTGTTCCGCTGAAGCTATTAGAAGACTTCTTTTTCTATCCTAACCTCATCAGTGGCCCTGAACCCTAACATAAGATTCCCTTTCTGCTTCCCGAACCCTAAAAACCGCAACCCTTGTATTCCCATCCCGACATTCCTCAAATTTCCCCTCAGTGGACTTCCTTTTTATCCCTTTTATCTCCCCCATAGCCACCCCGTTGCCATACACATCCAAGATGGCGCCGGAGTTGGCAGCCGTCTTTGTTTTATTTGTCTTTTATTTTGTCATATGGCGTTTGTTGTCCTTCGTGCGGAACCGATGTGGACTGTTTTCAGCGTTTTGGCCACAGCATTCGTCGAAGTAGAAAAATCTGTACGTGGTGGTTGCGTCTTCTCGGCAGCATGCGTGTACCAGCACTGATTTTGATTGGGAGGAATGTCGACACTAGTTGACTGTCGGCGCTGGACAGGCCCAGGGCGCTTGTGTTTTTTGCACCTGGAAAGGGCAGCATTTTTCACAGCCCCGTCTTGTTCAGCAGAAATGTCAGCGCTGTTGGACAGTCTGCATTGTTGCAACTGGATCGATGGCTCGTGGAGCCGTCAGCGTGGAGTGCGGCTGTGGATTTGGAACTGAGGGTCGCCGCTTGGAATTGACGCGGATTTACATGGGACAGGAGAAGTGAGCCAATCTCTTGTATTGTATTTTCTGGGCGGCCCGGTGGACGAGTGGTTAGCATGTCACCCTCACTGTGCAGACGTGCAGGGTTCGATTTCGAGTCCGGCCTGCCTGTGTGGAGTTTGCATGTTCTCCCCGTGCCTGCGGGGGTTTTCTCTGGTAGGTGTGAGTGTGAGTGTGAGCGTGGATGGTTGTTTGTCTATGTGTGCCCTGCGAATGGCTGGCAACCAGTTCAGGGTGGACCCCGCCGACTGCCCGAAGACAGCTGGGATAGGCTACAGCACGCCCCGCGACCCTTGTGAGAATAAAGCGGATCAGAAAATGGGTGGATGGATAGATGGATGGATGGATGGATGGATTGTATGTTCTCACCATTACAGAAAACCTAGCAAATGTGTGAAATGGATGCGATGGGGGGAAAAAAAACAAAACAAAAAAATCATGTGATTGAACGAGATCCTCACTTTGTTTTCTTAGGCATTGGAAACGCCATGGCACACGTTTTAATAATCTTGACAGCGTTTGGATTAATAGGACAGCGCGGGAATACAGGATGCGGCGGGGGATTCTCCAAGGTAAATGTGAAATAATGAGGCGGAACATCATCTGAAAAAGCTTGCCTCCGACAACAACCACGACGAGTGGGAATACTGTACAAGGTGCAAGGGCAGAGAAGCTTCCCTTTGGTTCTATTCATTCCGACATCTCCCACAAGAGCCACAAAACGAGGCTCCGACTTATCCCGAAACTTTACAAGCAGTGATAAGGCCCGTTCAGACCTATTGTTGCTGCCGGGAATGACCCGCAACACGAAAGGGCATCTTGGCCATCTCCCATTGTGTGTGCAGCCGCAGTGTGGAGTGAGCCGCAGGAACAAGCACGAAAAGCGTTGCCTCTCAATCAAGCAGGTGACTTTGTGTGTCGAAAACGAAAGAGGAGTTGCTGAATGGAAGTACCTGTAAGTGGGTTAGCATGCAAATACGCAAACAAGTCGGGAAATAAGTGTTTAAGTGCGTTAGCATGTAAATAAACAATTAATGCGGGTTGATTTAAGGCGTTCAAGTAAGCGAGCGTGTCAGCGAAAGAAAGTTATCTCAGAGGACGTGGCATTCTGGTTCCGGCTTCCCGAATCTTGCGTGTCATATTTCCTCATGTAGATGACATGCTAATTACGCCTTTAATTACGCGCATCATCTGGACCAAAGTGTCCAACGCCAGTGCCGTTAATCAATTTACGATGGCGGTGACGCGATTCCCCGTGGACACGGGATGCGGCAAAACCCGCATCTGGGAATTATTCTGCCACAAAGAGATTGCGTAAAGAATGGAAATCGCTTATTCTTCCATATGACAGCGTTGAGACACGCAGCTCGTATGGGAAAAGCGCCGTTTGTTTTCAGAAAAACAAGGTGGTTGCTCTTTCTCAGCACAATCTGCAATGTGCTTACACCAGCCCGCACGTTTATGGAAGGCTGCCAAGTTCATGAAAATCAGGATTTTACACACATGTCGAAAGTAATCATGCCATCATCAGGCGTCGCGGAAGCCGTCTCCGATTACAACTCGCCGTGTGTCTCGCCATAGACGGACCGGTTAGAATTTCGTTTCCCAAAGCGTGGTGCGCGTCAAGGGGCAGTGAGTTCATGCTTATGCTGCATTTCTTTGTTCATGCGACATTCCGAAATTTGGGCCTCTGTCAGATGGAGTCGGCGTTGAAAACAGTTTGCGGTCTGCTCTGATGACTGCAGTCCAAATTCTTTGATAGGCAAAGTCAATCGTCATTTTAAACGGCTTCAGTTTGTCGCCGTCTTATACCCCTTTCCCACTGCCGCAAAATCACGTGTAAACGCGCTTTTTTGGGCAATGGGAAAGGAGTGTCGATCCGTGTCCCGTGTCCACCGGCATGCCATCGGAGGCGGGTTGTGATCGCCTGCGATCGCCTCCGCTTGCAGTGTGAAAGCCTAACACGGGACTTCCCGGTAATTACGTGATGACATAGGGCGGTATGTGATGCGTCATAAGATCGCGCGCCATCGGCCTCGTTTTTAGCACACCCCCAAAACAAAGCTCGGAGATCGCCCCTTAAGCTGTTGTCTGAGTAGTAGCAAAGAGTTGATCCTCCGCTGCTTTTCAACCATTTTACGGACGGTAAAAATCATGATAAAAGAAAGAACACTCGCTTCTACGTTGCTTTGTTTACCACCAAGAAATCTGTCGCACTATCATCTACGCAATCATAGCGTGGTGACGTAACCGGACGCAAAGTGGTGGAAGGGAGGTGGCGGGGACGCAGAATTGCCTTCTGTTGGTCAATGGCCAATCGGTCGCGTGTCGCCACGTATCACTACTACCCACTAATTTCAGTGGGAAAGGGGTATTAGTGACCACCACCTCAGTCAATTGGAAGGATGAGGTCCGGATCAGGTCTTCCTGGATCTTTACAAGTCTTCGGACAGCTCACCCTCTGAGTTCATAAAGTCCAAACTGACCAAAGGGTGTTAGGGTTGAATATGTTGGTGATTGCTCGAGGCAATTGTCAGCGTATTTTTTGGTTTTCAGTTTTTTTTGGGGGGCGGGGGGGTCTTTCTGGGTTAGAATGCCGGTAAGGCTAAAACCAAGCGGTAGTCCTTGCGAGCAACAAGTTCCATACTTTCTCAAGCATGGTAAGATCTTGAGGCGTGATCATCTATGCTTGGCAGCAACCATTCGATTACCCCTGCTATAGTGACCGCTGTGGCGGTTTATCTCCAGATATGACATCTTTTGCCGTCCCCCCACCCTTCAACCCCCCGTCCGCCCGTATCTGCCTCTAATTGAACCTCCAGTCTTTGCGGCTCACTCTCTTGAGCTTTTGTTCCCACCTGTCACATTCTTCCCTCGATCCATCCTCTCGCTTTTTGTCTCGTGTCTATTGACAGTCACTGCTCCTTTTCAAGAAGGTGTAAAAATGCAGCATCTGAGGGTGGGAAAAGGAAAAAAAAAAGGTGAGGAAACAATCAGTTTTATTGTGCCGCAAGGATTCTTTCAGTCTGGTGAATGTACTGTACAGGCGTCTCATAAAAAAACGAGGCCAGACTTATGGGTGTGACTTTTTGGGAACATTTCTACCTGCCATTCCACTTGCCTCCCACTGATGCTTTTTGAACACGGCGTTCCACAGGGCGCAAGCTGCACTCCGGCTGACCTAATTCCTCCCTGGCGCTCTTTCAAAGTGCTGAGCATTGCGAGCGCTGCTCTGTCAAGGTATCCAGCCCCGCCTCTCGCCATTAATTCTGGAAATCAAGCAACATCTGTTGTGCTTTGGGGCTCCTTGTGATTCACATGAGAGGGGTGGGGGGGGGGGGTTTCTGTTGCAAAAAAAAAAAATTATTTGCCTGAAGCCAGCAATGAGATCTCAATGAATTTTTCACATTTCTGAATCTATTTCGTTGGAATCGTCATTGCTCGCTCAAGCTATAGCCACTCAGTGTAAAAGATTGAGCTGACAGTTTTTTTTGTTTTTTTGTTTTTTTTTAGCAGCACCAGACATATGTCTCAGAATTTGTCTCGTTTTAAGCACAAGTCCTGTTTATCTGCACAGCCACTCACTCCATGAATTTTAATATTCCTTCGGAGTGCTATATGCAAGCAAAGTGCCGCACAATTCCCAGCCCCGGAGCGCCAGTTTAGCGCAGTCTTCGAGCCACTCTCCGCATGCATCTTGCATGACTTTATGACTTAAAACAAGTTCAATAACATCACAACAACATAGTAGTCGAGGTGACTATGATATTATTCATCCGTGGTGGGCAGAAAAGCTTGTCCTCCGTTGCCCCTCTCCCTCCAGGGCTCCCTGTGCGGGACAGGCTATTTTCAGTTCCGCGGCTAACTGGCCCATTTGCCTCAATAATGTGGGCCGCGGTCTCCACGGGGGAAAGTAGCCGCCGCCGCCGTCATCCTGAGAGGGGCGAAATGACACAGCGGAGTTCATCGATTGAAAGGATTTGCACACTCGCACTGGTATCAAAGCCTCCATTTTGAAACACAGTGCGTAAAATGTGTGAAGCTTGCCACTCCCAATGTCGGACACCCACTCCGTAGAAGTAAACAATTGTAGGCTATCGTATTCTGAGATGACTGAATGCTTTGATGGCCATTGTTTATCGTCTCCTTTGTTTGAGGATTGCGGTTTTTAGTCTCCTCCGGTGGCTACTGTCTGTAGTTTCCCAAGACCACCTCAGTCAGTCCTTTTTTTGTTGACGTAGTCCAAAGTATTTCAAAAGGACCGTCGTCTGTAGTATCCTGGGACAACAGTAAGTTCTCTGACACAACCGTCATCCGTCGTCTGTCATCTCCTTGACAACCTTAGTCAGTAATCTTTTCTGATTCTCATGGTCCCAGGTACTAACAACTGTTGTACACACAGTCAAACCTCGGTTTTCGAACGTCTCGGTTCTCGACCAATTCGGTTTTCGACCAAAAATTTCGATTTTTTTATGCCTCGGATGACGAACAAATTTCGGTTCGCAAACAAACTGAGAACACTTGAATGCACCATTTGACTCCTCTCGCCTCCTTTACACGAGGAAGTGACGCTTCCTCGTGTTGCTTTCCATTGTGAGCAGACGTGTTCAGTAAACATTTTTATTTTAAAAAGAGTGTGGTTTCGGTTTTCGGACAATTTGGGTTTTCGAACAGCCTTCTGGAACGGATTATGGACGAAAACCGAGGTTTGACTGTATTTCAAAACGACTGTCGTCTGTAGTATCCTGGGACAACGGTAAGTACTCTGACACAACCGTCATCCGTCGTCAGTCATCTGCTTGACAACCTTAGTCAGTAATCTTTTCTGATTTTCATGGTCCCAAGTACTGACAACTGTTCTACGTAGTTTTTTTTAATTTTTATTATTTACCTGGGACACAAGGCGGTTCCATCTTCTGAAACGACCCCAATGCAGCACTTTCCTTGACAACCTTAGTCAGTAATCTTTTCTGATTCTCATGGTCCCAAGTACTGAAAACTGTTCCACGTAGTTTTTTTTTTTTAATTATTTACCTGGGACACAAGGCGGTTCCATCATCTGAAACGACCCTAATGCAGCACTCGCCTTTTGTGACTTCAATTTGTAGTGTCCTGAGATGGCCGGACTCGGTACTCTCCTCTGCCGGCATTGAGTCTCCTGAGATGACTGCTTTCAGTAAAAAGTGCAATTCGGATCAGGTCTTTTGGGAACCTTTACGTTGGAAAAAGTATTCATGCTGTCATAAAGAACTTCTATGATATTGCAGTTTGGGGACATGCTTGGTGTGATAACATTGGCGGGCCAACGGCATCGTGCAATTATAATGACTCCGGATTGTAGCCCAAAACTCATGGCCACTACTACACAGTCGACATTTGCGGAGCTCTCCGAGGTGAGAAATGCGAAGAAAAACCTCTCACACTGCCAGTCAGACCATGTTGAATATTCAAACAAAGATAATTATCTGTGGATTAGCCCCATTTTGGCTGGGGCCACTTCCACCTGTTAGTGGACTCCTGGGAGCGATTGTTTAATCATTAAGAGCTTCTTTTTTTTTTTTTTTTTTCGCTCTCTGTGAACTGCCAGCAGCGCAATTCGGTCCAAGTAGGGTCGCGAAGATATATTATATCCCGACGTGTGTGCCATTTTAGCAATACAGCGTCGGCCAAAGTTGAAGCCAATGAAAATCTGCACGTTTAACGGATCCTTTTGAAGTGTATTTATCAATATGCGCCAGCGCCTTGTGCAGCATTTAACACCTCGGGGGAACGTCCGTCACATGTGCTCGCCTTCGGATGGGTGCGAACAACTTTTCACACTCCATCCTATGGACCCGGCTCCACTCCAGATATACATAGTGTCCAGAAGAGTGGCTCAATGCACAGGCGGGGTGAACGCGGGTGCCGCTGCCATTTTTGGAAGTTTAATTTGACAGTGATGTCATTATGCACGGCAGGGGAGGAAAGTATTTGGGCAACTGGGAGTCGCCATTTCAGGTTGCTAGGGGGTGAGTTTAGCGCTTAACGTTTGTGTCCCATTTGGAGATAGAGTTGGCATTCGTCCCTCCTTTTCCTTTCAGAACGATTCCCATCACGCTTGTGAAAATCCAGCCTATAGTGAAACCAGTCTGCTCACTTGGACCTCATCAAAGGGCCACTCAAGAGTGGCAAACATCGCAGCGGAGCTGTATTGAGTCTGAACGGGCAAGCAGAGTCGGCTCGAAATGCGCCTTTTGAGAGTGACTCAGAAAGAAAGAGTATGTAGCGTCCAGTTCCCTTCTAGGTGTACATATGGCGCCGTTCTAGGGCCCAGGATGTTGTTTTGAACTGTTCGTTTTCATTATCAGAGGAGGACAGTTGAGTCCCCGCTGCTTTCTCCTATGGCAGCCCGTGTGGTAGCAGTCCATATGGGCTCTGTGAGGTCACTGCACACGCCACCTGCTCCGTGGCGTGGCTCCTAGGTGGCATCTCTGTCCCCGGTGTGTATGGTGGGGTGGGAGCAGATGTAGAGATTTAGAGCTACACATGCGCACAAGCGTAATGGTTAATGTTGCAGGATGACATTCTGTGTCTCTTTTTAAGATACTCGTGTTTTGTCGTGCGTGCTTTTATTTAAAAGCATATAGATTGTAAAAGGAGTTTGGCATTGGCTCGCAAACTCCCCCAGAGGCCGGAGGTGTTTCAGCACGTTATTGTATGCTGCATTAAATCTTGAAGAACTGTTTTGTTTTTTGTTTTTTTTGGTTTTGTTTAGGTTTTTTTTTTACTGAAGATCCAATTTTATTTAGCTTTTATGTGCACTATATTTAAAATCAATCGCTCTTTTGGGATTTTTTTTTTCCCACTATGAATGTGCGATTTTAATAGTCCAACTCTGTATACTGTGTAGTCCACCTTGCAATACAGTATAGTTTTTAGGAATAAAACCTCAGTCTTGCTTTTGACTCATACTTCGGCCTGCTGTGCGGCTCTCTTTTAATTTTGGTACCTTAAGACTGAAGTAATTTGTTTTTTCCGGAAGTACTTTGTGTAAAATGTTTGAGAAGCACACTTGCGGAATACACTAGAAATGCTCCGCTATGGTCAAAAACACTAGCAACGATGCTAGTGCTAACACAAGAGGTGTCCTGGATGGTCCGCCAATGCTTTAGCGCACTTAAGTAGGTGATCCCCGATTACCATGGCAACAGCAGCAACACTTTTCTAAAGCCAACATCCAAATGCTGTTATTTGAAGATCAAATGACCACATAATGCTTCCCTAATAGGCTTATTAAAGTGGAAATAGGGGCGAGCTCGACACATCACTAACTGGTTGGATTAGAATAAAGAAAAGCACGTTTTTTTTTGGTGTCAAAAGCTTCTTTGTTGAATATATCCACAAGGCTCCTGTTTTGAATTAAACCAGTTTATGTTGCCTATACACGTTGTGTTGACACTGTATACACACTTGATACTGCCAGCTGTCCTTTTACTGCCTCCGAATGGCCAAAGAAACGCTGAATTACAAAGCACGGCCATTTCAAGTCGGTTTGGCAGCAATCTGATCCGTCAGGAAATCCAAAACTCTTTCAAGGAAGCGTCAGACAAATGTTTTATCCATTCGCTCGCGGGGCGGCGCAAGAACGGCTAATTCGAATTTGTGTGACTCGGTGGGCTTTGTTAGCTAGCAGGATTATGCTAAAACTGCTTGTCTCTGTTTATGCGTGTGCGTTTTTATGTAAACACAATTGTAAAGCTGTTTTTGTTTATTTGCGGGATCACACAAAAACAATTCAGGCTTATCTTTTGCGATAAGTTTCCGATTTCTTGCGTTCAGACCAACAATTTGGGGGTAGAGAGACAGTTTGGACCGATGCTTGAGCCTTGGACAGCTCTGACGAATGCTCTCTTTACCGAAATAAATGTGCGTCTGAACATAAGGAATCCAAAACTTCACATCAGAAAATCAAGATTGAGTTCCATTTTGGATGTGATTACTTTTTTTTCCTTTGGTTTATTAGCTAAGCTAACGTCACCAAATGTTTTCATTAAACCTTCCATCCGTGGCGCACAAAAGGAAGAAAGTGAAAAATGAAATAAAAAAACGTAACATTTCTGACATAAATTTATTTTTAAAATTTCTGTTAGACAACAGGTTTGTTTGTGCAAGAACAAATTGATCATCGTTTTGCTCCTGGGGTTTGAACTGCGAAATGTTTCGCTAATTTCCACGTCAGTTTATGTCGCTGTTGCATAAACTCGTCCGAAGAAAGCATTTTGAACACAAACTGCAACCTTTACTGCTCACAAGATGACACAAAAACGATGTCACCAATTTCTGCCGTTCTTCCTGATACATTCAAACCTCGGTTTTCGTCCATGATCCGTTCCAGAAGGCTGTTTGAAAACCGAAATTGTTCGAAAACCAAAACCACGCTCTTTTTAAATAAAAATGTTTACTGAACACGTCTGCTCACAATGGAAAGCAACACGAGGAAGCGTCACTTCCTCGTCTACCCGAGGAAGCGTCACTTCCTCGTGTAAGGAAGGCGAGAGGAGTCAAATGGTGCATTCAAGTGCGCTCCGTTTGTTCGAGAACCGACACTTGTTCGTCATCCGAGGCATAAAAAACTCAACATTTTTGGTCGAAAAACCGAATTGGACGAGAACCGAGACGTTCGAAAACCGAGGTTTGACTGTATTTTGGTGATGCTACAGAATGCTTTGCCAGTATAATTGTTAGCTAGCCAGATTACACAAAAATATTGAACCTTTATGTGGAAAAAAAAATTAAACATGTCAGATATGGACAAAAAACTGTGAATTGATCTTCGTTGTGAACTGGCAGAATTGAAGTTGTCCATGCTGGCAGGAAAAAGTCTTTCTTCGACGGGAAGAAATTAATGACAGCGACAGTGTACATTTTTTTTCACTTTTTTTTTCACTTTTTTTTCCTCATTCTGCACATGGTGTAATGCTGTTTCGGTCAAACCTTGGTAACATTGGGTCAACATTATGTACCAAATTTTTTTAGAGACAAATGCCTGCAGTTTGTGTTTGACAGCTGCGATATGCAAAAACTACAGAGCCAATATCTTGTGAAATCTTAAAATTATTTTGTAACTATCTACATCTGTTCATTCGGCCGTGTGCTTTCCTTGCGCGCTGTGCAGTTACGCAAAATTGGACTTACACGCGCAGGTTTACGCGTTTTGTCTCTATTTGTTCAGGGAGCCAATAGGAATGTTTGAAAACGTGCGACGTGAACATTCATAACGGCGGAGCGTCGAAAAACTGCGGATAAGCCACGCCCCCTGCCCGCGCGCGTCACTGGCGAGTAGCGTGGACGCGGAGTCACTCCCTGCCTACTTTTAATAGCTTTGTCATGTGATGGAAAGCAGTTGTAAGACAGGTGCCCTCGGTTCATTCTCGGCGAGGGGCAGCAGTTGCCTGCGTGCGAGCGAGTGGGAAGAGTGCGTGGATTTCTTTTTTACTTGAGCACCCCCCCACCCCCTTTTTTTTTCTTTTCAGACCCTTTCCTGACGCTTTTTTGTTTTTTTTTACTATTATTTTTGGGGTTTGTTTATTTTTATTTTTTATTTTTTTTACGGAGCCGTCATTCAGTGGCTGGATGGCGTGGGACAGGTGTAACCAGGACTCGGTGTGGAGAGAATTAGAGGTGAGCATAAAGATGGCATATCGAAAAAGAAAGAAAAAGCAAAAGCAAAACGAAATCGTTCGATCCTTTTTGGACTGCTGCGATATTATTTCCTGGAGCGACGGAGCTTTTAGTGGCTGCTGAGTCCTTCTCTTCCCCCCCCCCCCCCCCCCCCCCCCCGATGCGTAACGCGTAATGTGGACCCAGTTGAGGATGCACAACGCGGGACTATTTGGCAACTGTTAAACAAGCGGAATGTTTTGCCCTTTTCCACCTCGATTTCTGGTGTAGTTTACCCCCACCTGCCCCCCGACCAAAAAAAAAGAAAAGGGACCCTTTTACTCTTTCTAACGGATCTATCGCTCCCGTGTTGCGTTCAGGTATCGGAGAGGCTTCTCGGCGTGTGTGCGTGCGTGCGCGTGCTCGCGCGGGTTTGCGTGAGTGTGCGTACCGCGTGCGTGTATATGAGAGTCGTGTGTGTGCGCGCGTGTGTGCGTGCGGTGTGTGTGTAGTTTTACGCACGGAGTCCCTTGGTGATTTGCGTCCGTGCGTGTTTTTTTTTTTTTGCCAAGGGAGCAAAGGTTGCACACTTGAAGAGGGGGGGTGGGGGGGACCACTGTTTGGAATTCGATCTTTAATCATCCACCTGAGCACGTCAGCACACCATTCGACTTTTTTTTTTGGGGGGGGGGGTTTGTTTTCTTTGCACCTGACAGCACTTTAATCTGCGCCGTGCTGCGCAGCGATGCTCTGCGGAGGTGCGGATTATTACCCTGCTGGTGGAGATTTCTCCGCAGTGCTTCAGATTTGTGTCCAAAATGTGCGCGCACGCTAAAAAAAAAAAAAAATGTTTGCAGCGGAAGGAATAAGGCAGCCGGGTTGGGGGGGGGGGGGGGGGCTTTCCTCTCGATGCCCCCTCCGCTCAGCTTCGATGTGCGTAAATCACCGATAGTCTCGTCTGCGTCGGAGCTAGTCTATCACTTTGCACCCGTCCGGGAAGTCCATAAGATAATTGGGCAGCCTATAAGCGGGAACCTCTGGGTTGCAGAACGTTTGCAGTCTTTGGCTGCCGTGCCTTGTCAGACTGCATCATCTCACAGGCACAATCCGCCCCCCCCCCCCCCCCACCTCCTCCTCCCTCCCTCGCGTGTGCAACACAACCCAGATGTCTCATCACAAGTCTTGAAGTCATTGTGTATTCGTGTTGGGGGGGGGGGGGGGCAGATGAACTGTGACACCGTTGTCTGGGCGCTCCTCGCTTTGCCTCCTCAGCAGCAAGCGACATGTCTCCCGGCTTTTTTGACCCCAGCCCAACGTCACGTCCCTCCTGCTCAGGCGGGGCCGAAACACCCCTCTCTTGGGGGGGGTCCACCTTTCCCACATGTGCAGCCAGCTACCGTTAAGATGGGGGGAGGTTTGCTGTGTGGCTTTGAAGTTTGCGCTGTATTTCGCTGTCATGTGGATATTGATGCAAAAAAAAAAGGCAGCGGGGGGGGGTTTAACGCGATTTCCATCCTTGGCTGGCGGAGGAGCATCACAGCAGCCCCTTTTCCAGTTCCATTCACAATGCAAAAAAAAAATCAAATAAAAAAATCAGATGAGACATGCAAATTAGCCCAACCCCTTCCCATCTTTGCCTTTCTCTCTCTTCTCTTCTCTCTCTCTCTGTTTGTTTTCACAACACCCAGAGCCTCGTTCGGCCCCCTCGCCGCCACCCCGAGCCCCTTGTCCTGTTACAGTTGAGCGGCGGGGGGGGGGGGGGGGGGGGGGTGGTGCAGGCAGCTGCTCCGTAAAGTACACGACAAGTCGCGGAGATTACATAGAATGTCAGCGGGCATGCGCGCAGATTGCATGCAGAGCGGCCGCACTTTGCAGGTTGGGGGATCGAACGACGCACCCGTTTGTTCATGTTTATGTCGCACTGACCAGGTGTGTCCCCCCCCCCCCCCCCCTTACAGTGTGCTGCCTTGGTTGGCGAAGACCAGCCCCTCTGCCCCGACCTTCCCGAACTCGACCTCTCCGAGCTGGACGTGAGTGACCTCGACGCCGACGGCTTCCTGGGCGGCCTCAAGTGGTACAGCGACCAATCGGAGATCATTTCTGCACAGTATGGCAACGACGCGTCCAATCTTTTCGAGGTAGGTCGCAGCAGCATCTTTTTTTTTTTTTAACGAGAATGCCATCGAGTGTTGAAAAAAAAAAAAAACAGCGCAGGCGCGCAGGGGGAGATAACGTGAAGCTTGATAAGCCCGCCGGGACCTTTGTCCCCTTATTTGGGGCCTGACAGTGGTGGGCCTCCTTATCAAAAGTGTTTATTTCAGCTTCAACTTACTAATGCGGCTCACATCTGAAAGCAAACTCTGGACACGTCGTAAAAGAAAGGCTTCTCAAAAAGCTTGTAAAACTTTAATCTTCCCTCTATCACCCTTCCACTGTTCCTTTTTTTTTTTTTTCTCCCCTGTTGTCGCCCAGTGGGGCTGCCAACAAGGTCGATGATCCAGTCCGGGCCATAAAGCCGTCAGTCTCGCAGTCTTCATTAGGAGCCCTTATCGCCGCCGTAGATAAACAGGCAAGAGGCCTGGAATGGACGCGGCGGCCTCGCCTCCAGGGGGCGGGGGCGAAAATGGCGCCGCGTCGTGTCACGCGCTCACGTTTTCAGCTGCCGTACGTGTGCTGGGCGGGCGCTCCTGCGGGCAACACTTGATAACAAGCGAAATGCTTTCCGTGTTTGACTTCGTTGACCAGCGCCGGGGAACCGTTTTCTGTGCCTTTGTGTGTGCGCCTCACCTCAGCGGACGTACGCACTCGCGCACTCAGAAATGGAGTCTAAGTGGAAGGTGGCGTGACTGCCTGCCGTCGAGCCGAGCCATCAGGTTAAAAATACCGAGTGTCAGTTTCAAGAACAATGCATGTCCGACCACCGTTAATAGCTTTTAACTCTGCTGTCCTGCTGCGGGGGCGGCCCGGTAGTCCAAGCATCGACTGTACCGGGTTCGATCCCAGCTCCGGCCTCCTTGTGTGGAATGTTCTCCCCGGGCTTGCGTGGGTTTTCTCCGGGTGCTCGTTTCCTCCCACATTCCAGATCAGACTGTATATGAGTGTAAACCAATTCAGTGTGAATTCTCCAGCACAATAGGATGAAGCGGTTCGGACAATTTATACTCTAGTCGTACAATTTATACTCTGGAAAAGTGGCAGCAAAATAAGATACCATTCAAAGTTTGGAGGTCATTGTTTTTGAAAGAAGTTTGTTTTTAACCACATTGAATAGGGGTGGGTAGAAATATCGGCGAATCGATGCGTGGCAATATTCCATTGCCCAATTCAATTTCCAATCAGCTGGTCATCTGAATTGATGGACCTCCTGGCCAGCAGGGGGTGCTTAGCGTGCGATTTGGACAATGCAAAAGACAAAATGGCAAACAAAGCCAACAGCAACGGTGTGATGCCAGCGCCGTCCATTTTGAATTCCGACATCCACAGCGCAGGAAAGTGACCAAAAAACGTCTTCAGTCGAATTTGCCAGGTAGAATGTTGAACTTTCATCCCAATATCCAAGAGGAAAGAAATATTAACCTTCCGTGCACTTCAGCGTTTGTTCAGAACTGTTATATGAAGCGGTCGAAATTCTTTGGGGGCTCCTGAAAAGTCGTGTCATGAATGCCATGAAGAATACAAATAGAAAAAAAAAATTATCTATCTTTACAGCCCCTGGGTTTGTCCTAGCTTTCAATACCATTTACTTTTGAGGTACCGTATTTTACGCAGTTAAAAGCCTTCCGTTTTCTTAAAAGCTCACAGCGCGTCTTAAAATCCGATGCGCCTTGTGTACGGTCCTTACGCTAATATTTCGACCCCAAAATGGCTCCTCGCTCAAGACATGCTGACAACGCAGAGTTCGAACTGAAGGCGATCGGTTACGCAGTTGAACACGGAAATAACGCAGCGGCAAGAGAGTTCAACGAGTCAATGTTATAACTTGCTGTCGGTTAAGTGAACTGTGTCGCTGCTTTAGTAAATACGTTTTCCTGACATCTGATCGTTCTGTTGGCGTTTCCTTAAGCATAGCTCCATCTAGTGGATGCATTGTTGATTGCGTCTTATAATGCAGTGCGCCCAATGTACGAAAAAAATTACAAAATAGGCCATTCATTGAAGATGCGCCTCATAATCCAGTGCGCCTTTTAGTGTGGAAAATACGGTATTTTATTTATACCTACTCCTTCCTTCTACGGCGGCACACTGGTCGACAGGTTAGCACGTCCGCCTCACCGTGCAGAGGTCATAGGGTTTACTCCCACGTTCCAAAAATATGCATGGTAGGTTGAGTGGACACTCCAAATTAATCGATGGATTGATATTATATGATTATTTTTAGTATTATAATGAAAATCGGCAAAAAAAAAAATCTAGAACTATTTACTTGCATTTCGAATTAAAAGAATAAAGTTGACCAGTGCAATTCATCCTGCCGTGTCAATGAATATACCTGCAATGTGCTATGATGAGAAAAGAATCGGGCTTTTACTGAACCCCGCTTTGTTGCGGTCAGACGTGTGGTCCGCGCACGTGTCCCCGAGAAACGGGGCTCACGTGTTCCGCATGAATAGTGTGCACTCGTGACGATGATTTCCAGCCCTTGCCGCGCACGCCAGCAGCTATTGTGTCACACTGAGTGAGATCTCTGCAAATCGTTGCCGTGAAGAAGCAGGGCTAAGGGGTGAGAGGGCGTACCGTTTGTAAATCAACCTCCCCCCCCCTCCCCCCCACCCCTCACACTCTCCATTTTTGGAAAGTTTCAAGTCACCATATGAAGTGGCCAGTTCTTCATGTAGCAGGACCCGGCTAATCCCTTTTAATCTGACAGGGGAAAATTTGCCTCTTGGCAAGGATTAGAGCGCCGGGGGGAGGGGGGGTGGAATGAATGGGGTGTGGGTGGTGGCGGGGGCACTGCTGATGTATTTCCTAATTAGCCTGCTGGAGCATCAGAATTGTAAAATCCTGATTGTCATCTTGGAATCACTTTCGGGTTTGCAGAAAGTTTGGCCTGAGCAACATGGCCGCCACTTTTGAATGCCTTCTGATGTCGTCTTACGTTACACGTCCGTCTGGGTGACCAAAGCTCAAACTTGACAGAATAAGAGTTAAGAGTTATACTACGGAAAGGTCGATTTCAGGTTGCAGTACTGTTCCCTGTGGCAGATTTACGCAAAGTGCTGGTAACTTTGTTTGAGACGGAAGCAACTTTAGCGTGGCGATGCGACGGCTTGACCACGTGGACCACGTGCGTTGGAACCGTATGTGGGGCAGCACCGTGGGATCACGAGCTGTCCGCTGGCTGGCCTTTTGCTCCATTACGAACTGGTCCGATGTGGAATGTGCAGCATGATAGGCCACACCCCACTCAGCGCCAATCCCCCCCCCCCCCCCTCCCGCGCCACACACACACATGCGAAACTTTCTTTGCTCGTGTTCGACACCTCTTCAAAACGGGCCGACTGTGAACGCCGGCGCTCTATTTCGGGCCGTGGTCGTTGGGGGGGTGCAGATGGGGCGCTAGCTCCAATAATTTCCTGATGTACTGCCAAAGATAACAGCATGGAAGCGTTGACCCAATGTCTTTTGAACTGGCCAGAGCCCTGCTAGGGTTACACGGCTGGCGGTCAACGGAAGGGTGGGGGAAGGCAAAGACACTTCACGGATACGATTCAGACACGCCTCATTCAACCAACGAATTGATCAAGAATCATCGGTAATGCCTGAGTCCGTCCACAGTAGCATAGCTAAAGCTAAGCTAGCCACGGTGATCGTCAAGAGGTGCAAACTCCGCCTGACGGGCAAGGCGGCATTGTATAGACCACAGGTGTCAAAGTCAAGGCCCGGGTGCCAGATCTGGCCCGCCACATAATTTTTTGTGGCCTGCGAAAGCAAAACAAGCAAGTTCCATGATTCTTGACTTCTTATTTTAAAACGAATTATTCATCAGTTTGTTGTGTGCTGTGTATGTACAGTCAAACCTCAGTTTTCGTCCATAATCCGTTCCAGAAGGCTGTTCGAAAACGGAAATTGTTCGAAAACCGAAACCACGCTCTTTTCAAAATAAAAATGTTTACTGAACACGTCTGCTCACAATGGAAAGCAACACAAGGAAGCGTCACTTCCTCGTGTAAGGAAGGCGAGAGGAGTCGAATGGTGCATTCAAGTGCACTCAGTTTGTTCGAGAACCGAAATTTGTTCGTCATCCGAGGCATAAAAAACTCGAAATCTTTGGTCAAAAACCGAATTGGACGCGAAACGAGACGTCCGAAAACCAAGGTTTGACTGTAATATGTGGAGGTTATTAAACATTTTTAGGGTTTCCCAAAATTCATAACGGCCCTTCGAGGCAAACCGTAGCCCGCGAAAAAATGAGTTTGACAATAGACTCCCAGAAATGGAGTCCGTTTGACCCCCCAGGGTCCGTTTGACCCCAGGGGATGTAAATGTCTCCAAGTCCAATAAACGTCGTCAATACATTGATGACACTCAGGGTGCTACACAGAAGTTGTTTCATGCCGCAGACGATTGTTTTGTCTTTATTTAACTTAAAATTGAGCCAAGCTGACCCACAACAGGAGGATTCAGTGTTGTTTTGGAGTGGTTTCGGATTTTCATCGGTTTACGGGGTAGCTGCGATTGAACGCTGTGAACTCTGCCCGCAAACAAATGAAGAAAAGAACCAAAGAAATTCTATTCCTGAAAAAAAAAAATCCCAAAAATCCAGTTGTTCCATTTTCGAGTGAGTCAGTCGCACGGGATTTTTTTAAATTTTTTATTTATTGCTGCCTGGTGGTCAGTGACACCGCCCACCTCCCCGCCCCGCCCATGTCAAGCGCACATTTGTCAACGCCCGAGCCAGACAGACATGAGAACAGATGGGTAGAGGAGGAGAAGGTTTGGGCTGGTGCCAGCCTGAATCAAAGCCGAAGGATTGCAAGTAAAAGGTTGTGGGCTTTGCAGCTAGTAAAATGAAATGCCAAGGCTTTAGAGTCTTACGAAGATAGTGTGCGTGGACATTCTGCAAGCATGCGATCATGCGTCGCCGAGCTCGGTCACACATGCCCTCTTGACAGCCTTGGCGTGGCAGCTTTGAGCCAATTTCTCCCTTTCAACCTCCCGTTGTGGCGCGGGTCATAATTTGAACCATTTTCCGTTGAAAGAAATATCAGCAAAAAAAAAATAAAATTGGTATGGAGCTTCTGCTCTTTGATTTAAGAAATGGAATGAACAATATTTAGGGGGATTTTTTTTTTTTAACCCTTTCAGGGACAGCAGTTACTACAGTGGATAGCTTATCTTGTTATCAAGTTACGGGGTGCATGAAAGGGTTAAAATTCTGTCACTTTTGGAGAGTTCAAAATGCCGCGGTCAAAATGACTTCATTGAAAGTAACGCAAATGCAAAAAAAAAATTAAAATACGAAGTTATTTTTCCGGATGAAACTTATTTGCTAGGCCTAATAAGTGGAAATGTTTCATGGGATTTTTTATTATGTTTTATTATTTTATGAAAATATTTTATATTAGAATTTCCGGAAATAGAATTTCGTCGCCACTCTGAATTTTTCTTTTGCTCGTTTTAATGTCATCTGGAACATTTATTAGGATTGCTTTCATCTCTACCACTTTTGGATGCTCAAAATTGCCCGGGTCAAAATGACCCTGGAACATGATTGCCCAATAGGAGGATTAAGGTGAACATGGATTTGATCAATGGGTTCAAAAAATGAGCAGTAGATGGGCTTCCATGCTTGTCATTGGGGAAACACACACACACACACACACACACACACACACACTCAGGGCAAGCTCTTATTGTTCCTGTTCCTGTACCCTGCTGAGCGCTTTGATTTTGCAAATTTATGCTGACATTTGAGAATACACCGCCCACACCGGTTGAGCGCTCCAGCAAAAGCGGTGTATGAATTACCACAGCCACCACGGCGCACCACCCCTTCCTCATCTCGGCTGTTATCGCAGCGCGGTTCGGGCGATCAGCGGAGAAGGCGCACGCTCGGGCGTCTTTCCCGCCGCGACAAAACTCCCCGCCTCCTTTGGCTCCCGAGGCGGAGGATTTGTTTCTTCTGGAAAGACGAAGCGGTAGAAGGGGGGGGGCGGGGGGGGGTGTGGAAGGCGGTCGTATCCCAAACAATAGTCCCTTCTGGGAATGTTTGGGAACAAGAGCAAGGGAAGGAAGGGAGCATCCTTTTGGTCTCGCTCTATCTCTCCTCCACACTCATCCTTCCGTCCCAGTGGGAAGCTGCTGCTGCTGATTGCGGCACGCTTTGGTGAGCCTACCCAGCTGATCCCAACCACCCCCCCGAGTGCATCCCTGTCCTCGCCACCGGTTGTCCACAGGTGTGTAATTGAAACGTAGCACGCGCACGTCAGATGGTGGTCTTCGGGAGCCGGCGTGCATCAGCCAGTGGCGGCTATTTTTAGCCAATGGGGTAATCTCGGCTAAGAGCCTTTCAGGCCTGTTTCACGTTAACCTGGCCAAAACACTAAGCCAATAATCCAACCCTCCCCCAGACTCTCGCGCCCGCGCACACACATACACACACACTAACATGTTGCTATGATCCCACCTGATAACCCACCTTGTATTATTTAACACAGGATTGGATGCGTGGAATTCTTGTACACCCTTCCAACTCCCAAGATACTCCCAGTAAATTACTCCAGTGACATTTTTTTTTCTCGTTTGCAATCCATAAAAACCCGCAAAGATGTTTATTTCATTCCTTTGGATCCATCAATCAGCAGTACAGGTTCCATTGATTGTACCGAAGTTGGCGTTGACTGTGCTTCCATGACGAACTGACGTGAGCCAGAAATGGAAAGCATGGCCTAGTTTGTTGCGATTGCTGCGTCTTTTTTTTCTCACGCTGCAAGCTTATGTCTTCGCTTCTGTTTATTTCCAATTATTTGCACAGGCTTCAGAAAGTTCAAAAGGCTCTTGGAGATCGGATGACTCAATTGGCTGTCCAATCAGGAACCTCTGCTTGCATGTACACGATCTTCTTGACGCAGTTTGAAAGCAATGATAGAAAAGAACGATATGGTTTGCAACCGTGGGCACACTGAGGCTTGGGAGTATTTATCGCGGAAAAGACATAACTAGAGCTGGCTGTGGTGGTGGTGGTGGTGCTGGTATTATTGTTGTCTTGGAAGCGATTTTCTTTTTTTGGTCATCCATTGACCAATGACGATCACTCACTGAAAATTCGGATTTGAAATGTAAGCATTGCAAAAGGAAAGTTGACACCGGGACCCAAATTTTGGGTCACACCACTTCATGCTACTTTTTTTTTTTACATTTTGTGAACACTTTAGAGCAGTGGTGTCAAACATATGGCCCGTGGGCCGGAACTGGCCCCCCAAGGAGGTTCGATCTGGCCCGCGGGATCATTTAACCCTGGAGAACCCAAGACCTCTTTTCTTCTTTGGAAAATGATGAATTTTACATTCAATGACTGTTATATGTTCACTGAACACCAAAATATATGTTTTTTCAAATATTCAATACTTTAATCCTAATTTAGGATGAGGGCCAAATTTGACCCTTTGGGATTTAAAGGTAGCATTTGAGTAGCAGAATTTATCGGGGCCAAATTGGACCCCGTGGGTTCTCCGGGGTTAAAAGTGAAGAAAAAAAAAACATTAAAGACACAGAATGAATATTTTCAATAAAATGCAATTTGTGGATTATCCGCTAGGGGGCACACTGTTTTGATCACAGTAGAAGACAACATTGTTTTGATCAGGGAAGAAAACAGCAGTCTCAGTCTGTCACTGAGATAGACCCAACGCAGAAAATGATATGAAAGCGCCAATCAATGTTTCTTGAGACCAAAACAAAGGAAAGAGATGACATTTTGGTGATTCATAGCACAGTGTGGTATAATATTAATGGTTTGGCCCACTTGACATCCACCGAAGTCCATGTGGCCCACAATGTGAAATGAGTTTGACACCCCTGCTTTAGAGTTTTCCTCATTAACCCAAGAAGTGAGTTTTGATAACGTGGGAGGTCGGCAAGCATGGGGAGATCTCACAAACTTCACACAGGAAGGCCGAGGCCAAGTGTCAAAACCTGAATCCCCGGACTGTGATGCAGATTTAGCTAGTTCCCCTCATCCACTGAATGAAACTGGCAGCAACTTTAAGTTTGAATGACAATGAAACATCTTCTCGTTCTTATGAAGTAGCATCTTTTTTTCTCACCCATCAGGTCAAACTAAGCTATGAAACGAACCTAATGGGGGAGGTGTGGTAGGATGCTGCCATCAAACACACTCCCGGAACGCTCGCATCCATATGTGTGGCATTGATGTTCGACAAAGATGAACCTTGTACCAGCTTTGTTCTCTTTACTTGTAAAAGAGGACGCAAAAGCCTTGTGAAGTCCTCTCTCTTTGACGAGCCCATATGGCACTTGAAAGTGCACGACAATCGGCTGGTGCCGAGGGGCCGGCTGGTGGGGGTGGGGGTGGGCTGGTGGAGACAGCTGAGATGGCATGCTTGCAAAGTCACGACCAGGAGAAGAGACTCCGCCTCTACCTGCTTCCGTGGGCTCACGCGCGCAAACACACGCGCACAGAAGTCAAGGTAAAAGATAATAGGTGTATTTGGTAATCAGCAAATAGCTTTTAGCTGGTGGGTAAGTGGCGGCGCCTGTGAGGCCTTGATAAGATCGTGTGCTTTCAGGTGTTTCCCTGTCACGCCGCCATTCAGCGCAAATTGAATACGGTGACCTTCTTTTCGCCGCCGCGTCAAATTGACTGCATTTCCCCCCCCAAAAGATTCTGCCATTTCAATTACCATACATCTGCGATATTGCCAACACACACACACACACACACACACAACGCGCTATCCTGTGCACCCCGCAATGTGGATTGTGACGACGACGTGCACAATTTGTTTGATACAGCACATTGGTGTCCTTCCGAGGACGCCGTAACTGCGACAAAATGCTATCGATGAGCTTGGCCAGGCCCAGAAGGTCACACACACACACACACACACACAAACACACACAGCGTGCAGCTGTTTAAGCGCGATGGTGGTGTCCTCTGGTTGAAAACACGACAGCAAACGCCCACGTATTCACAATTCGGCGTTGGCCAAGTTGCACATGTGCGTATTTTAAAAAAACGCTCTGGTGGCTTTTCGCAGCACTAATGTTGAACTGAAGGGGAGGAGCTTCATTTCGTCATGCTATAGCTTCGTCTAAAAGCCTTTCTGTCTTGATGTGCGACCGTCATTCAAGCGTTGGTCGGACGTCTTCATGTCCGCCATTATCATCCCAGTAAGAGGAAGCGGCAGGAATCGGTCGACCATATTAGGAATTCTTCATCCAGACGTTGGGAAATATCAACCATGACAGCCAGCACCAGTAATTGGTTGGTCATGTGACTCATTCTTTGCACAAAGTTGGTCAACGTTCATTGCGTCAGCGACACGTCAATCATATTTTCCCAAACATTGGTTAGTACACAATTCATGATTGTTGCCTGTTCGGTCATGTGACCCGTTTCTCGCCCAGACATTGGTGAGTTGACGTGGCAATCGCAACTTTGCGGTCCAACCGAACCATCATCGATTTTTCCGCTGACGTTCGTATCACAATAATAATAATAATAATAATACATTTTATTTATGAGCGCCTTTCAAAACACCCAAGGACACTTTACAATCAGGAACAAGAACAATAAAACACAATGCGGGTTGATCAGCGGCAGCCAAACGCGCATAATTACAGTCAAATTACACACTCTGGTCCGGAGTTCATCCCCGAGCTCCTGTTCCTGCGGCGCACTACAAAAGCTCTGCGCGAGCGATAGAGCGTTGAGCTGCAGGAACAGGGCGAGGCCGCCCCAAAAGGAAGCAGACACATATCCTGTACATGTACAGTATATACAGTATATTAATCTACCTCTTCTCACTTTCTCTTTTCCTCTCTCGTGCCCCATCAGTTCATCTGATAGTGTTCTAACGGTGTCGGATGGTTCCCGGGAGATTTATCTTTCCACGCACGCAGGCACATCTTCATTGATGGGTCAAACCATTTCCTCTCTGATGTATTACTCGCGTGGCCTCCTAAAGCGGAGACAGACATCTGGCATATAAATAGCCAGCGCGCTCCTGCAATGCCGCCTAATGTCAATTCATCCGCATAGCTCGTGCGCTTTAACAAGGAGACTCCGAGCGGTGAATTCCGAGCAGGACTAATGGATTATTACAAAGTCACGGTAGCGCCACCGCCACATAAAATGATTGGATTGGGAGTAACTTCTGATGATAACAAGAGCCAGTTGGACGCTATTTATTAAAGCTAATCGCAGCGCCGGGCCGAGTGGAGGTTTAACATTTAGTTTTATGGTTTGGAACTCTGTCAGGCACACTGGGGTTGGGGGGGGGGGGGGGGCGGAGTCTTACGTACGGTTGCATGGCTGCACACGGGCCATAATCACCCTCTCTCCGTTTCAGCGAGTTCATGCGAAATAAGCAGAGGTCTTTGGCGGGACGCTCCGATCCGTCTCTCGCTGTGCCCTTACCCTTTTTTTTTTTTTTTTTTTTTTTTGCCACCTCCCCCCCCTCCTCATCACGGCCATATGTGCGTCCAGCCCCAGCTGACTCACCTTGATTTAGTCCTCCTGGAGTTTTTTGGCAGAGTGACTATTATTTGTTTAGCTCATGGCAAAGTTGAAAGCCGACACGATTCGTCTGAAATCTGATGAAACGTGACCGTCCAGGAAAGATTTAGATGAAGCAACGCAATTAAACTGTCACGGTGCAAAGCAAGATAAATGGAACTTTAACTGCCGATGACCCACTTAATCGCAGATGTTTTGTCTTCCCACATTTGGTGGAGCTTCGTTTTTTTTTTTTGCCTCCTTTTTCACATGGAAATGATGTATTGTCTCGCTACCGGAAAACAGTTTAGATTTGCGGGTGATTTTTTTTTTTTTTTTTTTTTTTTTGCCTTCGCAATACTCAAGAAGCAATTAGCTGATTTAATTTGACTATTTGGCCCAAAGTTTCGAAGCAAAGTGTTTGTTTGAAGCAGCTCCTTTCCTTTTCACCTTTTTTCCCCCTCTGTTATCAGCCTGGTGAATAGTATCTCCCGGAACACAATGCCTTGGTCCAGAACTCAATAAAATAGTTAATGGCAAGGACAATCTCAAAGACAGCCCTACCCGATAACAAAAGGACCTCACCTAATAATGAACAAGCGGCTTTCTTTGCACCGACGTGGGGCAAAGGAGGCGGTAGGGGAAGCTCTGCCAAGCACTTGCCGGCATGTTTTATGGCTAATTGAAGCATTTGGAATAAAACAGCCAGAGAATGGCACCCTTTAGAATTGCGGCGGGGGTTAATATATTGTGATCCCGCAATTAGCCCGGGATTGTTAAGATCTCTTTAATTCGGCGAGGTCCATTAAGCGAGATGGGCGAGGAAGTGCTTCCACCGAGACGTTTGGTTTTTTTGGTTTTTTTCCCCCCTTTCTTTGTTCCTACTGCCCCCTGATACTTGATTACTACTGAGCTGTGGATCAGTAGTAATCAATATAAGTGGACTGCAACCAGGTTAGCCAGCGGGCTTCTTACCCATCTGCCGTGTATGTCAAAGCACTTTTGGGGTGCTACCTTGGTCACTAAAATGATATTTTTGTTGTTTGAGTTGTGCAGGCTTGGAGATGAACACAATACATCTATTGGTGTTACATATTCAGAATACCAAAAAAAAGTGATTATATTCTGTTACAGTTGCAGAAAAAAAACATCAGATTATAGGTATGAAAAATGTGGATTGTTTTGCAGGATTGCATTTTCTAATGCGGGGAGAGAGGCGGCACAGAAAAGTCTACGATCACACACTCTTAACTTGTTGGCCAATTTTCCGGAGTTAATTGGGTAACTGCTCACCGTAGAGCTCAATGGTCATTGGCCAGCGATGAAATGAGACCGGTCACTTCCCGGATACGTGTTGGTCTTGGAAAGTGACTCGCAGGGAATAGGATGGTGACTGTTTTGGATCGTATTCACTGGAGAATTTATACATTCATTTAAAAAAAAAAAAAAACACACACACAAGAAGTTTTGCTGTAAAAGTCATCCGGGCTGCATGTTACTTTCCGAGGAGCTAGCAGGCTAACACCACGCCCGCATATATTAAGTAAATACTTCTCATGAATCACCCGCAGCTTTACTATTTGAATGCTATATTAGCAATATTAATACGCTACATCCGTTACCGGGAATAAAATGGAAATGCTGTCTTTTTTTTTCACTGTTGACATCATGTATCATCATATCAAAATTACAAACGTGTGTGCATGTGTATACGTGTGTATGTGAGGTGTTACCATAAGGGACAGTTCTAAAACAGGCCTTCAATACATCCCTCACTCTATCCATCCAACCTTTTATCTATCTATCTATCTATCTATCTATCTATCTGATCGATCGATCGATCGAGCTAGCAAGCTCGAGCTAGCTAGCGAGCTAGCTAGCTCTTCAACATGTGGGTGCTCAGGCTTCTTCCGGCATTCCAAACCCAGGACAGAAAAGACCAGACAAATATGTCAAAATACATTTCATATTGATTTTATGTTTGTTTGTTTACATTTTTAAAAACATATTTGGTATGGAGTAATCCAAAAGTAATAAAAAGTATTCAAGTTACATTCCTTGAATATTAAGGTACTTGGATCCCGTTACGAAATACATTTAACATTTAGCAGGCAACTCGTAACCATATCAGAATACTTTTTAAAAAGTAACCATCCCAACCCTGCTGGTGTGGTTCTGATTTTGACAACGTGGGATCACACAAAATAACGGCATGGCCCTGAAAAAGGTACAAACCACGTCCACATAGCAATCATTACAAAGAAAACCACACCATGTCCCTTTTTTTCTTCAAACATCATTTGTCGATGTGTAAATCATTACAAGTCGCTTCGTGACTGAACTGGTCCAGCATGTCACCGATTCTCCCTCTTGCCGCCTGGAATTTGGAAACAGGAGCGTTCAGACTTTCTGAAACATTTTCTCTCTGTACCTTGTCTTTTACAGGGGTGTGTGTGTGTGTGTGGGGGTGGGGGGGTGGGGCGGATATCAAACCTAAACAGATGGCTCATCAAAGACGATCGGCGTGAATAATCCTACTATTAATCTCGCATTTGAGTTTGTACCGAGGTGTGCGCCCACTTTACGTTTGAAGCCGGGGAGCAAAAAAAGGGTTGCACACCGTTCCAGCGCGCTGGATTTTAAAGCTCCTTACAAGTAATTAAACAGCATGACACCTCATACAGAGCAATTTCCTGTGAGGCGTTTTTTTCTTGCCAGTGTGGCATGGCCCCAGTCTACATCGTGTTATCTCGGTGAAATATGTCCCCCTTCATCATTTTCTAATAATGACAGAGTGCTCATGTTGTTAGGGAGACCATCAACTCACTGAGCATCCGATTAACATTTTCCTCACTGTTAGCGAGCTAACTCAACATCGAAGATGGCTGTGTCGTCTCTAAATGAAAATTAAAGTGGGGGGGCTTGGGGGCGACATGAAAATAACCGGTGGCGGCCGGTGACATTTTGTCAAGGCAAGCGTAATAACACTTGTTTATCCGCCTCCCCCAAAAAACACCCAGCAAATGGCTGTTTGCACATAAACAGCACATTGATTCTGTTGCGACCGTGTTTCCGTAGGCTCCCCGTTTGATCGTCAGCGTGCGATCAAATAACAATGATTGAAGTTTAGAAAAACAAGTTTGGTTGGTTCGAGTAAGTCAGGGGTTATTTGCTACATTTTGAATATGGAATAAGTCATCACTGGGTATAATACGCATCTAAAAAAAATGCTTCTTTTCCTTTGACGGGAACTTGACGCCTGTCATTGGCATCCGCTGTCCTTGTCAACATTTTTTAAAATATAGCCTGTTTATTTTTGCATAAGCGGACAGTAATTCTCCATATCTGAGGATTGGTGGCAAATGTCTTGCCAGCAAAAGGCGGGCGAGAGAGTGAACTTGTTGTCATTGTTTGCCCACAAACTCGTTCATAGCCGGCACGAACATGACCGTCCGTCTCTTCCCGAGCTCGATACTTGCGACTTGTCAGCCTTGGTAATGGCTTTCTCAGAGAAGGTATTATTTTGGTCCAGCAAAGCTGCGTATTTAAAATATGAGTGACAGGCTTGACTCACTTTGCAAAGGGGAAGAGAATTTTGTTTGCCAAAATAGAGCCAGCTCCTGGAGAGAGGGGTGGGGGGGGAGAAAAAAAAACTATTAACAATAAAAGTCTGCATACAACCACCCACCACTCTTACTTTCCTGGGAGGAGATGATTTACAACTTCCAGACTAAAATGTCCTATTTTTCCCTTTCTCTGTGTGTTTCTGTCTGTCTTCTGCTCCCCCCCCCCTTTTTTTTTTTTATTTCTTTTCCCGCCTGCTAAGAAGATAGATGAAGAAAATGAGGCCAACTTGCTGGCAGTGCTTACAGAGACCCTGGATAGCATCCCGGTGGATGAGGACGGTCTGCCTTCGTTTGAGGCTCTGGCAGATGGGGACGTGACCAATGCCAGTGACCAGAGCTGTCCCTCCTCCCCCGATGGCTCGCCTCGGACCCCAGAGCCCGAGGAGCCTTCCCTGGTAAAGCCTCTCCATTTTGTCCTGGCTGCTCCGTTCACTTTAAAGCATTTGTATTCAATCGCCGTACCAAGAGCTGGCTCCGGATCACAACACGACTCTTCTAATGCTTCCATTCGGCTTGAAGTCAGTTTGCTGTTGATTTGCGGAGGCGCACAGCCACTGATTATTTCTCCGCCCACTTTTTGGTTCTTCACATGACTACGAGTACAGTAATCCCTCGTTTATCGCGGTTAATGGGAACCAAAACCACCCGCGATAAACAAAAATCAGCACAGTAGCAAACCCCCCCCCCCCCCCTCCATATAGGTACATGTACATAATATTTATAAGGTCAAATTTAATGGTATACATGCATGTAGAAGTAACTTTTGAAGTAATTAACATGACTTCATGCTGTATACTAATAGATTTAAACATGTATAAGTTTGATTAGTTTATGAATAACAAAATATAGTAAACATATATAAAATAAATATATATATATATATATATATTTATTTATTTCTTTATTTCTTTATTTTTTTTAAAAAATGTAAGTCCGCAAAAAATCCGCAAACGGTCCGCGAGGAGCTGCGAAAGTCAGCAAAAAAACAGCGAGTCACATAGAGCAACATATACAGTACTGTACTACATGTATATGAATTGTTATTTATTTATTTATTTATTTCTATGAATATGTTTGAAAAAATCCGCCATGCACCGAAGCCGCGATAAACGAACCGCAAAATCGCGAGGGATCACTGTACTCGTATTTGCTCTGATCAAATGAAAGGAACAAATCAGGTTACTCAAATCATTCTGGCTCTTAAGCGCTAATTCTATTCAAATACGAGCACCACGGCGGGGGCCAACGATGGCCGCAAATGGAGTGGGCATTGAATGAAAGAAAAAGCAAAGCGAAATTCATCTCCTCTATTCCCGGTAGGTCTCGGCGGCTAATCCGTGCCCCCCACCCCCCACCCCCAGCCCTCACCAATTGCCACACTCCTTGTGCCAAAGTCGTCTCTTTTGGAAGCAAGGCAGGCCTCTTAGCGTTGTGCGGCTATTTTTACACACCAGCGTGTGAACAATTCTCTTGGCTTTTGGCGCTAAAAAATGTTAACTTACACTTCATTTAACTTTCCTAATGAGCGTCCCAGCGTGTCTGTTCAGTCCCCTTGGAGAATACAAACCTGTCACGTCCTTATTTCGACCACTTTACCAGCCCCCCCCCCCCCCCCATCTGCTCAGATGGGTAAAAATCATCGTCAATTGAAAGAAAATGGCCATTTGCATAATGGGCGCTAACTTCAACCTCCCTCCCTTGCCTCTCTCCTTGTCGTGCCCCCCCCCACCCCCTCCCCTATCCTTCCGCTTGGGTCCAGCTGAAGAAGCTCCTTCTGGCGCCTGCAAACTCCCAGCTCAGCTATAATCAATACACAGGTGGCAAGGCACAGAACCATGCAGCCAGCAGCAACCACCGCATCCGACCACCACCTGCTGTCGTCAAGGTACGCACACTCATTTTTATGTTAGTTAATCTTCCTCGCTCTGCTCTCGCGCTCACCATTTTCTTGTTTTGGTCGCCGCCGTTAGAAGATGTTAGACTACCGCTCTGCTATCCCAGGGGGGGTCCTAGGGGGGGGCTTCTGGTAATGAAAACAGGCTGATTGCTGTTGGGGTTTGCGGGCGCGGCTTCGGCAGCCGCTCTCTCATTAGCTCCGCCACTTATCCGGTCTTGACGGGGACACGTCAGAAGAAAAACATTGACGGGATTCCAGAGATCTGGTCATGTTTGACGTCGAATGAGCTCACGGGTTGTCGTTTGGTGTCCAAACACATATCGCGCGATTTAATTTGTTCTTAAAATGAAAGGATCAGACACACATTCGCGCCGCCACTATGTTTGCACAGTGTCGGATTCCATTTTCACGCGGTGCCTTTGAGTCATGCGTTTGCGGAGCGCAGTGAACGAAAGGTCTCAAAGGACGCGGCGTGCAAAAGCGGAGCGCTCGGAGGGCCGCGCAATTAAGATGATGACTTCACACCCGGCGTCGGCGTCTAGTCTCTGAGGCAGCTGCTGTGCTCCAGCTACCGGAGTTGTTCTTTTGAGCTCTCTGTCTACCGATAAACATTGTTCGGAAAAGACGAGTGTGGACTTACCATCGCCCCCAACTTACAGAATGTGTTTTCTGAGTAATTGCTTCAAACGATGATTGAATACAGAGCATTGCTGCCGAGACTGAGCACAGAGGAGGGTGAACTTTCTTCCTGTTCTTACGGAAATGAAGCAGGCCGGTCGGTCATTTCTGGTGCAACAGTACAACAAAGCACGTTTTTGGAATGTCACCCTCACCTAAGAAGGATGCTCCTCTCCACCGGTGGAGACGGCGTGCATTGGGTCATCCTGTGGAAGTGTCTTGGCAAGAGGCTCACTGTGCTCGCTTTGTTTTTGGGGGTACATTGAAAGTCCTCTACAACGAAATCATGTTTGAAGCAAGACATTTTTCACAGCAGGGGGTTTTTCACTGTAGCAAATTTGATTTCAGATGTAAACGCACACACACACACACACACAACACTTACTCTTTATTTTATTCCTTTAGTATAAGTGTGAGCATACACTTATTTGCACTTACACAAACATTCACTCTCAATTACATCAATCCATCCATCCATTTTCCGAACCGCTTTATCCCCACCAGGGCCGCGGGGCGTGCTTGAGCCTATCCCAGCCATCTTCGGGTAGTAGGTGGGGGACACCCTGAACCGGTTGCCAGCCAATCGCAGGGCACCACTCACATCAATTTCTTGGATATTGCCTTTTATTTTGCTTCCTCCGTCTTTCATTTTGATCACTTTTAGCCTCTCTTCCAGCGTCAGAGCTCTTCATGTCTTAGCTGCTTGACATCCAAAAGTCCGTTTTGTAGCCATTTTAGCAATGCAACGTTCTTGCTGCGTCTGAAACTAACAATAACAAATACTTCTTGGACTACTGCGCATGTGTGGTGGTTGCTGTTGCCGTTTCCGAACAAAGCAGTAGAGGTTGCTAATGTATTAGACTTCGTTGTAGTGAATCTCATCGCGAGGCAAGAGCAGAGAAAAATATTTTGTATATAGCGCAACAGGGTTTTTTTTTTCGTCGTACGGGGGGCAGGATGTCACGTTGCGAGGTGGTGGTGGACCCCATAAAGCAGGCAGGAGGGAGGAGCAGGGTGAACTTGACAAATTGTATTTAATAAAACAGAGAAAACTGAATCCTAAACAGACAAAGTGCTAACAACCAAAACAAATCCAAAGTATCAAACAAAACCATGACTGAAGCAAAAACTATCACTAAACAAAACATGACCGGAACAAACATGACAAACAAACCTGACAGCCGCTAACAAGCAAACAATGACCCGACAATGAGTGCTCGGGCTGGGAGTCCTTTTAAAGTCATAATTGCCTAACGACCAACAGGTGTGCAGCTGCAGTCAAAATCCCCACAGTGCCACCTGTTGGTCACAAACCGAAACATGACAGTACCCCTCCCTCAAGCCTCACAGTGCCACCTGTTGGTCACAAACAGATCCATGACACAGGAAAGTGGGATTGGTGTTAATGCATGAAGACTTTTTCACACTAGGGGGTATTTTCGCCCATGTAGGTTTCGTTGTAGAGGAGTTTCACTGTATAGCAATAGCGGAATAATGTTACTTCAATTCATCACATGATTGAGTTCGGTCAGTGAGGTTGAATGGAACTCACAAGTCCAGAGAGTACCGTACTAACATTTTGGAATGACTTGGTGCCCCTTTTCGAACAGACGGAGAGCCCCTGGAATGGCAAAGCAAGAGGGGTCTCCAGCCAACAAAACCGCCCTCTGAGACGGCCTTGCACAGAGCTGCTGAAGTACTTAACAGCTACTGATGACATCCTGCTCCACACCAAAGCCAACGACAAGGGCAGCTGGAGCGGCGCCCCCGGAAGGGACAAGAGCAACCTGGGCCTGGGCGCTTCCTCCTCCTCTTCCTCCTCGCCGTCCTCATCATCCACCTCCTCCTTCTCCTCCCTGTCCTCCACTTGTTCTTCGTCCACCGCCGCCTCCAAAAAGAAGTCGGCCGCTCCGCCGCAACCGCCGCCGCCGCCGCCGCAGCAGCATCATCACCAGCGAGGTGAGAGCCGGGCTGCAGGCGAATGTAGTGGGGCTGGGAAGTGGCAGCGTTGCGCTCAGGATGACGGGGTTGAGGAGTCGGAGGGCGCCTCGATCTCTGTCGGCCACAGAACCTACAGCTGCGGCCGCGTTCGCCCTAAAGCCAGCGAAGAAGGACGGCCGCCAGGTGATGTGGGCCACCTGGCCGCCGCTAGGTTCATTAGGTATATGCATTCTTATTCCCTCCCTCCCCGAGAGGTGAGTCACAGCTGTGAGCATTGCCGAGAGGCTGTCGGCGGCGCCACTCGAAAAAAGACTAGTGGGTCCAACCGCGCTACACACGTCACAGTGACTGTTAGGAAAAGGGAAGCAAAGCCGGGTCACCCCTTACTTAGCCGGCTGCTCACCACCAAACCGAGACCCGCTCGCTACCGAGGGCACCTTCTCAACCCCTTAACCGACACTCACGGCAAGTTAGTGGGGAAGAGCTCCGAGCGTGTCAAACTGAAGGAGGAAGATGTTAGGCGTCGAGCGACAAGCCCCCCCCGTAAGATAGCCACGGGCTTTGGACTAGAGCTGGGGCGGCCAAGCCAGGGAGGCTATGGGGAGGATGTCGACCATGATCATAAAAATAAGAATCATGATGATGATGATGCTGCTGATGGTGTCTATGATGATGACCATGTCACGGGCAGCCCCGCCGCGGTGCTCTCGCAAGGCCCGCCGAGCCCCCTCTTCCCAGATACTAGCATTGCAGAGCCCACCCCTGCCTGCTTCATACAAGGGCACGGGCAGCCACACAGGCAGGCACTCAGCGAGCACCCAGACGACCACCTGTTGTTAGGTAATCATGACTGCATCCCCCCCCCCCCCACCCCCCTACTCCCCCACCACTGGCCTTATCTCTGCTCCCTCTTCTCCTTCTCCTGCTCTAACCATTCCCAGTTTGGCGTCACGACTAACCGCTATTCTAATTCGAAGCTAACACTCATTCCGAGCGCATCAACACGACTGACACCATTCGACTTCCAATTTCGATGGAGTGAAACCCAAAACGTAGAGGGTGGGAAAAGGGGCGAGCCTTGTTTTTTCAGACTGTGCGTCTTGCATTTATGATTACAGTTGGCCGGTTGAGCTGAGTGTGCTGAATATTTTAGCCTTCCGAAAACCCCGGATGCTGCTCTTTAGCCACTAAAAGCCACGTTCCCTTAGCCGGAGCGCAAGTCGGCCAAAGCCTCGGGCAACTGCACAAGCTTCCTTGACTCTCCTTTCTTCCTTTTCTTTATTTCCCCCCCCCCCTCCTCTGCTGTTGGTGCATGCGATGATGACTTGTCCATGGAGGGGCTCACCCACCGCCATTGTGTCTTGTCCGTGGCATCGTCTCTGTATGTCTTTCCATTCCAACGTGTCCGTACGGAGACACCCGTGACCCACGTGCCATCACCTCATCCTGCCTCACACAGTGAACAGGCTAGCCTGAGAGAATCAATTGATAAAATGGGGTCATCAAAACACTGAAAACAAAACAACAACAAAAACAAGTAGTTCAGTCTTCTAACCAGGGATGGGTGTTTTTTTTTTCTGTAGTGCATTTGATGAACAAATTTGATATTAATTGTTGCAGAATGTGGACCTGTTCTCTTCTGCCAACAGTGTTCTAACTAGATCAATAATTACCCGTGCTCCTTTGTGTTCTGCAGCCAAACCAACCACCTTGCCACTACCTTTGACCCCAGAGTCTCCAAAGTAAGTGTGAGAAGTTTTCCACGTTCTTCTAGGCAAAAGGAATTTTTAAAAAATGGACGTGAAAATAAGACAAAACAAAAAGGTCAGAAAGAGACAGACAAAGGCACTGTAACGCAGTCCAATCGGAGGCATTTTTGTGACTCATTTCCACATCTTAGATCACTTTGAAAGCCTTCTCGTCACCCGAGGAGTAAAACATTGTGCTTCTTTTTTTTTTTGTCTTCCAGTGACCACAAGGGATCACCGTTTGAGAGCAAAACCATTGAATGCACATTAAGTGTGGAGATTGCTGGAACCCCAGGTAAGCGGACACTTCCTCTTTCGCTTTCCTTCCCATGTGGATTGTTCCATCAGAGTTCAAGGTTAGGGGGGGACATTAATACGTCCCGAGTATTGATTAGGCTGCCGGTTTATGAGGAAAGCCCTCCCATCCTCCATTGCTCCAGATACTGTGAGTCTTCCTTGAAATCTGCTAGCTAACTAAGCTAGCAGATCTTCAACTGCTAGCTTAGTTAGCTAAACACATCATAGCCAAATGATCGTTTTCTTTTTCATTTTTCTGCCTGTTTGTGTATCACTGGCGACCGCTTTTTGCGCAAGGTCAGCATCGGTGTCCTTTTGCCTCGTACAGTCGGTTAAGTCGCACCGGCCCCCTTTTTAGGTATTCATTTACCAGTTGTGGAAATGGCTCACCGCGCGTGTGCACCTTGTACCGCCTGTGTGTCGAGGACGGGGGGGAGGATGCTGAAACCGAACTCTAAACCTTCCACTCTTGACATGGTTAATATTTCTTATGGTTTTACTGCGCGCATGAATTGACCCCTGGCCTGTTTTGTACCACCGGCTCTGAACCGACTTCCCTCTCCGGCGCAAATTTTCAGGATTCACTATTAGCTGGGAAGTTATTAGCTCGGTAAAGCTCCGGGTTACTGAGCCTCACACTCGTTCCGACCTGGGGATTAGCTAGTGCTGAATGAGAGAGATGGATATAGATCTTAGTAAGTCAAGGTGAAAGCTTCTTGGTCCTTTGCGGACTAAGAGTAACATTCCACTACAGTAAGATTGCAGTTGCGTAATTGATAACCAGGGCGGGAGGGGGGGGGGGGGGGGGGGGCGTTCTGCCTTCGAAGCAAGTCATCCTTTTAATGGAACTTTCCATGAATACTACGTGCTGACTAACCATCCCATCTGATGCCAGCTTTTGTACTGTTGGCTGCATGTTTTCCTGACTTCCCAAACAGTGACAGTCCGAGCTGCAAATTGCGACACTAACGGCAAGAGCGCCTTGTGACTTTTTTTTTTTGTGATGGATGACAATCAAAACCTTGCGTTGTTATCCCTCCAGTGACGACACAATTAGTGTTTGTGTCTGTGCCACATCCGTTACTCAAAAGTTTGACTGAGAGACTCAAATTTGTCTAATTTAGATTTATTTTGCCGCCCCCCCTACCCTCCCACCGCTAATGGCTCCTAGTTTACGACCCTACGTGCGCATTGTTTTGCACAGATGGTGCTTCATTGTGTCTATTTTTTTTTTGCATAATATATCGACATATGTGTTTCAAATGTGAGAAAAAGAGGGGGAAAAGAGCGGCACAAGGGTGTTTGAAGTTTGCATACTGCATGATAATCCGATGTAATCAGGCATTCCAAATGCAGCAACCTCCTATATTTGCGTATCCAGCTCCCGTGCTCCCTTTTTTGCGAGCTGCCTCTCTGCAGCCTCCTCTCATGCCGGATTCGATGCTAATAGCTGTCATTTGGTGCAATTCGGTCGCGAGCGAGGAATGGCGTGCATTACAAGAAAGGTAAAGAAGAGTGGCAAGTGTAGGCGTGTGGGGAGTGCCCGGCGCTACGGTATGCGAGGGGAATATGTCGTCAAAGATGGCCGACGGGAGGGAGGGAGGAAGAGGAAGATGGCTAGAGGAGAGGAGGAAACTGGGAATGAGTGTAATGGCGACGGCCGCTTGTGTGAGTGCATTAACAATGCTATAAAGTGGGCTCATCTCAGGACTTCCCATATAACTGCCATCTGTCTGGTTGAAAATCTGACCACCGCTGGAGGAGTAGACGGGAGGCCGTGAGCTGTAGGGACATCCCATCAGAAAAGGAATGACAGTCACTTTGCCCCCCTTGTACTTCCGTTGTACATTCTCAAAGTACAACACCTGAGCGTTGGGGTTTTCTTCAAAAGACGCTCGCGCTGCTGGAATTTCTTCTTGGTGACCATTTGCCCGGTCAAGAGGTGCGTCCTCAGTAGTGTTGTTTCCCCTCCGGTCCCTTCCAAAAGAGATTGTTCCAAGGTCACCGAGGAAGGGGTGGGGGGTGGCAATCCAACCGTATTACAGCACCACCATATTAAGTTACATCAAGCATTACATTAATCTGTCAAGGCTGTAATAAAATAGAGATCAGGGTTAATCAGAGTGAACGTGCATATTTTAATCAAACGCATATCTTTGTCCTCGTCCATAAAGTCAATTCGAGTTCACCGAAAGGGAATGCGGTATATTTAAGACCTGTTTTTCTTCCTTTGCCCCCCCCCCCCTGACCCCTTTTCCTGTAGGTCTGACACCACCGACCACGCCCCCACACAAAGCCAGTCAAGAGAACCCTTTTAAAGTATCGCTCAAAACCAAGTTGTCTCCATGTTCCTCCTCAGCCTTGGCGTGTAAAAGAGCAAGGCTGGTCGAGTTGGGTCCTGGTCCCAACAGGAAGGGTCCTGAACAGACTGAGCTGTATGCCCAGCTGAGCAAAGCGTCCACCGTCCTCCCGTACCCCGTCACTTCACAAACGACAGGGAGCGGACTTATGGAGCATCGCAGTGCGAGCAACCCTAAGCGGGCTCCTCCCCGTGGCGTCAGTGACCATGACTATTGTCAGGCGTCGAAGAACGGCAACATGGCCGCCGGTGCCATGACTGCAGCAGGGGAAAAGCCAATCGCCACGGGTGCCACTGCTGCTTCCGTGACGGCAGCAGGCGCAATGGGGAACCAGCATGTCGGATGTAAGGATTCAGCCACGCCCCCATCCACTTCACCTTCATCAACATCTTGTCCTCTAGCCAAGCGGCAAAGTTTTGCCTCCACGACTGGAGATGAAGCTCACATTCAGGGATTAGGGAAGGAGTCTCTTACCCAGAACTCCCAGGTCCCTGGACAATGGGACTGCTCATCGGCCCTCTGCCGCAAGCTCTTGTGCGACCAGGAAATCCGAGCTGAACTCAACAAGCACTTTGGCAACCCCTCGCAAGCCCTGTACAGTCAGGGCGAAGAGGAGAGGGAGCCAGGCGGCAAAGCGAACAACGTTGACCCTCCTCCGTCCCTTGAGGCAGAAGAGATTGACTCCCAGAGGTTGCCGCGCTCCGACGGCCCGCATTCGGGGCTCCTGTCCCTCCACGATGAGCTGGAGTTGGGCGAAGGACGTGAGAGTCGCTTCCTTTACCCGTGGGAGGGCACCCCCCTGGACCTACTCTTTGACTGCCCCCCGTGTTCTCCCTCCTCTTCCCCGCCGTTGAGCTGCTCCCCATCACGAGGCTCTGTCTCGCCGCCGTCGTCCCTCCTTCTGTCGCCCAACAGGCCTTTCTGCTGGTCTGGCGGGAGGTCGCGTTCCCGCTCCCGTTCTCACTCCGGCTCACGCAGCTCTTCCCCAGGCTACCGGAGGCGCTCCCTGTCCAGCTCGCCTGATAGACATCCCTCCTCCTGGTAAGTCTCCCTAATGAATTTCCTCTGCCTGAACCTTGGCTGATCCCCACCCATGCAGTTAAACGGGGCTTGGAAATCAGCAGGGGGGGGGGGGGGGGGGGGCTTAGTAGACTGATCAGTCGGTGTCAGACTGGATCAACCCTGGAGACTTCTGGAGCTCTCGCTCTTCTCAGCTCATTCTGTCTATCTGCATATATTTAGGTGAAACCAGGTCGAGTGTACAATCTGATCAATTGCTGTTTGCATTGTTGAATTGTGCGACCCCCCCAAAAAAAACGACTAATCCAGTGATAACATTTTACAGTTTGAGCCCTGCGAGTCCCAGGGACTTGCTGATCAGAAAAGTATGAGTCCCATTATGCATTTAGAGCAGGGGTGTCAAACTCATTTCACATTGTGGGCCACATACGGACTCGGTAGATGTCAATTGGGCCGAACCATTAACATTATACCATACTGTGCTAAGAAACACCAAAATCTCATCTCTTTCCTTTGTTTTGGTCTCAAGAAGCATTGATTGGCACTTTCATATCATTTGCTGCATTGGGTCTATCTCAGGTGACAGACTGAGACTGCTGTTTTCTTCCCCGATCAAAACAATGTTTCTTCTACTGTGATCAAAACAGTGTGCCCCCTAGCGGATGATCCACGAATTGCATTTTATTTAAAATATTCATTCTGTGTCTTTCATGCATTTTTTTTCACTTTTAAATTATCCCACGGGCCAGATCGAACCTCCCTTGGGGGCCGGTTCCGGCCCGCGGGCCGTATGTTTGACACCACTGATTTAGAGAGTCCCACATTTCGAATTCTGAAATGCTCTACTTATTCAATTGCAGATGATGATAACACAAACAACAATATACATTGATAATAGGTGTATTTCTTATAAACAAATGCTGCAAAAATTTTAATAATTCAGGGATACAAGATTTGCTGAGAAATAGGTTCTTTATTTCATCCCATGGTTCAGTCTTTGAGTTCATATCTCCGCAATAAACTTTCACAGCACTTGTTTAAACGTTACACAACTTGCCGATCGTCTGCTTTCCACGAAGTGAAGGCCGATCTCGCCAATCTCGTCTCGCGAGAACGGAAATCTCGTCCCGCGAGATTACTTAGCGCGAGATCAAAACAACAATGGCGGCGATTGTCAAACTGCGATCGTTGCTGGAAAAAAATATTTAGTTTTGTTGTTATTGTTTTCTTGTTTTTTTTTTACTAAGAAATTTCCTTGCGTCCCAAAAACGCACATTATTTGGAACTGTGCTGGAAAATTATGTGTCCCGGACGCGGGACGCAGAGGTAACGAGATGGCTGCTAATCAACAAAAAGGGAAAGCTCCCAGGAGAGCGGCATTGTCTGAACATGATTCATCTCTCGACAGAGTTTTGAGCGCCTTCCTAATATTAACACCCCTCCCACTTCTGTTTCCTCTGATGCTGTTTCTTTCCGTTTGATGCAAGTGTTATTGTTTTAAGCGGCAGCTGTTGTTTTTACGGCACGCTCGAACCCTTTCTCTTTTGCATCGCGCGGAGATGAAAGAAAAAAAAAAATCCAGGCTCTGGGATTGTCGTCTCAAATCCTCTTCAAAGGAGATCCTGTCATCAGAGCGCGTGTGAGAACTTCATTTCCCATGGTTCTCTTTGATCAGTACGTCGAGGCTTTCTGTGGGGTTCCGTTGAGAGGCCAACCGAGTCTGTTGTGAGTAAATGAAGTTAGTCAGCCGTAGGTGCCTCTCAGTTCTTGACTCCCGTGCAGTTTGTTTACCTGATTACCAAAAGGTCAGTTTACTCCACGGAGCCGACGGGAGTCACTTCAATTCTGTTGCGTCGTTTTGTTTTGTTTTTTTTTGCTCGGAGCTAACGTGCTGGCGCATTTATCCAATAATAGTCTCAAGGCAATTCAATCACAGTCCGACAAGCTTCCCGAAAATACTAGGCCGCAGCAGAACAGAAGAGAACAGGAACACTTGATGTGGTTTCTTCATATCTCTCCAGTTAAGAGATTCCGCATCCTTCCAAAGCGGCTTTGCGTGCTTCTCGTCTAGCATAATTCACGTTGTCGTTCCTCAGCAGCGCTTCAATAATGAAGCATCCGAAACCCGAGGAGTGCAGCATAATTTGCTCTGAAGGTTTTTGAAATTTTTTTTTTTTCCGCATGCTTAAAATCATCGTCATTTCATAGATCCTTTTTATTCTTCACCCCTACAGGTGTCGCAACAACAATGAATCGTGCACTTCCCGTTCCAGGAGTCAAAAGAGCCCTCACCCGCAGTCACGATCTCCTCTCAGTCGCAGACCAAGGTGAGGCGCTTCATTTGCTTGTACGTTAACAACATTACAGGTGCACAAGAATCAATCCAAATTTAGTCAAAGCAACCGTCAAATGGTTTGACACCATCGCGTCGTGTCACGATTGTACACGCAACTCGCAAAGCTCCCCTTCAGAACACTCAACTCATTCTTTCAGTTGATGCACCTGATTAGGGTTGGGTATCGATGAGCGAGAATCGAGCAGAACCGAGACTATCCTTCCGGTTCTCACGGAATCGTTCAGATTTTGACCCTGGAGAACCCACGAACCCTTTACTTCTTTGGAAAATGATGAATTTTACGTTAAATGAGTGCTATATGTTAACTGAACACCCAAATATATGTTTTTTTCAAATATTCAATGCTTTAATCCTAATTTAGGATTAGGGCCAAATTTGCCCCTTTGGGATTTAAGGGTAGCATTTGAGTAGCAGAATTTATAGGAGGGGCCAAATTTGACCCCGTGGGTTCTCCAGGGTTAAAATGTCGGTGCTAAATTCTGATGCTGAGTTTGCCGTGCAAAGTGCAGATGAAGAAGCATCGATAGAAAATACGGTCGCCGGGGGGCAGGCAGTCCCTAGCAGCTGACTCATTTTGCGACGTATAGTCACTGCGGTTCGCACGATCACGCGAACTGGTGTGGACTCACTCGAAATCAGGATCGGGTTAGTATGTCTCATGCCAATATTGAGCCAAGAGGGTAAACTGGAACTAAAACCGTGAATCAACACACTCATGCAAATGCCAAGCTAATATTTAGCTTGTGTATGTAATATGTATATTTTTTCTCTCGAAAGAAATACAACACTAGGTTAGCCCATCAATCAGTGTTGAATGGCTTTAAGTACCTGTTGCCTTACTGTATTTTCTTGCGGTACTCAAAAAGAAAGCTTTGTGAACAATTAATGCTCTGGTTGAAAATATCCGTTGAGTAACTCAGAGTAAAGGTCACAAACATTAAAAAGTTAATGTTAGAAATACCTGGTTAGCGCCCTTCAGGTTTTTTTTTTTTTTTTAAGTTTCGTAAATTAGTATCCGGAATCTAATTGACGAATCAGAAGAATCGGAACCGGAATTGTCCAAATTCAAATGATACCGAACCCGACTCTTGCTGATGCTGAATCAACTTTGCACCCGTGCAAAGGTGGCAATTTAGGAGCAAGTAGAGTGACACCGTCCTGGCAATCCCATCTGATTTTGGCACCCATGCGCCTAATCGCACCCGACAGGGTTGAGAATCGCTCATCAGCACGGGGGTGGGTAATGTTGCACTTCCTAAGCAGAAAGCAATGGCATGTGAAGTTTTGCTGACAGATGCAGCTACCGTGGTCCCCTTGACTTCAGAAAGATTTCACTGTAAGGTTTTTTTTTGCGTAAATACGATTGTCGGAGATGTTGGGAGCGAGAAAACCGAACCGCCAAGTCCCCTCATTTGGATTCCCTTTGAGAATCAGAAATTACGTCTTCCTCCTCAGGTACGACAGCTACGAGGAGTATCAGCACGAGAGGCTGAAGAGGGAAGAGTACCTTTGGGACTACGAGAAGCGGGAGCTCGAAAGGACAGAGCAGAGGGACAGGCAACGACAAAAGGCAATCGTGAGTCCATTTGCATCCCGTTAGTCAGCGATATCGTGATCTTTTTTTCCGGACACACATGCAAAGGCGGATCCCGGAGGACTTATGTCACCTGGTTGTGTATTTTCGGGGGCCCTGGAGGAGGTTTTCAATGAATGAAGGACAACATGTCACGTAGCGTGGTGGTGGTGGACCCCAAAAAGCAGGCAGGAGGGAGGAGCAGGGTGAACTTGAAGAATTGCATTAAAACAGAGAAAACTAAATCCAAAACAAACAAAGTCCAAAGTATCAAACAAAAAAAAAAACATGACCAGAACAAACATGACAGCAGCAACAAACAGCCACAAACAAACAATGACCCGATAATGAGTGGTCGGGCTGGGAGTCCTTTTAAAGCCATAATTGCCTAATGACCAACAGGTGTGCAGCTGCAGGGAAAAGCCCCACAGTGCCACCTGTTGGTCACGAATCGAAACATGACACAACACACAAAATGATTTCTTCCAAGGAAGTTGGAGCCTGCGCACGAGCCAATTATAAGAAAGGAAATCCACATTCTGGCCCTGTCGTTCTGAACACTTGAAACGGAATCTTTTGGGTTTTTTTATAGGGACAGCTGCCATGATGTAGATGAGTGAAAAACCATCTCTGCAAAAATTATAGCGAATGCTAATTTCCAATGCCCCTCCATAGAATAGATTTTAACTCATTCACTCCCAAAGACGGTTTTAAACGTCTTTTCAGACTTGGTCTAGAATTGGCTGGTACTGAATTAAATGAAAACAAAAAAACAGCTTTTAAGACATAACCACATTAGAAAATACACATTCATAAAACACAGACAAAAATACGCAACAATGGACCCCCACCCCCAACCCCATCATCCACTCACACACCCTACAAGTCATTCCAGGAGACAAGACAATACCATACATCATTATTTATATGGCGGCATCAGCACCAAATCACCATGTCCCCCTGTCTCCTTCAGGCAGGGGTGAAGCCTGCAAAGCAACGCCTTGACCGCCCGTCGATAAAGAACGCATTAAACGACGCGCTAATGCAAACTCGGCCCGCGCGGAGACAAACAATTACCGCTCGGCACTGTCAAACGAGGTTTAAGAGGTTCAGAGATGGGAGAGCGTCTCTGTCCGTCTGACTGCCTCTCTCTCCCACACAGGCAGCCCTCGGGGGTGCCGTCAAGAAAATTCCGCCTATTTATCAGTTGTCAGCAACTAAAGTCCTAATTCAGCATTTACTTGTCCGTCACGGAGAGAACCCAAGCATGAAAGAGGGGGTACAAAGTATAAATCTGTAGTTAATTTGGATTTCTCCCGGGGCGTAGGTGAAGTTGGAGTGTGACACCTGATTTACATATGTCACAAGTACCCTCAAGACGCCACTCACCGTCTCAATAGGCCTCCGTTGGCTTGCCACGGCGAAGTAAATGAAGGAATAAATAAATAATGCGACTTGCACGCCGTATCCCGGGGCGTGTGCGGTGTAAAAATGATTAGCGGATGCAATTAAAGTCCTCAAAAGATATAATTGCAGCCTGGTGCGGTTAGCGTCTTCATTATTCCTGTTTGACCCTCGCGTCCTCTGAGGTTTGGGTAAATATGGTTGTTTTTTTGCCTTATAGGTCAATAAGTAACGATGGCACAATATGTGTACTCTGTACACATATTTTTCCGAGACAAAACATCGCACTCTGGCCGCACGCTGCAAACGTAAACAAATACAGTCAAACCTCGGTTTTCGAACGTCTCGGTTCTCGACCGATTCGGTTTTCGACCAAAAATTTCGAATTTTTTATGCCTCGGATTACGAACACATTTCGTTTCTCGAACAAACTGAGCGCACTTGAATGCACCATTTGACTCCTCTCGCTTTCCTTACACGTCCTTTCCGTGACGCTTCCTCCGGTAGACGAGGAAGTGACGCTTCCTCGTGTTGCTTTCCATTGTGAGCAGACGTGTTCAATAAACATTTTTATTTTAAAAAGAGTGTGGTTTCGGTTTTCGAACAATTTCGGTTTTCGAACAGCCTTCTGGAACGGATTATGGACGAAAACCGAGGTTTGACTGTACATTGCAGCTCGGTTTGCATCATGTGCGCTAGCAAAATTTTACGTTGTTACTTTTGTGGTGGGCGGGGGCACGTTGTCCATGTTTGTGTTTCTCCATTTTTTTGTATCACACCAAAGATTAGCATAGCAATTTCATAATGCATTATAATAACAATCAGGGGACGATTGAACCATATTCTATTCAAAATGTAGTGTTCAAAACAATTTCTGTCGCAATTGTCTGAATCTTTCAGTTCCCAGAAAAAAGACAAACTCTTGCCGTTGCCCTTTCCTAAAAAACAAAAGATTCCTTCACCAGCCATAAAATCATCCATTTGAAAACTCAATCAAGGGGATCCTTTCTGATAGGAGGCTGAGTCACCACGGGGTTTTTATTTTTAGACTTGGACAAAGTAGAAGACGCGATGCCGGAGTGAAGACATTGCATCATTTGATAAAAATCAGTCTCCCCGTGGTTGATGTGTTGCGCCGAGAGGAAGAGGAATTGTCGTGCCACGGCAGACCGGAGGCACTTTCCCCATACAGCTCCATCAGATAAGCCAAAGCAAAGCGAAACAATCACAAAAGGGGGACGTACTGGAGAAGACGTCGGCGGTGGGCAATCGAGGCTAGTCCATTAGGAAGACCACAGAAAAGCGGCAGCGGGGTGTGGGGGGGGTGAAGCAGACAGTCAGCCTAGCGCCCCTTTTCATCTCCTGGCTTTTTGCCCCCTGTCTTTCTCGTTAACGAGCAGGGGGAGAGACGGGTGGTGTACGTGGGGCGACTGAGGTCCGACTGCACCCGGACCGAGTTGAAGCGGCGCTTTGAAGTCTTTGGCGAGATTGAAGAATGTGCCGTGAACTTGAGGGATGATGGGTAAGTTCTCCGCTCCATGTAGCCTGATTTTTAGACATGTCGCAGACAAACGGAGTGTCTCGTAGCCGAGGACGCTTCGTAGTCCGTGTAGTGTGACATACTCGACGATTGGTCGCCTGGTGTCTGGGATGCTTCGCGACCATGATAACCAAAGTCTCGCATGTCCGAGTTTTTGTTCGTCTTGCCGCATAGTGTTGATGTGCTACGTCGTCCTTCGATTAATTCTTTGGCATTGAGCAATAGAAAAACAGCGCCAGCCTACTTATAACGAGAGACTGGATGTGGCGCACACAATCACAACGCGCTGTACAGCATTTAATAAATTGACTGGAACAAAAGGGGAAATATTGGAAAGTGTACGTAGCATTTCAACTCATGCTATGTTTGCTAACTGTAAAGCTAGCAGCTGATTCGCAAAACGTGCTGTCATGAAACAAATTTGTTTACTCAAGTTCTTTTTGATAGACGGTCCATCTGGCCCCGTCCCCCTATCCAGGAACTGATCCATCCTTTTATGGACAGAGAATAAATCTCATACGTACATAATGCCTTCACCGACATGACTTTGACAGCTGCTTGTCCCACCTCCCTGACGGACCTGCGCCGATAGACGGAATGTTGACGGAAGAACACGCTATGGTCCTTGACGGACTTGTATTGTGACGTCTCGCCCGGTCCGAGACACAGTCCGATATTCATCTGGTAGCCTGACAGCGTTACAGTCATGAATGACTGTTGTTTGAGGAGGACATAAGTCAAGATAGGGGCGTCCCTGTGGTCCATTGGTTAGCGTATCGACCTCACAGTGCAGATGTATCGGGTTCAATTCCAGCTTCGGCCTCCCTGTGTGAAGTTTACATGTTTTCCCCGGGCCTGTGTGGGTTTTCTCCGGGTACTCTGGTTTTCTCCCACATTCCATGCATGGCAGGTTAATTAGGATACACTCTAAATTGTCCCGCGGTGTGAGTGTGAGGGTGGATGGTTGTTTGTCTGTGTGTGCCCTGCGATTGGCTGGCAACCAGTTCAGGGTGTCCCCTGCCTACTCCCCAAAGACAGCTGGGATCGGCTACAGCACCCCCCCCACCCGCGACCCTTGTGAGGATAAGCGGATCAGAAAATGTCATTATATTTAGCAGTTTTAACCATCAGCCTCTAACTTCATGTTCTTGGCAAAACACAACGGTGTTCCACACTTGTTGTGTACGTTAGTCCAACGCAGTGTTTCCCAACCTGTTTGGAGCAATTTAGTGAAAGTGGATAAATTCCCGCAAAGTGGAGGAATTTTTTTTCAGGAAGCACTGCCATGCTCGTTCCTTCTGACCTGACCTCTCCAGCCTTGTGATGTTCTACCCTACCCCTGTCGCATACTTTCCTCACAGGGTTTTGCACCTAAAATCCAACTTCTAAGTTCGTCATTGTTTTCATATCTGATTGCTGTTTTGAGAGCCATGTCATTGATTTCCTTTTACATGTGAATAGCGCAGACAAGACACAGTTAGCGATCAGTTAGCGGTGTCTCGCTGTGCCACTCTGACGCGTTCCTTGTGTGTCCTTGACCGCGCAGGGACAATTTTGGCTTCATCACATACCGCTACATGTGCGACGCCCTGGCCGCCCTCGACAACGGCCACACCTTGCGGCGGTCCGACGAGCCGCGCTTCGAGCTGTGCCTCGGCGGACAAAAGCAATTCTGCAAATCACATTACACAGACTTGGGTAAGTGTGCAGCTTTGTTGTTGTCCGCACACACACACACACACACGTACACGTTTACTCCAATTTCAAGCCCCTGGAGGCAGTCTTGTATGTTTACATGGCTGCAAGGACTGTCAGGGAAAAGAGGAGATGGGAGGCTTGAGCGGGGGCTCGGGGGCTTGTGTGTGTGTGTGGGGAGGGGGGGGGGGGGTGTTGAGGTTTAATACGGCAAAACAAAAAGGCGATGTAGATAAAAGGAGACTCATCTCACCACTGGCAACAATTCCTGCATCGCCCTCAACGTGTCCGCTGGGCATTCACTGCTCAAACGGGTCAGTTGGAGTTCAGAGGTCACTTCGTGAACATAGCTCGCTCCAGGAAGGAGCTGATGTGGGATGCCCCTCGGCATGAAAACAAACGGGGCCGGACAACGGCCGTGACAAGCCATCACATGAAGTCAGAGTCGGAACGGTAATTTGTATTTAATTATCGCGCTTGGAACATTTCGAGTCATAGTTTTTTTCTGGATTTTTTTCGTAGGCATTCATGTGTAAATTTCAACATTTTTTTGGGGGGGGGGAGAATAAATCAGAACTGTGTTTCTTTTTTTTGTTTTTTGTTTTTGTCGGCATTTAAAAAATGTGAAGTGCTTTTTTAAGGTTATTTTTGTTAGGAATGAGTGAGTCCCAATACTAGATATCAGTATCAAACCAATACTGGCCTTATTTCAGGGTATCGGGTTTTAGGAAGCACGGCGATACCAGCCATTGATACCTGCTGGGGAAAAAAAAATCTGACTTTGAGTAAGTCTTCCTTGTCTGTAGTTGGTGCTATGCTCCGGCTGTTTAACAAATCGGTGAAACATCATGAGCCTCAGAAAAATAGAAAGATATTTCTTCAGATTTGCTCTTGGTACTTGCTGTCGGTATTGGTGACTACTCAAGAGTGAACACCGGTATCGGTCTAAAAAACGTGTTATTGAACATTAATTTTTATTTGTACTGTAATTTTAAATGCTCCCCTAGTTGTTATTGATCAATTTAAAGGTTTCCCCATTGTAGCGGCAACTTAGTGTTCTTTTTGTCGCTACGTCAGCAGGGCAATGTCGGTTTGCGACTCGTGCCTTTCCTCGACGGGCCTTTCCTTTCAACAACGACGACAACGAAAACACGAGGTCGCCATCGTTGATCCCCAAAAAACGGATTCGCTTTATTTCCTCTTGAACACAAATTAAACGAAATACGAAACACATACCGTAATTTCTGGACTATAGACCGACTATAAGCCGCACCACTACATTTAGAAAAAAAAAAAAAAAAAATGTACATGTATAAGCCGCACCTGTCTATAAGCCGCAGGTGCCCATATTGTTACATGAGATATTTACAAAGAAAGACGGTACACAGGCGGCCATTAAAAAAGTCTTTATATAGGCCGCTTCATTAAATAAGCCGCAGAGTTGAAAGCGTGTGACAAAAGTCGCGGCTTATAGTCCGGAAATTACAGTAAACGTTTTCAGATCACGCGAAATACGAAATTCGAAATACGGTCGGAAAAAGGTGTTGCTCCATGCCCTACTGTCTTCCTCATCAATCTTACATAAACCTGGCCTTTTAACAGGCTATCGACAGGACAACTAATGGAGCCCAGATATTTTAATATTCCCAACAAATTTGTTCGAAGTAAAATAGCAATAAAATATCAAATATAAACCAAACTGCTTGCATCTATTCCATTCAAATTATTCAAATAGCTAAATATATCATTTAACCAAATTTTCCTTGACCGGAAATTGGATTGAAAGAAATGCGACCCCGTCACGGTTTTAACATGTCGAGATTTCATCCAGTAACTTGAGATCTCCACTTGCCAAACGCTACGGTGCATTTCTAATATTGGGAGCTGCAAAGAATGGAATCCATTGTGTCAGCCCCAAACGTTGCTCTTAAAAGATGGATCAATCGTCAGCAGGGGAGGTCCGCCTAATAAGTGTTGTCCGTCAGCTTATTTGCGTCACTTTGTGTGTGTGTGTGTGTGTGTGCGCGCGCTTGTTTTCACGGAACGCCGTCCATTAGTTTTAAAGTAGAGCGCCGGGGTTATTTTTCATCCCTCAAGGTGCGCAGCGGGACACCAAACGCCGCCGTCGGCCATCGCATTAGCGTAGATCACGCCTGGTATCTCCTCTCGCTGCCATGGTCAGTCCCATTTCTCAGCGTGTGCCGGCGGGTCCCTTTGGGGCCCCCATTTGTTGGAGCTGTCTGTTGCCAGAGATAAGATAGAGCCTGCGTATTATCTGCTCCATCGGGGAAAAATAGGACATATGAGAGAGTGGAGGCGCCGGGATAAAAATAGGCACTTTTGCAACACGTCCAATCTTAAAAATCTGGATTTTTGTGGGTTTTTGGTCGGCTTTTGCTGACACGTCAAAGGAATTTGGGGAGAAAACACACTCCCACGCTGAAAACAGCCAAAATCGAATCGCGGGATGCACTCGTAAATATGACGGTTGTTTGTCAGCCACCATGTTTCTTCTTACCGCGCACTTTTTGCGTTGTCGTATTTCTACTTCTGATATGATGCCGTAACTTGTTCCTGAGGTTGTATGACGGGATATAAATAAGATAATCTTAAAAATGACAACTACCATCATTCTCAAGGTAACATACTCTAGCTCGGGGGTCGGCAACGCGCGGCTCCAGAGCCGCATGCGGCTCTTTAGCGACATCTAGTGGCTCCCTGGAACTTTATAAAAAAATGTTTGAAAGTGGAAAAAGATTTTGATAGTAGGCTAATATCGCTTAAATAGATATAGTTACATGTTGCAGCTCAGAAAAAGGAGAGCTGTGGTGTTGTTTTTTCAAAACGTACACTTTATTGATGCTTTTAACAGTCTCAACAAAAACAGACACGTCTGCGTCCGACTCCGTGCCTTCTCTCTTCTCGTTCGACTCGAGAGGTGTTCAAATACAGCCTCGGGAAAACGGAAATTCATGATCACTTCACTGACACTAAGAAAAGCGAAAATAATGCACCAAAACAAAAAATCAAGCGAGGAAGTTACAAAATAAATTCTACGGGGGCGTTTGTGAACACACAACAAAGGATTGAATAACAGTCTCCTACATACATAAAGTATGTGTTTCCATCATTGTAAGTTTTATTGAAGGCTTTTTTTTTTTTTTGCAGCTCCAGACATATTTGGTTTTTGGGTTTTTTTTGTCCTATATGGCTCTTTCAACATTTTGGGTTGCCGACCCCTGGCCGAGCTTGAAGAAATCTTGTCATGTGAAATTTCCTGATCATTTTGCTCAAATTAAAGAAGTAAACCGCTGGTGCCTTGAGATACAAGTGACCCGACATAAACGTTTCTCAAGATAAGAACCGTCGTTGCGATCGATCGGAGTTGAATAACTCCAAAAAGTGGCTTCAAGCTGTTTTAACGCCACTCCCAGATGAGGTTTACTGAAAAACTAAAAAAAACAAAGACAGTTAAACCTGTTATCTTTAAAACTGCTTTGCCTTATGAAGAAAACTGGAAATGCCGTAAAAGATGAGGAGATGAAGCCAAGTCATCCATCACACACACAAAAAAAAGGGAAAAAAAATGACCCTCATCCTTTTTAGCCCAGAAACACGTCAACTTCCTCCCGTCCCTTAAAACAACGCTCCCCAACATTTTTTGCCCCCACGGACCGGTTTAATGTCAGACAATATTCTTAAGAACCGGCCTTTAAGGTGTGACGGATAAATATAACAAAATAATACGATATGACCTGCGTAAAAACTGTGGTATTTTCAACACATAATAATAAACACAAATCATGACTCGAGGTATGTCCTATCTGGCCGCAACACTCTCTGGTCGCTATGGTAACGTTTAAACATGCACTCAAAATGAGATAATATAAAAAGTGCATGAAAAATATGACTCACCTTCGCTGCATATCATGCAAAGTGGGCTTATATCTGTATTTTAAGGAAGACTCCTGATACTGTCTATAAAATGTAGCTTCTTTTTTTTCTTGAAAGTCGTAGGCTCCTCTTCGGTCTCCTGGCTGCGCCTTTTCCCCTTCCCAAAGGAACTTACCAAAGACGTTTATGTTTTTGACTCCTTTTGCTAGCTCTTGGGTTTCATTTTAGCGGTAACCTATCACGTGACCGAGAAGCGCCATCTTCACCTGCGTCAAGAGTGACATACAGTCGACGGATCTAACAGAGAATCCGGTCATTTTTCAAAATAAAACATCTTTCAGATTCCGAAACGAATAAAACCGAAGGAATGTAAGTTATTTAGTCTTTCTGTGCGGCCCAGCACCAATTAACCCCCGGACCGGTACCGGTCCATTGCCCCCGGGTGTTGGGGACCGCTGCCTTAAATTTGAAAGGTTCCTCGTGAAAATCTCCCTTTGTGGGTCACAGCACAATAAATTTTAGTTTCAAGCTAACAATCCCAAAATCTTTCTTCAGAAGGTGAAATGTAGTTTTAAAGCTCAACTTGATTCTCCACCGGCAGCAAGATTAAGATTCTGCGGCCAATGTTTTATTTTATTTTATTTTGAAATCCGAAGTCTGTATGAATTATAAATGTGAATTTTCAAGTCATATCCCTTCCACTTCCACAGACTCCCATTCGGACGACTTTGACCCCGCCTCCACCAAAAGCAAGTATGACTCCTTGGATTTCGACAGCTTGCTGAGGGAGGCCCAGCGCAGCCTGAGAAGGTAACCCTCTCGGGGCTCCATGCCCGAGCCATCCTCACCCTCACAACCTGCCGCCCACCCACCCCCAACCTCCCGAGGGACTCCCAATACCTCACTCGCGTCTCTTATTTTTTATTTTTTTTTTTGGGATGGCGAGACACTGAGAAGTTTTACACTCTATATGCGGTGGAGTATTTAAGAAGAGTACGTCTATAGACCTCTTTATCTATCAGAATTTATCCGAAACGAAGTTTACATGAACATAGCTGCTGAAGAGCTGAGGACGTGACTTCTGGGAAAGCCAGCGAACCCTCAGAACCTGCTGCGCGGCTTTGACTGCTGTAGAATAAAAAAAAAAAAAAAAAAGAAGGCAGGCGGGGGGAGGTTAAAAAAAAAAAAAAAAAGTGATTTCCCCCAACCACAAGCCGCCCCTCCCCCAAAGCACTACAAGACCCACAATTCTTTGGAGGAGCTGAAAAAAATGCAGCTTGTTCAGCCAGATTGATTTTATTTTGCTCTTGTTTTTATTTTTTTATTTTTTTTGGAGGGGGGTGGCTCTTGCTGTTTTTCAATCTCTCTGGAACTGGTGTTACATTTCAAAGTGTTGAAAAGCGTTTGGGGGGGAATTGTATCTCTTGTTGTCTACATTTGAAAGAGAACTGTAGTAGTGTATTTACAAATAACTCTAAAAAGGAATATTTTTTATGTTCATGTAAAGTTGGGGAATAAAGTTGTTTATGTGTTACAGCTATGCACTGTAAAACGCAGCCTTTTTTTTTTTTCTTTTTTAAATGCGGGGAAACAACATTTTCTTAATTCCGAATGTCGATGGATGTCGATAGTAATTACGATACTGCAAAACATACTGTGCGCCGACATGATGTTTCGGAGACATATGATGATTGTAAAAAAAAAAAAGAAAAGTGGCGATTGCTCATTTTTGAGGCAGCACGTGAACAAATTTCTTTTTTTTTAAGTTATTCAGTCAGGCTTCTCCGTGTTTTTCTTCAATGTGTACATGTTTTTTTAAAAAATGTTTTTAATGATTGTAAAAACAAACGACCCCATTTTTTTATGGATGATTTCTAAAGCAATCACGGTTTTGTGTGTGTATACTGTATACGGCATATATTTATATGTGTGTGTACAGTGTGTATGTATGTATGTATGTGCATATATATGTACGTATATACATGTATATGTCAACGTAGCTCTTTGGTTTTCGTGCTTTGTATGGTCGTCATTGATTCAACACAGGGAGAGGATGATGCATTGGAATCTTTTCAATCAGCGGAAATTGCATATTTATGTATTTATTTTCATATTTGAATCAGCAATATTTATGGGCTACATTTTACATGACTTAAAAAAAAAAAAAGTATTTATTTTGGAGTTTTATTTAACGCTCAATCACGAGACAGGGTGTCCAATAATTTCCAAGGTCGGGAAGTAGTACAACTTTTTATGCCTTTTTTCCGGAAAACAATCAGTAGCTTCATCCCAGTCTGACTTCATCGAGTCCGCAGCACTTTCTTGCTTGGTTTTCCTTTCAAGTAGAACAGAAAGCAATAATCGGGGTTTCTTTGCAGGAATTACGCGTCGCTCTCAAAAGACTTTGTTGCGTCTCCACTCTTGCTCGATTAAGTGAATGCCAAACAAAAAAGTTTACAATTTCCTTTTTTGAATTTATTTTCTTTTTTTCTTTTTTTTTTAAAGATCTTGTAAAAAAGAAAAGAAAAAAAAAACATATACTACTGATATTATTCACAGTAATAACAAGATGAGTAATAATAATCTAAATAAAAAGGGGGGAAAAATATATAAAAAGCAATAAATTATTTTTCTGAATTGTATTTTAGCGCTGATTGTTGTGTTATTTTCTTTGTATTTTTTTTCCCAGCTATTTTATTTTTATTTTTTTTTTTTTTTTTTTTTGACCCATTACCCAGCCGCTGGTGATGTCAGCGCCCCCACATGCCAGCCGGTCCCTTTAAGACGTCTCCGTGCTGGTAAAAACGCACGCACGACCTTTGTGACATCCGTGTACGGCAAACTTCCGACCGATCGTGTTTGACGTGAACGTGTTTGTGGTTTACTCGTGTGCATGGCCGATCAACGAGACGGTGCTGACAACATGACAAAAAAAAAAATTTGAAAAAAATGCTGAGCTCGTGGGTCCGTTTCACGGAACGCCAAACTGTTTCCATGTCTTGTTTTCTTTTCGTTGGCTATCCTGGGTAATGGTGTCACGTTTCATAGATGTGCGGCTTTAATCAGTGTAATAAACTGCTTTGTAAATGGCCTAGAGTAGCAATATATTTGAGCAATTTTTTCATATTGTGACCTACCGAGGATTCTGCCACTGCTTTGTCGTCGGGTGATCTTGTTTTCTTTGGAAGGACAATATGTGCGAGTGCGCTTTTAGCCAGGTGTTTGTATGCTTGGAGAGGGAATAGAAACATGCGTGCGTGTGTGTGTGTGTGTGTGTGCGTGTGCGCGTGTGTGTCCTATCCACGTTGCCTTACTAATGCCTTTGTGGTTCTACCTATTGTACGAATTTCTTGTGAATTTCATTTTTCATGTGCAATTCTCATCAGCCTCACCATGCCAATAAAGGGAAAAATGTGACTTTTTTTTTTTTAATCATGGTCATTATTTTTGCTGTTTGTTTTTTTTTTTTTGTGCCTCTACCTGGGGGTCAAAGGATGAAAAGATGACGGGAGCGGAACCCTCGAGGAACTGGCAAATGTCCCTCCCTCTTTGGTATTCCGATCATCAGGGAGGTGACGGCCGCCGCAGTCTGTGTCCACAGCTTGACTTAGCCTGCCAGTTAATTAAAACGTCAGAGAGAACAGTTTCATTAGGACAAGGGAGCCAGTTGATAATGGCCATTTTCTTCCTCGAGCGGGAGGACGAAAATCACATTTGTGCTTCATTTCGAACATTTGAAAGCATTTCCCCAACCCCCCCCACCCCCACTCCCCCAGTCCAAGGGAAAAAGAAATCAACCAAAGTGCGCGTCGAAACCAGAAGATTCACAGCAAGCTCAGTAACAGCAACAATTGGGAACGGCGTCCAAACAGAAATCACGCAAAGAAATGCCCCAAATATATTGAAAAATGTGTTTTGATTTTCCCCTTTCTTCCGCTTTCTGGCCGAGAGACAATATGGGGAGGGGGCGGGGGGAAATGCGCATTAAATTTGAAGCACGGCGGGGAGGGAGGGTGTTGTTGTGTTTATTTTTATTTTCTTATTAAGGCTGCCGTTTGGCCTTCGAGGAAGAGAAGCGACGGGCTTTCATTTCAGCGGGAGGTCTCCGCTCTGCTTGCCCTTTTCATGCGATGAAACCCTTCTCGGAATTCGCTCCATCACCTTTATAGCCCCCCACCCCCGCCCCCCAGCATCTTTCTTTACTTCACAATCACATCATAAAAACATGAACACAATTGTTGGAATGAAAGAAAAATCCATAAGGCTGACTGAAATAACTTGACAATGACAAGTCGGAAATCTGCAAAAGCCACAAAGCGTCCTTTGGTCACATGAGACAATACAGTCAAACCTCGGTCTTCGTCCATAATCCGTTCCAGAAGGCTGTTCGAAACTGAAATTGTTCGTAAATTAAGACCACGCTCTTTTTAAAATAAACATGTTTACTGAACACGTCTGCTCACAATGGAAAGCAACACGAGGAAGCGCCACTTCCTCGTGTAAGGAAGGCGAGAGGAGTCAAATGGTGCATTCAAGTGCGCTCAGTTTGAGAACCGAAATTCGGTTGTCATCCGAGGCATAAAAAACTCTACATTTTTGGTCGAAAACCAAATTGGTCGAGAACCGAGACGTTCGAAAACCGAGGTTTGACTGTATTTTGAACTTTTTCTTGGGGGGGGGGGGGGGGCAAAAGGCAAAACTAATCATGTCCTGGGGCCGCTTTTAGACTTTTTTGCGTGGGCAACAAAGAAATGTAAAGACGATCGAGGCAACTTGGAGCCAAATCTGACATGTAATAACAATTGGATCAAAACATTGATAAGGACTGATCTAAACCCAACTCAAAATTCTGTTTAAGAAGATCAGCCATTTCCTGCGCCAATAATGCTAACCTGTAACCTGCTAGCATGATAAGCTCTCCACTGTAGTGACCGTTGTCCCCAAAAGGGTGAACGAGCAAAAATAATTCTGAATTTCTTCAGTTTATGTTCTGAAAATGGCCATTTGTTGTGTTGTGGGAGAGTCGGCCTTTCTCTTCCTCCGCGTGTTCATTAATTTCGGATGATGAGGATGTTGGTTATGCAAATACAGTCAAACCTCGGTTTTCGGAAGTCTCGGTTCTCGTCCAATTCGGTTTTCGACCCAAAATTTCGAGTTTTTTATGCCTCGGATGACGAACAAATTTCGGTTCTCGAAAAAACTGAGCACACTTGAATGCAGCATTTGACTCCTCTCGCCTTCCTTACACGAGGAAGTGACGCTTCCTCGGGTAGACGAGGAAATGACGCTTCCTCGTGTTGCTTTCCATTGTGAGCAGACGTGTTCAGTAAACATTTTTATTTTAAAAAGAGCGTGGTTTCGGTTTTCGAACAATTTCAGTTTTCGAACAGCCTTCTGGAACGGATTATGGACGAAAACCGAGGTTTGACTGCACAGGTTGGAAATGATGAACAGTACCTTCGGAGGTTTTATTTTTCTTCTCTGCAGTTTACGAATCGATTCTGAGAGTTTCAGATTTTGTCAGGAAGCCAAGAAAAAGTACAGTCATGAGAATATAGAGAGACAATATGATAATGAGAGGCGGGGAGTTACGCCTCCATGCAAATCCCGGAAATAAAGAAAGGTCAAAACCAATTCGATCTTGGCATGTTGGGAAAGTCCAGACCTCTCTCGCTGTGCGTACATTTTGAGATAAGAGTCCCTCCCCAGGGGAACTTGACGGCCTTCAGGGACTCTCCTGAGGTGGGGGTCAAGGGGCACGAAAGGTGGTTGTCATCACAGCAAGCAGGAAATACCTGCAACAATATTCTACATTCTTTGTTTCAATTGTTTGAACAGAACCAACAACAGAGAGGGGCTGAAAAAAAATCACAGTAAGGAATAAATTCCTTAACAGTCGTTACTCTTGCATTCAAAAGATTGCTCTTTTTATGGGCAGTGGCACATACGGGAAATGTACCGTCAACAAACATTGGCAAGAATGCATTTTGATTGGACGCGGTGAATAATGCATGAATCCTGATGACAGTCGTTGCATTTTATCTTCCGAGCTGATTATCTGGAACTACGCGGTCAATGACGGAGCGCGCCGGCGTCAAATCAGTTCAAGCAAGCGAGAGAGTCCAACTTGGAGCTCAAAAGAAGATGCCTCCCGGAGTTTGATTTCACAAGAACCGGATTGTTATCAACCAATCATCTGTTGGTTTTTGGTCGTCCATTTCATCATTTCGAACCCACTTTTGAACCCTTTCATCATCAGATAGATGATGATCACCCCCCAACCCCCACCGCCTCGTCCCCTCCCCCCTTTTCTGTTTTCTTCTTCCGAGTCTTTTATGCCACCTTATGGGAGAAAGATAATGACAGTGCTATTAAAATTGCAATCTCCCCATGCGACATTCGAGTTTCAGCACTTTCTGCCGTTAAAGAGTAATGAGGAACAGACGGACAGTCTTCTTCTCCGTCTAAACGATCAACTTTGGGGACCGGATGTGTTCTTTCGCTGGATAATTAATGGCCACTGACAAATGGCGCTTGATTGAGGGACTCATCCTTGTATTTTCAATCACCATCTGCTGTGCAGCGCTGGCAAAAAAAAAAAAAAAAAAAAAATGTTAATTACCTCGAGTGTGCCCGAGACGCGGCGTATTAATTAGAACAACAACAACAGCATTGCAGGGTTTTAGTCGTGATGTTTGTAGGTTTTTGTTGATGGAGGAGGGAAGGAATGAGATCCAGGAAGTTGCAAATGTGCTCCTTTGATAAAGCATCGCCGCTTTCATCGTTACCTGGACCTGCGGGCCAATGGCGGCTCTCTTCGGGTGGGACGTCGGTTGAAAGATGGCCGACGGCTGATCGGATGCGGCATTTGCGGCGCGTATCATCACTAATTATTTAGCAATCACCCAGTTGCATCAATAACAATTTCGACAACAACATCAACACTTAATGGCTTCGTTCAAAGCGCCGAAGAATAAAATATGCTCCTTCCCTTCATATAAATGGGCCATTTCCAGTTTTATTAGAGAGCGGTTGGAGACTCGCACTGTGAGTTAAAGAGCGTCTTGAGGTCTGAATTACTAACTGACGAGCCTCATTACGCAAACAAGTAAACACGGGCCTCATTTGACAAATGTCTGGATGCAGTTTGTACAAAAACATGTTTTTGGGATTTTTTTTTTTTTGTGTCGATATTGAAGAGCCCGGATGGTAAAATATGATTTTCAGGTCACACATACACACACACATACACACACACACACACACATTTTTTTTCTTTTGTGGAGCAGTTTTGCAATCAATGACTTCATCTGAGAAGCAACTTTCGATTTTTATGGAGCATTATTTTCCGTTTCTTTTCTTTTATTTTTTTTTTTGCTGGTCAATCCCAGGGACCTGAAGCAAAGGATTTTATTACATCATAAAAATATGACAATATAACAATTGTTTTTCTTTTTTTCAGGTGTTTTTATTTCTTAAATTCACTTTGTGTATAGCAGCAAACTACATCTTCTTGCCTAGGCGCAGATCCTAAATTGATAAATAATTAAAAAATTAAGGAGGACCAAACTGTATTGTAATTTTGAGAACACTTATTGGGCAGATCTCAAAATCAAAACTCAGGACACCTCGATGCAACGTAATAACGGTAGTTCGTTGTAAGCATTACCAAGAAAATGGCCGCCACGACGATGTATAATACAGTATGAACATTTATAGATGTAAAAACATGAACATGTAGACAGTATAAACATGTCAATTACAAATAAATGTATAGGAAGAAAAATGATTTCAGATGACATGAAACAAAGAACTGTAGGACTCTTACTTCATCTCTGAAAACATTCAGTCAGCAAATGAAAAGTGAAGGCACTTTTCATTTCAGGATGTGCCGCGCCCCAAGCCGTATACGATCATCTTTCAATCTGACGGCCTCGAATTCTACGGTGAGTTTGTTGCCATTACGGATAATTGTCGAAATCATTGACTTTGCCAACTGGGCTGAGCTTCATCTGGGAGACTCCCTCCTGAAAGTGAGAAGGCAATTTCAGCCTTCACAGATGGCGCGACTTGCTTACATTTACATTTAACAATTAGCATGGCTTCTCTATCTTTCCTTTATGAGAATGATACTTAACCCTAACTCAAAAGTGTATCTTAGCAGAAGCCAGCCGAAGCGTTTTGCTAGCTAGCTAGCTGGTGTGGCTAGCTAGCTAGCTAGTACTAATCTTATAGAACTTTCTTTTTTTTAAGTGCTGGACTTGAGACTTTTTTGCGGATCTTCTCAGGATAGCCCTGATCACCAAATGTCATGTCGCTAAGTGAAACTGGCATCCGAGAGGGCTCCGAAGTCAATTTTTCACGGTCATGCCTTGGTATCGCCGCATATAATAATAGAAAAGATTTTGTGTATATTTCGGAGACTTGAAACCGCTCTCAGTCCTAAAACCCCTGGCAGGGGGTCCTAACCTCCATCTAGAAGCGACTTCCTTTCGAATTCTAAAGCTGGCCTACCCCGCTTGTTTGTTTTTGGTTTTTTTGTCCTCGCATCATCAGAGAAACATCCCATATTTGTCGGATCAGGGCGCTATAATGGCTCCGTTCAAGCATTCCTGATGACGGGATGGCTGGAAATGAGAGAGATCCTGAGTGCTCGCTCCTTTTATTTGCTCCTTTTTATTTATTTATTTATTTTTGTTGTCCAGTCTAAATTCAGTTGCAGGCTACTTACTCCCTTACTCCCTCCCTCTCTCTCTCTCCAGACCGCAGTTTGAACCCCCGGCTCGTCACGCCACAGGAGATGGGTCACATGGACAGTTATTGTTTGTTTGCACTATTTATGTCAATGTACAGTCTGTGGCAAATGGCCCCATAATGTAATCAGTCATTCCTGCTGTCCCACTCTGCCGTCCATCAGGCTAATGACGATCCGGAACTGTGAGAAGTAAGGCGGCTGTGATTTCATTCCCGCGTCTGGAAAAATGTCAACAAAAAGAAAGAAATCGCTCTTCCAGGAAGCTCTCACTGACTCCTCTCATTGGAGCATCCAATTCCTTTATAGTCATGCAAAAGTCATGATCAAAATCCGTCATCTTAATCCTGGGTTGTCGGTACAAACACGTCAAATCTTGTAGTGGTGGTGGTGGTGGTGGTGTTTTTTTTCTTTTTTTTTCCCGTCTGTCATAGCGCATTAAAATGCACGGACAGAGGAGCTGTAATTAGCGGGCAAAAATGAATCCACGTGGCGAGAACGCAATTAAAGTGCTGTTTGGAGCACTTGGTAATCTTGTGTGACAAGGCTTACAATTCAATTAACCCCCGCTTTTTAGCACTTTGTTTCAACTTCCTGGGAGGCTCATTTGCTTTCAACTTACTTCAATTTCGTTAATGAGGCCGCAGGAAATGTCCAGTTTGAGAGCTTGCTGGTGTTGGCGACACGTGAGACGCTTCGCTGGCCAGATAGCGCTCAAATAGGATCATGGATGATCTCGGATGCACGGTATAGAAAAATGCTGCGGCAATTAAGTCAATGTCCTGAATATCCAGCTAACCAGTATGCTCGTTGTCCTCACGAATATGACAATTCAGCCCGCTATTCGAATGACTCCAATGCAGTAATTGACTTTTGGCCTATGAGTGAGCAATTGAACCCTTTCATGCACCCTGAACCCTGATCACATGATACACTGTCCACTGTAGTAACTCCTGTCTCTGAAAGGGCTAAGCTAAATTAGCCTGCTAAACTACTTCAACTACAGCCGCATAACACTAGTAGACCAAACAAATATTAGGGGTACCCGCACAAGTAACATGTAGTCGTGATACCACTCTGGCAAATTTGACCTACTATGCTCTTACTCTCCATAAAATCTTCATATGGAGCTTAAAATTTCACGTACTAGTATCCACTTTCTCCGCACTAATGGAGTAGAACAACTACAGGTTACTGGTGAGGCAAAAATGTGCACTATTTGACTGTGTGCTCCTGGCACTGCTAATGACAATTCAGAATGGGTCGAGTTAATACTGGTACTGTATTTGGCGATTCACTAGAAGTATGAGTAGTGTGCAGATGTCAACTAGTTCACAGTTTTGCCTTTATTATTTTTTTTCTGCCCTTCATTATGTCTCCGACATGGGAGAAAATATATTACATTCGAGTAGGGACCCGTTATTAGAAAGAGGCTGTTGTACTAGTGCAAATTTTTATAAAGATTTTTGTTTGTTGCCTTGCCACATTTTTCTCAGATCAAATGTGTGCCTTGGTTGGGAAATAATGGTTTAAAAAAAACAAAAACAAAAAACCCCGGAAACTTCGTGGAATCGTTGACGTCATCTCATCGCGTCTTCCTGTTGGTTGTTTGGCTAACTGCTGTCTTGCGGGCTGCGACACTCTTGCACTCAATCAGCGCTGATTTGGAGGAGGCTGCCTTTTTGCTACGAGCGCAGTCAGTGCTCACTCACAAGAGCGAATCACCGCCTTTCCAAGTACGCCACGTTCCGTCATTCAGTGCCATTTATTTCAATAGACTTCAACAATCTGTTCATTGTTTTATCGACCAAAAGGAAGTGCAAGCAAAGTACTGTATCTCTAAAATGCTGACTCCTTCACTTTATTCGGCACACCTGGCTAATGCCATAAATCTTCTATCGTGGTTGTAGTTTGCAGATTACAACCAAAATAAACAATTATTTGTCAATGTTCCTTCCCCCGCCCACTTATTTTGCATTTGAAGGGTTACTGAAAGCAGACATTTGGGCAAATTCGTCATGTGAGCCCATCCAATGTGAGTCCATTTTATTTATTTATTTCGCTGCCAGGATGACTATCGTTCAACTACAGATCATGACGACAAAGACGTGTGCTGCCACCTAACTTAATTTAAATTAAAGTTTATATTTAATGGGACGAGTGGCTCGTTTTTTCAATGGCTCTGCTTTGGTCAAATGACAATGACATTTTATTTTTTTTTTGCCACCAGGAAGTACGTCTGACGTACGTTGTGAGAAGGCACCTGTTGTTTTGCATGCTCATGGCCACCGCCTAGCAAAACTCCCGAATTTGTGAGGATTTCACTGCCGCACCCGTCTTCCCAACGCGGTGTTTATTCAAGTCATCACAGCATCATGAGCCATGTTTTTGACACAAAAAATCCTTTTGTCTGGTGTTTTTCCCCCCTCAGGTCAAACAAGACGCCACACTGCCATCTTGGATCACTTCCACTCGTAATGTGTGCACGCTGGCCAAGGGCAAGTGCTTCCCATGCAGTCCTGTCACTAATACCACATCCAAGAATTGGGGCTGCTTGTTTCCTCATCACTTGTCAAGAGGTAAGTGTGTGAGTGTGCGTGTGTGTAAGTTTTCTCAAACCATTTACGACAAGGGCAAGAAAGACTTTGATATCCGTCATCTTATCCTCTGGCTGCCTGGGGGGCGCCAAAATGTTAACAGGGCGATGGGTCCAATGTTCTTGCAGTGCGTCAAATTTTGCGTCTGCTTTTTTTGTAACGACACATCCCCGCTGAGGATGTGACAGGCAACCCACACATTTTTGACTAATGGCAGCTTTGGGTACTTTGAAGTGGCTGCTTTAATTTGCTGCATGGTGCCCATCACATTAATGGTGGAGCAAGTTTTCCAATGATTTATCGTGGCCTCACTTTTTTTGGGGGGTCTCAAGAAAGTGGTATTTGAATATGGGCGTGTCGACTTTTTACAGAATCCCGCTTGTCCTAGTCATCAGTTTGCAGGGGAATGTGTGCGTTTTCTATTATTGTATCTTGTTAAAACACTACAAGTGAGCGCGTATACCCGGCGCTGACATATTTGCAGAGTGCCGACACGGCACAATTTGTTTGAGTCGGAGCAAAGAGGGAGAGCGAGTTGAGCCCCCGAGAAAGCGCCGGGGCTCACCTTTTGTTATTATTTTCCGACGCAGTCTCTTCCTGGCCTACTTTGAGCATTGTTGAAGCGCGCGGCAATTTAACGCTGTACGCTTACTATGCAAAGGTGTTTGAGAAAGGGGGGGGGGGGGGAATCGCCTAGTCGCATCAGTTGGTGCACACGACACCATAGAACGGTGTCATCATTCAAATTATTTTTTTTCTTTTCTTTTTTTCGTCCATCATGTATATGACATGGATTAGATTTGTTTATGTGAACAGTACAGTAAAGATTTTTTTATTTTTTCCCAATCTAGCCCTTTTTTCCCAACACTCCAAACTACAAACTATCAAAATAATTTTTAATCTAAAAAAAAAAAATAGGGAGGTGTCCAATGCATCTGTGTAATGATGATCTTTCACAAAGTGGCACAGCCAGATATGTACACTGCAGCCCTCACAGTCCGGATGGTTATGGGATCGTTTGATGTGGCCGTTTTTTTTCGATTGGCTGTCACGGTCACGGCTTGTTTTAAAACCCGCATAATCCTCCCTCGACATCACATTCCCTCAATAGCTGGCTAACCCTTGTAATTGGGAAGGCTTGAGACGCTGTGATTTTTTTCTCCTGTATGTCCCTTCTGTGAAGAATGCCATTGGCTTTTTATTATTCGGCAGGGTTTCCAATTTGAAAGTGTCAATTTACCGAGGCCTTTCTGCCTCCTTGACTGCCATAATCAACGCCGGCTCCAATTTTTTTGCAGCTTACTCAGACGTCGGCGTGGAGCGAGAGCCCCAAAATTTGCCGACGTGCCGAGTCCGTCCGTGCCTGACAACATCCATGCGGCGATCTGATCCCGCAATTTGCGTACACACGCGGTAGCAAATCCCCGCTTTCATCCTATACGTCGGCGGCCCCCCGGCCTACTTTGCAAATCAATCAGGCGGCACAAAACGGTGGCTTAGAGTTTTGCAGATGTGTTGGGGGCAGCTGCTGAAATATGTGCCGGTGTGTTTACGGAGAATACGAATGAAGGTATCATATGAGTTTTATGGTTCCTAATAAGCCCCAAGGCGGGGAGCATTATGACTCTACACTTTTACAACCTCGGATGGTCTGCTCGGATGTGTGTGTGTGTGTGTGTGTGTGTGTGTGTGTGTGTGTGTGTGTGTGTGTGTGTGTGTGTGTGTGTGTGTGTGTGTGTGTGTGTGTGTGTGTGTGTGTGTGTGTGTGTGTGTGTGTGTGTGTGTGTGTGTGTGTGTGTGTGTGTGTGTGTGTATTGCTCAGCAGAAGATGAGTGTTTATACGACTTTCACCAATGGTGGCTGATTCCAATTAAAATACAAACACACACACACACGTATTGGTCATGTTAATGCACAAGTTGTGTTCAAAGTAATAGCAGATCAGTTATGGTTTTTGGAAGAAGTTGTATGACCACATGGAAAATGAATTGTAGGCGGTCAAGTCATAGAAAACCAAAGAACATTCATCATCGGCATGCTCCTCGGTCTGTTTAGGCGCGATGGTAATAATTCATTGAAAGGGCCCCGTTCAAAAATAATCGTGAATTGATGACAAACCGCATAGTCAGTTTAAATTAATTTCTCCTTTTATTATTTATAATTTTATCTGTGGTTTTATTGTTCTTGTTTTGATTGTGAAGTGTCCTTGAGTGTTTTGAAAGGCGCTTATAAATGAAATGTATTATTATTATTATTATTAAATCTGGGTGGCGATGGAGTAACTGTTCACAGGTGGAAGGACTGAAAGCAGTTCTCATCGTGTGAAATGCGGAAGATGGTTTCGCTGGATACACTACAGTCAAACCTCGGTTTTCAAACGTCTCTGTTCTCGACCAATTCGGTTTTCGACCACAAAAAATTTCGAGTTTTTTATGCCTCAGATGACGAACAAATTTCGTTTCTCGAACAAACTGAGCGCACTTGAATGCACCATTTGACTCCTCTCGCCTTCCTTACACGAGGAAGTGACGCTTCCTCGTGTTGCTTTCCATCGTGAGCAGACGTGTTCAGTAAACATTTTTATTTTAAAAAGAGCGTGGTTTCGGTTTTCCAACAATTTTGGTTTTCGAACAGCCTTCTGGAAAGGATTATGGACGAAAACCGAGGTTTGACTGCATATATTTGAGTTGGTAAAGAAAAACTCTGGTTCTACTCGTCTAGTTTGAGACAATTGCGATGCTCGTCAACAAGGTTCGACATGAAACAAACGGGCCATTCAAGCCAGAGCGTGTTATTGTCGTGCCCTCATTACGTTGACGGTGGATTCATGTAGTTACTCCAAACAAGCCAACAGCGCCATCCTTTTTTTTTTTTTAAATGTAAATGAATACATACCAAAGTACAAAAGCACCTTTTTTTACTTTTATCTTGCAACACACGCCTTCTGAAATTTCATATTGCTTCCTTCGTCCAATTTCTATGAAGGGAAACGGAAGTTTATTGGCGACTTGATGGGAGGCATTAAATGGCGCCTGACAAGTAATGTGCGCCGCGTGTCCTAATGGATGGATTTCAAGGAAAAATCCTTACTTCACCCTCTTTGTGTTGCACTTCAAAGTTGCTGAGCGCGTTGGTTTTCGGGTTTGTTATTCAAATTTGCGCATGCCTTTTGGCCCTTCATAAGCATATTAATAGTATTTTGTCACACAAATGGCTGGTGGTCATGGAGGCGTCATCAAACAATGAAATTGCGCCATAAACGCTTTAAAGCCAGGCAAGGATGTGCTCCTAATAATGCAGGCCAGTAAACGACTCGCTTGCTTTTCAACGTTTTGTCGCGGAGCCGTTTCGAGACCGTCTTCGTGCCTTCTGCGTCGCCGCCTTTCTGGATTTTCATCTAATTCTGGAAACTAAATGCATCCTGCGGTTTGATGAGTCGAGGAAATGCGTCGTGCGTGCTAAGATTAAACAGAGTCCACATCAGAAGGGAACGATAAAAAAATGATCGTATTGAGAGGACGGGGTTTTTTTCATGCAAACTTCACCGCAGAATGTTCAAATCATCATTCAAATGATTGTGACTGTTTTTGTGGATGTTGTCGTCGTTATTGAATTATAGAAAGAATTGAACCAACCTTACTGGATGCGAGCGCTTGGCCAACGGGCGAACTTTCAGCTCTGAGGAAACTGCAGTCTCTTGTTTACTTTTGACGTCGGCTTGCGGTAAACGTGCGTGACGTCATGCTAGCCGTAACGGCGTCATCTTTGATCCCAGCACTTTGTGCCCTCTGTCATCAACTCATAGCTTCAAATACGACAGAAACAACACGACGCCTCCTGTATGTCGAGTGCAAAGGAATGGAGAAGAATATTTTGTCTGGTTAGGATTAGTATTATTATTTTATATTTTCTGTCCATGCACCAGGAATAGTACAGTGATCCCTCGCTATTTCGCGGTTCGTTTATCGCGGCTTCAATGCATCTCGGATTTTTTCAAACATATTCATTTAAATAAATAAATAATTCATATACATGTAGTACAGTTCTGTACATGTTGCTCTATGTGACTCGCTGTTTTGCTGACTTTCGCAGCTTCTCGCAGCTTCTCGCGGACCGTTTGCGGACTTAAATTTAAAAAAAAAATTTTTTTTTATGTTTACTGTACAGTCAAACCTCGGTTTTCGTCCATAATCCGTTCCAGAAGGCTGTTCGAAAACCGAAATTGTTCGAAAACCGAAACACGCTCTTTTTGAAATAAAAATGTTGACTGAACACGTCTGCTCACAATGGAAAGCAACACGAGGAAACGTCACTTCCTCGTCTACTTCCTCGTGTAAGGAAGGCGAGAGGAGTCAAATGGTGCATTCAAGTGCGCTCAGTTTGTTTGAGAACCAAAATTTGTTCGTCATCCGAGTCATAAAAAACTCTACATTTTTGGTCGAAAACCAAACTGGTCGAGAACCGAGACGTTCGAAAACCGAGGTTTGACTGTATTTTGTTATTCATAAACTAACCTAACTTATACATGTTTAAATCTATTAGTATACAGCATTAAGTCATGTTAATTGCATCAAAATTTACTTCTGCATGCATGTATACAATTAAAATCGGCCTTATAAATATTATGTACATGTACCTATATGGAGGGGGGTGGGGTCGCTACTTCGTGGATTTTCGTTTATCGCGGGTGGTTTTGGTCCCCATTAACTGCGATAAACGAGGGATTACTGTAAATATAATGTGTCACAAGTCGACTCGGAGCATGCTGACTCATTTTTAGCATGTTTCCCAAAACAGAAGGTGACATGCGCCCGCCTCCTCTTTAATCCTTTGATGCACCCCGTGACCTGATCACATGATCAGCTGTCCACTGTCGTGTCTGCTGTCCCTGAAAGGGTTGAAGTCATCCGACGTTGACGTTCAATCTTTTGCAGAGAACTACTTCCAACTACCCCATCAAGGGTTGATGCTAACTTATCCCCCCCACCCCTCCGCCTTCCAAAATTGTTTACTTTCACAGCCGCCAACCACCGAAACGCTCATTTCTGGGGTGGCGCTGTGAGCTTCCAATCCCCATAACTGATGACACATTTGCGTCATCCGCAGAAATATTTCACCGCTTGATCATCCATTAAAGGAGTTAAAATGTGCTGAATGCTAAATGAGCCCGCACTTATTGACTCGGCGCGACAAGTTGTGTCGGCGTTCATTTATTACATTTGCAGCCGAGGACATAAATAAATGTCACGTTTGTCTGATGGGGCTTCCCGGAACACGGCGGCCTGATAGAATCGATGGCTTTCTAAAAGCGCTTATACGAAAAGGGGATCAATGGGGAGAGAGATCATTCCCACGTGTACACAAATAGAGCCATTGATGCTATTGAGAGCCCTCCGGCCTGGACGCTAATGTTGTGGTGGTGGTGACGGCTGCTCTATTCGCTTCCTCCACTCCCCCCCCTGCCCCCCCCCCCCTTTTTTTTGTGTGTGTGTGTTTACATCTCATAATTCAAGATGGAGCCGCCGCGATGGAACAGAAGACCTCGGGCTTAGAGTACTGCCCCTGAAAGGCGGCGCCGCCACCGCCGCCGACATCAATATTTCTCTTTGGCTTTGGCGACAAAACTTTCCAAGCGCCGCGCTTGTCAAGTTGTTTGCGTTTGGCTTGCCGCTAAAACCTTTTGATTGCTATCTGTCTATTGCAGCAGCTTTTGCGTATTGTTAGGCCAGGAAACCACCTGATTCCCGGCGGTGCCTTCGGTGACTTCAAATCCTTCCCAAAATGATTTTGGAATAGGAATGCAAATTTTTTTTTTTTTTTGAAAGACTTGTTTCGCACCCGACTTTGTCACAAAGAAGAGCAGGGAAATGCTTCCGTGCGTCCTTCAGGAAGTTCAAAAAGACAACTATAATCTTACACGGTGAGCTGGAGTGTCGTGTGTACATGCTTAGCGAAAATATTGCCACACAATCTATCAGCTCCCCATGAATCGTAGATTTTTAGCCCCAGTACCATGAACACAATCGGGAAAACTCAACCCAAGATTTTTTTATTTTTTATTTTTTGCAAAACTGCCTTTTCTTCCATTTTCACTGCCTTCAGGCGGAACGGTGTTGCCTTATGCCGAGTTGTTCCAAGCTCATCATTCGCGCGAGCAAAAACGCACGTTAGCCCAGGGACGGTTTGAGCGAGATTTAACGCCGTCTGCATCCGAGATCGCGTACTCCCCGTTGGAGTGTGAGATGAGCAGATTTGAATTTACATGAAGATGTACGGATAGGGACGTTCGGAATGCCGCATAAATGCCGATGCAATGGAAGACGGGTGGATAAAGCGGAGGTGCCCTCGTATTAACTTATGTATGACAAATGGGAGGCAATTTCTCAGATATACTGGAGCACCTCGTTTTCTGCGGGGTGCTTCAAAGTGCCCTTCGGATCGCGGAATAGACAACGGAATGGAGTCATTTAAAAAAAAAAAAAAGGGGCAGGATCTTATAAACGTCTGTTCTCGACCAATTCGGTTTTCGACCAAAAAGTTTCACGTTTTTTATGCCTCGGATGACGAACAAATTTCGGTTCTCGAACAAACTGAGTGCACTTGAATGCGTCACTTGACTCCTCTCACCTTCCTTACACAAGGAAGTGACGCTTCCTCAGGTAGACGAGGACGTGACGCTTCCTCGTTTCGCGTTCCATGATGAACAGACGTGTCCAATAAAGATGTTTTTTTTTTTTTTTAAAAGAGCGTGGCTTCGGTTTTCGAACAATTTCGGTTTTCAAACAGCCTTCTGGAACGGATTATGGACGAAAACCGAGGTTTGACTGTACTAAATTCATACAGCTTTGCCGAGTCGACTCCAGGCAAACTTTGCTCATGTTTGCAAAAAGTTTTAATCCAAAATTATTCACATGACCTGACGGTGGCCGCATAGTGTGAAATTTACGTTCACTTGTCTTGCAGCACAACACAAAATATCACCTGAGCGACAGCTCCTAAACAAATTTGCGTCCGGGCCTGTTATGTCTGCCCCCGCCCAATACTCCCTCCGCTCTCACAGCTACAATTATGACTCGCTGTTGATAGCATAACTCCCGTTCATACGGCTGTCGCAGACATTTTTTTTCCGATCCCTACTGTGCCCACTCCATTAGAGAGGTAAAACTTGATACAGTCAAACCTCGGTTTTCGTCCATAATCCGTTCCAGAAGGCTGTTCGAAAACCGAAAATTGTTCGAAAACCGAAACCACGCTCTTTTTAAAATAAAAATGTTTATTGAACACGTCTGCTCACAATGGAAAGCAACACGAGGAAGCGTCACTTCCTTGTCTACCCGAGGAAGCGTCACTTCCTCATGTAAGGAAGGCGAGAGGAGGCAAATGGTGCATTCAAGTGCGCTCAGTTTGTTCGAGAACCAAAATTTGTTCGTCATCCGAGGCATAAAAAAATGTTTGGTCGAGAACTGAGACATTCGAAAACCGAGGTTTGACTGTATTTGTCTCCCCGCCCCTTATGTTATTTTTTTCATCTAAGAAAATCGGCAACCCGTCGGACTTCCCGTGGCTGTTTAACGCAGTCACGCTTATAAATGAAATGTATTATTATTATTATTATTACTCCATATTTGGTGTTATTCTCTGCAAGCCGATGATGAGGTGGGACTGCTGAAATGAGACAGGTCCGAGAAACATGTCGAAGCTGCATCCTCTTAAATGTGCTCTCATCTGTACAACTTTAAAAGTCACATCTCACCGAGGATGTATTGAGGGAATAATCTCTGAATTAACCCCGTCGTTTCTCGTGACCCGTTTTACTCAACGTGAGTCACGGCGCTCTGGGAGCCATCTCGGGTGTTCCCGCATTTTCAGGATTTCCCCGAGAATGCTGGGGTTGCTAGGCAACAAGCCGAGGAGTGGCCGGAGTCCCCCGAGAGGCCAGTTTTACAAACTTAACTGAACATATTCAAGGCCGCAAAGTCGTGTTTATCGTATCGATGTTTTGATCCTTTATTCTTTCCTGTTAAATGCCGTCATAACATTATTGCGAGCGTTGCCTCTCGTGCGTCTTATTGTGGAAGAGGCATTAAATAAAAAATTGTTTTGGTACACTCCGTCGCATCGTTGGCTTCCCCTATTAAATGTTCTCCAATTCACTCATGTAGGACAAGTTTTCTAATTGCCATATTTAATGTGTTCATTATTTAATTATTCTTTTAATTAATTTGTCACGACTAAATGATTACCGTAATGCAAGGGCTCTCGGCGTAGAACCGCGCCCACGCCGCCCCCTGTCACCCTTCCCCCTTATTGCGCTCGCCGCGGTTCCAATATGGAGCCTGCGGAAAAGAAACGGGATATTAAGGGAATGCCAACTATTCTCAGGTGGACTGACATGTTTTATGGGCATGCAAATGGCTTGAAAGTTTCAGTGATTGTCATCAAGTTAAAAAAAAAAAAAAGTTTCACGAAGCACAGTATGCGATTTAAAGCCATTGTAACGTAAGGCAGGCGGAAAAGGATTATGGCGTGGTTTGTCCATCCGAAAGCAACACAACAGGTGTCCTGGCCGGTCCGCCGATGTTACAGCTGAGTGTAGTCGGGTGATTCGCCGTTGCCATGGGCGATGACCCAGCTGTCATTTACTGAGTAATGTGCCTGCGTACCATCCAGAGGATTCCGCTGCTGTTGGGGAAGTAATTGAGACTTGAAGTAGCAATAAGGATCTGCCAGAAATGTTGTACACTCGGAAGAAGAGACTGCGGAGCGCGTGGCAGTGTCGCAAGACGCTCATGTCGCTCACTGGCCTGATGGAGCGCCATCGCATGTAATCTGGGATTAATTACTGGAATTCGCTGCGCCGCCGCTGTCTTTCTCCTGGCGGCTCGGAGGCATGTGCCGCTTTGCGGGCTAATCTGGATGACGCGGGATTTGGATGGCAGTTGGGGGGGGGGGGTTGAGCTGCAGGTGCAATGAACACCCTCCCCCACCCTACGCCCCCCAGCCCGATATGTCGGTTCATCCTTGGCACACCAGTTATATTGCAGATTTTGAAGCGACTGCGGACCACACAAAATGTCTGGCAACACTGAGCTCTTCTGAATTTCGAACGTCTCGGTTCTTGTCCAATTTGGTTTTCGACCCAAAATTTTTTTTATGCCTCGGATGACGAACAAATTTCGGTTCTCGAACAAACTGAGCGCACTTGAATGCACCATTTGACTCCTCCCGCCTTCCTTACACGAGGAAGTGACGCTTCCTCGGGTAGACGAGGAAGTGACGCTTCCTCGTGTTGCTTTCCATTGTGAGCAGAGTGTTCAGTAAACATTTTTATTTTAAAAAGAGCGTGGTTTCGGTTTTCGAACAATTTCGGTTTTCGAACAGCCTTCTGGAACGGATTATGGACGAAAACCGAGGTTTGACTGTCCTCAGAAATACAGTACTCTAAAAAGTGTGTTTTGGTCACTTTTGTGTTTCAAGCTTGTGGGCGGGTTACAGCTAAATAAAAAACAGTTTTCACTGGTAAAAGTTTTTTCACCTGTCATGGGTTGGTCCCCCACCCCAGATAAACTGACTGTAAAACCACAAAATGCAATTCCTCTCTGATGTGGTTAATTGTAGTAAGTGTCATAGAAGACAGGTGTATTTGTGTCGTCTGAAAGAAAACATACAAGAAACTTGTGGTCTTGAGCGAGTAAGAGGCAAGTCGAGAAGCGTGACAGGGAGGGCCCACGCAGCCTGTCGAGCTGGCGGTGTTTACATTGAAAATATTTGCCTGTCTGGGGGATCTGAGAGGCACGAGATAAGGCAGCGACAGGTCCTGTCACTAGCAAAACCGTCTGTCTCCCTCCCACCTAAAGTCCTCTTTTATTAAAGGAACATTGATTTCTCTTTGCTGTTTTGATTAGCCCGCCACCGCCACGGGAGTCTCATCAAAACACATCAAATATTCGCTGCCGAGGACGTCTAGCGGCGTGTGCGCTCGCTCGCCGCCTTGTTCTTTGGGATTCCTTCACCACAGAGTGGCAAACTGACTGTCAAAGCGTGACAAATACAGTCCAACCACTTTGGCCTGCCGCGCACCGAGCAATGTGACGGAACACGACTCGGCTGTTGGGCCAAGTGCGGGGTTCGGCAAATGGTTTCCCAGCATCGGTGCGTATGTTTTGCTGCAATTTGAAAATTTGAGTCGCAGGCTGACACCGTTGCAATGTCACAGAGATATTGCCCAATCAAAAATGTCGTGTTGGATCACATGACCTTTTTTATAGCAAACATAATGCCCCTCAGTTATTAAAAAATAATAATTTGAGAGAGAGAGAGAGAGAATATTTGTAACTGTAATCTAACAAAAGCGAAGCGTGGAGAGTCCCCGAACCCTAAAATAACTTCTTATTTTTAATGTAAATTTGAAATGTTTTAAAGCATTCTACAGCACAGTTGCATTTTGCATGTATGAAAAGTGCTATATCAATAAAGTTTGATTGATAAAGCAACCTATGCAATCCACTGTTTTTTCTTTAAAGTTGCGCTGTGTCGTTTGTGGTTCAATAAAATAATAGATGTGGCGCCTTTTGTTAGTGCAAAAAGATAATAATAATAAATCAGATCAATCAAGCTCTACTTCTCCGACCACCCTTTATCAAGGCTAATCCATTTTCAGTGAACTGCTGGTCCTGATTCCGATTGAGTGCAGCTTTGACAACAAATTCTGCCAAGATAGCTTGGCAAAAACAAAATGTCCGTCATGCAACTTACATTTTGAATCGACTGGCTCAATAATGACTATAACGGATCGTTTCGTCGCATTATTTTTCGATGTGCACAATATTAGACATGACAGGCGAAACTGTTTTGGGGGACTTCTCATCCAGTTGCATTAATTTGACGCTGTAGATGATGTTTTATTTATTTATGGCCTCGCATAACCTTGTTTCCCTTTTTTCTTTTCCTCCCCTGACTGCCAAAAAAAAAAAAAAAAAAATGCCACTGTCCTTGCACCTGCTGGTATGTTTTGTGTGCATGCTTCAGTGATATTCAATGAGACACCTTGCCGGGGACTTGAAGTCTCTATGCGCACTTGCAAGAAACTACAGAGGCACAAACTACCTTTTATGAAGAGTGTCAGAAGGTACATCAGTTATTTTCAGACCAATCAAGTGAAATTAGATTAATTTCCCCACTTACTGATCTTTTGCGGCACCCTGTTGGGAATCGTTCACTTAATAAATGCTGAGTTTTCACTTTTAAAACCACTTGCAAGACTTGGGTGTTGCCTCACTTCACTAATCCCACAAAAGGAATTAGTGCAATCAATGTACACTCAATTAAAAATCAAAACGAGATGAAAAATGAGCAGAAATGTTGATTACGCTGTACCGCTGAATCCTCGAGCTGGCTGAGGTCCCTCCGCTGTGCTTTCGTTTGCTAGTCTTATGCCCAGTTGTTAGCAAACAAGGGATAGGACCCCCCCCTCCAGAGGTGGATTTTCCAAGAATAGTTTGAGCCAAATTCCTGAGGCCTAAGATAACAGATTAGCGCGAGGTAGAGGTGGAATGGGTGTGCAGATGCCGGCAGTTGATTTCCACCTCGTCAGTCACGCCTTCTGTCTCCGATTGGTTGTTTTCTTTGGGACACGCCGCACACCCCCTTTTAGCGTCATCCGGGTCATGGCACCAATTCCAAACTTCCGGGAAACTTTCACTGACCCTTTATCTTTAACCCTCGCTCCAATATTAAGAGTGACCAGCAGACCGCATAGTCTCAATTTAACTACCGTATTGGTCGGAATATAAGACGGCCCTGATTATAAGACGACCCCCTCTTTTTCAAGACTCAAGTTTGAAAAAAGACTTTTTGAACACCAAATACATTTTTATACAGAAAATAATTACAGTACGTCTGAAACAAATGATTATAACAATATATTTGAGAGAAAAAGAGCATGTTATTTTGCCTCATTCAAATCTAAGGTGCAATCACATTTGTAAATGAATGGCTTCTGGTTTTTGAAATGTAAATGGAATAACTTCTCCTTAGCTGCCGGTTAACCTGGCCGATCTTCGACCCACTTTTCTCCAGATTGTCGCTACGTTTCTCCATCTTTTGTTCTCTCTTCTATTATTTCCTTCTCTTTTCCTTCTTACCACTATTTTTTATTTTTCTTCTGCTTGCTACCACTATTTTTAGTTTTATTCTTCGTGGCAGGGGTTCACTTTGACCTGGGGAGTCAAGTTCAGCATTCGCTTCCTTGATATCTGGCGCCATCTGGCGTCGTGAATGGATATAATGTCTTGACCCCAAATATAAGACGACCCCCACTTTTTTAGTCTTATTTCAGTGCAAAAAACATAGTCTTATATTCGGGCCAATATGGTTTTTAATGAATGCCAGAAAGATTGACACACAGCCATGGAGCTTGATACTGTCAGATGCTGAAGGTCTCCCAATTTTTATACCTATTATTATCCTAGCTTAGCGGTGCCCACGTATGAGCATAGCATAACCGAAAGAACGTGATGGTAACTTCCTACGTGTGGCTCTACGGTCTGAACTGGTTTCAACTGATAAAATTTGCACAATCAGAAAAGCCGAGCAAGGAGAAAGGTCACAGCGACACAACAGCCAAGCTCGAGTTGCCTATCTCAATTTATGTGTCGAAGAGTCCTGATCTAATAATCACCCTGTTTGAGTTACCTAAATAACTACTGTAAACCCTAAAAAGTACATCAAGAGTGTAGTTTGCATCCCAGCTGCTGTTTCCTCCCTTCCCACGAGTGTCTTTGAAGAACTAATTGAGGTGCTCCTGTGTCAAATTGGGCAGGATATATATTTATTTTCACATTCTTTGTTGCCAGATGTTCCTGTGATGAGAGGATGAGGAATGAGCGATGAAGAGCAGAGTTAGCCCCCCTTTACGCTCACACCTGACTGAGAGATGATTGTGTTTCCGCTCCGGGCCACTATCGTTTTCCCAAATTTGTCAAGTTTGGCTGCACGGTTGGCCTACGCACGCTCGCCGGGCCTCTTGGTGATGCCGAGGCAGATGCTCGGGGCCCGCAGAGGGAGCGTGTGTCTGCCTCTAAAAAGGCTTAATGAATGGGAGCCGCCTGTTTGTGTAGACGCCGCCAAGTGCCGCAGCTGCACAGGCGCCCTCCCCCTTCCACCTGCAAATGCTCGCGCATGACGGCTGAATCCGTGACAGGCGCCTAAACCAACAAACGTGCAGTACGCATCCGGAGCGGCCATCCGAAGGGTTTTTCTCCCGATGTCGGGTGATCTTATGGTTTGGATCATTTTGAACAGCCCGCCTGCTGAATTCTCCCCTTTTCTGCTCGGTTGGCTTCATTAGCCCGAATGAATTTATTTCTCATCATTGTCCTCCGGATTGGCCTTGTTGCAAACTGCGGTCGAAATCCAAACGCTGCGTTGTCAGTCCCTCATCGGTCCTAAGAGTTGGAATTGATGTCATCCCGATCCCCCTTTTGATATTTATTTTTGATTTTATTTCCACCCGTTTTTTGATTTATTATTCTTCCATTATCGTCAAGCTTTGTCTAGGTTGTAATGGAGGCTTCGAGGAACAGGTGATGGGGCTAATTAGTCATTAGTGAGGAGATTAGGGTCCCAAATGACAAGCGCTTGCTTTACAAGGTCATAATTTGATTAAAGTCACCACAACTTGACGGGAGAAGCTACTCTCAGATGATTAACCCCACCCCCCCCCCCCCCCCCCCCCATCTCCATTTCTGTCTCTGCTTCTCGCTATGACATTAAAGTATTTTATGTACGCATGCGTGTCATTTTGATACTATACCGGACAAAGTTCTTTTGCTGCACAGTGGTAATCAGCTCAAACTCTTTATCAGTCAACTCATCCAGCCATCCAATTTCGGATCTGCTTCTCCTCACAAGATCCGCTCCTTCTCAATACCACTTTTGATATCCGACAACGATACTGCTGCCTCAAGGTCCAATTATTTTTTTCACTAATATGGGGATGGAATTTGCTCTATACTGACATCTAAAAACACGACGTTCAACTAAAAACAACTGCTCACGTGACAACAACATTGGCACATGGTAACCGACAGCTTGTCTGTGCTTTGGCATGTTGCACAAAGTGAATTTGTGTATATATGACATAGTTGGGGTTTATAAATTGGATCCGCCTAGTCCTAATCCAAAACAATCCAATACTCAATACGATCCAGTGGATTGGATTGTACCATCCCTAAAAATACCTACGATCATACCGTATTGGCCCGAATATAAGACAGTGTTTTTTGCATTGAAATAAGACTGAAAAGGTGGGGTTCGTCTTATATTCGGGGTCTAGACATTATACCCATTCACGACGCTAGATGGCGCCAGAAATCATTGAAGCGAATGCTGAACTCGACTCCCCAGGCCAAAGTGAACCCCTGCCATGAAGAATAAAAATAAAAATAGCGGTAGCACAAAGAAGAAAAATAAAAAATGGCAGTAAGAAGGAAAAGAGAAGAAAATAATAGAAGAGAAAACAGAAAAGGGAGAAACGTAGTGACAATCTGGAGAAAAGTGGGTCGAAGATCGGCCCGGTTAACCGGCAGCTGAGGAGAAATTAGGATGTAATTTACATTTCAGAAGCCATTCATTTACAAATGTGATTGCACTTGGCAAAATGACATGCTCTTTCTCTCAAATATATTGTGATAATCATTTGTTTCAGATGTACTGTAATTATTTTCTGTAAAAAAATTAATTTGTGTTCAAAAAGTCTTTTTTCAAACTTGAGTCTTGAAAAAGAGGGCGTCGTCTTATAATCAGGGCCGTCTTATAATCAGGGCCGTCTTATATTCCGGCCAATGCGGTAATAAAATCATGAATAACCAAGCATCATCATCTTGGCTCTCTTCTTCACACTGAAACGTCTCAGAGAGGAGGTGAGGACTTCTGCTCCATCGACTTTTGCATTAGTTAGTAGATGAGCAAGCTTCAAGTCTCCATTTGATCAGTACAAAGTAACTGGAATCATGGATTTCATCATCACAGCGGGAGTGAAGTCACTCGCATTTGCTTCCAGCCGAGTTTGAAAGTCAACAAGCAAACTGCAGCTTTCCAACACCTGACGGTTCGCCCGTATCGTCGTGATACCATCACGGTATCGGTGTGTTGATGTGTACCTTGCCAGAGACATCACAAGGGTGTCAAGGCGAGTAGGGCAAATTGCAAGCTCATCTGGTGAAATTTGAAGACGATATAAGCCCATGAACATACTATGAGCTAAATATAATTTAAAAAATGGCTGAAATTTGGTGGGTTGATGATAAAAATGTACCCGCCGGTCACCAACGCAAGCGTCAAAAGGTGGGAAAGCATTCTGCTTGTGCGTCGCTCCTCGCCTCTCTCCCCCAGTCACCTTGTTTTTGTATTGTTTACTAGTCGCTGTTCACGGTGATCAAATATTGATGGCGACCGATAACAGAGAGAGTGTAACCCCCGCCTCAATTTTTAATGCATAATATGGGGCCGTACAATGTGCTTTGCTTGACTTTAGTGCATTCCAATGGAGAAATGATTCCCACCGGATTAGAATTTGGTATATAAATGTGTTTCCATGAGGTCCCGTGAAAGCCACACCGCAGATAAAGAGGTTGTCAACCCGCTCCGCCGGTGGATTGTAAATACGCCAAAAATCGAAAGCGAGTCAACGTTTTCTAATGTGCATCCTAAAATGGCCCTCTGGAGCAAGTAATAACCTGAAGAATGAAAAAGATGGTCGACGGCGGCATGAGGAGGCTGCGAGAGGAGTGGGGAAGAGGCCGGGTGAGCAATATTGAACTCGTCTCGTTTAGGTTTAATAACTCGGCAGGTGAGTGGGGGTGGGTCATTTTAAGCTGTGGTTTAGCCATGAGAAGGAAGACAGTGTGGTGTGTACGAGCTTAAAACGGAAAGGATGTCCAATGGTTTGTCACCTCAGAATGACCGCTCTCGGGCCAAGTCCGCCAGTCGTCCCTCAAACGTCTCCAGTTGGTCCAAACTGCTGCTGCCTCCTAACTGGAGCCCGTAGGAGGGAGCACATGATTATTCCGGCTTCCCTTCACGGGCTCACAGTACAATTTCAAGTTCATTTTGAGATACTTTAATTTGTTTTCAAATCTTTAAATGAACTCGCCCCATTTTACTCCTGTGTGCTTCTGCACCCCTACGCACCTGCCCGCGGACTCGGGTCCGTGGACCAGACGCTGTTGGATTAAGTGGCGCCTCAGAGAGCATCAAGTCTTTTCTTTTGCGGGTCTTGCCTCTGGAAACACCTTCCGTTAAATGTTCGGCAAGCCCCCTCCCTGTCCATTTTTAAAATTCGAACGAATAGCTCGTGTTTATTCCTTGGCTTTTGATCCAACATGCGATTGACGGTGTTCCATTGTTTTCTGGCGTGTGTTAGCATCGTTTGTTTGTCTTTTACCGTATTGGCCCGAATATAAGACGGTGTTTTTTGCATTGAAATAAGACTGAAAAAGTGGGGATCGTCTTATATTCGGGGTCTAGACATTATACCCATTCACGACGCTAGATGGCGCCAGGTATCAATGAAGCGAATGCTGAACTCGACTCCCCAGGCCAAAGTGAACCCCTGCCATGAAGAATAAAAATAAAAATAGCCGTAGCACAAAGAAGAAAAATAAAAAATAGCAATAAGAAGGAAAAGAGAAGAAAATAATAAAAGCGATAACAGAAAATGGAGAAACGTAACAATCTGGAGAAGAGTGGGTCGAAGATCGGGTTAACCGGCAGCTGAGGAGAAGTTATAGTGTGAACTTCACAATGCTTTTTCTCTCCAATATATTGTTATAATCATTTGTTTCAGATGTACTGTAATTATTTTCTGTATAAAAATTAATTTTGTGGTCAAAAAGTCTTTTTTTCAAACTTGAGTCTTGAAAAAGAGGGGGTTGTCTTATAATCAGGGCTGTCTTATATTCAGGCCAATACGGTATTTTACCGTTTTCACTTGCTTTTGTTGTTGTATGTAAAATGCTTCTTTTGTTTTTTTCAGCTGCGGCTTTTGTGAAAGGTGCTCAATAAATAACATTGTATTGTATGATATTTTTAATGCCACATGCCTCCTCCTCCTCCTCCTCCTGGATGCGGTACGTGATCCTCTCCAAGAGGGCTCCCCCCTTATCTCGACCGTATTGGTCAATGGGATCACCAGTCCATTACCTTTAGTGGTCTCAGCCTTACTTTTGTTGAAAGCCTCCCCGTGTTATGCCCAGTATCAATACGGAGCGCTGGAACCGCGGTCTCCTGTGACTATCTCTGAGGGCAGCTTTGCTTTTTTTAGACGAGCACACGGTGCAAGCCGGGGTCACTTTACACGGAGGAGCGCGCCATGAAACTCCCATCCATTAGTCATGAAATAAGAACGCCAGTGAGTTTAATGATGGCCCCTTTTTTTTTTTTGCCTGAAAGTGGCCTTTGGGTGGCTCAGTGATCCCGCCCTTGAAGAGGGCACTTCATGCGGTTCACAAGAGAGGCGAAGGGGGCAGATGAATCACAACGGGGTCATTAATGGGACACGTGGAGAAGCAGTGGTTCCTCTCTATCGCACAATGTACCGGTATGCTAATCTCGATGCCAATGTGTGCAGCTCTGGAGAAATGGAAGAGACCATTGCGCCCCCCAAAAAATAAAAGGGTTCAAATATTGCTCTTCACAGGAACATGAATACTGTACAGTCAAACCTCGGTTTTTGTCCATAATCCGTTCCAGAAGGCTGTTTGAAAACCGAAATTGTTTGAAAACCGAAACCACGCTCTTTTTAAAATAAAAATGTTTACTGAACACGTCTGCTCACAATGGAAAGCAACACGAGGAAGCGTCACTTCCTCGTCTACCCGAGGAAGCGTCATTTCCTCGTGTAAGGAAGGCGAGAGGAGTCAAATGGTGCATTCAAGTGCGCTCAGTTTGTTCGAGAACTGAAATTTGTTCGTCATCCAAGGCATAAAGAACTCGAAATTTTTGGTTGAAAACCGAATTGGTCGAGAACCGAGACATTCGAAAACCGAGGTTTGACTGTATAAGTCTTTTTTGTTTGTTTTTTTTTTGTTTTTTTTTACTGATTTCCACGTCCGGATTATTTAGTAAAAAAGTTAGATCTGTGTTGTTTGCTTCGAGATGGACCCAATGCCCCTTGTTTTCGTTGGTCCGCTTTTAGCAAAATGGACTGACGTGCACTGAAAAAAATAGAAATAGTTAGACATACATACCCCATCTCGACCATTTCCCACAAGAAAAAATAGAATTGGGGGATGGAAAAAATAACTTCTACTTCTTCCTATTGGGGCCGGCCAACCGCACCCCCCCCACCCCCACCCCCCCACCCAACCCTCCCTCGTCACTGAAAGCAATCATTTTACAATTGATTTTCATGGCTCAGGGAGAAATAATGGGAATTCTTTCTAATATAGAAATGTATGTGTTCCTTTTGGTTAAGCAGAATGGACCATATTTCAGGCCTTGTCAGTTAGAGGGCAAAAAAAAAAAATATCTCCGCTTCCTGGCTCGCCTTCTTTGTCTCGTCTCCTGTCCCCGCTGTCCAAAGTGCCGACGCGTCATCTGGAAAACAATGTTCTGTGATAAGAGAAGACAAAAGTGACATCAACAGGGAAAGAGTTGTCGCGGGGGTGACCCGTTTTAGCGGCCATTGACCACCGCATTTTTTATTTTATTTTTATTTTTTTTGGTGGGGCTCTAGTTTCCTCCCTTCATTCACAAATCCAAATGCTTCCCCATCCATTTTCCCAGTTTATTTCCCCCCAGTTTATTATCTCTATCGGAGTATCACAGCTATTATTAATGATAGCCCAACCCAAGCCCAGGAAGCAACCTATTGATTGAGAGAGCAGGTGAGGAGGTTGAGGATGGCCCAGGCGTTGCCATTCCTTCGCCCCAAAAGCAATCTCGTGAGCTGGGCTTCACATCGGCAATCATGAGGAAGAGGTGCAGATGTGGAAGCAGCTTGCCAAACACGTCCTGGCGGAACGGTAAAAGCTGTAATCTTGATCGAATTCATAAACACGAAGCTCGTTGGCAGCCGTTCACGACGTTGCGGTGAGTAATCGAGTCGTTTTAAAGAAGCAGTGAGTGACATTGTTGCTTTCCCTCCGTCTTTGATGTGCTCCTAACTTTTGAGAAACTTTGGTAAATATAGACGACATAATCCCAAATCTAAACATGAAAAAGTGACCTATTTCTAAAAAACTAAGTCTTGCATACTGTTCATATTCCATGAATATTCTCAAAACAGTCTGTATAAAATTCACAAAAAATGTATTAGTAGGATGTCTGACTTGAATCGTAATTAGTTTTTGGATAAAAACAAATACTCTCAAAAATGTGATGTCCTAATTCACCCAAGACATAAAAATCAAAGTCATGTTGATTTTGACATTCTTTCACCGTTTCAACATTCCAACAAAGACCCTTGAAAGACTCATAGGTGCGTGTTGCGAATGTGGGTTTCTTAGCTCTCTCTTAAACACTTCGCACTATCCCCAAACGATAGACTCACGGCATGTACAGTTTCACACAACGTTTCAAGATTCCCACCATAATCACAGTTTTCCTTGGTTTTACAACACAATGCCAAGTCTTAAATCCGCAAGAGTTGTAAATGTTTCAAATAACGTATTTTCCGGACAATAAAGTTTTGAATTTTGAATCGCTTTATTGTCATTACACGTTAGTGCAACGAGACATCACTTAACAGGCACACTCTGCACAAGAAACATGAAAACAACGACGAACATGGGATACAGTGCAAAGGGCCTGTCGGTACTCACTGTAAAGCGCCTTGAGATCTTAGTTTAGAAAGGAAACCACTAGGGAGGGAGAGGTAAAAAAAAAAAAAACACGCTCGAACTAGCCCGGTAGCCCAGTGGTTAGCACGTCTGCTTCACAGTGCTGAGGTACCGGGTTCAAATCCAGCTCCGGCCTCCCTGTGTGGAGTTTGCATGTTCTCCCCGGGCCTGCGTGGGTTTTCTCCGGGTGCTCCGGTTTCCTCCCACGTTCCAAAAACATGCATGGCAGGCTGATTGTGCACTCTAAATTGTCCCTAGGTATGAGTGTGAGCGTGGATGGTTGTTCGTCTCTGTGTGCCCTGCGATTGGCTGGCAACCAATTCAGGGTGTCCCCCGCCTACTGCCCGAAGACGGCTGGGATAGGCTCCGGCACCCCCCGCGACCCTAGTGAGGATCAAGCGGTTCGGGAAATGGATGGATCGACGCTCGAACTATCCTCATTCTGAGGATAACTAGTCTTGGAGAAAAAAAATACCCAAGCACATAAACAAGCATATGACATTATAACAAGTCACAAGACATAACATGGTTTTTTTTCATAGTTTGACTGCGGGCGTGCAATTTCTACAGTGGTGCCATTTATGTGTGAAATTCGATATTTCACGTCATTTTCACATTAAACCGCGAGAGGGCCGATCTAGGCCTGTGTTAATAAGTCGACGATGAGTCTGACGGAGAAGAGGAGGCGCCGCATCGGAGTTGTTTAAAAGTGACATCCAGGATAAAGATTTCATTGGATTTCGTGATTTGGAGTGACACTGATTGGTTGGTAAACTTCTAAGCATGTTCTTTTTGCTCGAGTTATCCATAGTGATCTAAATAACTCTTACCGGTAATTTGCTACATGAACATACCAGGCACGTTATCAGTTCGTTGTTTATGCGTCATGTAATGTTATATCGTCGACGTATTCAGCCCGCTGTTCTCTATTTTATTTTTATTTTAAATTGCCTTTCAAGATGATGATTATCAAATGAATTTCCCCAAATAATGCGACTTATGGTTTTTTTTTCTTCTTTATGATGCATTTTATGGCTGGTGCAATTTATAATCCGGAAAATACGGAAATTTCATTTTTGTGTATTCAAGGAAAACTGGTCCAGTATTTTGTTATTGCTGTCAAATGTCAAAACATGTCAAATTCAATTCAAATGACATTTAAGAGTTGCTGCAGCGTTATCCGCCCGCTTCGGAACATCTCTTTTCCAAATGCTAATTGCTAATTGTCACCTCCGCCGCCAAAGCAAGAGAACTCTCTTTCGTTGACTTCATGCCAATGAACGTCAATTTGAAGGACGATCTCTGTAATAACACGCAGTTAAGTGTTGGAACTGATTTCAGCCTGCCGTCACGTAGCTCCACGCAAAATAAATAACTGAGACTTCAGAAGCAATTAGCCTCAAACGGGAGGATCGGAAGAAGTTGTCGGCATTTTAGCGGTGGCCGCGCCGTGCCAAATGATCATCAGCCATTGTCGGGAGCAATCTGCGTCCTCGGGCTGAATCCCGATGGGAGAAAGGTCTCTCGGTCCTCAAGTTGGCCAAAGGAATAGCAATGAGCTTTTTAACTCGCCAACGTGACTGACAACGAAACAAATGTGTCTCGCGTCTTGAGTTCTCATTTGAATTGAATCTTATGTTTTATCAGATGATCTCCAGTCTTGGCATTTACCGCCAAAAAAGGTAGAACAGCTGTGTCGCTAATGGCCTGTCATTCAACAGTTGGCGGGAAAGTCGTCGGCATCCCGCTGAGGCAAATTCCACCAAATTGCGCTCACTATTGTGAGCGCGTTCATCATTTCGTACCAAGCAACGGAAATGATACCATTTCCGTAGCTGCTCGTTGTCTTTATTGCCGTTTCTCAAAATGGCGGTGTCATGTTCCTTTCCATATTTTGGTCGCTGGCCACACGTCCCCTTGGTCCAAACGCTCCAAACTGTTAAGTGGAGTCATTTAAAAACTGCTCGAGTCACATTTGGACCAAGCGGCAGATGTTTGAACGGCGTGTTGCGGCCCGCACGGAAGGATTAAAGTTGCCTCGAGTCGCTTTTTGGACCCCGGCCAGCGAAGTCACTGTTGGAAAGTATAAACTCAAGTTAATCCATTCATGTCTGGCAGCCGTGTACGTTTTGAAAAAAAAAAAAAAAAAAACATTATGTAAATGATGATGATACTAAACTTGGGTAATAAATAAATAAATAAAGAATTTCAACTTTTTTTTTAAGAGCTGAAAAATGATCGTAGGAGAAGATGGTTGGCAAGCGCGGTTTGCTTGTTCACAGATGGTCGAGGAAGATGCAATAACTCGGCACGATTGCAGAGGAGGGTCTTCTCCAGCATCGAGCGAAGGGAATGAAATGCGACACTCCAGAGGACCTCAGACGTTTCTTCAAAGCTAATGAGCAAAGAGCCGGGCCCCGTCTCCCTCTCCCTGGAAGCGTGTGCCGCGCAAGGTAATGGAGAAGCGGGACCGTGGCCGGCGGCGCTCTCGTTGTACCCGTCACGGCTCGGTAAGCGTCTGAGCGAAACATTAAAAAAAAAAAAAAAAAAAAAAGAGGCCGCAAGTTTTTATCTCCAATGAATTACCTTTGCAGCGTGGGGGCTTCTTAGGAATGGATGACTTAGTACGTGGACAAAGTCCTGCGCCGTGTGCGTCAAACGGCTCTATTTGTGGTGGCAGGCACAGGTGCGCAAACGGCATGGCGGGTTCCAGAAAGTTATTGGCTGACAGATGGAGAGGAAGGTGGGGTGCACTGGAGAGGGGAGGAGGGGGGGGGGGGGGGGGGGGGAGGACTGTTGGATGGAGGGATTGGGAAAGGCTGGGCCACTGTCGGATCTGCTCGAAAAAAGAATACGCTGTGCACAGGTGCTGAAAACGGCGTAAAAGAACGCCACTATTCTGGAAATAAACATTTTTCCTCCCCGTGTATTTATATTTAATAAAGAGCGATTATTCCATAGCGGACAGCCACGCCAGGGCCGTGGTTTGCCATGTAAAAACTCCGGCGGGCCTGATATTGTTCGCAGTTTGCCACCTGGGAGTACCGTATTGGCCCGGATATAAGACGGTGTTTTTTGCACTGAAGTAAGACTGAAAAAGTGGGGTCGTCTTATATTCGGGGTCTAGACATTATACCCAGTCACGACGCTAGGTGGCGCCAGATCTCATTGAAGCGGATGCTGAACTTGACTCCCCAGGCCAAAGTGAACCCCTGCTACGAAGAAGAAAAAATAAAAATAGCGGTAGCACAAAGAAGGAAAAAAAATAGCGGTAACAAGGAAAAGAGAAGAAAATAATAGAAGAGATAACAGCAAATTGAGAAACGTAGCGACAATCTGGAGAAAAGTGGGTCGAAGATCGGCCAGGTTAACCGGCAGCTGAGGAGAAGTTATGATGGAATTTACATTTCAAAAACCAGAAGCCATTCATTTACGAATGTGATTGCACTTTAGATTTGAATGAGGCAAAATATTATGCTCTTTCTAGCAAATATATTGTTATAATCATTTGTTTCAGATGTACTGTAATTATTTTCCCAAAAATTAATTTGGTGTTCAAAAAGTCTTTTTTTCAAACTTGAGTTTTGAAAAAGAGGGTGTCGTCTTATAATCAGGGCCGTCTTATATTCGGGCCAATACGGTATGTGTGACGCCAGGGTGAATATACAGTACAGACATTGAGCTCCACGAACCTTGCCGAGCAAAAACAGGCAATGGAAATCAAGTTACCTGAGAGAATTGTGCCTGCAGATTTAAAAGAAAAAGAAAAAGAGAGAGAGAGAGAGAGAATCAAATGTATGAATATTAATACAGAGAAGAGGGAGACTAAGGCTTGGCAAAACAGGGATGTCAGAGGTTCTTTGCGAGTTTAATACTACGGCCGCGCGCTGCCGTGGCTCATATTTTCCATTAATCTGCACTGCATGAATACTAATAGCCCAATGGCTTAAATGGCCCTGCCCAAATCGGTGTGTTTGATTTCCACTTCCCAAAGTGACCTTTTCCCGCGCTAATGAGCTTACCGGTGTCACGGGAAGGGATAGGTGCTCAAAATGGCTGACCGTTTTTGTTTTGAACAATCTGACAAGGCAAATAATAGTTTGGGGTTGTTTTTTTTTTTTTTTTCCTCCCATGTAGTTGCGCAAAGCCATGTTCTCTCAGTGCCGGGCTCCACTGACTGTTTTCGTCGTTGCTCCTAATAAGTAACTCATGTTGCATCGCGTGTTTTATGTTTGCCTCTGATATACTGTGCTTCCTTTGCATATTCAATCAGCTAATTTATTTGAGAAGCATGCAAACAGATATGAGATGCCTTACAAGGTTACGTGCTAACAAGCTCCAGAGCCACTTTATCACTTTACAATGCTAATTAGTGCCTCGCATCCTCTTTTCATATGCAAACCTATTGCGTTTGCAGCTCGCCGCTTTGACTTCATTCACTCCGTTGCGTTCGAAAGGACTTGATGGCTTACACTTACATGTTTGAGATTTCAAATTCTGGGAAAAACATTTTTAAACTAGATGATGCATCTCCGTAACTTCCTGCAGCATGAAAGGCATTTTTATCGAAGCATTTTATTCCCATTCCGACACCCTTGGCCTGTCTTGGGGCAGTGGTGCACATTATAGAGTTCTGTCATCAGGAACCTGCCCCGTGTCTCGTCACAAGTAAAGTCATGCAGGTGGCAGCACACCCCAGGGCCCCGCCGGTGACAGAGCTATGCGAGTCCCGGTTGTCACCTCGGGCTTCAGGATGGCGGGTCAAAAGTATCGGCGTGCACAAACTAGCTTCTTCTCAAAATGGGATCCCCTTTAGGGTCTCTTCATTTCCGTCCTTGGTAATAGAATAAAAGTAGCTGGGCGGCGGGATTGGGCTGTGTCGTTGACAGCATGGGATGTTGTGTATTTATGATACTGGTTGAAAATCTGCGGGCTTTACAATGTGGCTCTCGTGTTTTATGGCTGGCAAGCAATGGGGATGTAAAGACAAATGGAGGAGTCAAACAGATTTGCTCATTCAATATTAAAGCATCCGCCTGCATTATTGTGTTCTGGACAAATTAGAGGATGTCCATTGTCATTTATGGGTTTTTTTGTGGTTTTTATTGTCTTAATGAGAAACCGCGTACACCCCATTGTTTTTTGGGGCGTTTTTTTTTTTTTTTTTTTTTTAATGGCCAAAACGGACGGAATTAATTGGTTCTGGAAGAAATTTCGTAACTAGAAAATTTTGTAAATTGAAGACGCGTTTTCCATGGAAATACCCTAATCCGTTCCAAGGCCACCCAATTCAGCTATACAGTCAAACCTCGGTTTTCGAACGTCTCTGTTTTCGAACAAATCGGTTTTCGACCCAAAATGTTGAGTTTTTTATGCCTCGGATGACGACCGAATTTCGGTTCTCGAACAAACTGACCGCACCTGAATGCGTCACTTGACTCCTCTCGCCTGCCTTCCTTACACGAGGAAGTGACGCTTCCTCGGGTAGACGAGGGAGTGACGCTTCCTCGTGTAGTGTTCCATTGTGAACAGACGTGTTCAATAAAGATTTTCTTTTTTTAAAAGAGCGTGGTTTCGGTTTTTGAACAAATCAAAGGGTTTCGAACAGCCTTCTGGAACGGATTATGGTCGAAAACCGAGGTATGACTGTAAATATATTTCATAGGACAGCGATGAATTAAACCATCTGCTCTGGCCTCTGTTGTGCACTCATGCATGCACGTCAAGGAAACAAAGTCACAAAGCCTTCTCAAAGATGGCCGACTGGAAGACAGTTGCCTTGACGGACGGAAGGGAAAGATCGGAATAAGATGATCATCATCATTTGGGATTAGCAGCCATCCCGGTGCTCGTTGATTGCAGCGAAACACCTTCGATCCTCCGCACGTCAATGTCGTCAAGCGCCTTCGTCTTCTCACTCTTCTGTGCCGACTTCTCCTTTGCTTTCCCCTCCAAGGCCAGCCTTCATCATGGCCCTTTTCACAGCCCGCTCATCCATAGGGGCGCCATCCATCATAATCAAGAGGACAGAGGGAGGTAGAGGAACACGTGCACACTTTAAGAGTCGACAAGAGGAGATGCACGGGATCTGCAAAGGACATTGAAAAAGAGACTTAACAGTTTCGTTGGAGCAGGTCTTTACATACCTGTCAACTTGTACGTTTTCCCCGTATTTTATGTTTTCTTAATCATTTCAAATCATGTACGGTGTATTATAACTTTTATACGGGAAAAAAGAATTGTGAACCGATCTCACAAAGACCATTTTGGCTCAAATCCAGATCGTCTCACCTGCTGGTAGCCAACGACAATGCCGTCGTCGATCGCTACTATTGTCACGGCAAACCAGCAAAAGTAATCCTCAATCGTATATTTTTTTTTTCATCGCTGCGTACGGTCGGATTGATAAAGCATGATGTGCACATGCGCGGTAAGCCGTTGTACGGGTTTGTGTTGCTTTGTAAGGGAAATCGTAATCATTTATAAGGGCAGCTATTAGCCGAGGTTGACAGGTATGTCTTTACAAAACGCCAAAACCACTTATGAGAGAGAACATGAACGAAAGAGGGCAAAAAAACCCAATGAGGATGCAGTTAAAAGTTAAAGGACTATGATTTTTATTCTTTATTCTTTGGGTTTTTTTTTTTACATTTGCACAACTCTCATTTATTGTGCAATAATCTAATTGTAACATGTATTTGTTCCATATTTTGATGCATTTATATGCTTCATAAAACATGTATTCAGATTCAGTATTTATGTATGAATTTTTGGAGGGTTTGGAACGAATTAAGGCATTTTCATGGAAAATGCGTCTCTACTTACATTTTCAATTGATGAATGAATTATGGGCATTTTTTTCTTTTTCTTTTTTTTTAAAAATTGTTTGTGTAGCACAGGCTAACATATACATATACCGGTGTATACTCTGTATTAGTATATGCTATATATCGATGGAAAAGGCCTTGGAAGACCGAAAGTTTGTTGAAACGGAATCAAAGCCAGTCACCGTCGTCCTCCGGCTACGCTCGGGGGGCAGTAATGTCTCGCTGACAATGTCTATATCCATCAGTGAGAAAATAATGGGCTTCAGAAATCGACCCCGGCACCTTGAAAACCTCAATCAGCATGGGGGGGGGGGGAAATATATGTATTCTGACAGCGATTGATGACAAGTCAGCCTTGAGTTTTCCTTCACGCATTAGAAGGAAAAAGTAGTCGCGTTGGATTCAAGGGGCGATGATCGTATATTTATGTTGTCGCGAGGAAATTGTGCATTAATCAGCGTTTGGTTCTTCTTGCTCGACCCTGTTTTCATCCAATCTCTTGCAGCACCGCAAACGTAATTAACGGCGGCACTCGAGCAAGCATGTTGCAGCCTTATAGATTTTTGATGGTAATCTTCTGGATTAATTATGTGATATATGTGCCTTGTTAACGTAATCAGGCGGTAAACACAGCGGCTGATAGCACTAGCGACGGGCTTTTCTCCTCCTGGCGCCCTTAAATCAATTTGCGCCATTCACGTGGCCGTCCGTGTGACGCTTCGCTCGGAGATACCGTCAGGTGTGAAGGTTGCGCCTTTGTCAGAATGCCCGAAAGAGTTGATTATGTTGTTTAAAATCACAAAGGCGTGGTCAGAACCCGTGCCGTCACTCAACGGGCGTCTTATACAGCGGCGTGTTTCTGATGCGTTCATACTGTAAATGCGCTTTCATCAACATGGTAATTGTATCCAGTTGGCGGGGGGGGGATTGGATATTGCGCACGTGTGGGGCAAACCAATTAAATGGCTCTGCAATGTCTCACAAACGGCAGCGAGAGGAGGTCGATTTGCCCGGAAGGTGAAGGTGGCACCAAACGGAAGACGCTGGCAGCCATTGTCAAGGCTGCGGAAGGGCGGTGGACACCCGCCCAGCAGTTATCCTCAGGAAAAAAAAAAATGCCTTTCTGCTAGCTGGGCTGTTTAGCAAGTCAACAAGCCTCTGGCCGCTGTGCCTCCGAAGACATGAATATGGGATTTATTCCCCCCCCCTCTGAAATAATGGGAAAGGAGAGAGTGTGACACCGGCATTCTGCCAACCTCCCACATAAGCTCACGGCAGCTGATATGGTCAGCCCATTAGCTACACCCGCATACGACTGTGTGTGGGTATGTGTCCTCATGGTGTATACGTGCATGACACATGATGGGGAAGGCAATTTTTTTGGACCTGGCTTCCTTAGCATGAAAAGACTTTGTACCTGGCAGCTTCAAAAGGATTTTGATGCTACTGTACATTGGTTTGGAAGGGAGGAAAGTCACTCAAGCATCGTCACGGATTCGCTTTGTTAGATTTGGCCTCTCTGGCACAGAATGAGCGACACGAGTGAGAATGTTTTTGTCCATGTGACCCTCCCTAACTCTGCACATTTTCTCTTTGTACCTTTTTCACATTTAGACCAGTTATAACCGTGGAGTTACACATGTCATTCCCTGTATGTTTCATCTGGAACAGCCTTCAGTAGGTGGGGGAACCCAGAACCGGTTGCCAGCCAATTTTATTTGACTCTTTTTGTACTTTTCACTGATTACAGTCAAACCGAACGGTTTCTCGACCAAAAATGTAATCAGATTGTTTCGGTGATTGAATGCACCATTTGACTCCTCTCGCCTTCCTTACACGTGACGCTTCCTCGGGTAGACGAGGAAGTTTCCTCGTGTTGCTTTCCATTGTGAGCAGACGTGTTCAGTAAACATTTTTATTTTATAAAGAGCATGGTTTCGGTTTTCGAACAATTTCGGTTTTCGAACAGCCTTCTGGAACGGATTATGGACGAAAACCGAGGTTTGACTGTAATTTGTTTTATTGTTTGGTGTTTTACGGGTTCTTTTTTGCTCCATGTACAGTACTCACACAGCGGTGATTGTTTTAAGTGCTCTAGAAATACAGTTGAGTTCAGTTGAGATCCATCACGTGTCCTCATTTGTTTTTTTTCCCCTTTCTGAATAGTCTCTCCAAACATGTTTATATTTTATTCTTTTGTTAGCTTGTGGGCTTAGTTTTTGTACTACCATATTGCGCTAGTTTGAGATTTTGCTGAGCAAAAAAAATGTGTTTTTCCGTCTTTCTGTGCAGCTCGTTGACAAATTCTGCAGCGGTTGTTTGAAAAACGAAAAGGTCCTTGCTTGGTTGCTTTGCTAGTGCCTGGCGCCAGGCGCCAGCACCTGCCAAATCCCAGCGCAAGTGCGGGCTATTCACAAGGCCACCGGTTGGCCGGAAACGGCGCATTGGCACCACTGTCTTGTATTTACACACTATCGATCCGTCCAGACATTGCTCTGTCAATGGCAGGTGCCACCACACCAGGTTTCTCAGAATCCTATTGATGCAGGGTCACTAGAGGAAGGCAGTAATGGATACATGGTCTGCAATAAGAACCGCTGCTGAGCTCAGAGTGCGGGGCATTATTTATTTTTCTCATCCCCGATCTTAGAACCGCTCAGGGGGACCTATAGAAAGAATCTTTGCGGGCATCCAGCAGGACACAGGGTGGGATTTCCACAGAGGTTTAGGGTTGCTATTTCCTGGCCGTGATGGATTATTTGTCGCGTTACCTCCTCCCGTCGCCAGCCGTGCATCTCGGCCGCCGCGCCGATTTGGCAAATATGAATGTACATGTTTATATTTATGGCTTTCGATATAAAAATGAGTGGGGGCGGAGGAAGGTTTATCTCAGCACTTTGCTTGTCCCCTGACGCCGCCTCCTATCTGTAAATATCTCCAGACAGCCGTGTCAGGGATTTATGTGAAGGTGACAATGACAGGACGAGCCCGTCCAATTGTTTCCGTCAGCTCCGTATCAGAGCTGTGTGGAAACAAATGAAACAGATAACGCACATTCTCTAAACCTTGCGCTTTCCTTTGCCCGGAAACGGTGCGTGCGGAAATTTCCACGTTCAAAGTGATCATCACGAACGCATATGCATGCCGCTGATTTTCTACAAGGAGTCACAACCTTTTCCTTGCAGTGACAAGAAGTGAAAAGTTGTCAAAGGCACGTGTGGATTATCCGCGGCGACTTCAATGTTGGGTTTCCATCTATTCAGATCTTTTGATTCACATGCATTGTCGTTCTCATTGTCCATCCATCCATCCATCCATTTTCTGACCCGCTCTGTCCTTACAAGCCTTTCCCAACTCTCTTCGACAAAATAATACAAGACAACACATGAGACACAGACAATCGTGCAATCTTAACCACTTTCCTGCATACACTTTGTTGTCTGAAGCAGTTATCAATGAAAGAGGAGCGAATCAAAGTGTCCTTTTCACCAGTGGATCAAAGACATCATGCTGCAAGGTGCACACGCCTGCTACAAGCTAAGCTCGAAAGCAAAAAGAAGCTGTAGCATCGATTAACGAAAAAAGAGAGATTGGCTCTTTCTCCTGTTCCGTGTAAATCCGCTTCAATTCCAAGTCGCGACTCGCAGTCCCACATACGCATCGGCGCTCTGCGCTGACGCTACTTTCTTCTCATCGTCGGCTCCTCGATCCATGCATCCATCCAGCCGCAGACTGTCCGTCAGCACCGACCTGTTTTTGGAATGTGGGAGGAACCCTGAGTACCCGGAGAAAACCCACACAGGCACGGGGAAAACATGCAAATTCCACACAGGAAGGCTGGAGCCGGGATCGAACCCACAACCTCTGCACTGTGAGGTCGACGCGCTAACCACTAGGGCCGCCCCATTGTCATTGTAAAACTCAGAATTTAAAGTGGGGGTTTTTCAACCACATTTTGGACCCTCTGTATGACACTAGTCTGCGCTTTCGGTGCCCGTTAACTTGCCATAGAATTGTCCGAAATCTTTCTCTCAAAATAAGGTTTCCTTCCCAGCCCCTGTTTGCAGAATAAATTGGTTCAGGGGTGTGACGTTAATGCATGTTCATTGTTTAGGGATCTAAACACAACCCTTAATTGCCTCTGCTTGTACTTGGGCCCGGCGAGCAGGCTATTCCACATGTGGCGCATTGAAACGTATCTCCTAATTTGTTTTTGTTTTGGCATCTTAATTTTTTTTTTTCATTACGAACCACAGAGTCGTACCCCAAGCGAGACGATGAGTCCGCCACATGCTAATGCGGCGACGCACTGTTCCGGGAATACGGATGTTTATGATTATTGGGACCTCTCTGTCGATGTTTTCATCTTATTTTTACACTCCTCTCCTCTTCTTCTTCTTCTCTCTCGCTCTGATGGGCTCCTCGGTCCTCATAAATCTTGCAGCAGCGGCGTCCCCCGAGCCGAGAAACTGATCTTCTCATCCACTGTACGTCACGTGCAACCGGTGTTGAGGCTTTTATTGCTGTTACCAAGAGAAGGTCAGGTTTTTTTCCACCCCCGAAAAAAAAAAAAAGAAAGTATTCCGACGTAAATGGCATAAATCACATTTAACTGCATTTTTGCAGATAATTATTCAAATACAGTCAAACCTCGGTTTTCGAATGTTTTTTTTTACCTTAATGTGAAACCGCATACACCCCATTGTTTTTTGGGGCCTTTTTTTTTTTTTTTAATGGCCAAAACGGACATACAGGCAGTAGGCGGGGGACACCCTGAACCGGTTGCCAGTCAATTTTTAGTTTGACTCTTTTTGTACTTTTCACTGTCTTTGGTATTACAGTCAAACCTCGGTTTTCGAACGTCTCTGTTCTCGACCAATTCGGTTTTCGACCAAAAATGTTGAGTTTTTTATGCCTCGGATGATGAACAAATTTCGGTTCTCAAAAAAACTGAGCGCACTTGAATGCACCATTTGACTCCTCTCACCTTCCTTAGACGAGGAAGTGACACTTCCTCGGGTTGCTTTCCATTGTGAACAGACGTGTTCGGTAAACATTTTTATTTTAAAAAGAGTGTGGTTTCGGTTTTCGAACAAATCGGTTTTCGAACAGCCTTCTGGAACAGATTATGGATGAAAACCGTGGTTTGACTGTAACTCGTTTAGTAGCTTTTTTTTTTTTAAATAAGTGGGAAAATTCCGCTCGCACAAGAAAACTGTCCTTTTTTTTTTTTTTTTTTTAAATAAAAGTTCCGTCTTGAAATGAGTGCAAAATCCCCTCAACTCCAACCAGGATTCTACTCATCATTGTGCCCTCCTGAGTCTGAATTGAAAGCGTACGACATTCATGCAGAAAACCACCTTGATTTGTTTCTTTCCCAAGAACAAGTTGGGCTTGAGGCTTGAAAGTCAAACCCCCCCCCCCCCACCCCCTCCCAGAGGCTCGTCATTGCCACTAAAACTCTTGTTTGTCACATAAGGTAGCACTATATCTTATCGCGCGCCGGGCGACTTCACCGCCAAACGAAGCGGGTGATATGGTCATCAGATTAGAGATGAAGCGTTTGGGAAATGTTAATCTCCGGACAAGCAAACAGCACCGCATTTAGCGATTTATTCGAAGACGTATTGCGCAGTACATTTAATGTAAGACACAAAGGGTTGCGCAATCATTCAGTTGCAGTCTGTGTCTTTTTTTTGTCAGGTAAACAAGACTGGCCTCTTTTTTTTTTCTTTTCTTTTTTTTTTTTAGTATCAATGAAGCATAACCAAATCAATTTATAAACAGTCTTATCTTCTCACAGGCACGGCAGTAAAGCAGGAGCGCTTAACTGTGCGCATATAAAAACGACCACTAAGCCAAGCTCGAAGCTACCGGGAGGATAGGAGCACTGGTATCCGTGCGTTTCGCCCGTGATTTTGTGTGCGTCTGCGTGCGCGTGCTCTGAATTTTCGTCGTGTCATTTCAGAAAATTGAGTTTTGATAACTGACAATTTGTTCAGCTAGTGAAATGTCAAGAGTCCCAAAAAAGATTGATGAAGTGCATAATAGATGTCTCAGATTGACTCTCTCTATGCTGTGGGCTTGTCGAGTCCCACGTGCACGTCGGACCACCGAAACGGCCCTGAAATGAAATCCCCTCCCCGCATGCATGCAATCACACACACACACACACACACACACATGCACACCTCCGAAATGGAAAACTTGAGTCCGTCAATTGTGATTTCTGTCGAAAGTGTCCTTCAAATAATGGAGGCCGCCGACTGCGGTTCCGGTTCATTTGTGCGGCGCTGTCGTCACACCCGCGATGGCTATGCTAATCTGGGCTGGTGTTGATGTGGAAATCTACGGCACACTGTGACAGCCTACGATCTGTCCCAGCAAAAAGCAAGGTCCATATTGGGTGGGTCGGAAAAAACATCGAACTGCCTCCCTTTTCCTCGTCAAGTGAAGTTTATTTGTCTATAGCCCTTAATCAGAAACCATCTCAAAGGGCCCACATTTGACAAAAATTGGCACCATTTCAACCCCCCCCCCCTCAAAAAAAATGAAGGGACCACAGATGGAGGAATCCCACTTTCAGGATGACTAGGCTGCCATGGATCCTGAGTGGACAACGTTTAACTGCTGCTATCCAATGTCACTTAACACAGCATAAGAGTCGAGTGCACAGGTGTCAAACTCAAGGCCCCGGGAGTCAGATATGGCCTGCCACATCATTTTATGTGGCCCGCGAAAGCAGCTCAAACATGCCAACATCCTTTCTAAAATGTCTCCCAGAATTTTTAATTCTCATTTGTAGTAGATAAGAGATATATTCTCAGCATTTTCATGTCACCAAAACCCTCATTACAGTACAGTCAAACCTCTGTTTTCGTCCATAATCCGTTCCAGAAGCCGAAACCACGCTCTTTCTAAAATAAAAATGTTTCCTGAACACGTCTGCTCACAATGGAAAGCAACACGAGGAAGCGTCACTTCCTCGTCTACCCGAAGAAGTGTCACTTCCTCGTGTAAGGAAGGCGAGAGGAGTCAAATGGTGCATTCAAGTGCGCTCAGTTTGTTCGAGAACCGAAATTTGTTCATCATCCGAGGCACAAAAAACTCGAATTTTTTGGTCCAAAACCGAATTGGACGAGAACCGAGACGTTCGAAAACCGAGGTTTGACTGTACTTAAATGATAGGTGAATAAACCATTATTCTTGACTTCTTTATATGTCAAAATGATCCTTCAAGGAAAATTGTAACGAAAATCAGGCCCGCAACAAAAATGAGTTTGACACCCATGGTGTCACCTCTCACTCACTAGACTCTAATGAGTGAGATGGAGTGCCGCTCCGCGAAAGTGGTTCTTCCCCAGGACCTGGCCTGGTCTGTCAATGTAGAATCAGCAACTTCTCCTGGGAAGCGGTCCAACTCAGTTGGTGGGTGCAGAATCCACAAAGCTTCAGCCTCAGATTCCATCATCACCGACTCACCCCCCCCCAAGATATGCATACGAGGCGTGGGTTAGGGTGAGGTATAGGGGTCAAGGTTAAGGGCAACCCAAGTTGAGACTTAAAAAATTCTCTAAGTGCTCTAATTTCGACAGTATTCCAAAAGTCCTGGAACCCAAATAGAGAAAGTTCGAGAACCTTCTGACTTCTTCTCTTTGCTCTGAAGTCACGAAAAGACCAGCATGCTGCGAGTGAAAATGTCATATCTCATCCCAATCTGATTTTCTCCTCAACAGATTCCCATTTGGTAAATGTTGTCCCTTCAGAGGTATCAATCGATTTGTCCTGCATTCTGGCGCATTAGAATGTGGTGCTTGTGATGCTCCTCCCTTATCTGCGCAGGACGCCTCGAATGGGACCGCGTCTCCCGCCCCCGTGCTCAGCCACACGTGTAAGCGGCGCACCAGAACGTAACTTATTCCCTGCGCTTGTTTTCCCATCACCATGAGGCACCTGGAGATTAGGCGCTTCAAATTCCAAACGCGACGTTTTAAGTCACATTTGCAAAGCGGCAAGCGAGCAGTTATGTATATGCTTAATTTTTGATATCGTGGCGACGACTGAAGTCCAAGGCGATGCTCTTTTGTTTTTTTTTTGTTTTTTTAGACACTTATTACATTCAGATTCAATTTCCCATCTTGGTGGGTATTAATTCCGTTTCCCATGTGCATGTTTGTCATTCCTTTGAAATTGTGAAAAGTAGCCTCATCGACCGTGGTTTTCCACTCTCTTCCATTGCTGGTGAGTCGTCCCTCGATGGGATTATGACACCTGCTAAAATGACCGCACACCAATGTGAGAATTTCCTCCTCCGAATTGGAGCACCAGGCAGGAAATTGCCTCCGATTGGCCACCTGATTGCACTATGATTATGTTGTCACTGGCTGCTGTGATTATGATAGCCCGTAATTGCCGGTGTGCATTAGCTGCTTTGCAAAACATGGAACCTCTCCGCCCCTTTCCAATGATACCCCGTTTTCACACCCTTCCAGCACCGTGGCTGACTCGCCACACGTACAATCCAGATGGTTCACTTCCACTTTGATTGCCGTTATGTACAAGGCAAGGAATGATGAGCAATCGTCAACTTGCGACAGGTCGTGCAATATTCGGATTGATTTCACGCTTTGAAGAAGCCGCGTTGTGATAAAACTTTCTGAACTCCAAGACTCTTACTGTTCCAAGAACATGCATGGTTGGTTCAGTGACGACACGAAGTTATCCACAGGCGCGAATGTCGGGCTGGGAAGGACATCATTATCAACACGCACCATCAGCACTGGAAGGGGCCCCCCAAGGATGCGTCCTCTCTCCGCTGCTCTTCTCCCTCTACACGAACGACTGCACCTCAACGCACCCAGCCGTCAAACTCATAAAGTTCGAAGACGACACCACATCGGCCTCATCAAAGACGGCGACGAGTCTGCGTACCGACATGAAGTGGAGCGGCTGGCGCTCTGGTGCAGCCAACCCAACCTGCAGATGAACAGTCTCTGTCGAGATGATCGTGGACTTCCGGAAACATCCTTCGCAGCAGTTGCCTGTCACATTATCCAACTGCCCTGTGTCAACCATCGAGACCTTCAAGTTCTTGGGAATCACAGTCTCCCAGGACATGAAGTGGGAGGTCAACACCAACTCCATCCTTAAAAAAGGGCCCAGCAGAGTATGTACTTCCTGAGGCTGCTGAGAAAGCACGGACTACTGGGAAAGTTCCACACATCAGTCATCGAATCAGTCCTGTGTTCCTCCATCGCAGTCCGGTTTCGGGTCCGCCGCAAAAAAGGATAAAATCCGACTGCAACGGACAGTTAAGGCCGCGGCACCACCCAACCTGCTCTCGAGGACTTGCATCCGACTGGACCCGCCACACCCTGCTCACCACCTCTTCCAGTTACTCCCTTCAGGTAAGCGCGATCGAACCATGCTCACCGAAATCAGCAGGCATTCGTATGCGTAAGAAAAGTGACTTGAACAGGCGCCTCCTCGTGATCAGATAACGCATGTGCCTTTCTACGTGGGGCAAGCAGCTTAACTTGTTGCGCAAGTGGGGTTTTTTTTTCTACAGCCTGGTCCCAGATCAACAACTGTATATTTGTCTCGAAAAAGATTGAGTGTAAGTGCAACTTTTGCTGAGTCAAAGCACAAATCTTACATTTAATTTACATTTGAGTTACGAGCATGGTAAAAGAAAATGTAAGTCGTCGTAAGGACACTGACATACTTTTTATTACCTCCTGTGTGTTTGATCCAGGCAATTTCTGCTTGCAAGAATGAAAAACAAAACAAAGAAGTTGCGGTGGCGAGTCATTTTTTTTAATGAATGAATCTTGTTCCTGATGAAATCACACTCCTCATCGCTTCTTGTCGTGGATTTGTTGTCAGGATTGATTGGGGCAATGCTTCTGTTTATTTCAGGAGACAATAATGCAGGAGGAATTATGTTTTCCAAAGCACCTGCGCTGTTTAATGAGTCCGCCTCGGCGTGCGCCGTCGTAATGAGCCGGCGGTCGCTGGGTTGTTTGGGGTGCTAAAAAAACACTGATGTGATTATTTGTGCCGGCTCAGACTGACAGCGTGTCCCCGTCAGAGCGTCGCTTCAGCTGTCCACATTTGAACAAACGCCGCACTCATTTGCATCTCATTAATGCGACCCCCAGTCGCGGCTCCTCTTGAAGGATTCCGCTGGCCCGCGCCCCTTCGGAATTCCCCTGCTGCTTCGTGCACATTACTGTCTTGAAGGCGAGCTTGATTAAAAGACGGCACTGTTCTTCGGGTCCAGTGAGTGACTGATAGACACGCGTTGACTCTCTTCACATGTGGTGGGGGTGCCGCTTGATTAAAAAGGCATGACTCGGACCCTTGATGAGCATATGGATTAAAAGCGGTTAGCCATTGCCCGGACAACTCTAATTGAAAGCCTCATGCGCACACGCTGCATATTAATTAAAACCACAGGTTATAGGCCCTTGGGGGCACACCATTTAGGTCCCATTAAAAATTAATAACCTCCGCTAATTATTATTGTGGCTCGAATCGTGTCAGTGGATAAATAAGACAGTTAGGTTGAAAGCAAATCATTGAACGAAACAAACAAGCTCCATCTCAAAACAATTGCGATACAGTGAAACCTGACATATTTGTGGTGTGGCATTCGAACCAAGCCATGTCTACAATATAAATACTGCTTTGGCGCCATCTAGTGGCATCCTGGTGCCAAGCAACTGTGATGAACTGAGGGGAGGAGCTTCATTTCGTCAAGTTATTGACTTGTCTCATCGAAAAAATGTTTTGTGGCTGACATACAGCATCGATAGGCAATTATAAACCTTTTTCAGACAACGTAAAAAAGGATTTGGGCTTGAATAAAGTTGTGAATAATAATAAACTATTTCAAGGAGGCGGCCCGGTGGTCGAGCGGTTAGGGCGTCGACCTCACAGTGCAGGGTTACCAGGGTTCAATTCCAGCCCCGGCCTTCCTGTGTGGAGTTTGTATATTCTCCTCGTGCCTGGTGGGTTTTCTCCGGGTACTCTGGTTTCCTCCCACATTCCAAAAACATGCGTGTCAGGATCATTGAACGCTCCAAATTGTCCCTAGGTGAGAGTGTGAGTGCGGATGCTTGTTTGTCTATTTGTGCCCTGCGATTGGCTGGCAACCGGTTCAGGGTGTCCCCCACCTACTGCCCAAAGACAGCTGGGATAGGCTCCAGCCCCCCCCCCCCCCCGTGACCCTTGTGAGGATAAAAGTGGTTCAGAAAATGGATGGATGGATATTTCAAGGAGACCGTAAACAGTTATATTGTATATTATGGAATTATGAGTATCAGTAATATTAGTCATTTATTAATAACATTTCCTTGTCCTGCGCAGGCGAGTTGGATTTTAATTCGGAGAATTAAGCGTTGATATTTTATTGACATTTATGCTGGAGCGAGATTTTCCGTCCCATCACCCTGGCACCCCTGCCGCCGTCACACTTTTACAATCTGTGCAATCTCGCTGGAAAAAGCCCATCTTCACCCCACTTATTTTATCCCTTGCTACTTAAGCCTATAAGGCAGCGCGCCGAGATGGTTTCAACGCATTTATAGTTGATTAATGATGTGCCAGCGTCGCTATCGAGCCCAATGCCATTCAGGGCTGCCTGGCGACAAAGGAGTTCCATCACCTTGCGCTCGACGCTGCCCGGCTGGCGTTTCTTCCTCGAGCGATGACGATTTCCCCTTTTTGTTGTTCTCGCCGTGGTCACTTGGCATCTGTGGACATCATTTCGTTTTCCTGCAGATCAAACAGCCAGCTCCGTTTTTTTCGTGTTGCGTTTTACGCCATGCGACTCCAACGTAAGACATGCCTCGTAATCAACGAATCGACCATTGCACTACGACGTTACGTTCACTACTGGGTGGCAAGAGACGGAGGGATCTCGATTTAGAATTCTATCGCATTAGCTGGAACTTCCGGTTCCTGTTTCATTTCGCGTAGATGATTTTCTCTTCTCCAGAAGTCACTTATTAATTGGCCTGCTATTTTGCTGTTTCAAAGTTGGATGGTCTCCACTTCGACGCGGTTCTAGCCAGATGTGTGTTTAGCTAAGCATTTAGCATGGCTTCGACATCTTCTCTCATCGTTCCATCGTTAGTATGATACTTGTCAGAAAGGTAGCTTCTTCGCCGCCACGGAAGAGATGATGCCTGACTTAGTAGCAACGAGCGACTTCTTTAGGTGCACTAGTGACCAGCCAAAGCTGTTGCTAGCTAGATATTTCAGCGTTAAAAAAAAAAATTCCCTCGGCCACCCAACTACCTACTTTTTGGTTCTTTTTCTTCTGATACTTTCTTTTGTTGGTTTTCTCTGAGTTTCAATCCATTTTGCTATTTAATATGTTAGCAGTGAGGCACAAAATATTAATTTTGACCCTGCTTATTTCGAGTCTTGGACCCACCTACTGTCACATCAACAAACAGCAAGCTAATAGCATGTTAAAAAAAAAAAAACGCGATTCAACGGCAGTCGCCGCCCAGTCAAAGGCATTCAAAATAAGTCATAAAGTTTTTTCATGACAAAATTTTTTTGGGGGCGATGCCAAAATGGGTGCGATCAAAATAGAACATGCATCTTTGACATCATGGAACACTTTGCCTGTAAAAGATTCAATGTCGATGTTGGCAAGGGCTTGTAGCATCTGCCTCATATTCATATCGATGTCAATGACGGTAAAGACACTCGGTTCCCAGAATGCATTGCGTGGCGCAATAAATCTAATTCTGTTATAAGGACGTTAAAACATGATGTTAGCCGTGCCACTGAGTTCCTCATAGTAAACCGCCGACATGAGAGTGCCGAGGTATCGGCGGCTGTCAGAAAAATCCGATACCTTGCAAGAAGGCCGCTATCGGCCCTCGTCCATCCCTCATCTTCACCGTTTCCATTTTTTGGTGCATCATCACTCATCAAATAAGACAGCTCAAGCGTTCATATGCCAAAATGATTCCGTGTGAGCGTAAAACACGGCGCGACTGCAATTCGACGACAGTGACACGATTTTTGTTTGCTCCTTTCGTGGGAAGCTCTCCGAAAGCTTACGCGAAGCCAAGTGGCGGTCTTCAGAAGCCCAATCCGTAAGGCAACTGTTGGATACCTCCTAAGGATTATTCAAGGAGAAATGGCACCTGGCCTGGGGGGAAATCAGCGACGCCTTCAGCCGGATTACTCCTGGCACAATCCGGACACAGTCTTGTTTGATGTCCCCCACCCATCCGTCTTGTATGTAGTCTTTTATCTCACTCTAAAGTAATATAGTCTTCACTGCAATTTAATAATGGCCCAGCCGAGCCTGTCAGCCTGCGTTTGCCCGTTATCTCACAAAGGCCTGTCCACTCCAGCAAAGAGCCACCCCATATTTGTGTGTGCGCTTGTGTGCGTAAGTGATTTCATCCCCAGGGGAGGGACTACATGCTTGTGTGTGTTTAAGAGAGAGTGGGGGGGGAGCCGTGAGCGAGCGGAGACGATGGGGGTGGGAGGGAAGAAATGGCCAGTCAATTGATGTGTGCCACGTGGCCGGAGCGAGGGGGAAGCAGGGGGGACACGACACGACAGGCAGGCAGGCAGTCTATTTATCCGTCACTGTATTTGGTTGTGTGTTTTGAGCGTATATCCGACACAAGATCTAAATTAAGAAATAGGACGGATGCTGCGGGCAGCACCTGAATATGTGGATGGGTGTGTGTTTTCACTTCGAATTACCGGATTGGCCCGAATATAAGACGGCCCTGATTATAAGACGACACCCTCTTTTTCAAGACTCAAGTTTGTAAAAAAGACTTTTTGAGCACCAAATGAATTTTTATACAGAAAATAATTACAGTACATCTGAAACAAATGATTATAACAATATATTTGAGAGAAAAAGCATCTTGAAGTTTACACCATAACTTCAGCTGACGGTTAACCTGGCCGATCTTCGACCCACTTTACTCCAGATTGTCGCTACGTTTCTCCATTTTCTCTTCTATTATTTTCTTCTCTTTTCATTCTTACCACAATTTTTTATTTTTCTTCTTTGTGCTACCGCTATTTTTATTTTTCTTCTTCGTGACAGGGGTTCCATTTTTTGGCCTGGGGAGTCAAGTTCAGCATTCGCTTCAATGATATCTGGCGCCATCTAGTGTCGTGAAGGGATATAATGTCTAGACCCCGAATATAAGACGACCCCCACTTTTTCAGTCCTATTTCAATGCAAAAAAACCTCGTCTTATATTTGGGCCAATATGGTAGACGAAAAGGGCCGGATAGGATACAAATGCATCGATTCCTGCCTCTTCATCAATAAATTGATTACTCAAAGCTTGGTTGGGTGCCTTCTGATGAAATGTAACGAGGCAGCTGTGGAGTCGAAACTAAACTAAAATTACAGCCTGGTTCTTGAGTCACTCGGCTCCCTCGGGATTTTGGAGCATCAGATTCCCAAGACAAATGGGAAAGACCTGTGACTGTTCCGGAGCACAAAAGTGCTCAAATCCTTTTACTTGCCGCTTGGCTATTCAGTGGAGCGCAGTAATTAAAGAGTGTTAAGGAGCAGAGATGCTTGCCTGTTTCGAAAGGAATTATTTTAAAAAGGTTTTGTTTTTGGTTGTGAGTGCCATTTTTTTTTTCTTTTTAAAATTCCCATGACAGCTCAACCATAGAGCATCTTATTTTAAGTTACAACTGCCCAAAGGACATAAAACATTTTTTTTTTAATAAAAAATATTTTTTTTATTCAAGGGTTAAGACTTGCTTGAATGTATTTGGTGGGGCTGAGCCCTCTCAACCACCTTCTGGATTAAAAACGACCATGAGAAAACGGAATGTTTCATCCAACGTCAATATCTGTCCCCCGGGTCGAGCGAAGGATGTTCTATGTTGCCTTTATGGATCTTTTGATTTTGAATGCAAAGGGTCAAAATAGTTGACGTGCAAGTATGAGCCAGTCTACGCCAGCAGACTATCACAAGCGGCCCGTCCCTGGAACGAGAGGGGAGAGCCTGTCAGCGCGTCTGACTAACCCAAATTGGATGCGCGGGAAGATTGACTGATGCCCCGCCGGGGGAAAAAAGAAAAAAAAAAAAAGTCCTCAGGGACATCATTGCGCAGACTGATGAGTAAGGATGTGCAGTCGCACATGATGGATAAATCATAAATATAGCAAATGTATGGGTATGCACAGCGCTCGACATCGCCGCATAATGTTCAAGGCTATTTTCTGCGGCGCCGTAAACGAATCTGCATAAGCGAGTGGATTTCATTTACCTCGCGAGTCGCCGGGCGTCGTGTCCAACAGCTCATTCGGCGCATGCTAATATATGACTGCGCAGGCCTCCCCATCATAATCACCCATAACACTAAAATGAGACGCATGACAGTAAATAGCAGTCAAGCCTTACAAAGACTATTTGGCACGGGAATGATTTTTGTTGCGAGCAAACACTTCAGATGCCAATAAATCAGACAGATTTTTTTTTTTTGGTGGATATATTAAGCCGCTCCTTTTTATTGTCATGCCTGGGTGCAGGCTGCGCATGCAAATAGAACGATATATTTACTGTGTGTGTGTGTGTGTGTGTGTGTGTTTGTGGATAAGAGCGACAGAGAGAGAGATGCAATTCCGCCATCAGACGGCAGATTTGTTTTTCAATCAAAAAAGAGAATTTGATTTAAGAGCAGAAAGTGAACAAAGCACTCCCCCCCCCCCCCCCCCCCTGCGCATAAGCAAACAAATAACTAAAGAAATGAACTCGCAAGGCATTTGTCTGTTATGTTCAATGCCGGCTCACGTGCACACTACCAGGGGAGGTTCAGCATTTTTCGTTTGAGCGTCGCATACTGGGAAAAAAATAGAATGATGCAAGGGCTACTTGAAAACTCTTTGGATTGAATTTATTAAACACGCTAATATCAATCAAGCTAGCAATTAAATATTGCCCATATTTTCTCATTACAGTGAAACTCCTCTACAACGAAATCATTTTTGCAGCAAGAAATTTTTCACAACAGGGGGTTTTTCACTGTAGCAAATTTGGTCTCAGATGCAAACACACACACACACACACACACACAAACGTATGTGTACACGCACCCAAGACAGCGTTGCTCAGCTGATGTCATGCAATGAACTTTTAGCCAGCCACGGAACGCTTCGTCGTCCTCGATGGCCATTGTTAGCGCGATGGAACTCGCCTTCTCTCTAATTAGCGCTCCAATTAGCGGAAGCTTTTTAGCATGATAACAAGTAAAGCATTCCAGGAAACGTTCTTTTATTTGACTGTCCGTCGCGCCACAAGCAATTTACTCTGAGCATCTAATCGGATGCATTCCACTCTCTCTTCCACGGATCTACACACATAGACAGTGAGGTCCCCTCTTGGCCAATCGGAGGCCAGGATGATGCTCGGTAAGCCAATGGCAAGAGCAGCTCTGAGTATGTTGCGTTGAGGAAACTCGGAGCTGTGTAAACCAGTGTGGTGGTTGCTTTTGCCATTTCCGAACGAAGCAGTAGAGGTCGCAGTTGGATTAAACGTCATTGTAGTGAATCTCTCGCGAGGCAAGAGCAGAGAAAAAGATTTTGTATAACGCAACAGGGGTTCTTTTCGTTGTATGGGGGGCAGATGCAAACACACACACACACACAAACGTATGTGTACACGCACCCAAGACAGCGTTGCTCAGCTGATGTCATGCAATGAAGTTTTAGCCAGCCACGGAACGCTTAATTGTTAGCGCGATGGAACTCGCCTTCTCTAATGGTGCTAATGCATGAACATTTTTTCACATTAGGGGGTATTTTCGCCCATGTAGGTTTCGTTGTAGAGGAGTTTCACTGTACGCTGAAATGGCAAATACATTTTGGGGTGGCCACCGCCCTGTATCCCACTAGACGAGAGCCACCCCTGCATTGAGCAGCATCTCTGCATCCAGAACCCCCCAAAAAAGAGTGAACTTTACTAAGACAACCATTTTAAAAATGGTGACTTATGGGCTGAAAGATGAGTGTGATATCCTCATAAATCAGACACTGAGCAGAAAGTGGGAGAAACTATTTTTCCTTCTGAAATGATCTTTACTCACCGGTGTTTTGAAGAGAATTGATTCTTGTCATAAATATTGTATTTGTATCTTTGCATGTTTAAAAAAAAAATGGTCACTCTGCCCACCTCCACCCCGTTCTTTTAATAGCCTTCCAGGGCGTATCAAATGTCCTTTTTACTCATTTCTTTTTGTCATGCCGCGGGCTGCTAAAAGATAAATGGTGGGCCGAAAATGGCCCCCCGTGACGTAGTTTGGACACCACTCCACAATACAGTCTAATGTTTCGCCACTAAAGACGCACGACGCGGCCATATGTGCACAGCGTGACGTGCCGTGACGAGAGTACGAACGCCAAGCGCGCCAGCCCCGGCATCTGCACGGAGGAACGTGACGGAAACATCCCGCTGGTGCCGAGGACTCAGATGGGGTCAACTCGACTTAATTGATCGGAGGGAACATGTGCGCTGGGCCCGAACCGGCGGCAAATCGTGCGTGGAGGGGCGTAGGCAGCGCCGCCATCTGCCACCCTTGTACCTGCTCAACCACGGGAAGACTCGCGCTTTTCAACTCCTGTCAATCTTTTCATTAGGTTTGGAAACAATAGGCGAACCTCCGCCAGGGTCTACCTTTCATGCACCCTGTAACCTGATATGATAACATGATAAGCTGTAGTAATAATGCTGTAGTAACTGCTGTCCCTGAAAGGGTTCAAGAAAAAATTATAATATAATAAGAAAAAATACAGTCAAACCTCGGTTTTCGTCCATAATCCTGTCACGTTTGCGTGGTGGTAGTCAGAGTAGGACCCCAAAAAGCAGGGAGGCAGGGAGGAGCAGAGTGGATTGACCAAAATGTATTTAACAAAAAATACACACAGGAGTACAACGGAAAAAGCACCAAGTCGAAGTAATCAAAAAGATACCTGGAAATCACGAGGAAGCAAAGTATCAAACAAAACGATAACAGTAAACAAAACATGACAGGAGCACACATATGCTCACAGCTCACAGCTCACAGCTCACAGCTCACAATGACCCAACCAAGACTGACAGAATCCAGGGAACTAAATACAAGCAAAGTGACGAGACAACGAGAAACACCTGGACAAGACAAAAGGGTTGAGGGAGCTAATTGGTTACACACAAGGGACACTGATAACGAGAACAAGTGGCGAAAAAAAGGCACATGAGGAATCAAAACCAAACGTAACCAGACCGAAACATAACAGTACCCCCCCCTCAAGGGACGGATCCCAGACGTCCCAAAGTCACCCAATGGCCGGACCGGGCGGAAACAGGGCGGGATGGCGGGACACAACACTTGCGTCATCGGGAACAGGACCGGAGGGCAACGGCAACCCTTGCCTCGCCGGGTACGGGAATGGAGGGCGACAGCAATCCTTGCCTCGCCGGGAACAGGGACGGGCGACGGCAACCCTTGCCTCGCCGGGAACAGGGACGGAGGGCGACGGCAACCTTTGCCTCGCCGGGTACGGGAATGGAGGGCGACAGCAATCCTTGCCTCGCCGGGAACAGGGACGGGCGACGGCAACCCTTGCCTCGCCGGGAACAGGGACGGGCGACGGCAACCCTTGCCTCGCCGGGAACAGGGGACGGAGGGCGACGGCAACCTTTGCCTCGCCACGAACAGGGACGGAGGGTGACGGCAACCTTTGCCTCGCCGGGAACAGGTACAGGCGACGGCAACCCTTGCCTCGCCGGGAACCGTGATGGAGGGCGACGGCAGACTTGCCTCGCCGGGGACAGGAAAGGGTGGCAGTGGGACCAGGCCTCTGGTCCTGCGGGGTCCAGTCTGGTTGGGTCATTCTGTCACGTTTGCAAGGTGGTAGTCAGAGTAGGACCCCAAAAAGCAGGGAGGCAGGGAGGAGCAGAGTGGATTGACCAAAATGTATTTAACAAAAAATACACACAGGAGTACAACGGAAAAAGCACCAAGTCGAAGTAATCAAAAAGATACCTGGAAATCACGAGGAAGCAAAGTATCAAACAAAACGATAACAGTAAACAAAACATGACAGGAGCACACATATGCTCACAGCTCACAATGACCCAACCAAGACTGACAGAATCCAGGGAACTAAATACAAGCAAAGTGACGAGACAACGAGAAACACCTGGACAAGACAAAAGGGTTGAGGGAGCTAATTGGTTACACACAAGGGACACTGATAACGAGAACAAGTGGCGAAAAAAAGGCACATGAGGAATCAAAACCAAACGTAACCAGACCGAAACATAACAAATCCGTTCCAGAAGGCTGTTTGAAAACCGAAATTGTTCGAAAACCGAAACCACGCTCTTTTTAAAATAAAAATGTTTACTGAACACGTCTGCTCACAATGGAAAGCAACACGAGGAAGCGTCACTTCCTCGTGTAAGGAAGGCGAGAGGAGTCAAATGGTGCATTCAAGTGCGCTCAGTTTGTTCGAGAATCGAAATTTGTTCGTCATCCGAGGCATTAAAATTTTTGGTCGAAAACCGAATTGGTCGAGAACCAAGACGTTCGAAAACCGAGGTTTGACTGTATATATAATTGCGCGTGGGTCTGGAACGTAACCAGGAAGTGACTGTACCCATTGAAATTTCTTCATTCATTGTTGGCCTCAGGTCCTTGATTGCATTAAAACGCGTGGTGACGAGTTAAAATGGGACGCTAACCAAATGAAAGGGGCTGCTCCGCCGTCCACCTCGACACCAACGAGCATCAGTATGTGGTGCGCGATCACGGATTCAAGAGCGGCAAGGGCAGAGTTGACATTTTGGTGAGCTAATGTCCGTTTTGAAGTGGGAGGAAAGACCGAGAAATGAAGGCCTTCACTCATATCACATTACCCCCCCCCCCCGCAACAACCACGCTGCTCCCGCTCCTCTATTTCCACTCATATTTCCCCAACGGTCCATAAAAAGAGCGGGCACATTGATTTCGAGGCCTATCTGGCGATAAAAATGGGCTCCTCTGCTTGCAGCTTCCTTAACTACCCAATTTGAGGGCCCCTGATTTTGCCGGGCCGTGCGGGAACGATAAATAGAGAAAGGGCATCTTTATTGAAGACGCGTGGGACATATCGACACCAAGAGTTTGGGTCTCTCTCTACCAGCTCTGAACTAATTAATATTGTTGCGTTTTGCTCAGTCGGCTCCCCAATTGAAGGGGACTACGGTCATTCCTACTTTATCGTGAGGGTTGCCTTCCAGACCGCTCCAGAAAAGGAGGAAATCCACAAAGAAATCACCCCAAATTCTTTTTCACGTACTACATATTAGGGATACAATCTCGACATGTATGCATGTGAGATGTGGGTATTATTTTGTCCCCTTGGCATCGCCATACATACTCTACACTGTCGTATCTGTGATGTGTTGAATGTGCGTGTGTGCCTTTAAAAGGTGGGCTGGCCTGTTGAGTGACGCGGAAGCGAGCGAATGAGGACGTACAGTCAAACCTCGGTTTTCGTACATAATCCGTTCCAGAAGACTGTTCGAAAACCGAATTGTTCGAAAACCGAAACCAATGGGAAACATCCCATTGGAATCAATCTAAAAAAAATTAATCCGTTCCAAGTCAAGAAAACCACTTTTTTTAAACCACTTTTTTTTTTACAATTTCACACCATAAACTGTACACATGTAATAAGAGAGCAGGTAATATGTAAAATGCTGTCCAAACAAACTGTAATATGTTTTATTTTCACCAATTTTAACATTAACATAGTAACATAAAAATTGAAGGAACATCTCTCTCGCTCTCTCTCTCTCTCTCGCTCACTCTCTATCTGTCGTGGGGCGTGCGCCTATCCCAGCTGTCATCGGGCAGTAGGTGGGGCATTTCGGCATCTTTATTGAGCAATACAAAAACGTCTGCTCACAATGGACACTACACGAGGAAGCGAAGCCGAGAGGAGTGAAGTGACGCATTCAAGTGCGCTCAGTTAGTTCGAGAATCGAAATGTGTTCGTCAGCTGAGGCATAAAAAACGTAACATTTTTGTTCGAAAACCGAATTGTACGAGAACTGAGACGTTCGAAAACCGAGGTTTGACTGTATGTCGAATGAGGCTAGCTGTTAACTAGCTAACAACGAGGTCTGCTGACATCAGTCAAGGCCCTCGGCGGAATGAGCTTGTGTTGACGCTCTATTTCGCCGTTCGCTAAAGCGACTGAAAGTGAACAGTGGTTGTCTATAATCCGCCGATCCTGTCCGCTTGGGGAGGGATTGCAGTTTGTTCTAACAATGTTTACTTTCATGGAGAGACGTTTGAGTCATGTTTTGTACGGTACAATAAAAGCATCCGCGATGCGCTGAACCCGCAAAAGTGAGCTGCGATCTAGCTAGGGCCAACGAAAAAGCCGCACAAAACAGCTCCGTGACTTTGCTACTCTTGGCCATAAGCGAAGCTAAATCTTGATTTAGAGCCACACAACTTTGAAAGTGTTGTGACCTTGCGTAAAATCATTTTCACTCTTATTTCAGGAACAAAGAGGCGTTTCTCCAGGCACCCTCCTCAAGCCCATGTCCTTTTCTGACCATTAATGAAAGATCGTCGGCGGCCGCGTTGCTTTATCATGATCTATGAATCTCTGATTTTGATGCAATAGAAAAGCAATCACTTGTAGCGAGTCTCAAGGCGACGCATTCGTCATCATGTCTTTGACACCGCCTGAGAATTGGCTCATTCTTTTATATTAAAAGCGCTCATTTGTAAATATACACCCGGCGACACAAAAAGAGACGCACTCGCTTCTTATTTTGATGTATGGAAGAATAAAGCAACAGTGCTCAGGTGAATGAGTGCCTGCCCGCCAAGCTAGCGCCCGTGCGCCGCACCCGTATGAGGAAATTGAACCGGGTGGAACAGATGATGGAGCACTTTTGCTTAAATGTGCTGTTTGTAAATGCGTGTTGGATTTATTTTCTCAGCAGCCAATGCATCCATTTTGCCACATCAGACAACACATTACAGAGCCATGCCGATAACGTGCCAATACATTGTTGCTTTTTCATCCATCTCCTCCAGAGCAGCTCTTTTATTGCGCGGGGTATAAAATCCTTAATGCTCAGTGGAGGAGCGCCGTTTCCTGATAGCGTCTGAGGTTGGCCATCGAGGCTTGAGGCGAATTGTGACTCGGATGTTGGCGTGGTGGTGAGAGGACATTTCACCCATGACGTTCACGTACTTCCAGCTAGCAAAAGTTGGAAACTTCTCGCACCGCTAGTAAACAGACCCTTTCGAGGCAGAGTGGTTGAGAAAACGCCTTGAATGATGATTTCACCCTTTCTTTTCTTCCGCCGTAGTTTGAACGTCTAAAGCAGGGGTGCCCAACCTTTTTTGACCAAAGATCGACTTTTTAACCCCCATGCAGTAATTATCCCAAAATTGGACATTTCGGACACTTTGGACGATTTTGGACTGTTGGACAAATGGACACCACAGACAAAACAGTGAAAAATAACTCCACGAAGCTGAAATTTTGCATAGGATGTATATCTATGTCTTGGCTAATTCCCACTGAACATTTTGAGGGGTTGAAAGTGAGAAAAAAATTACAAGTGAAAAAAGTTGTTGCACATTGGAAGAGGGACATTTTTGGGGCGTAATACCCTCCATGCAGCCGCTTAAAAATACTGCATGAGGGTTAAGCAACCGACCGATGTGAACGCATACATACACGCATGCCATGATGAGCAAAAGCCATAACGGTCCAGAACGTGAGCAAAACAGAAAAATAAGGTAGATACAAGAGCTTGTGAGTTTGTAAAAAGGAATCCGTGCCCGCCTTCGTCGAGACACAAAAATATAGAATATTAATAACACGCACACAGACACGCATCTTTTTGTTTTTTTTAATCCATTTTCCCCTAGACATCATCCCCCACCCCCACCCCAGCGTCGATCGCGATCGTCTAGTCAGGTTGGTTGGGAAAAAAAATGGCTTCGAGGGGAGACGGAACGCTGTCCGTAATCTCGATTTGAACGGGTACGTTGATTCAAAAATAGACACGATGGAAATTCAGACGTGGTTGACGTTGTGATTTGTAATGAATTCGCTCATTAATTCAGGAGATCTGAGATTGCGAATGAGCCTCGCCTTCGATGGCGCGGTTCTTTTGGCTAATGATGCTGTCGGACGTGTAAACTGTTAGGCGACAGTGGATGATTGTAGGCGATGATGGCTTGACATTTATGCTGCGCAGATGAATATCAAAGCTCTTTCGATGAGGCAATGGGCAGCATGCTGTTGACTACTAGCGACCTAGCGATAACATTTTGCTGAATTAATCAAAGACAAGCTATCTACCTGTCATCCGTCTGTCCCTTTAGAAGCGGCAATTCAGTGGTGCGATCTTGTCTGTAAATCGGTCTTTAACCTAAACGTTTGGATACCGACGATATTTAATCCTAAATCTTACTGTGTGTATCGAGCGGCGGAAACCCAAGCATGTTTTTGTTTTCTTTTCACTTCAGGTCAGCGAGAGTCAATCACTTTTCCGTCACCTGGAAGTACCCTGGCAACTGTTGTTTACAAACATTATAAAATGTCCAATAAGGTGTCAGAATAGATGTTCTGGGCGAGAAAGATGGATGAGGGGGAGGGCTGTCACAGCTGTACGGTATTAGGGGCGTCGGTGAGTTAGCCGCAGGAATGCTAATCGGCCTCGGCAGCAAAACGACAGCTCCCGTTAAACGCCTCGCCTCAAACTCACGTTTTCATCTATACTTTGTATGACCTCGTGTGAAACTTGGCGTCTATATTGCGCCAGTAGCCCGGAAAATCTTTTTTTTTTAGACCATTCATTTGATCACGTTTCCCACAGAGTTGAATCTGACTGGGTGTTTGCTGTTCAATCAGGTGACACTTGGGCAGTCTGAGTAAGTTGAATCGGTCATTGAGGCAACGCTCAAAAGTGGGGGGAAAAGTACAAGAGACAAACGACGGTTTTTGGGAGCGACTGCGTCGCCGGTCTTTTCCTGTAAGTAAGCTCTGTGCCCACTTCGGAAAGCATAATCGCATTTGCGCAACGTGTACCCATTTATATGCAGCCGTCTGAGTAATGCAGCAGCCGAGCATCTCTTTGTTGCATTCAAGTGCTTCATAAGTGGGGTTACTTTAAGAACAATCGCATAAGGACATTATTGTAATGGAATGCAGAGAGTCCGTGAAAGTACCGCTGTTTGCCAGCCCACGCTGAGTCTGTTTTTAAAGAAAACGCCGCCTAAACGAGACCCCCCTTTTTTTGTAAATATGTTTTTTCTTTATTGACTTCGTTATTCTCGAAACACTTCATGTTAGGCTGCTGCAATTTGTGTGATAACTGTTGAATATAAAGCGTACAAAAGTAGTGCTTTGTCGTGTACCATATTACACATGTGTTTTTCAGATGGGTAAAATGTGTACAGTGGCACCTCTACTTAGGAAATTCATTAGTTCTAGAAAAAAAAGTCTTAACTTGAACATTTTGTAAGTGGAGACGCGTTTTCCATGTACATGCCTTAATCCGTTCCAAGCTCCCACAAAATTCAGACGCAAATGTTTTCTAAAGCATAAAAATGCATCAAAATCTGTAACCAATACATACTACAATTAGATTATTGCACAATCAATGACAGTTGATCATAATGTAAAAAAACAAAGAACAGAGTAAAAAATAAAAATGATCATTTTTTTGCCCTCTTTAGTTCATGTTCTCCCTCAGAAGTGGTTTTTGCCTGGTGTTTTGTAAAGAACTGATCCAAGGACGTTTGATTTGGTCGGCTTTTAACAAATGTCGAAGGCAAACCTCAGCACAGTGAGCGATCACCCGACTGGTGAACACTTTTTCCGGGTAATTTATTTTGACGTAAAACTATCGGAACGCCTCATGGCATAAGGGGCGAATGACGAGACGCTGAATAGACACACAGCTATCTATCTATGTACGCACATAGACACAGACATTAGAGGTCCTTCTCAGCCAATGGGATGCCAGGAAGACGCCAGGTAATAGCATAGCAGCTATAAGTATGTTGCGTTCAGGAAACTCGGAGCTGCGAGTAGCAGCCCATACTGTATTTTTACCTTTCGTATCTTGAAATTTCTTTTGTAACAAGAGGCAATATTTTCCAGTTGAGGCATTTCGTAACTTTCGTATGAAGAGACGTCGATAAGTAGAGGTGCCACTGTATTTCCGATTTTAACTCCAGCCGTTTTCAAAGCGGAATTCCCACGATTGCCAGCAGACCGATCTTTCAAGACCCACAGAATATCGTTTTCAAGAGGGAAAACCCCCAGGTTTTTGTCGTTCTTGAACAATCAGGAGAACAACTTCATGCTAACTGGGTTGTAATAGAGAAAAATATGCTGTGTCGTGAAGGTCATGCGCCAATGTTGCAAAAGCAGTGCCGCAAGTTTTACATGATCTGCGCTAAAAATCAACTTGACTTGAGGCCATGGTGACCTCAAGGTGCTCCCGCCGCCACATTTGCGCCCAATTGTTCGTAACTATGGCCCATAAATAGAGTCGCCTGGTGAATGCTAACAATACGTCAACGCCTTTATGTGGCCTGCCGGTTCCACCCATTAAGTCTCGCACGCGTTGCTTTTGCGACACTCTCGTGACACCTCGATGGGCCTCCCCAAAGCAAAGTGGCGACTTGGCGACGCCGAGCAAACCCATTCCGCCTGTGTGACTTTCATTTCCTGTACGGTGTTTAGAGGGCCTTCTGAAAATAGTTTATGTTCTGTTACTCCCACGCAGGACGAGCGAGCGGCAGACGTCTTCCCGCAAGACGGAGAGCAATCTGATATCTTGGCGAGCCGGCGTCATTTAAAATATGGCAAACGCCTTCTGCTTTGCTCGCGAGAGATGCTCTTTTCTCTCGCGTGCGTGCACCCGACACTCGGCCGTGATGCATGGACTCTGACACTTTGACAGATGAACAGATTTTGGAGTCCTCCAACCACTAGCCTGTTCGATATATAGGCCATGTGTGTGTGTGTGTGTGTGTGTGTGTGTGTGTGTGTGTGTGTGTGTGTGTGTGTGTGTGTGCGTGTGCGTGCGTGTGCGTGCTGCTTTGATCCCGTCAATTCATTACTGCCCATTTCTGTGGCCTTTTTCAAGCCAATTAATTTCGCGGGAAAATCTCAACAACTGAACAAATGTAACTACATTTCCATCGGAGATAATTAGATTTGTTTTAGATGGTGCTCACAGCCGACTCGAAAGTCATTGTTCCTGAAATTAAATCACATTTCGCTGATGAAGAATTAAACGTCCGGTGTAAAGATGAGTTTTAGGACCTTTTATCAAAAAAAAATTTTTAAAAAGGAGTCCACATTCAAAAGGAAGATTTTCAATACCTGACTGATTAATGAGCAAATAAAAATGAGTTGTATTGGACATGCGGCGCACGTGGTGCCAAAAAAAAAAACTGCCACGTGCTCACGAATCGCTGGAATCAGCGCTCCCTCCCCCGGTGCCCGCGCTCCCCGAACCCGGCCGGCGCTCTCCTGTCGAAAAGTGCCGAATGCAGACAAAATGTTCACTTTGTCTGCCTAAGCAAATAATTACTCTGATTAATTAGCCATGTTTAGGACATCCAGAGGCCAATACTCCAATAATGTGAAGTAAAACACAGGAGAAAATAGCTGTTAAGCTTCCTCTGGGGGCGGTCCCACTCCAGTGACCTTCTCTGTCAGGGCCCTGAACAAGCCAATGAGATCTCGAGCAACGTGAATGGATTTTTGGACAACTTTTCACCAAAGTTTGTTGAGTTCCACGAATGGCCGCCATTGGACTGATGCTAATTCCCGAACAGGAGGTGGATGCTTTTGCGCGAAGGTCATTTCAGCCTTTCCCCAGCTGTAAGAACTACTCCAAATGAGTTCCCCGGTCATCAAAAAGGTATTCAACGTCAGGTGTCGCAACTGCTCACAATGGCCCGTTTTGTCTTTATGCAAAGAAACAACGGGAATGGGAACGGTGTTGTTGCAGACAATGCTGATAACAGCCGCAGCGTGACATCCCCACCCTGAGGAGACAACGCTAGCACGAGTGGAATATTTAGTTGCACACAAACACCGCACCAAAGAAAATGTTGCCCTGTGTCTGCTCGATGAAGCAGCTGTTTGCTTAGCAATGCGAAAGTACAAGTGGGCGAAAAGACAACAAAACAAAAAAAATGGTGTAAAACCTGGCTGGCTTCGCTCATGACAGCTGGAGAACGGCGGTTCAGCACGTTCCTCAATCGCTGTCGGTGTGAAGTGAAGTCGTAGCCTGTTGCATCGCCGACATTAGCGGCGCATTCCGTCCGGGAAGCAAAGGCCGCCGTCTCTCTTGTTGCCATGCATAAATCTGGAAATGACTGCGTCGCAGCTGTGGGGAGTTTGTTCCCAATCACTTTTTGGGGGGGTTTGGTCACTTACTTGCTAACATGCTGCGGGACAAAAAAAAAACAAACAAGCACGTTTTGGAACAATTACCGTCGTGGGAAGAGAGAGAGCAGACATTCTGCACATTACCGTATTGGCCCCGAATATAAGACGGCCCTGATTATAAGACGACGCCCTCTTTTTCAAGACTCAAGTTTGAAAAAAAGACTTTTTGAACACCAAATTAATTTTTATACAGAAAATAATTACAGTACATCTCAAACAAATGATTATAACAATATATTTGAGAGAAAAAGCATCTTGAAGTTTACATCATAACTTCTCCTCAGCTGCCGGTTCACCTGGCCGATCTTCGATCCACTTTTCTCCAGATTGTCGCGACGTTTCTCCATTATCTGTTATCTCTTCTATTATTTTCTTCTCTTTTCCTTCTTACCGCTATTTTTTATTTTTCTTCTTCGTGCTACCGCTATTTTTATTTTTATTCTTTGTAACAGGGGTTCGCTTTGGCCTGGGGAGTCAAGTTCAGCATTCGCTTCAATGGTATCTGGCGCCATCTAGCGTCGTGAATGGGTATAACGTCTAGACCCCAAATATAAGACGACCTCCAATTTTTCAGTCTTATTTCAATGCAAAAAACACCGTCTTATATTCGGGCCAATATGGTATTTATAGTCATTCATTTATTCCCCGTACCAATTAGGAGGAATCAAATCTTTTCCTGCGGTCTCACGGAATCGTCTGTTGATAGCGTTTATAGGAAGCTCGGCGTCGGTCTGCGCTCCAGTGCTATGCTAGTTCTGATGATGGTCACACGTGGCTAGAGCCACCCCCAGGGGGAGGTGGGGAGGGGGGTCCAGCGCATCATACCATAACCCCTCCCCCTTCTTTGGCGCCACGCCACGGATGGTTGGGTAATGTAACCAAATCTATTCGCTCCTGCGAGATGCGTGCCGACAGCGAGCCGCGGTTGCGGCCAAGGTAATTTACAGCTCTAACAGGTATGACAATGTCGAGCGGCTCTGTCAAGCCTTGTAAAGGTTAAACGGCCCTCATTTAATGAACCACGGGGGGCCATGATTTGGGTGTGTATAGGTCATGTATTGCACGCCATTGTCGCGTCGGACTTCTGTCACGCGGATGTGCGATTGGGAGATAGGTGGACAAAATGGCTCTCAAGGTTGAGGCAGAGGAGGAAGCCAAGGACAGCCTCTAAGACCTTGTAAAAAAAAAAGTAGATAGTCAACCCAATTCTCCCTCCATTAGATGCGGCGCTTCTCGCGGCCGCCTCGATAGCATCCGCCTTCTATTTTATTTTTGCCCTTATTTTTCAATTTTGGGGCTGGGAAAAGGTCAGGATTAGTTCTTGACGTCGCCGTGTTGAAACCACACACGCTACCCCCTAAAATGGTTCTCCCCGAGTCCCTGCAGTCGTCGCCTATGTGTGTGTGTCTGTGTATGTGTTTGTGGACATGCAGCTTTAACGTATTGGCCCGAATATAAGACGGTGGTTTTTTGCATTAAAATAAGACTGAAAAAGTGGGGGTCGTCTTATATTCGGGGTCTAGACGTTAGACCCATTCACAACGCTAGAGGGCGCCAGATATCATTGAAGCGAATGCTGAACTTGACTCCCCAGGCCAAAGTGAACCCCTCTCACGAAGAATAAAAATAAAAATAGCGGTAGCACGAAGAAGAAAAATACAAAATAGCGGTAAGAAAGAAAAGAGAAGAAAATAATAGAAGAAATTACAGAAAATGGAGAAACGTAGCGACAATCTGGAAAAAAGTGGGTCGAAGATCGGCCAGGTTAACCGGCAGCTGAGGAGAAGTTACGATGTAATTTACATTTTATAAAAACCAGAAGCCATTCATTTACGAATGTGATTGCACTTTAGTTTACATATTTAAATGTTCAGAAATTAAGATTTGAATGAGGCAAAATAACATTTTTCTGTGTAAAAATTAATTTGGTGTTCAAAAAGTCTTTTTTTTCAAACTTGAGTCTTGAAAAAGAGGGGGTCGTCTTATAATCAGGGCCGTCTTATATTTGGGCCAATACGGTATTTCAAATCTGTAGTGCTGGTTTTTTTCTTCGAGGATCCTCACATTTTGCAGATCCCGTTGGGAGTTGTATGGCGCGTGTCTGCGAGCGTTGGAAATATGCGAATTACGGGCTTTGGGCGACGATTCCCATTTTGAAGGCCACGTCTCACAGTCCCAGGCCTGTGAAATGACGATCGAGGAGCATTATAGCCCCTCACCCATCTCCTTTTTGCACCCCGCTCGGACCTGGGCTGTAGAATCCCCAGCGCCTGCTCTCACCCTCAACCGGCCGTCCCGCCGCAGGTTCGAGATGAGCAAGCGACGGACCGGAAGCGTTACTACTCGGAGGAAGCCTCCACTTGTTATGCAGCCCAAGTCTGGAGTTTATTTAGAGAACGCTTATCACATGGCTCGGAATCGCTATCTCGTCGAGACAAGCCGTTATCTCCGGCGCTGATCAAGCATCTCATCTATTTAACCGGAAGAAATTTTGAGGTGTACAAGAACGATTAGACATTGAAAAGTCTGATCCTTATCCCCCGCTCCCTTTTTTTTTTTTTTTTTTTGCCTTTTCTCTCTTTGTGAGCCTTTTTAGAGACATTAACTACACACTGTACGAAATAAATCAAACAAATGGATTAGCAAAGTTAAATAGGTGTCAGGAACCTCACTGCGCCTTATGAAGACAGATCTGCCTCTTATGGAGGCAATCAGGTATGGAACTTATCATAACACAAATTAGGAGGGCTAGCCATTTTTTTATGACACAACCCAGGGCTACATTTCCATAAAAAACGAATGGCCACCTCTTTTATTCGACGCAGACGCCTGCGCTGTATTTTAAATATACATCTATATGTAATGCCGGAATTGCCAAGATGAATGCGCCACTGGATTTTGAGATATGAAATGGGGTAATGAATGTCATTAATGTGCAATGCCCTTGCGAGAAAGGCAGGGCGCTCTCGCAAATTGCTTTGGACATGAACAAAAAAGACATTTTGCCCCCTACCCCCCTTATAAAAAAAAAAAAAGCTGCCATATTGGGAGAATTTAGTTACAAACACACACACACAAACACAAAAAGGTTTAATTAAAACAGTGGGGGGGGGTGATTGTTGTTGTTTTTTTTAATTCCATGAGGAGAGCGGTGCTTTCGACAAGTAGGAAATGCCGGACCTGTCCGCTGTCTTCACATATTTGGATCAAATGGCGCCTTGTAAAAAATTAACAAATCCAAAAGCTTGGACGGCGACAGTGCTGACATGTCAGCTTATGAATTGAACATGAACTTCCTCTGGGTCTGTTTGGAGGGAAACTCGATGGACACAGATATCCCTCCTCGGCACTCGGGACAACTTCCGGCCTTCGATTTTGGCTCGTGAGGGGCCTTACCGAAATTCGGACGAAGAGATCAATAAGATTGCAGAGATCCAAATGGGGGGTCTAAGGCCTTTTTTGGTTGACAAACCGGTTTAATGTCAGACAATATTTTCATGCTTTAAATACAACAAAATACAGTCAAACCTCGGTTTTCGTCCAAAATCCGTTCCAGAAGGTTGTTCGAAAACCGAAATTGTTCGAAAACCGAAACCACACTCTTTTTAAAATAAAAATGTTTACTGAACACGTCTGCGCACAATGGAAAGCAACACGAGGAAGCGTCACTTTCCCGTGTAAGGAAGGCAAGAGGAGTCAAATGGTGCATTCAAGTGCACTCAGTTTGTTGGAGAACCGAAATTTGTTCGTCGAAATTTTTGGTCGAAAACCAAATTGGTCGAGAACCCAAACATAATAATAAACACGACATGAGGAACGTCCTATCTGGCCGCAACACTCTCTGGTTGCTATGGTGATGTTTACACGTGCCTTCAAAATAAAATAGACCGCAAATACAAAGTGCATGAAAAATATGACTCACCATCGCCACTTGGGCTTGGTGCGTGCGAATCTCCCGTTGTGATCAATCCGTATTTTAAGTAGGACTCCTGACACTGCCTATTAAATGTAGCCTTCTTTTTGTTGAAAGTCGTAGGCTCCTCTTCTGTCTCCTGGCTGGGCCTTCCCCCCCCCCCCCCCCCTTCCCAAAGAAACTTTCCAAAGACTTTTGGTTTTTTTACTCATTTTGGCAGCTCCTAGGTTTCATTTTAGCGGGAACCTATCACGTGACTGAGAAGCGCCGCCTTCACCTGCGTCAAGAGTGACATATCGCAGACGGATGTAACAGAGAATCCGGTAATTTTTCCAAATAAAAGATTTTTCAGATTCTGAAATGAATAAAACGGAAGTCATGTAAGTTATGTAGTTTTTCTGTGCGGCCCAGTACCAAATCACCCATGGACCGTTACTGGTCCGCGGCCCGGGGTTTGGGACCTCTGGTCTAAGGGCTTTAATCATTGATTGATGAAGTGAAATCACATCTGATCTCGTCCATCAATGCACCCGTGATGCCATTCTTGAACTCGTTGGAAGGCGTTTTTAAGGGGGCTCGACAGCTGGCGTGTGAAAATGTCATGGCTGTAAAACTTGCCTCCACATGGATGTGGGAAAGGTTGCGAGGCCTGGGTGATGGGAGGGGGGGGAGTGTGTGTGTGTGTGGGGGGGGGGCTATGCGGCGCAAGCCAAAAGGCCATTAAAAACTGTGATCATTTATTTTCACTCCTTGGCCTAATCCATCTCTCCGGGGAATGGTTCTGTCCTTATGCACCCAAGGCTAGCAATCTATTCTCCCGTCTGTCTCCATGCATCAGAATGAAGCGTTGAAACAGTCAGACATGTTCTCGCCCTTCATTACCCGCTCTCTCCCTTGACTTGTTTCTTTTTAGCCTGCCCCCCCCCACCCGCAATCGCTCGTGTCTTCCCGCCGTCACCTTTTTTTCTTCTTCCTTTTTAGCGTCCGCCTCGCTTTGACTCTCACAAACAGGAGGCCGTTTCAAACCGTATCCGGGGAAGACTTTTTTTTTTTTCCTGGGTGTCCGCCGTCATTTTTCAACCACACCCCGGATAGATTTGTTTCTTTCAGAGAGATGCTCGCGCTCACGCCCACGCTCAGGGAAAGGCGACTCCTCAAATCATGGTCCGATTCGGACGATAGCTCAAGGTTAGCGCCGCCATTGTGTTGTCACTTTGTGGACTAAGGGAAAAGTGATTCCGTTTTTTTGTTGTTTTTTTTTTTACAACTCCTTTTTTTAGAAATGACTCCCAAGTCCCCCAATACGCGCAGAGAAAATATTTATAAAGCAATACTAACCCCTGCTGTCACCGTGCATCCATTTTTAGGCAGTTTTACCCTTACAACAACCTCAATCCTTTTTTTGGTACGACCCACTTGAGTGCGTGGACCAGTCCGACCGGCTACTGTCGCGCGATTCAAAGTCGCTGGTGTTAAGTCAATGACACTGTTCAGCCATATGAAATCAATGGAATTATTTTGCGGGGGGGGGGGGGGGGGGGGCAGTGGGATTTCCAAGACGAGTGCGAGGGTTTCATGTTCTGCAGGCCATTGTGTCCTCCATCCGCAGATGTTCCCGAAAAAGGTGCAATTCAGCCGGGTGCCGACTCGGGGGGGGGGGGGACAATGTTAAACGCATACAATTGGGCAAGTAATTTGATTAATAAGGCTTAAAATGAGCACAGAGGCAAAACTGAAAGCCCAAATCCCATCCCCCCCCCCCCCACCCGCCATCCTCATCCTCTGAGAGTCTCCAATGGAAACACATTACAGTTTCTGTTCAAAGTTTCAATGGAGCCAATGGAAAAGGGAGTTTTTGCACTCGTTTTCAGAGTTGAATCCCCTCCTGCTCATCTCTCTAGACTAAAAAAAATATATATATATTTAACACGAGTCGTCACGAAGCTAACTTGTAAAGCTTTGCAAGGAGACGACGGAAAATCGGGGGATGAGAAGGAGCGCTCGGATCATTTGTGTCGATTCAATCTTTGTGTGTGCCCCAAGTTTGATGTCAAATTGACTTTGATTTGGCTCGTTGTGCCGTAAAAGATCCCTCCGGTACCTGAAGCTTTCCTGATAAAAGAAAACCGCGCGGACCAAACTCGCTCGGTTGCCCCCCCCCCCCCCTCCCCCATCCCCTCCTCCCTCGAAGAGGAGAAGTAATGAACAAGACTAAAGGTGTGTTCAAGCAGAAAGTGAAGCCAATTTTAGCCATGCATTCAGTCCAATTTCAGCGCCGGATCGCCTTGTGTAGTCTGCAATTATTCGGCCCCAAACATCGATTACACCGACAGCTGGGCTCCGGCTTGTTTACTTCCCTCTTAGCGCAAATCCTTTCCCCTTTTTTTTCCCCGTTCGGTCTTCCCGTCGCGTTAGCGTGCTGCTAATTTATCTCCGAGCGCAAGTTAAGAGTGGAGAGCGTCCGCAAAGTCATTTACTTTGCAAGTGTGCTTTCGTCAAAAGTTAACAGTATGTGTCAAAAGGTAGAAAATAATAAAACTCCCATTCGATGCAAGCATCCTGAAATGCGGCACTGATTAAAAAAAAAAAAAAAAAAAAAAGGACTGATAGAGGTGAAATTATATCGCCAAAAGTGGGAGTGTAATGAACCCTTTCACCTCCATTAAGCCTGAAAATTGGTTGTGGAGCGCTTTAGCTCTCCAAACAAGCCCAACTTTTTGGAACAGGAACACCCCTAACCCCCCCTCTTCCAGTGTACTTTACATATTTTGAGCTTGTTCATTTATTTTTTATAATGCAAGCTGCTTATGTTGTGTTTATTAGCTCAATTTTTGGAAGAGTAATCACGGCATTATAGACGGGATACTGATAATTGCTCACTTTTCATAAATTCACCTTCTAATATTTTTGGGGGTCTGGGGGCGTAGACAGTACAGTCAAACCTCGGTTTTTGAAGGTCTCGGTTCTCGTCCAATTCCGTTTTCCACCAAAGATTTCGAGTTTTTTATGCCTCGGATGACGAACAAATTTCGGTTCTCAAACAAACTGAGTGCACTTGAATGCACCATTTGACTCCTATCGCCTTCCTTACACGAGGAAGTGATGCTTCCTCGGGCAGACGAGAAAGTGATGCTTCCTCGTGTTGCTTTCCATTGTGAGCAGACGTGTTCAGTAAACATTTTTATTGTAAAAAGAGCGTGGTTTCGGTTTTCGAACAATTTCGGTTTTCGAACAGCCTTCTGGAACGGATTATGGACGAAAACTGAGGTTTGACTCTACTTTATTATTCGCTAAAAAGTGCAACCATTTGCAGCGTTCATTTGTGTTTTTTGCCCTCTCAGTCTCGCCATATCATGCCACAAGATGCTGCCAACGACCTGGATAATAGGAAAATAGTCATTGGTGTCCAAAGACGCATTGCTGTACTGTTCATTGGGATGTCTCAGCTCCTCTCAGCTCATCAATGCGGCACTAATATTGGATATCCTTCACAAAGGATTAAGAATACTGTTAAATGGTCTGTTTACATGCAGTGTTTCGATGTACAGTCAAACCTCGGTTTTCGTCCATTATCCGTTCCAGAAGGCTGTTCGAAAACCGAAATTGTTCGAAAACCGAAACCACGCTCTTTTTAAAATAAAAATGTTTACTGAACACGTCTGCTCACAATGGAAAGCAACACGAGGAAGCATCACTTCCTCGTGTAAGGAAGTCGAGAGGAGTGAAATGGTGCATTCAAGTGCGCTCAGTGTGTTCGAGAACCGAAATTTGTTCGGCATCCAAGGCATAAAAAAATCAAAATCTTTGGTCGAAAACCGAATTGGCCGAGAACCGAGACCTTTGAAAACCGAGGTTTGACTGTATTTGTACTCTGCAAGTCCCGTCACTCGTATGGCGAGGCACTACTGTGTATAAATTTCCATCACTTCTTCACGGATTTTTTGCCAGTGACGGCGGGACTCCCACCGGCTGCCTTTGCACGTGCAGCTTGTGTCGGGAATATGGAGTAGTGGCGTGTTTCAAAGCGCTGCTTGTTTTGTTGTTGTCAACCAATCCAGGCATGCAATATTCAACCAATTCCTCGCCGTTTCATCCCTCCCTCCTTCCACTCCAAACGGACTAATTACCTCCCCGCTGGAAGTGTGGCGGGCGGCGAATAAAAAAAAAAAAAGCGCTTGAAATGCGATGCCCGATTGCACCGCGCCGCTCGTGCCGCACCTCTTTTCTCTTTGCGGCAAGGAAGGGGGGAGGTGGTGAAGGCAAGGTGATTGGGAGGGGGGGGGGGGGGGTATGTTTACGAGGGCCGACCAAGGGGTGAACTCCCAGAGCTTGGAGTGATAAAACGCCCCCACTTACATGGAGACAGGCACTGTGTTTTATAGACTACACAGGATCTGGTGCCTTCCCCCCCCCCCCCCCCCCCCCCTGTCCACGAGTATGCTTTGATGGTAATAATATCTAGAAAGCACAGGCTGTGTCTGTGGCACTTATTCCTGAACTGTAACATGGGAGCGCCTTGACATTTACTTCATCTACTGTGTAGTATGCATTCCTCCTTATGGGACAAGCTTGCTGGCAGGCGGGGAAACATTTGCCGAGCCAAAGCGGTGCTGCCAAGGAGGTGTCAGCAACAACTGGAAAAGTAACGTGGGGGGGTCTTCACTGTGCCTCTTCCGCACGTCAAGGGTGTTCTCGTCATAGGTGACGCAATAAACGCAGAATTACAACGTTCCTCCGCTATGTAGTGGAGAACCGGTTTGGAAACGGATGCCAAAATCTCATAACTGAATGGAACGAAGTTTTCCATGATTGATATTCAATTTTTTTAATACAGAATTATACCCCGTTTTATACAAGGCTCGATTTATTTTTTTTGAAATGCTGACAATTTTTCGCATTTCAAAGACGTTCACCAGGAACAAGGGATCGTTGTTTAAAAAATAAATAAATAATGGATGATGAAAAAATACATACGCGTTCGATGCTCGTACCCTGTAGTTCGTCCGTCAGTTAGCCACATTAGCCCACTAGCACTGAGCACAAGCCGTTCGCAGCACTTAATATGCACACGCAAGGCTATGCCACTGGCTGTTTGCATACTGGAGGCTCACCCAAAACGTAACGATCGTTGCTGCTTGCCAAAGTTACCGTGGAAGGGTGTGGAATTTGTTAAAGCACAAGTCGGCTTTTCATCGCGTCACTAAGTGCAATTATTTTTATGGCCACGAGATGGTGTCATTACGCCATCTTTTCTGAAGAGCCAACCTGTTTGGTGAATGCCAGTCCAGTTTTTAGTGCGGCATATTTTATTTTATTTTTTTATGAGCAGCACAAATTGTAATCTGGCAAGAACCCGATTGATAATGTGAAACACTGAAAGGAATTCTCTACCGTATCAATCCGGACCGCTCCAACATGGCGTGTTTGGGAGAGGCGGGACAATCCAATGAGACGATTGGGCAACGCGGCAACTTGTGCACGCCTATCAAATTTGTTTTGACCAATCACGGCAACGGATGAAAATATCCACGAGTTGACCAAGCTGGTCTTTCAAACGCTGACCAAATACAGTTAGTATTAAAGCACAAACATCTTTCTTTTTCTGTTAAAAAATACACAAATCTTGGTGTTCTATCAAAAACGAAACAAATTCTGTAATTTTAGGAGTAAAATAATCCACATAATTAAAAATATAACATTTAATATAAGTTTCAAACAAAAGAGTAAAACATTTCCAAACAAAGTAAAGAAACAAAAACTAGTTTACTGAAATTACTAAAAGAGCCTACAGCGCAACATTTGGGAAAACGGGATCTGAAAACGCTTTGGATGACCTTCATGCTCGGTGTTGGGAACAGAGCATCGTTTGTAACCTTGATTTAAAAGCTTTTGCACGTTATTGGTTTGTTTTGAATCTTTATTGATTCATATTTTTCACTCTGATATGAATGGGCAGCATCAAATCGGGGGACCGTATTATACACAAAAAAAAATTGCTTTTCAGAGGTGAATTTGGAGGGGTGTATTGTATAGGGTAGTGTATTATTCACAGGAAATGATCAAATTTGTGTATCAAATCTGTTTTCACTTTGGTTGGTTTGAATTAAGAAAAACAGGCCCGCCCGTATTGTTTACAAATCTAATTAATCATAATGTAAATGAGTTTTATAAGGTGTCATGACTGTTCATACTGCGTTAGCCATGTGTTGAGATGGATGCATCGGGAGGGACATCAGGTGCTCACTTGGTATGTGTGTAAGCACCTGGCAGTTTTTTGCGATCTAAAGAAACTCTTTACGAGTGTTCTTATTTTGGATTTGAGTGCCCGACAAGTGAAAGTGCGACTGTTCCAACAACTTTTATGGGGGGGGCCAGAACAGATTAATTGCATGACCACAAGATGCCTCTCTGTTCCATTTAAAGACATTTGGAAATATGTCAGGAGGCCGGGGGGGGTGTAGGGCAAAGGTGCAGGGCGTTGGTGTGCACTCGGGTTAACTGGGCTGGGAAGTGCGGCCGACGAGGGAGGCCATCTTGGCCCTCAACGATCGACCCGGTGGATCGATTCACTAAAAGGCGAAGGCAAAGGTCAGGCTGCTCTGAGGCAGCTTGGGGAACCGCCCTGACAGCCACCAGGAAGAAAAGGCCGATGTGAGGGAGTGGGGGGGCGTCAACACCTTCTCTAGCTCGAGACCATAAACACAAGCACTCGCGTGAGCTTAAGTGGAAGCAACACAACAACTGCAACTATTGGGCCAAATCATCGACTCTGGGGGCAGCATTTGTTTTGTTTTGCCCAATAGCTCCCCCTGCAGGTGGAAAGTCATTCGAATCAGACAGAAGCATCAACAGTTGTTGGGTTGGATGCCTTGTGGTCATCTACCGTCATGGATTGCTGTTATTTGATCCATCCATCCATTATGTTTTTTTTAAATATAATTTATCCAACTAACGACATAGAGGCCGCCCGGTAGTCCAGTGGTTAGCACGTCGACTTCACAGTGCAGAGGTACCGGGTTCAATTCCAGCTCCGCCTCTGCAGCATTCACCGATGCGCGTTTTACTTATCAAAGAACTCCAAATGCTAAATAGTAACAATAGCACCGACTCAAGCTGGTCCACGATATAATAGAGCATAAAAGTAGATAATCCAGGGTCAGCATGTTAAAAACAGACACGTGGCCCATCCTGTTACATCCTCCCAAAGTCTTCCGAAGCTGTTATTGTGAGGTCAGATAGCTACATATTGTTCCTTAAAGGCGGCGGAGGGATTATTTGCACCTTGAAAGGATGAAAGCCTCCTCGCAAAGGCGGCGCGGGCCCAGGGATCAATCCGGTTGATACGATTTCTGCGGACGTCTGCTTTGAATATCATTTTTTTTTTGTCAAGTGGCGTGCCGAGGCCTGACAAAGCAAAGAAAGAACACCTGAGCCTTCAAACCAAAGAAGAAAATGACGGCATTCCTACCGGCCGCACCATGACGGAAACGGTTACAAATAAGATGCACTACGTTCCGCAGAGATGTTGAATATTAAATGTATTCATTTGCGCAGGTTGCTAGAGACTTACGATGCTTGTCCGGCAAACGGAATTTGAAATCTAGTCGTGAGAGAAACAGTTTCCAGCAATCAGTATGTATGTGTGAGGTGCGGGTATTACCGTTTTGGCCCGAATATAAGACGGCCCTGATTATAAGACGACGCCCTCTTTTTCAAGACTCAAGTTTGAAAAAAGACTTTTTGAAGACCACATTAATTTTTATACAGAAAACTGTTATTTTGCAACATTCAAATCTTAATATCTGAACATGTAAATATGTAAACTAAAGTGCAATCACATTCGTAAATGAATGGCTTCTGGTTTTGAAATGTAAATGACATCATAACTTCTCCGCAGCTGCCGGTTAACCTGGCCGATCTTCGACCCACTTTTCTCCAGATTGTCGCTACGTTTCTGTTATCGCTTCTATTATTTTCTTCTCTTTTCTTTCTTACCCCTATTTTTTATATTTCTTCTTCGTGCTTCCGCTATTTTTATTTTTATTCTTCGTGACAGGGGTTCACTTTGGCTTGGGGAGTCAAGTTCAGCATTCGCTTCAATGATATCTGGCGCCATCTAGCGTCGTGAATGGGTATAATGTATAGACCCCGAATATAAGACGAAAGAAGTCTTATTTCAATGCAAAAAACACCGTCTTATATTCGGGCCAATGCGGTACTTTTGTCCGCCGGGGGTTACCATCCTAACATTCGACAGTGTAGTGCCTGTGACGTTGAGAGTGTGTGTTCCTGAACTTGCGTGCCGGACGACGGCATCAGTTGAGTCCGCCGGCAGGTCGTACACGAATGCTTGTACTTGTGTTTGTTATATTTTACTCGCCTTCGTTCAATTGAAAGTGCACAGGCGGCCGTTCCCCTCTTCCCTCGATCCAAACCACCACGCGCGGCCAAATGAACGAGAATAGCCTGTATGCGAATGAATTCATAAGATATATGATGGAGCAATTTATCTTGTCAAAAGTAGGTCAGTGTTTGTGAGAGTTTTGGGGCCAGCAGAGAAGTCCTTGCTGGCCCTGACCACCCACCACCGCTTCCGACCACATTAACAAACTGCGTCGCAAGATGCCACCACAGATAAATTTGATGAGTGCCAGATTGAGGGAGCAAAGGAGCCCCCCCCCCCCGACCCCCCCAGCCCCCCTCTTCACTTATCCTCCACACCCCTGCCGCGCATTCAAATTGGTCTGCTCGATTTGACAAGCCACTGTAGAGAAATTCTCCAGGATTAGGTGGCGTGATGTTGTTTATTTATGCGAAATCTTTTCAGTGCGCTGTCGGCGGTGACAGAACGCGTCTCGGGGCGGGAAAGAGCTGACCCTTTTTATGATGCGCTCATCCTTCATCTTGGCTGCACTGGAGACTTCGGCTAATGCGAGTGCGCATGTGGTGATTCCTGAATGCCTTCAAAACTAATCTTGAAGGGCAGCGTTATTAATACTCGGCCTCTTTTGTGCTGAACCTCCACACATTCAAATGCAAAAAGCCCGCTTGTCAAAAATAACGCCGTCAATACACTGGTACTTTGACTTTGGATTTTTAATTCCAAAATGAATCGAAACGCAAATGAATCCGTTCGAGTTCCTCCTTGCTTGTTTCCTCATTTTTTCGTTCGCCGCATGAGGCTCTCCTTGCCCACATTCGAGGGCATTGCAGTATTTAAATGGCTCCTTTTCCACTTCACTGCAGTCAAAACTCATTTTATGAGGCCTGTAAAATCTTGTCCCAATTCTTCCTTGACTTTTGTTCAAAATATGTCAGAAATTTTGGGGATGTTCGACACCATTTTTTTTCAAACCAATACCAATCTGAGTATTCACTCATTGAGTACTCACTGATATCATACTTCTCGTACTTCTGATCCATACAATTTCATTTAACACTGTGCCAACGATTGCCAAGCAGGATTTACTCAATGTCAGATTTTTGGGGGGAGGTGGCTTGTGTATCATTGGCTGGTATCAGCGTGTCCAGGAGTACCCGATACCTTGAAATAAGGCCGATATTGGCCCAATACCAATACCTCCTATTCGGACTCGCCTATCCCGACTAATAATGAATCTTACCAAATGCGTTGATGTCAAATGCCGATTACAAAGTTTCCCTCACAGAACCTAACAGGCAAGGGACTCCGCAGAAATTGTCTCATGGCCTATCCGCAGCTCAGCTTCTGGCTTGCAGACATCACGTGTTCATGTAAAATGTGAAATAATTGGTGCAGTACAAATGCAGCTTACAGAGAAAAAAAATACCCCCTGTTCCAGCTGATGCAAAACATGAGCAGGTATTGACCGTATTGGCCCGAATATAAGACGGTGTTTTTTGCATTGAAATAAGACTGAAAAAGTGGGCGTCGTCTTATATTCGGGGTCTAGACAGTATACCCATTCACAACACTAGATGGCGCCAGATAGCATTGAAGCGAATGCTGAACTTGACTCCCCAGGCCAAAGCGAACCCCTGTCACGAAGAATAAAAATAAAAATAGCGGTAGCACAAAGAAGAAAAATAAAAAATAGCGGTAAGAAAGAAAAGAGAAGAAAATAATAGAAGAGAGAACAGAAAATGGAGAAACGTAGCGACAATCTGGAGAAAAGTGGGTCGAAGATCGGCCAGGTTAACCGGCAGCTGAGGAGAAGTTATGATGGAATTTACATTTCAAAAACCAGAAGCCATTCATTTACGAATGTGATTGCACTTTAGTTTACATATTTAAATGTTCAAATTATTAAGATTTGAATGAGGCAAAATAACATGCTCTTTCTCTCAAATATATTGTTATAATCATTTGTTTCAGATGTACTGTAATTATTTTCTGTATAAAAATTTGGTGTTCAAAAAGTCTTTTTTCAAACTTGAGTCTTGAAAAAGAGGGGGTCGTCTTATAATCAGGGCCATCTTATATTCAGGCCAATACGGTATTATTTATTAATTACGTTTTGTGCCTAATGTGAATCAAACGTTGAACTTAAAACCAAGGGTTGTACCATACACTCTAAGCATTTGTACATTCGTTTGTTATACTAAAACGTGGCCCGCGACCAAAACAAATTTGACACCCCCTTGCTTTGGAGATTTACGACTCAACTCTACGTGTTCTTTTTCTGAGTATTGCATCAAAGAAAGATGACCGGCATGCGGCTATTACTTACCATCAAAAAGTGCTTGTTTGGTGATAATAAGGGATGGAAATCTCAGCGAAAGGGAGAAGCTGAAGGAAGCGTGCGAAGAGGTTGGGGGTGGGGGGGGGGTGATACCTGAGGAAGCAACGGTGGAATCCTCCCATTGCTTAGCCAAGCGTTTTCTTGGCGAGGCAGAGGACGGCTTAGCCCAGAAATAGCAAAAGATAGGACACAGTGTTATTAAGCACGCTTAGAAGGGTGAAATAAGATAACGAAGAGCAAATGTGCTAGCTGTGCAATACAGGCTAGGGATCGGGGGGGGGGGGGGGGCATTTGCTTGTAGGCTCTTGTAAACATGAAGGCAATATCATGGCTGCCAATGGAGTGCATTGGAGTCACGCCGTCTCTTTTATCTGGGCGCAGGCGAGGTCACTTGGCAACTTTATGCCCACGGGGAAAGTCGCCCGACGCACATAAATTTCCATCTCGCGCGCAACGCGGAACATAACTCAGGTGGGGAGAAAGTTCACGGCGCACATAAATTTGGGGTCAAATGTTACAATTGCGATGCGCCGCTGCCGTGCTCGCCCTTATCAGCCCGCCCGCCGCCGCCGCCGCCGCCGCCCTCTGCAGGCCGGCCTTGTTTGTTTTATCACCCGCCACTCAGCTCTTTGAGTTTGACACGAGGTTCATGACCACTTCAATTCGCCTCGCCGCTATCTGATGATTCCGTCACTCACCCTGCCGCTAATGTATTCAGCGGAGAGCGGCGATACGTGTCGGAGACAAAGCTCACGTCCAATCTGATTAGTGCAAAGGTCCCAGACAACCGCAACCCCCCGCCCCTCCCCCCCTACCCTTGACGTGATGAATGTGTGCGAGCTGGAAAAACTCCAAAAAAAAAGAATTGCTTGTACAGTGGGACCTTGACTTGCGCCTTTTGGCCAGTGACAATGCTTGTGTGAAAGGGGATTGAAATGCCGTTAAACAACAACAAATGTTTTTTGTTGAAGACAAATAGCCCTCTAATTTAAAATGGAAATACAGTCAAACCTCGGTTTTCGTCCATAATCCGTTCCAGAAGGCTGTTCGAAAACTGAAATTGTTCAAAAACCGAAACCACGCTCTTTTTAAAATAAAAATGTTTACTGAACACGTTTGCTCACAATGGAAAGCAACACGAGGAAGCGTCCCACCTTCCTCATGTAAGGAAGGTGGGAGGAGTCAAATGGTGCATTCAAGTGCGCTCAGTTTGTTTGAGAACTGAAATTTGTTCGTTTTCCAAGGCATAAAAAACTCAAAATATTTGGTTGAAAACCGAATTGGTCGAGAACCGAGACGTTCGAAAACCGAGGTTTGACTGTACATCATAACAGAAAACATAAAGGGGGAAAAAAAGAGGTTTTTGTAGTATTCGTGTGTTGGATGTGCGCCTTTTAGGGGTGGGGCCTAGTGACAGACACCATAAACTTGAGTCAGTTGAGCAAGCTCATCCGTATGTGAGCATCAACGCGTGAGTTGTGGCTAACTGCAGCTCCTTGCAAGTGTTTTCATAATGTCCCACTCAATAGAAGTCCTAAAAGTGAATCGGCAAATGTGGCTTTCCTTGGCCACATGCGAGGGCATAACTGAGAAGCAGATGTGGAATTTGTGTCATGTGTGCCTTTAACTCTTTCATTCCACAAGACGTACATGTACGTCTTTTTCAATTTAGGCCACGCCTACCAAGGACGTGCTTGTACGTCTAAGTCTTTTTTTTTGGCGTCATAGAGAGGAGGAGGGTCTGATGCAATCTGTGAATGAGAATAAGCCGTTTGCATTGTAAATCATGTAAAAAAGCGACCAGTAGGTGGCAGTGGTCCCTCATGTGCTTGAAATGCATGCTTTTACAAAAAGCTCTTTTTTTCTCTGTTTTTTTTGCCCAGGAATCGCCATTTTCATGAAACTTTTTGTAATGCCGATTGCTGAAGAATGGAAAAAGATTTTTTTTTTCTGATGAAAGAAGAGAGTCCAAACTTTATTTTGGTCCATGTTTATATAGCATGAGAACCAAATATTCTGTGGGCCTTGCAATATCCGTCAAAATCCAGTAAAACGCTGGGATTGATCGGTTGCTCCAGCGAAAATGGCTGGGATTGAATGAGTTCAGGGGCGTGGCCTGGCGAGTGACACCAGGAGCTCTAACTCGGTTTGCCACGCAGTTAATACGGTCTTTGCGTCTGCTCCGTGCGCCTTATAAGGCCAACAATGGCCGAGAGATTCTCAATCACTTATCACGTATCTGAAGCTTGCTCGCAACATCGGCCAAGCGACAGCTCACGCTGGACAAATTCGCACGGCGAGGGCACGCATAAGTCAAGGTAGCACCGGACAACAACGGATGCTCAGAAGTCTTTGCCGGAGGTAACGGAGGTCCGCCTTTCCCGTTCTGTGCCGATTTTTCCCGAGCGGTCGCAAGAAGTGAAGTGGCGCCTGGAATGACGGAGAGGACAGGGGAAGACAAATTGAGGGAGGGAAATAAATATCTATTTAAAAATAGCCTCTCAGCGCGGAGAGATTTGAAGATATGATCCTTAAAGGCTGCTGTGAGTGAGGCCGCGAGACGGGAAGGGCTGTCGACGGTGAAATATGGAGGGCGCGTATATTCCCTGACAGCCTTTGGCTTTTTCCTGATAGCGTCGCCCGCCACAAGCTCACTGCAGTGATCCATAGACTCTTTTGTGGAGACTTGTGACATAAATGCTGAGGGCGAGATGCTGACGATCTCCCCCCCGCCCCCTCCGCCTCTCCTCCGCATCATCCGGGGTGGGGGGGGGTATTTTTCTGCCTCCGACACACGGATGCGGCGGCAAGGGGGCCGAGTAGACCGACTCGTCCTTGTCCCTTTTCAATTTGACAAGGCAAAGCAGCCTTGGGGGACTTTCAGGTCTATTTTCAAATTGACCATTTATAATCAGTTTTCTAAAAGGAGAAAGTGTTGTCGCGGGAAGGGGTGCGAGGGCGATAGTACGGCAAGCGTGTTGTCAGCGGGTAAGACGAATGAAAAACATAGCGGGGGAAGTGACCTCTTGAAAAGAGAAAAGATGGGGGAAATGAAAGGATATGTACAGTATATCCTCAAGCGAATAAATATGCACGGCCTCTCTTGTAAAAATTATGCACCACCTACCCATGAACCCACTCGGGCACAGGAAGTTGCCTTGAATTTGACAAGGAAGCTTTTTTTTTTTGTTTGTTTTTCCCGACACCTGCAAGGTCACGCAAGTTTAGGCACCATCGGTGTCATATTTGCGGCATCTCAACCGAAGCTGAGGAAGAGAGCAAATGTTGAGCTTGTGCCAATTTTTTTTCCACTGCATGGATAACATTAAAGATGGAGGGTACAGGGGGGCACAATGTGTCATCAGTGTTACTGGGGACCACGGCCTTCCTATATGTATGAGGAAAAAATATTAAAATACAGTCAAACCTCGGTTTTCGTCCATAATCCGTTCCAGAAGGCTGTTCGAAAACCGAAATTGTTCGAAAACCGAAACCACGCTCTTTTTAAAATAAAAATGTTTACTGAACACGTCTGCTCACAATGGAAAGCAACACAAGGAAGCGTCACTTCCTCGTCTACCCGAGGAAGCGTCACTTCCTCGTGTAAGGAAGGCGGGAGCAGTCAAATGGTGCATTCAAATGCGCTCAGTTTGTTCGAGAACCGAAATTTGTTCGTCATCCGAGGCATAAAAAACTCGAGAACGAGAACCGAGACGTTCGAAAACCGAGGTTTGACTGTATTTGTCATTTTTCTTCATATATTCCTCAATGCATCTATCCTTCTTTTCAAGAAGAACACAAACAATAAAAAAAACACATACTGTCATCCCCCCCCCCACCTCTCAGTGCAGAAATAAAATAAAAATGACCCGTTGAACAAGAAATCAAGTGCAAGAAGTCATGTTTTACATTTTTTCCATCCCAAAAAAAAAAAAAACTCACAAAATGTCATTATTGAGGTACTATATTTGTCCTGCTGTCATTCCCCTGCGCCCCTCCCCATCAAAAATCGAAACAAAGAAAAATAAATAAATAAAAGAAAAATAACAATACAAACAACTAATAAATAAATACCTAAATAAATAAATAAAGGGAACAACATATTGAAAAAAAAAAACAATCTGTGAATGGTGCCATGCCACAAGTCGTTGAGGAAACACATTTATCGCTTCATTTTGTTGAATTTCCGCACAAAACGAAAGTTGCGAGCCTAAACCTGTTATGGACCTGATATGCACACACCTCCAGTCACAAGATCATCGAATAAAATTTGGCATTTGTCGTCATTGGTCAGGAAGGGGCAAAACCGTCCGATTATCTGGCCGCACAGCAGGCCTGAGAAGTCAAGTCAAATTGATTTAGCCATCCATCCATCCATCCATCCATTTCTGATCTGCTTTACCCTCACAAGGGTCGTGGGGCGGGCTGGAGCCTATCCAACTTGTCTTCGGGCAGTCGGCGGGGGGGGGGCACCCTGAACCGGTTGCCAGCCAATTGCAGGGCACACATCGACAACTATCCGCGCTCACACTCGCACAAAGAGACATGCATGTTTTTGGAATGTGGGAGGAAACCAGATAACCCGGAGAAAACCCACACAGGCACGGGGAGAACATGCAAACTCCACATAGGAAGGCCAGAGCTGGAATCGAACCCACGACCTCTGCACTGTGAGGTCCACGCGCGAACCACTCTCCCACCGGGCCGCCCCAAATTCATTTATATTGCCCTTAACTGCAAAAACTCTCAAAACGTGCACCCAGACAAAGACCACATCATCCTTGAATCCAGATCTGATCTTCTCTGAAGCTTGCTCCCCAATGGTACTTGCGTAATCAGGTGACCTCTGCCCTTTGCATCACTAGCGTACTCTTCCCAAAAACACTCTTCTTTGAAAAATACAGTCAAACCTCGGTTTTCGGACGTCTCGGTTCTCGTCCAATTCGGTTTTCGACCAAAAATTTCCAGTTTTTTATAATAATAATAATAAATGTCATCGGGACACTTTACAATCGAACAATAAAACCACAGATTTAGGTTTTCTCGGATCACGAACAAATTTAGGTTTTCGAACAAACTGAGCGCACTTGAATGCACCATTTGACTCCTCCCACCTTCCTGACACGAGGAAGTGACGCTTCCTCGGTTAAACGAGGAAGTGACGCTTCCTCGTGTTGCTTTCCATTGTGAACAGACGTGTTCAGGAAGCATTTTTATTTGAAAAAGAGTGTGGTTTCGGTTTTCGAACAATTTCGGTTTTCGAACAGCCTTCTGGAACGGATTATGGACGAAAACCGAGGTTTGACTGTAAAACAACATAACACTGACTATGACCTTTAAGATTCGGCCCCGCTTGGGAATTTCCACGTCATGCGATGTATACATCCGGTGTCACCTCCGCACCGTTCGCCGCCCTCCCTAGATGAATCCCCCCCCCGATTTGGCCATCAAGCGGCGCAGGCATCAACTCATTGACATTCCCCAGGTGGAGCTCCGCTTTTTGCTTATGCAGTCACGCCGAGCCGGGGCCTTTCGCCGCGGATGAGAGGCCGCGGGCCCCGTTTGCATAACGTGGCTCGATTTGGGGAGCGCCGCTTGAGCGGCTGCTCAGCGGCCCGTGGCCCGCTGGCATTTGAGCAGAGGACGTTGGGGCGGAGATTGCCTCAGGTGTCAAGAGTGGCTTGGAAGGCGGCAGCCGGAGGTCGTTTGTCCGGCGCATTGATACGCTGTGAATGCCTCCCCCTTATGCCCCCCACCACCCCCACCCGCACCACTTTTCATTCTCTTGAAGCATTGATCCAAGACCATTCCACAATGCGCGTGCCACACGGGGGGATTGGGAGCGCGGGTGTCAATGTGGCATAGATTTGAAACAAGCAGATTTTCAATCAGGATGCCACAGAGCGCTATACAAAATACACATTGTGCTTTGGCGGTCATTTGGAGTAACTCATTTAGTTCTCCTGGCGGGGGGGGGGGGGGGGGGTTATAAACGAGAGAGTTTAGGGATGGACTATAAGTCAATACAGTAAATATTCCCATCTCCGGAATTCTATGAAAAGGAATTCCTTCACCCGTAATAAAAACCTATGCATTAACATTTTGACTACGATATTACATGTTACCGGAACTTACTTAAGCGGATGTTCCACTATCCGTAACCCGAATGGAGACGGAAAGCCGCGGGAGCTTAAATACACGCATGTTCACTTCGCCGTTTTCTATCATCGGATCCGAAACGACGACGTGCAAGTGACTTTTTATTGCCGTGTGTTTTACTGTTATTGCGAACGATTTTAACTTTATTTACTTACGTCCTATAGATCTCGGCACTAGCTTAAAAAGTAGTGCCCACTCGACAACGGGAGACATGACGGAAGACACATGCTCACTTCGCCGTTTTCTATCATCGGATCCCAAACGATGACGTGTAAGTAACTTTTTATTGCCGTGTGTTTTACTGTAATTGCGAAAGATTTTAACTTTATCCACTTACGTCCTGTAGATCTCGGCACTAGCTTAAAAAAGCAGCGCCCACTCGACACAACGGGAGGCACGATGGACGAAACGTGTTTGCTTCGCCGTTTTCTATCATCGGATCCGAAACGACGACGTGTAAGTAACTTTTTATTGCCGTGTGTTTTACTGTAATTGCGAAAGATTTTAACTTTATCCACTTACGTCCTGTAGATCTCGGCACTAGCTTAAAAAAGCAGCGCCCACTCGAAAACGGGAGGCACGATGGACGAAACGTGTTTGCTTCGCCGTTTTCTATCATCGGATCCGAAACGACGACGTGTAAGTAACTTTTTATTGCCGTGTGTTTTACTGTAATTGCGAACGATTTTAACTTTATTCACTTATGTCCTGTAGATCTCGGCACTAGCTTAGAAAAAGCAGCGCCCACTCAACACAACGGAAGAAACGTGTTCGTTTCGCCGTTTTCTATCATCGGAACCGAAACGACGACCTACCTGTAAGTGACTTCTTATTGCCGTGCGTTTTACTGTAATTGCGAAAGATTTTAACTTTATTCACTTACGTCCTGTACATCATGGCATTGAAACGAAGAACAACAAAACAAAACAACCCAAAATAGACTCATTTTTTTCCCAAGACGGAAAAAAAAAATCAACATTAAAATACTATACGTACTGTACTGTGTTGTGATTTTTTAATTACTCTACACTTGTATTGTATACTGTTCTGCAGTTATTGTTATATAAACAGTTTCTGGACAGTATATTTTTGCATTTTATTGCTTGTGTTGTTACACGTGTATTTTGTCAACATACTTGCAGGTTCATAAAGGACATGTACCATGCTCATTTTCCAAATAAGGAAATTCTGTTATCAGGACAGATTGGACAGCGCAAACGTGAGTCCGTACTAGGGAATATTTACTGTACAAGCGAAAGGCTGACTGGGTGCGTTGACTGGGCGGGTGGGGGTTCTCACTCCTACATGGTATCCCTAAATGCTCACCGAGGTTGATTTCCCACGACTTTTAGTGTCATGTCACCCTGGCTGTGAATCACCATGATAGCGTCTGGGTTTTAAAAAAAAAAAATTTAACCTGGCCATCTCAAAAGCTCTTCCATATCACAGACCGAGAAATGCACGGTAAGGGTAGGAGCGGGGCTGTGTTTGTAGAAAGGAGGGTCAGGGGGGGGGGGTCGGGTTCGAGTGGGTTAATTACAATAACAATGGGGGCGGCCCAAAAAGAAATTAAAAAAAAAGAGAGTGCCATGGCAGGGGTTGAGCCGCTCTCATTTGTTTCAATAAGGTAAATTGATTCCTCTGTCCTCTGGTGCCATTTGCATCGCATCCATTTAGCATTTGTCGGCCCACTCTCCTCCCACGCTCTGACGCCTCCACCCCGCACATATGTGGAGGACACGGCAACATCGGTGGGGGGGGGGGGGGCGCACCAGGCTTGTGGGAAATGACAAACATTTTTGCGGGCAATACGAAGACTGGTTATTATGCTTAGCTCAAGTGTGAATTGTGACTGAGCCCGACTTGACGAATGACTTGCTCAACCGACGAGCAAATATAAACCTGTCAACTTGTACGTTCCGCCCGTATTTTATGTTTTTTTTTATCATTTCAAATCATGTATGGCGTATTACAACTTTTATACGGGGGAAAAAAAACCAAAAAAAACAATTGTGAACCGATCTCACAAAGACCGTTTTGACTCAAATCCAGATCGTCTCACAAGCTGGTAGCCAACGACAATGCCGTCGTCGATCGCTACTATTGTCACGGCAAACCAGCAAAAGTAATCCTCAATCGTATTTTTTTTTTCATCGCTGCGTACGGTCGGCTTGATAAAGCATGATGTGCGCATGCGCGGTAAGCCGTTGTACGGGTTTTTGTTGCTTTCTAAGGGGAATCGTAATCATTTATAAGGGCAGTTACAGCCAAACCTCGGTTTTCATCCATAATCCGTTCCAGAAGGCTGTTCGAAAACCGAAATTGTTCAAAAACCGAAACCACGTTCTTTTTTACAATAAAAATGTTTACTGAACACGTCTGCTCACAATGGAAAGCAACACGAGGAAGCGTCACTTCCTCGTCTACCCAAGGAAGCGTCACTTCCTCGTGTAAGGAAGGCGAGAGGAGTCAAATGGTGCATTCAAGTGCGCTCAGTTTGTTCGAGAACCGAAATTCGGTCGTCATCCGAGGCATAAAAAACTCAAAATTTTTGGTCGAAAACCGATTTGGGAGAACCGAGGTGTTCTGAATTTTGGGTGGCCTTGGAACGGATTAGGACATTTACATGGAAAACACGTCTCTACTTACAAAATGTTCCGACTGTATTAGCCGAGGTTGACGGGTATGCAAATAAGTCACGGACATCGTTAGGCTTTCGTGAGGCTTTGATTTTGATGTTTCCCCCTTGCAACGCGTTGGCGGCAGCTGGCTTGACTTTCTTCGCGAATGAAATGACGTGAAATGAATAAACAAATAAATGCGGTCCCTGCAATGTAATTGTGAAGGCGACCTTGTCCAGTCAAAACACAGTATCCTGATTACTATTGTGTTCGTGGAGTAAGTATGAAGGTCCCCGTTATGATATGTGACTTATTTCCAGCTCTGTGAAAAATGCTTCTATGCCCACCTCCTTGCCACGGTACACACTCAGAGGTGCGAACATGTTAAACTCCCTGCATTGCAACTCCCATCATCAGTCAGCGCCAGATAGCAAAAGCCGTTAGGGAGATGAGTGACGAGCAGGGCGCGGTACCGAGGCGCCCGCGTGACAATTGGCCTTTGCGGCCTCCACATTGACACACGAGCGGGCCCGGCGCATTTCCAGCATGCTAACATGTGAGCTGTCAAATGGAGTTAGCGGCAGTTGGAAGCCGTGACCGTTCATTTGCCATTAACTGGACCTCATTTGCAAATCAGTGCTGCGAGACGTTCCGGTGCGCCACCACATGGCGCTTTTTATATTGTACTCACCTACATTTGAGTTGAAACGCAGAGGCAGAGGGCAGCATTTCACAACTCAGACTCAATAAACTCATTCATTCATTTTCAGATCCGCTTTATCCTGACGAGGGTCGCGGCAGGTGCGAGAGCCTATCCCAGCTATCTTCGGGCAGTAGGCGGGGGACACCCTGAACCGGTAGCCAGCCAATCGCAGGGCACACAGAGACGAACAACCACGCTCACACTCTCACCCAGGGACAATTTTGAGTGTTCAATCAACCTGCCATGCATGTTTTTGGAATGTGGGAGGAAACCAGAGTACCCGGAGAAAACCCACGCAGGCCCGGGGAGAACATGCAAACTTCACACAGGGGGCCGGAGCTGGATTTGAACCCGGTACCTCAGCACTGTGAGCCGACGTGCTAACCACTGGACCCACCGGGCCGCCCTCACTCCGTTCCGTCAAATGACGAAGCATTTCTAGAATGAAACCGGATAAAGTTTTTATGCAACTCACGAATGTGGAGGAAATGTCACTGTTCTTACATTTCTTGGGTCAAGTTTTTATGCTAAGACGATTAGCATTTCGCGTTAACACCGGCGAAAAGCTCCACAAGGAATAAGGGACTCGCCGTGAATGTGAACCCGTTTATGTTTAGCAAACACTTAAGCGGCCCGCACCTGCGGTTCTCGGCATAATACCAGCAGAGGCCCCCTTGACTCGTCCAAGACAATTAGCGCTCTCCCGCGGATCAACAGTTGGCGGCGTCGGGAGCAGAGGGCCCTCCCGCTGCGGGCGGGCGGGCACGTGAGAAAGCACTTCTGATTTCTATTAAGTGCTGGAGATTAAAAAGCCGTCTCGTAGGTCGGGTCGGGCCGGTGTTCATTTGAATGCATTAGCGGGGTCCGAGGCAAGATAATTCTCTCATTAGCACCACTCAAACCCTGAGTGACAACACGGGTGAGAAGGGGAGCATGTCGTACAACACTTAGAGTTAATTAGGCCGCCACTTCTCGGCTACTTGCGCCGCCGCTGCCGCATTCCCCGACTTGGACAACGGACAGCGCGGCTCCGGCTCCAATAATCCAGTCATTCCCCGCATATCTGCAAATTCACTTGTGTTTAAAAAAAATTACCTAATCCTGGTGTTTATGTTTTGTCTGAAACACACTACTCTGCTACAAGATGTCACCAAAGGCCGGCCTATTAGGAAAGTAGTCCATGAAGGCAGTTGTGAACATTTTTAGGTGGGGGTCAATGATATCCAAAAGGTATCCTAGCTAGCTCGCTAATATACAATACAATTCAATACCTATAAAAGGGATAGTGCCGGCAATCGTGAAAAAATGAGTCATTGCTGCCTAAAATCGTTAAGAACTGCCAAAAACCTGCGTGTGTACATGCACATGTGTCACAGAATCTCCATAACTTTGGCTTACAACGCAGGCTAAAGTGAGTCCTTCTCCAACATATAAAGCGTGTCGCTCATTTGAGATGTATCACTTCAACATACAGTGGTACCTCAACTTACGAACGTCTCTTCATACAAAATTTAGTTCTTTTTTACATTATGCACAACTCTCATTTATTGTGCAATAATCTAATTGTAACATGTATTTGTTCCATATTTTGATGCATTTTTATCAGGGATGAGAGTGGCTAGTGATGAAAAAAGCGGAAGGGGGCGTGGCCGGGATGGAGGCGTGGCCGGGACGGGGCAGGGGGCGGGGCCACTTACAAAAGTGGCACGAAACATGCTGAAGATGACGTGTATTCAATTTACACACTACAGTCATACCTCGGTTTTTGACCATAATCCGTTCCAGAAGGCTGTTCGAAAACTGATTTGTTCGAAAACCGAAACCACGCTCTTTTTAAAAAAAAAATCTTTGTTGAACACATTTGCTCAGTAATGGAACGCTACACGAGGAAGCGTCACTTCCTCGTCTACCTGAGGAAGCGTCACTTCCTCATGTAAGGAAGGCGAGAGGAGTCAAGTGGCGCATTCAAGTGCGCTCAGTTTGTTCGAGAACCGAATTTCGGTCGCCATCCGATGCATAAAAAACTCGAAATCTTTTGGTCGAAAACCAATTTGGTCGAGAACAGAGACGTTCGAAAACCGAGGTTTGACTGTATATCTGAATTTTGGGTGGCCTTGGAACGGATTAGGGCATTTACATGGAAAACACGTCTCTACTTACAAAGTTTTCTAGTTAAGAATTTCTTCCAGAACCAATTAATTTTGTAGGTAGAGGTACCACTGTAGCTCCTTTTCACTCATTCCTATATTGCTTCGTGTATCTTTAAAACAGATTTTTGAAACTGTTATTTTCCAACCCAAACGGTGGCTGGACAAAAACACAATTGAACAAGAATGACAAGCTCGCTATAACGAGTCTGCCACATATCTGCCTCTGTTCTTGACATTATCACAAAAGATAAGACGTCGCTCCCGAGCTTGTTTCCCCGAGGAGATTTAAAGCAGATGATTTTTTTTTTTTCTCTCTACCAACATTGTGTGTGAATATTGGGAGCACGAGGTTATGCGCACGTCATTAGTCGCTCCGATTCCGCCCTGATAACTACAAAAATCGCAGTTTCTTTTCTTATGAAGGTCCTATAAATTGTCTCTTTTCCCTATTTCGGGCTCCTGTTCGCTTACGCTTCCCTTGTCATTGTTCCCACGAGACTGCGCTCGGCTCATTTACCCACCCACACACACACACACACACACACACATACAGGTAGTGGTGGGGGATGTGCATACTACTTGAATACAAATTCCTGCACCTCCCTCGGCCAAGCTTGAATATTCTAGGGGGCTTTCAATTTTTCAGGCAGGTCTGCGAACCCCCCCCCCCCTCCCTTTCCCACCTCAGTGGTGCCATCACACTGAAGAATTTCGTTAACCGGGGTCATCGGCGTTCCCAAAGGGGCCAGGGGTGGGAGTGGGGGGGTGGGGGGAGCGTTTGACTGAAAAAGGAAACTATTTGAGTTGTCTTTCTATTCGGCGTGGCTCTGTCATAAATTCCGTTTCCTGTCTTCCAGGCAGAAGCCCACTTATATACCCCCCTCCCCACCCACTCTGTCTGTAAGCGTTTTTCATAACTCTGATGTCACGCTTGCGACATCCAAACACAGCTCGGAAGACTTGGAAAAGGAGAGCAAACATTTCCGTGTTCTTTTTTTTTTTTGCGCTGGCGTGAATTCTCTGTGAAAGTAGGTCAACGGGATTGTCAAAAGTTTTCTTTCTCTCTTGCCTCCACTCAAATAGCAAATGAGCAATTGGATTGAGATTCGGGGGAAGGGAGTGGCCGCCGTTTCCTCATCTTGAAATGGAACCAACAATCTAATTAGAGATTCCTAATGGGAACGTGAAAATTAGGCTAATCGGTAAATAGGAAAAAGGTAATTATTTGCCACCAGTTGGCACGGTGGTGGAGCGAGAGGGGGAAAAAAATGGGAATTTTGAGTTCACAATTCCCCGCTAAATTATTAAACTCATTTAGAATAACTCAATAAATCCTGAAATATTTCCTCATGCTTGTCCAATACAAATGGCCCTGCCTTAGTAATTTGCCGGAATGTTCCTTGGGGTAAATCTCCGCCCGCAGTGGCTGTGATTGAATGTTACAATTAAACGTACTAATTCATTGTCAAAAAGCAACTTATCTACTCGCGTGATATATCTGGCGCTTAATTGGAAAGCACATTTAGAAATGCTTTCCTCTTTGACTCTAATCACGACGAATTGGCTCCGAGTCACGAAATGAAGTGCGATATTTTGATAGTTTGGCTGCAAGGAGTGAATGATTTCGCGCGCTAATTGATATTTCCCGACGAGTGCCAGTCAGTCGTTCGGCGCGACAAGTGGACGACTGTTTACGAAAGGAACAATCCTCCTCCTCCTCCTCAGACTGCCAACAGGGCCTCGGATATTCAAATGCGCACTTTCACTTTGGAGCCCGCAGGAGCCTCGCACAGAAGTTGGATTATTCAAGGCTCCACAATAGCGCTCCGTTCATCATAAGACAAAGGAGAATCTCACTGGCTTTGACGTAGATGGAGAGGGGCCACGGGGGTGTGATTATTCACACGTGTGCCAGGAAAAAAAAAAAAAAAAAAACGCGCAGCCAAATGGGTGGCACCGTGCGACTTTGCTTATGAATGCAAATAAAGTCTCTCCGAGGCGAATATAAATGACATTTTCTCCCGAGTGGAGGCATGAATATGTACACCTATGATGCATCGCGCTACTTACCGCGACACTGACATGGTGCGGTCCGTGAAAGGCCGCGCGTGACTGAAAAAAAGCACTGCTCTTGGTTAGCCCCTTTCGAATGATTTGCAATAAGAAGCACACTGGATGAGTTGACTGTCGTGAATTTTTTTGAAAAAAAAACTAAAGTTGAAGCCAATAAAACGATATGCACAATTTCAACATCAAGTGATGTTTTTTTTCCCCCCTGCATGCCATTCAGTGTTCTACATGAGCTCCCTCTAGTGGTAAGTAAGAGAACCATTCTCCAAGTCCAGTTCTGTTCTATTTAACTTTTTGTACAGTACATTTTTAATAACCGCTTGCTTTTAAACTGTTATTCAGGTAAAAATTTTAATCAAAGTTACGCTAGGTCCGAATCATTAAGTACAGTTTCTTTTCTTGCAGTATTCTATTAGATAGCATTTGGTGGGGGGGGGGAAAGCTTCAGAAACACTGCACTAAAGAATCAGTGCTCTGAATTTTCGACAGGTGTGAGTGTGAATGTGATTTTTTGTTTGTCTTCAAGTGACAGATTAAAAAAAAATGGATGGGCGGACGAATTTGACCTCATTTAGAGTTCTCATCTTTGTATTTTGAGATGATCTGCGCATACTCCAACCCGGAGCGGTATATCGTTCGCTTCCTCTCGGCGTCAGAAAAGTCCACGTGGAACAACCCGAAGCGAAGGTCGAATCCGTCGGCCCACTCAAAGTTGTCCAGAAGCGACCAAGCAAAATATCCGCGGACGTTGACGCCATCTTCTCTGATAGCTGATCGGGAGAGAGACGGACGGGGTAAAGCTTCTGTGCGCTGACAACAAAACGTCATTCACGGTACCTTTTTCCACTTCCTGGATAGTTTCCCTGTAAAACTCGCCACGCTGAGCATCCTCCATCACCAACGGACCTGCCTGACAGAAGCCATTTTCTGTGATGTAGACCACTGGGTCACCAAATGTGTCCTGGAAAGCGAAGGGCAAATGAATGGTGAAGAAACTCAAACACTAAGTTGATTTCATTTCACCTTCATTGAAGGCTGGGCAGTAATCAATTCATCTTTTTTTTTTTCTGATTCTCGTAGGTTTCCATAGTTCAACGCGCAATAATGAAGACATGGCGGCAAACAGGAAAAATAATCTAGCCGCAGTCTCATTAGTGATTTGGAATTGGTTTGGCTTTGCAGCACGAGATGAGGGGGAAAAAAAATTATCACACGATAGCCTAGTAGTACTGTACCCCTCTATCGCTCTCTCCCAGGGGCCGGCAACCCAAAATGTTGAAAGAGCCATATAGGACAAAAAAAAAAACAAAAACAAATATGCCTATGGAGCCGCAAAAAAATAAAAGCTGTCTATAAAACTTACAATGAAGGAAACACATGCTGTAGTATGTATGTAGGAGACTGGACTGTCACAGAATTGTTTATGTTATTCATTCCTTTGTTGTGTGTTCACAAACGCCCCCATAGAATATATTTTGTAATTTCCTCACTTGATTTTTTTTGTTTTGGTGCACTATTTTCACTTTTCTTAGTATCGGTGAAGTGATCATGAATTTCCATTTTTCTGAGGCTGTCTTTGAACGCCTCTCGAGTCGAACGAGAAGAGAGAAGGCACGGAGTCGGACGCAGACGTGTCTGTGTTTGTCGAGACTGTTAAAAGCATAAAGTGTCCGTTCTAAAAAACCAACACCGCAGCTCTCCTTTTTCGGAGATGCAACATGTATCTATATCTAATCGAGCTATGATAGCCTACTATCAAAATCTTTTTCCATTTTCAAACATTTTTTATAAAGCTCCAGGGAGCCACTAGATGTCGCTAAAAGGCTCTAGAGCCGCGTGTTGCCGACCCCCGCTCTATCCTCTCTACAAGATTATTTTCCTTCCAAAATGATGTTTACGAAAAGTAGGCAACCTACTTGACAGGCACAGTGAATGCCCCTCCGGGAATAGCAAAAAAATCCACAAATAACTTCCAAACAGAAATGTGTGTACAGTCATACCTCGGTTTTCGACCATAATCCATTCCAGAAGGCTGTTCGAAAACCGAAACCACGCTCTTTAAAAAAACACAAAAAAAACTTTATTGAACACGTCTGTTCACAATGGAAGCGTCACTCCCTCGTGTAAGGAAGGCAAAAGGAGTCAAGTGGTGCATTCAAGTGCGCTCAGTTTGTTTGAGAACCGAAATTCCGTCGTCATCCGAGGCATAAAAAAATTGACATTTTTGGTCGAAAACCGATTTGGTTGAGAACAGAGACGTTCAAAAACTGAGGTTTGACTGTACAATAATTGCTTATAGCTGCCAGAGATGTCGAAATAGTACATTTTTCAAGGAGACAAAGCCCTGGTCAAACTAAATGAGGCTCCTCCTCTGTGTTTAACAAGATATGTAACAAGATACCACAAGATGGCGCCAAAGAAAATCTGATTTTATGATAGGGCCATATCGTCCAGTCCTACCTTGATGTAGTTGAGGAGCTTCCGCAAGCCATACGGCACCACAGCCAACCAGGGCGCGCCACAAATGCTCCAACTGGGATCCAAAATGTCCTCCGTGTCCCGGTCGCACTTTATGCACATCCGCCGCTCGCCAACGCATCCATGTTTGACCTTCCGGGATGTGTAATAGTTCAAGGCAAAGAAGTCTGCCGTGCCTAACGCTGACGGCTCATCCTCGCAGAAGGCGGGAAGTCGCGGGTCGCCGTTGTAGCCCATCTTCCTGCTTTGAGCATCGATGGCCGCCCTCATCACGTCGGGGTAATCCCCGGTGACGAAGAGCGGCCATGCGAACCATCCCAAGGTGAACGCCAGGACACGATCGGAAGCGGCAACATCTGAGGCGTTCTCGGGACGCAACGGCTCGAACCAGTCGCTGTTGAGGGCCAGGGACACCGCACCGCCCTACGGGAAGCCCTTTCAACATGAGTTATGCCAATACAGTCAAACCTCGACTTACAGATTTAATTGGTTCTGGAAGAAATTTCGTAAACTAGAAAATTTTGTAAGTCGAGACGCGTTTTCTATGTAAATGCCCTAATCCGTTCCAAGGCCACCCAAAATTCAGATATACAGTCAAACCTCGGTTTTCGAACGTCTCGGTTCTCGACCAATTCGGTTTTCAACCAAAAATGAGTTTTTTATGCCTCGGATGACGAACAATTTTCGGTTCTCAAACAAACTGAGCGCACTTGAATGCACCATTTGACTCCTCCCGCCGTCCTTACACGAGGAAGTGACGCTTCCTCGGGTAGACGAGGAAGTGACGCTTCCTCGTGTTGCTTTCCATTGTGAGCAGACGTGTTCCGTAAACATTTTTATTTTAAAAAGAGAGTGGTTTCGGTTTTCGAACAATTTCGGTTTTCGAACAGCCTTCTGGAACGGATTATGGACGAAAACCGAGGTTTGACTGTAATTACGTAAGGCTGTGTATGAAGTCAATTTTTAAAGATAAAAGTGACAGTAGTTGAACGCAAATTTGAAAGGAAACTTTCCTTTGACAATTTAATTGTTACAGTCAACACATTAATAAAACAGAGCAGGAGCAAAGTGTAGTAAAAAGCAGCGTTGAGAACTATGAAGTATTAAGACATTTTTGTGTCATTGTGTTTTTTTAGATAGGATATGAATGAATGGGCCATCGATCACATGATGCAAAATGCTGTCGCGTTGCCCATTGGTGACCATTGATCACTCTGAGTGGCTAATATAGACAGCAAATGTTAATGAGCGCAAGACATAGAAGTACACTATGCAATACTGTAGTGCGCGAAAGCAAGGCAACCGCAAATGAGGCATCACATCGTCAATGAAGCTCAGCAAAACGTTGCTTTTTACTTCAACTTCTCGTATTATGAGGCGTTGAGCAAGGTTCTGCGGCCATCCTAGACGCATGATTTTCCCGCTGGACGCACAGTTCCAAATAATGTGCATTTTTGGGAAGCAAGGAAATTTCTCAGTCAAAACAACAACAACAAAAACTACGGTACATCTTTTTTTCCAGCAACGATCGCAGTTTGACAATCGCCGCCATTTTTGTTCAGTAATCTCTCTCTGACGAGATTTCCATTCTGGCGAGACGAGATTGGCGAGATCGGCAGACGATTGTCAAGTTGTGTAACGTTAAAACAAATGTTGCGAAAGTTTATTGCGGAGGAAGCAGCTAAAGTTGGGTCGTTTTTTTGCGATAATAAGTTGACTTTGAGAAAGCCTTGCATCATTGGAAGCAGAGAAAAGAGAGGAGAATTGATGAACTCAAAGACTGAACCATGGGACGAAATAAAAACCTATTTCTCAGCAAATCTTGTATTGCCTGAATTATTAAAATTTTTGCAGCATTTGTTTATAAGAAATAAACCTATTATCAATGTATATTGTTGTTGTTTGTGTTATTATCATATGCAATTGAACAAGTAGACCATTTCAGAATTCCAAATTTGAGACTCACTAAATGCATAATGGGACTTTTCTGATCAGCGAGTCCCTGAGACTGGCAGGGCTCAAACTGTAAAATTATCACTGGTTCTGTATATACGTGTTTTTTGTTGTTGTTTTTTTTCATGAAACCCTGCACTGCAAGGGTGCATCATTTAGAACTAAAGTGGACTGGTCTGAGTCATCCGGGGCTGATATTCAGGCCCAGTCCTCTGCCAGTCAAGCAAACCTGCTGGAGGGCATTTTGTTGCTATTTCAAGAGACTACTGGTTGCAAATTAGTGTACCCTTCTTCTACTCGTGCACTTTAATATTTTACTATTATGGACATGGGCCTCAAGGTGCACATCAAGAATTGTGCTCAAATGCTCCAACAACTTTCGTCATACGCACCTGCTTTGACCTGTAGAGCGAGTTGTAGCTGTGCCAAGCCAAGACGTGGGCACGCAACATGTTGTGAGCCACCACGTAGGCCGTAGTTCCCGCTTCTTTCAGGCCCGGCGCGTGGACGCCGTCCTCGTGGCCGAGCTTGGCGCACACGTGCGGCTCGTTGACGGTGAGCCAGAGTTTGACACGGTCCCCGAACGTTTGGAAACAAAAGCGAGCGTAGTTGTCAAAGACGGCGGCGACGGCCGACGCTTTCCAGCCGCCGCGCTCCTGGAGTGCCTGAGGCAGGTCGAAGTGGTAGAGGGTGACCATAGGGGACACGTCACATGAAAGTAAGTCATCTATCACCTTGTTGTAGTACTGGACACCTGGAGAAAAAACACACGACTGCGAGTACAACTTCAGCTTGATTGGTTCATTTGAACCCTGAATAATCATAATCAGCGCGACGTTTAAATGCCAATATTGTTAATTTGTTATGAAATAGTAAATGCTGTTCAATGTCAGAGCTGCAATCGGCATCTGGCTCCCAAAAAAATTGTATACTATAGTTCAAGATGTTCTTGGGCCTTGGCTGATCTGGGATCTTTTTTTTTTTTTTTTTGGTACCTTTTTGATTGACATTTCCTGTGGTCCCATCAGGAAGGAGGCGGGCCCAGGAGAGAGAGAAGCGGTAGTGCGTCAGTCCAAGTTGCTGGATACATTTCAGGTCTTTTTCCCACAATTCATAGCTGTTGCAGGTCACGTCACCCGTCTGCGCCCCACACACGCGACCTTCCTCATGACAAAATGTGTCCCAGATGCTTGGACCCTTGCCGTCCGCCTGCCAACCCCCTAAAATAAATAAAAAATGACAATAATCCACTGATGAATTGTTTTTTGTTTTTTTACACATAGCCGTGAAAAAAAGTCTTTAAAGTTAGCGAATTCAATTTATACTCGTGACCCCTGGCATTTTTGGGAGGGGGGCGTTCTATCCTTTCATTTGGTGTTTATAAATGTTTCTATGTTTTGTTGAATGTGTATTGCATAAATTGTGAAAACTGGTGACCCAATAAAAAGTGGCTGTTTGGTATATACAGTAATTGAATATATAATCTGTCTGTTTGTTGCAAATTGAGATTTTTTTAACAACCTCCCCCTCCCCATTAAACGTCAACGATTGGTTGTGACTGCGGGTTGGAGTTTGCGTCCCTACCTTCAATTTGATATGCTGCAGTCGCAGCTCCCCATGCAAAGTTACGTGGAAACATTTGTTTTTGCAGGTCGGTGACTGACTGTGGTGGCTCGAATGCTTCTTAGTGACTTTACAATTAGCTGCAGTTTTATTAACTTTGCGTAAAAAGCTAGTACAGTGGCCAAATCGAGAGGTGAACAACCCGGAAGTGTTTCCAGCCTGCCTTTTGAACGCAGAAATTCCGAAAAATCACTATTTATTTCTCCTCCTTTTAGCGCCATGTATGGCATAGTGGGAGAATTATAACGTGACATCAGCTGCAAAGTACTCTCAGCACTGTAAATATCTGGGGAAATGTTCTTGTTTATCGAATACTGTATTACTTCAAGTATTTTACGAGTGTCTGTGAAAGCAGCATTTGGAGGGGGGGGGCGTTTTTCTGCGTGATGACGTTGAACTGTCTTTTGCATACGATAAAAAAGACTGAATTACAGTAGTCAGTTGTTGTTAAAACGGGATATGATGCTTATTTATGTGTTTGGCTATTTACACGTCCTCTTTTTTGAAAAAGTAAAATAAAGTGTATCATTGGGGATACATTTTCTTTGTATTTACAGAGTTTTGCCACTAGATGACACTCAAGTCAAGGCAGTGAGAACTGGCTTAATATTCTGTCAACAGCGTCGAGTGTTGACATGTTTATGTTTTAAATTACTGAAGATAATGCTGCTAAAAATCAATTTTAACTAAAAATGAGTATGATCGCTTAGTTATTCTCGTTTTCGGTTCTTCTAATTGCATTGGACAATGATTCCCGTACATGTTTATCTTGTAGCACAAGATGGCGCTCAAGTAATCAATCCAATTTCATTTGTGGGATCACCGGCACTATACCGACAAATGTCATGAAGTAAAAGCGAGGTACCATTATAAACAACAATAAACAATAGTAGTAAGTGGGGCAATATTATGTGTGTAATTGATCTATGTGAAACAAAGCACAGAAGCTTGTAGTTAATACAGTGGTGAATAATGCAAGTGGGGTCAAGCAGGATACCAAAATAAATCTATTGTGGCTCTGCTCTCAGGTTTCCACTGTCCCTGTGTGGCAGTTAAGGTGACGCTTTCTGAGTGGGCTGCCTCGTCTCCCAAACCTTTGACATCAAGAGCCACCTCCAAAAATGTTTGGCTCTCAAGTACTGAGGCAGCGTTTTTAAAACTTAAAAGTATATTTAAGATGCTCTGGGCTCATGAAGTTCAAATATTAACACTACGCTTAAATTTGGGAGGGTAAAAAAAAATGTTGGCAATATGTCATGGCCATTTGCTTCATGGACAGTTTTCGGAGGGACTAAATGATGGCTCTTTCACTGGTCACTTGCAATTTACTTTGTAAATTGTGACCTTGCAACCACCCTGGGAATTAATTTCTTCCCTAATGATTTTGTCAACAAGGTGCAAAAAGTCCACCCTGGGAATTAGTTTCTTCCCTAATGATTTTGTCAACAAGGTGTAAAAAGTCTCTCATGTTACGCTGGACGCTGACCTGTAAGGAGAGCCGAGGGCCTGGCGGCCAAGTCACGAGAGTGAGGCGAGGGAATAACTTCACGTAACCCGTCTCAGGTTTGCGGATTAGGAAATCTAATTGAGTCAAATGTTTACAGAAAACAGCTGCTTAAATCGGCACTTAGAAGGAATTAGAAAAAACATTTTGGAGTTGGCAAGCCGGGCAGCAACACAGGCAATGTCTTTGTTTCGGGAGTGTTGGTTGAAGGCCCCCGGCCGGGACAAATGGGAGCCAAGAACAATGTGGCTCGCTTGAATTTTTCTTGCGAGCGCTTTACCTGATCTCGGTGTCTTGTTTAGTGTTGTGCGCACTATGCAAAAGAGCGCCGTGTGACCCTTTCTGCCTCTCTATTGGCTTGCATTGGGGTCCATGTGAGGCAGTGACGGACCAAAACCAACAAGTGGAGCTCCACCTACAGGTCAGATGCACTTCGTTAGGATTGTTTGGATACCGTCATGAGATAAGACACAACACAATATCCATATTTGATGTTTGGAGCCAACAATATATTTTCGTTTCAAATTCAGAAAGTCGTTTTTCGTGTTCCTTGACCCTATTGAAGTTTTCCCTTTGGATTCAATGAATTCCGCTGTCTCGAATGGATAAAGTACACGAAAGCAGGGGAGCGGGGGGCGACTTTTTTTCTAATCGTGTCTCGATCGGCCCTGCGGTTGCCTTTCCAACATGCTGGAGCAGCAGCACGTTGGAGTGCAAAAACAAACTAGCCGCTGTCCCATGAAGGGGCATGTAGCTGGCAAATTCCTGGTCCGCTCTTTGAACACATGTGACAAGCAGCACTTTTGACTCTCGGGCCACAAGGGGCTGATCAAACAGCCCTGTTTGGGCTTGGCCTAAAGGAGAGACAACCAGGTCAGTCATATGGGGGGGGGGGGGTTGGCTGACCTCTGAGGAAAAACGAGTAGCAAGGAAATCTTCACATGTGGCGGACATACTGCAGCCCCTCGTGCTCACGTGTAAAGTCGTATGAAAAACAAACAGACAAAAATTGTCCGCGATTAAGCATTTCCAGCGGCTAAAAATAAAGCGGCAACCCAGGAAAGTTCATTTTGAGCCCGTGATCCCGCTTGTAACATGAGGATGTGGCTGAGCTATGCGCTCGCCGCTCTCAATGTCAACTATTCATGATATTCACTGGCGCAGGGGGGGGGGGGGTCAAAGTTCAGGAGCACCTTATGAATTTACCATGAACAAACCGGGCCTTTTAAGAAATATTTCCAGAATGAAACTCGTCTTAAGGGGGTTTGTCTTCCTTTCCGGGGAGGGGGGGGGGGGGGGGGGGTTAGTGGTGGTAGGGGTCATAAACATTTGCATTCCTGCGCTCGGCGTGTTAATGGAGATTAACCCGAATTCGAGACCGCGTGTCAGCCAGCAATTCAGGTGGCTCATACCTCGCATACCTGCACTATTGTGAGCCTGCTCGCATTCTCTCGGAGCTCCGACGAGGACGCCGCTTCGCCCTGCTCTTTCGGCGGCGCTTCCAAAAACAACAGCAAGATAGCCGAGACTTGATATTCCGACACTTTGTACTTCCCTTTCAGGAGTTGTCTGACCCACTCGCCATTTAGAATGCAAAAAAAAAAAAAAAAAATACGAGCCAATTATCTTATCTCAAAGCGCAGAAATGTTTTTAAGAGGGTCAATCTGACCACCTGCATGTGGGAGAGAGTGTTCATGTCATCATCTGCATAAAAAAAAAAAAAACACACACATTTATCTTGGAATTCTGTTGAAAATGGCCACAACATTAGGTACAGCCAGGGACGAAGCTAGAAGCAGTGCGGGTTGGCCTTGCAAGCGTGCTTGTGTAGGTGTGTTCTTGTTTATCATCAGTCAGGTTTTCATGAAATAAAATCACACCTACAGTATCCGGAACAATGCCCATCGCACTTATTATGCTGAGTTTAATTTACGCTATGAAGCAATTTTCTTTGCCTTGACTTTGCTTTTGTGTACTCTCATAGTCTGCATTGATTTACAGCTGCTTGTTAACAGCCAATCAGAATGATCGTTCTTTCTTTCAGGCGAATTATTATTATTATTTTTTTTTTTTTTAATATAAATTTGCATTTAGGTTATTTTAAAGTTTATATTCCGATCAAGTATATATATTCTTTATATAAAATAACTTGTGGAGGACTATCGATGGGTCTAGGAATACTGCATCCATGTGAAAATGATAGTAAAATGAAGTGAAATTTTTTTTTTTAATTCCCTTGGTGTTGGGGTGGACAGAAAATGATAAAGGGTGGCCAGGGGCGCCCCTGGCCACCACTTAGCTCCACTCCTGGTTATAGTGGTTGCCTTGCTTATTATTCTATTATTCTCTCCAATTGTCTTTTATTATTATTATTATTATTATTATTATTATTATTATTATTATTATGATGATGATGTGTTCTGATGATTTAAAAGTTGCCCGAGTAGTGTTTTGAAATCTCTCGTCTTCAATGGACGTAAGTGACGTCAGTGCGTGACAGCAGCAGTCCAGGTGCGTGTTTCTTTAAGAACTCCCCCGCCCCGCCCCCCACACACACCCACGCACACTTTTTTCCTCTCTGTCTCTTTTCCCTTCACTCATTCGTGGAATGCATACAGAAATCGAGCAGCAACGTGCTCGCGACGGCAGCAACGTATCACGACGTAAAACGTTACGTCAGACGTCACTTATTGGGGAGCCTGGCGTGCTTCGTTTCGGTGCGGGATCCGATCCGAGTCAACACCCCACCCACCCCTTTCTCCCACGCCCCCTCCACACTGTCACACACACTCTCACGCACGCCCCCACGCACATGCACACTCCACCAGCACAGGCACCAGGCAGAAGCAAAAGAGACGCGATCACTTGTCTCCATTCAGTGTGCACACGCGTGGAATTTGGGGGAGAGATGACGGGGGGCGGCTGGGGCGCGACTGGACTGCTTCTGTTCGCGGTTTGGGTCAAGGTAAGGTTCGGAAGAGCACAGTGGTGTTGCCAATGTCTAATCTGTGAAGAAAAAAAAAATGTTCGCTATAACAAGCAGCAGTGGGTTATTCGACTCTATTGTCACCTGGAGCTATAAAATGGAGACTAAATATAAATCATTGTTACGGCATTACCAAGTAAACAAGTAGTCTCACCTTTCAAATGGAAAGTGATTTGGACACATTTGCTCCTGGTATTACAACCTCGCATGTATTTGTATGTAATTGTCCTCAAAATGAACTGTATACAGTAATCCCTCGTTTATCGCGGGGGTGACGTTCCAAAAAGAACCAGTGATAAGTGAAATCCGTGAAGTATTGAACTTTTTTTTTTTTTTTTTTTACAGTTATTACACAATACTTAAGTATACATACAATGAAATCAAAGACCAAACCCTGTTTTCAGGCCCAATTACAAAAAAAAAACAAAAGTTTTCAACAAATAACTATAATAGTTTTTGGAAATACTGTACTGTCGCGTTCTGATTTAAAGGGTTAAAAGCATTAAAAAAACTGCACACAAAAAAATCAGTGAATCACGGTGAAGCCGCGGAAACTGAACCGCGTTAGAGCGAGGGATCACTGTATATTGCTAAAATAACTTGGATTGATTGCATAGAGTGCTTTGAAAGTATTCATTCAGATTCCATAAACTTGATTTAACCATGTAAGGCGATTGAGGGAAAAAACGGGACATTTTCACTTTTATTGTACATCTCATTTAGTGCAATAAAGTACAATAAAGTTCAATAATTGGCCTTAAGCTGTGCATTACCGTCTAAATAAATATAAACCAGCAGTATTTTAACAGTCCTGTTACTGAATGCTCAGAAATCCAATCCATCGCCAGTCATTTGGTGCAGCGGCACTTAATTATTTTTTTTTTTTTTCAAAGCGCCATACTCCCAAGAAAGCCCCGAAGTGGACCAGACAGCGCACGTCATCCTAATCAGTGGCGTGTGTGTGCAGTCAGTTCACACTAATCGCCACTCAGGCTTGTTATCGCCCGCAGGCGGCCGCACACCGCGCAACGGACCGCACGGCAGGTGCTGAGAGCGCCTCGTGGTGGTGGTCCGGCCTTCATTTAGTCCACTTTAATCAGTGAACAATGTGAGATGAAGGCCGTCGTTCGGCGCTACCTTCGATCACCTTTTAAAAGTCCTCCTTTTGCTTGCTACTCTTGACACTTTGACCACGTGGCGGCACACTGGTACCTATTTGGCCCAAGAAAAGCCACAAACTGTGACTTTGATGTCCAAGAATTAGCCTCAGTAAGGTAGGTTCTTCCTTGGGGTGCCTTGAGTTTATCTAGAAAACACAAGAAGCGTCACTTCCTCGTGTAAGGAAGGCGGGAGGAGTCAAATGCTGTACATTCAAGTGCACTCAGTTTGTTTGAGAACCGAAATTTGTTCGTCATCCGAGGCATAATAAATTCGAAATTTTCGGTCGAAAACCGAATTGAACGAGAACCGAGACGTTCGAAAACCGAGGTTTGACTGTAGATTGTTTGAGTTACTGTAAAAAGGGACTTTTGGGAAGAAAACCATGCACAAGATTTGCTTCCGCGGGCCGCATGAAATGAAGTGGTGGGCTGGATCTGGCCCCAGGGCCTTGAGTTTGACAACCGTGCCTTAGGGATACATTTGGCTTGTCCCCAGGATAGTTTCCTTCAAAGGATCTTTTTTGTCCACATTTCCACATTCTGTATGTCTTTCTTTTGGGTCCGACAGCTGGTCTAAACATGAGCTTGGAGTCCACTAATCGGCGGTCCACGAGTGCATCTTGCATCTTGACGGCTCTGGATCGAGCCCCCTTTTTTTTTTTTGCGACAGTGGCAAGAAGGCAGCGTCTGGCTGAGTTGGCGGCCAAAACATGGCAAGCATGTGCGCAAGTGGGGTGGAGCATGAATCAGCGCATTTGCCGGCACAGCAATGACCTGCGCTCTTGACTTCAGAGACGGCCGATCAACAAGCGGTCCCGGCGACTCTCTCATTTTCGACCTCGGGTCAGCGTCACAGCGCGACTATTCTGGTGAAGGAGAATGGGGCCCTATACTTGTGTGTTTGGTCTTTGGAGGTCCTCTTCTCGGTGATTTGCGTGTGTGGGCCAAGTGGCCTGTGGCTCTGACCCTAAATGGAATAGACCTTCCTTTGTGGGTGACATAATGGCATACCTTAAGTGAGCCTTGGAGGGCTCTCACGCCATCTCCTTGATTCATGCACCCATGCCGAATCTTCCCCGGGAAAGAAAAAAAAAAAAAAAAAGACAAAAAGAAAAATGTGCCAGCTATCTGCGCAACAATTTCTCTTGTCGCAGTGCTTGGCCACAACAATTCCTTGTAATGATCCCTGCTGGAATTCATAAGGAAGTTGGCCACAAGAAGCAGCAAATTGTGGTGTTTTTTCAAGGAAATGGCCCCACTTAACGTTGGACTGCCGCCTCCCGTGGACACGCGGGGAAGCCGATGGCAGGATCCAGATGGGCAGTGTTGCTACGGTTACCCTGAAAAAGCCACTTAGTTACTTTCCTGATGAGCTGACTTTAAACTTGAAGTTACTGATGACTTCATTTTTAAATTAAAATATAAATTACAAGTTAGTGTTGACACTCAACAGATGCCGACCACCCGACTTCACATGATTGACGACCAGTTTTGCCAAAACTTATTTGGAAGTATTTGTGATAGTGATGTTGAGCAAGATTCTTTTTTTTTTTAATGAAACATAAAATAACGAGAACCCAATTTGAATTTGTTTTTATTTGAATCAAAATGAGTCTATGGATTTCACTTCATATAAACAGCTAACGACACTTGTTTTTATTCAAAAAAGAAGTCTTTCGAGACTACTCTTAACCATTTTTTTAAGACTAGTCTCTTTTGGTCTGACATTTAACTGTTAATATTTTCATGCAAAGTTAACATTGGCAATGCATACATTGTTTTTAAATCGAACGATTATCGTACTGACCTGAATATAAGACGGCCCTGATTATAAGACCACCCCTTTTTCAAGACTCAAGTTTGAAAAAAGACTTTTTGAACACCAAATTAATTTTTATGACGAAAATAATTACAGTACATCTGAAACAAAGGATTATAACAATATATTTGAGATAAAAAGCATCTTGAAGTTTACACCATAACTTCTCCTCAGCTGCCGGTTAACCTGGCCGATCTTCAAACCACTTTTCTCCAGAATGTCGCTACGTTTCTCCATTTTCTGTTATCTCTCTTCTATTATTTTCTTCCCTTTCTTTCTTACCGCTATTTTTCATTTTTCTTCTTCGTGCTTCCGCTATTTTTATTTTTATTCTTCGTGACAGGGGTTCGCTTTGGCCTGAATAGTCAAGTTCAGCATTCGCTTGATTGATATCTGGCGCCATCTAGCGGCACGTGAATGGGTATCATATCTAGACCCCGAATATAAGACGACTCCCACTTTTTCAGTCTTATTTCAATGCAAAAAACAACGTCTTATATTTGGGCCAAAAATACGGTAAATGTGGAGACCTCATACAGTCACACCGCCTTGTGGGTGTTTATCTTTCAGAAGCAAACTGATCGGACTTGATTGTGTGATGACAAAGATGCAGAGAATCTTTATTGAACTTTGACGAGCGTTTGTTGTGGGACGGAATGGGAAGTGAATTAATTTAGAGAAGGATTGGTCCCACTTGAAGAGTTAAAGCAACATCTGGCCTATAATGGATGGATGGATGGATGGAGCAAGTTTTTGGAGTCTGTTAACAAGAAGGACTGCTTTCGGTTACACAACCAAATCTTTCATTTCTCATCCCATTGTTGCCATCTGGTCTTCATCTCTGCCGAGTGTGCCTTTGCTGAAAAATGGGTGTGTGTGTAACATCAGGCTAAATTGAAGTGGAGCTTATGTTTGCAAAGCATGAACTTTTCACGGAGTGTTGCTGGCATTCTTGCGTGAGCGAGTTGCTGTAGGTGTGCCGGGATGCTCCTGTTCCAAATTGGGGCGAGCAGGCGTTTATCCCGCCAGAGCTTGGCCGAAAACTGTGAAACTCCATCCCGCCCTTGGTACACTGGTGAATAAAAAGCCACCGGGAGCAGAATGAGTGATGGCAGATTCCAAAGGAAGTACTCGCAATGGACACTGGCAAAGAGCAGCGGAAGGCAGTGGAAAATGGGAAAGGGAACAGTAATCCTCAGATGAGACACTGGCACTTGAATATTGTTGTGCAAACTTGATGGTGAACACAGCGGTGCTTTGACCTTGGCCGCGTTGAGCCAAAATTGGCATGAGGAGCAAGTGTCAGATGCTTAAGGGAAGTCTGGGGGTAAACATTTTTCAGCCATTTATTCAACGTGACAAACACTTAAACCAGGGGTCGGCAACACGCGGCTCCAGAGCCGCATGCGGCTCTTTAGCGACATCTAGTGGCTCCCTGGAACTTTATAAAAAATGTTTGAAAATATAAAAATATTTTGATAGGAGGCTAATATAGCTGAAATAGATACAGATACATGTTGCAGCTCCGAAAAAGGAGAGCTGTGGTGTTGGTTTTATAAAACGTACACTTTATTTATGCTTTTAACAGTCTCGACAAACACAGACACGTCTGCGTCCGACTCCGTGCCTTCTCTCTTCTCGTTCGACTCGAGAGGCGTTCAAAGACAGCCGCCGAAAAACGGAAATTCATGATCACTTCACTGACACTAAGAAAACCGAGAATAATCCACCAAAACAAAAGAAATCAAGCGAGGAAATTACAAAATAAATTCTATGGGGGCGTTTGTGAACACACAACAAAGGAATGAATAACAAACAATTCTGAGACAGTCCAGTCTCCTACATACATACAGCATGTGTTTCCTTCATTGTAAGTTTTATTGAAGGCTTTTATTTTTTGGTGGCTCCAGACATATTTGTTTTTTGTTTTTGCTTTTTTGTCCTATATGGCTCTTTCAACATTTTGGGTTGCCGACCCCTGACTTAAACGCAGAAATGCAAAATGACAACACTCACAAGGAGCTGCTGCATTCAAACACTTGAATGAAGAAGGGTTTGGGTTTTATGCGGGAAGAGGGTGTTGTGGGTGATATATACACAGGGTCAGGCAAAATGATCTGACATATTTGTAGGTTAAATAAAAGGCAAATAAAGTAAAGAAACAAAAAAGTGTACGGGATCATGGCTACCAAGGTTGAAGTGCAAACGGAACGCTCGTTGTGTTGCGGTTACAGATTTGTTTGTTTGGATAGACGTTTTCCGCAATGAAAGTGCGATGCTCACCAGTCCAATTCATGGCAGCAACTGAAAAAGAAACGAAAAACAATGGCATTATTAAGAAACAAAGCAAAATGGCATTACAGTCAAACCTCGGTTTTCGTCCGTAATCCGTTCCAGAAGGCTGTTCGAAAACCGAAATTGTTCGAAAACCGAAACCACGCTCTTTTTAAAATAAAAATGTTTATTGAACACGTCTGCTCACAATGGAAAGCAACACGAGGAAGCGTCACTTCCTCGTGTAAGGAAGGCGAGAGGAGTCAAATGGTGCATTCAAGTGCGCTCAGTTTGTTCGAGAACCGAAATTTGTCCGTCATCCGAGGCATTAAAAACTCGAAGTTTTTGGTCGAAAACCGATTTGGTCAAGAACCGAAACGTTCGAAAGCCGAGGTTTGACTGCATATGAAAAAAAAAATGCATTATATATATACTTTTCGAAAATAAAACCACTTTTTTGTTTTACTTTATTTGCCTTTTATTGAAGATACAAATGTGTCAGATCATTTTGCCTGACCCTCAATATATAAACTTCAGATTTGCTTTTATGGTCACTTAAAACATTCTGCGCCCGGCAGAATGTCTGTGGCTCAAGCAAAACTGCTGCATCATTGCCAATGGATATTTACTTCATAGTGTGCATTGTCAAGGGGCCACCAGTAGATGGCAACGTTACAGCAGAAGGGCGTTTTTTTTGGTTTTTTTTCTTCCTCATTGGGTAGTCCACCGTAGTGCGATTTGTACAGGTGGTTGCTGCGTCTGGTCCTCTACTCCTGGACCTTCTTGTGAGTGTGCTTGTTTCGTCAGAGGGAGGTTTGTTTTCTCCCTATCCGAACTCTGGCGTTCCGTCCCCCATGAAACATGTTGGACTCCATCTGTCTCTTCCGTCATTGCAGTCGAGGGCTGTTGATTTATTCCCGTTTTGTTTGTCCCGAGCTGCGTCATCTGCTCAGCATATTTTTCACGACTGGAGCGTCGCGTTGAGCTCTCTCGACTCTGCCCGAGCCTTGACCTCAGATCCCTTCCGAGGGCAGGAGCTGCGGCGGGAGCGCTGGGGAGAGGCCCGAACGAGAGGGGAGATCACAACTCGCTCCCCCCCCCCAGGGGAGGTCTAATTAGAGGGGAGTCAGGCTCGGAGGTGTGTGCGATCTTGTCTAAGTGTTGAAAACGGTACTTGGGAGAGTTATAAAACTGCAAGGTGAGGCCCCATTTGACACTTCAGACGGCATGACGAGGAAATAATGGATGAAAAGGTCAACAAGGATGTTGAAATAGAAGCGGAATGAAGCGGAGGTTTTCTAAAGCTTTCAACAACGCTGCTCTTTTAATCGGAGGTGCAAGTCAACTTTTCTAAGATTAATTTCTTTTTTTTGCACAGATTTTGAATCACATCAGGTTTCCATAAAATACATAACAATACCATGTCATATAATTATATATATATATATGAAAACGGTGTGCTGAATATACTCAATTTTATTCTGTCAAGTGGTCGCACGGAATAAAATCATCTGGATCCAGAAACTTTTTGAAGTAGACTAAACATCTACTTTAAAAAATGCATCTAAATCCAGATGGTTCTTTGATGTGCGACCATTTGACAAAATAAAATTGAGTTAATTCCACATGCCATTTTGTTTTATGTGTAGCTAGAAATGACAAAAATCTGTTTTTGTATATGTCGAACTTAAAACAAAAATATTCCACAAACATGATGTGCGATTGAAAAAAAAGACCAATTTTTAAAAATCAGTGAGAAAAATATGTTTAGTCACACATGAAGTCATCTTCAAGTCTGATTCAAATTTGCCGTTCATCAGTGTCATTCTTACAATAATTGTATTTTATAAAGTACATAGCTCTGCCTTACAAGACTCAATTTAGCTTAATGCTAACATATATTGAAAACCCCATTTACATGCTAATGGTTAGCATCGATCACGTTTGAACACAAATGGTGGAGCAACTTTTTTAGACAGACAATGTGCCGCATTATTACCAGGTCATATATTCTTTATATTTTGTAAAACGACGCTCACAGTGTTGTAGTGATTCACTCACAGTTGTAGATTTTTCTTCAATTATGTCCGTATGACTATATTATCCTGTACTGCCTCCTAGTGGCCAAGGCCGCCACAACACACTGGATTGGATTGCGGAATTACATCTTAATGCTCAAACTGATTATTTCTTTACAATTTGTTATTCTAAAGTACAACATTATAATGCTTTTTTTTTGGGGTGGGGGGGATTCTGGAACGAATTAATGGCTATTCCATTCATTTCATTGGGTAAAGATGATTTTTGGTACGACCGTTTTGAATTAAACCCGTGTGTTAAGGCAGCGCTGTACTAAAAGAATATAGAAGAATAAAGAGATGTTTATTTGGCGGCAAGTGCAGGACACATGTGAGGGGGGCCAATATTCAAGGAGTGAGAAGGATGTCCACAGAGCAAAACGGCTAAGTGGAGGAAACGTACATGAAAGTGTGCCGCACAGAGCAGATAAAGTTGCACAGTCCTGGAGCAAGGATTCCAGATTCCGTGACAGCTCGGAAAACAAATAGAAGCGCGGCTATCTGTCTGCTGCTGAGAGAGGGCGGAAAGGAGATTGGATGGGAGTGTGAGAAATGTCGAAGTGGGAGGACAATAAAGATCAATCTACTGCTAACAAGATTGCTTGGGTGGCGTGTCATCCCTCTGGCCGCTCACTTATCAATAATTGAGAAATTATTTTGAAGCAGCGGCGGGAAAGCAGATCTCCTCTCATCTTTGCTCCTGCCTAAAAGGGCTGCGGTGCAAACAAACAAAAACAAAGCACATTTGGCACAGTTTTGAATGAAATGTTAACACGTCCGTATTTTGATATTGTGACCGGACGAAGGGGAGTAAAGTTAGCATAGCTTTGTGCCATTTTGGCTTCAAACCGCCACCTTGCTGTCGTCTGAAATTGACCTTGAAGCGCCTTTGGAATCTCATTATGAGACCAAACCCACAAAACCGGGGAGATGAGACCTTCGCGATGTGCGCCCGAGGGCATTTTGATGTTGATTTCAGTCAACAGCAGAGGGCGCTATAAGGCCAAAGTGACAGCCCACTGACACGGATGAAAACAAACGCGTTAAGTATGTTGTTTATTTCATTTCTGTCGAAGCAAACTAGCATAAGAAATAGTCATGAGTCATCGTTGAAGCATTTTTTTTTTTTTTTTGGCAATGCATGCAAAGAAGCCATATTTATCCTCATATCAGGTGGCAGCTGGGAGCATAACTTGAAGAACTAAGCGTGAACGGGACTTTTATTTTTGTACATTTTTTCTTTTATTTGATGTTTTGTATCAGCCAGCAGCATGTTGTTTCACTGCTGAGCGGTGATGGATGTTTGACCTGTCCAACATCCCCCCCCCCCCCCCCCCAAAAAAAAAAAAAAAACGCAGCCACTGGCTACTGTTGTTCCAAGGCCTTGACTCGCTTGACAGCCTTTGTCTGTGCATGGCGGTAAATTTGAAGTGCCACTGTGGAATTTCGTCCCGGCATACCTTCGCCCGATGACTTCGCCCAAAAGCTCGCGCTCGTTGTGAACCCAGCGGGGGACAGAACAAAACACGTCGGCCCGACTTGTTGGAATCTGTCGCTTGCCTCCGTCTATTCAGCAGCCTTCCTGCTCTGCAAGAGAAAGACGAAAAGTACATCTGATTTGTGCATTTGAGTGATACGCCCCCAACTCCCCCCTCCAAAAAAATAAATAAATAAAAGCTCTTTTTGTTGATCAATTCATGTCAAAACTATTCCAATTTTCTTCGCATTTTAACGAAATGTGGCGTCAGTGTGTCATAACACAGAGCGAGTAACGTGCCAGGCAAACAATTGTTCAGCAATTGTTTTGCCAATGCAGAGAGGAAAGGAATGTGTGATTTAATTCTGACTGACAAAGCAGGAATGTTCCCACTCGCAAAAAAAAATGTTTGCGGGGTGAGAGCTGCCATCTGCGTGTCATCTTGAGTGTGTTTTTTTGTTTGTTTGTTTTTTTGAAGAGAAGTCATATGACTGCAAGCAGTTGATTGGCAGGAAGGCAAAGCTGGAATGTGCTTCTTGAAAGCGGACGCAAATGGTTTTCTCACCACAACTGTTAAATCATTACATGATGGGCCGGTGGCAAGCAAGCGAGAAACCGACCGAGCGAAGCCTCGTCATTTTGGAAAAGTCGAGAGGCTTGTACGTCAAGGTCCCTTTGTCCAGAGGAATAGTGGAGATGATATTAACCCCCATGCAGTAATTATCCCAAAATTGGACATTTCGGACACTTGGGACGATTTTGGACTGTTGGACAAATGGACACCACAGACAAAACAGTGAAAAATAACTCCACGAAGCTGAAATTTTGCATAGGATGTATATCTATGTCTTGGCCAATTCCCACTGAACATTTTGAGGGGTTGAAAGTGAAAAAAAATTAAAGGTGAAAAAAGTTGTTGCACATTGGAAGAGGGACATTTTTGGGACAATCCTCGAGGACGTAATACCCTTCATGCAGCCGCTTAAAAATACTGCATGAGGGTTAAGATCTGTCAAAGTACACTGGCCTGTTGACATCAGCTACAATACAGGGTTGATAAGCTACAGTCAGATCCATAAATATTTGGACACGACCCAAAATAATGGGACAAATGAACAATCATCAATCAAACTTCATTGTCCAGCTGCATTTTGAAGTTTGTCCAGTGAGTTCTGAAGCAAGTCACTGAAGATGACAAGATATTGTTCCAGAACCGTGAATCCATCCTGTTGCTACTTTTGCCAGCAGTCACATAATCAATAAATCAAAATTGGCAGCCATACATGCCAACATTCGCACGGAACAGCCGAGCAGCCCATTCGTCCATTACTTTTGCCCTCGCGTTAAAGCTGCAAGTCTGCACTGAAAGCACATCTTTCATTTCATTTCACACCAATTGTGGCAGTGTTTAGAGGCAAAATGATCACAGTTGTGTCTTAGTGCCAATATTTACGCACCTGACTGTACCGGCGAACATTATCATGAGTTTTTATGCTCCTATGCTAAAAAAAAAAAAAATCCACTGCTGCAGTATCACTTGTATCGTGATATGATATCTGCTGTATCCTGATAGTATCGACTACACTTGTATCGTGATATGATATCCGCTGCATCAGGATACTATCGATGATTCTTGTATCGTGATTTATCTGCCGTATCGTGATATGATATCTGCTGTATCGTAATACTAGCGACTACACTTGTATCGTGATATATCTGCCGTATCGTAATACAATATCTGCTGTATCGTGATACTATCGACTACACTTGTATCGTGATATGATATCTGCTGTATCGTGATACTATCGACTACACTTGTATCATGATATGATATCTGCTGTATCGTGATACGATATCTGCTGTATCGTGATACTATCGACTACACTTGTATCGTGATATGATATCTGCCATACCATCGACTCGAAGGCCACTATTAAGTGTTCTTAATTTCCACCATATTAACGTCGGCGAAATTTACCATTTGGCGCCTGCATGTAAATAAGCCAAGAACGGTCTTTTCATTGAGCTCGCGGCTGATATTAAACTTTTTTTATAATGCACACCGGCCTCGTGTAATTGCAAGTTTTCTGCAAAAGTCAGTGCAAAACATGTTAATTAGCAGCAAAAGCCTGGCAGCTGGCGAGACATCAACATATTTGGCCAACGAGCCTTTTTGCACAACCGTTGAGGCATTTATTGCTTTTCCCCCCCCTCTGACGCCAGCGACCAAAATGCTTACTCGCTCGCCCTCAATATTGCAACATTTGCTTGCTTGTAATTGCTGTGGCTAATTTGTGGAGACTTTTTTTTTTCTGCGGGGGAAAGTGCGGGCAGGATTTATTAAAACAAAATGGCAGGGTTTTTTTTTTCTGTTTGCAAGATCGCCGTAGATTGATGCACCCGTGCGATATTCTGCCCGTCAACTTTGCGTCGAGCTTGTCTTCCGTATCTGTGTTTTCCATTAATTGTCTAGTTTTATGGACGCATTCAAGCGTATGACACAAGCAGCGCGCAGATGTATTTTTGTCATAAATCCTGGTTTGGTGTCATCATACTCAGCCGCTCCCTTTTCCTGGAACCAATCGATTTCTGGTTGCCTGCGCCTCGCTGGTTGGACTTTCCAAATGGATGACTGCTGCTTCTTTTGTTGGCCCTGTAGAGTCGAGGTAGGGTCACCGAGGGTCCAATTATTTCCTCTTAGAGAGTGTAAAAAGGAAAGGGATGGGTTTTTTTTTTGGTTTTCATGGTAACATCCCATGCCAGATTGTTTGTTGCAGTGCCCCAGAGTGTGTTTTGCTCGTGGACCTTAAGTGAACCCCGCATGCCCGAGCTATCTGGATGACGCAAGAGAATCAGGGCAGATCCAGCACTTGTGTCTCATCACTTTCAGGCACACCCAGCTGTTGTCATAATTCTTCCCATTTGAAAGGCCTTCTGTGCTTCTGTCTTTTTGGATTGTCCATGTCACTGGGTTGATTTTTTTTTTTTTGGTGGGATGGGTTCTCCACCCTTGGACTAAAAGCGCTCTCGTAAACCATGAGCGTGATGAAATGAAAAGCAGGGACGAATTACACTCTCCAAAACATACTCTTCAGTCACACCTCATAAAAGTAAATCCAGACCGTGGTAGGGTAGGATCTCATCGGGTTACGTTGTCAGAGCTTTTCGTGTCCTTCCTTGGGATTTGTGCCTCTTTTTGGTCTCGATCCTTTTCTGTCTGATTTCTCAGAGAAGAATTCCCAAGAAGCCGGTGTGTATAAAGTGTCGTCATATCTTTTACAAATGTCCGTTAAGCGCCTGCCTTCCAGCGTCCATGCGATTTGCTTCTTCCTTGGCCACCTCACCCATCCAGATTAGCAGTGTGCTTAGCAAATGTCCGCCTGCTGAGGGCATCACATTTACGGGACAGGGGGTCCTTCTCATTGTTTTTGAAAACTTGAGAGACAGGTCTGTGAAATTTCCAATGGGATCTGTTGTCCAAAGAACCTTTGTGCCACTTTTACTTTCAAACTTTCTGGATCCGTGAGGGCGAACAGTATTGGTGGCACCATGCTGCGCTCCATCTCTCCATCTCTTGACTTGACGTATACCCTTGGGGTCTTTGCATCTTTTCTGGGTAGCGGTGTATCTTATTTTGAAGGCACGTTTATTACGTTACCAACGCGACCAGAGAGTGTTACGGCCAGATAGGACGTTCCTCGTGTCATGATTCGTGTTTATTATTATGTTTTGAATATACCACAGTTTTCATGCAAGTCATATTATACAGCAAAACTCCTCTACAATGAAACCTACATGGGCGAAAATACCCCCTCGTGTGAAAAAAATCTATATGCATTAACACCATTCCCACTTTCCTGCCCACCCTACACATGTGTGTGTGTTTACATCTGAGATCAAATTTGCTACAGTGAAAAACCCCCTGTTGTGAAAAAATTCTTGCTGCAAACATGATTTTGTCACACCTTGTCTGACATTAAGCCGGTAGGTTGGGGACCGCTGCTCTAAATTGCTCAGCTTGCCATCGTCTCGTTGCTCCTTGGTTTAAAAATTCAGCTCTGTTTTTCTGTATAGCCGAAGCGCTCAAGACCCATTTACTGAGTTTAACCTGCTTTTTTTTTTCTCACTTTTTTTTTTAAATGGGAAGGACTGGGTTAGGACAGAAGCCAGGGATTCTTCAGCACGCTTGTTCTGTAGCTATGCCCAACGTTGCCAAACCCTGCTCCCCGCTGAGATGACCCTGGGCATGCGCTCCAGCTGTACAAACACAGCCTTATTGCTGAACACACTCTCATGTTTAAGCTGAGCCAAATCCAATTATTTAGCTAGCCTTGAGACTCCCCTGCCCCTTCTTTTATATATACTGTATACACATATACATTTTATAATATTTCAGTAGCACCTATTCAGCTGCCATGTTCAGATCATGAGCAGCTCTGCCAGGCTAAACAAGCCTGACAAATATGCTCCACTGTTCTCTTCTAGCCGGCACGGTGGTTGACTAGTTAGCATGTCAGCCTCACAGTGCAGAGTGGGTTTTCTCCGGGTACTAAAGACAGCTGGGATAGAGCTCCGCGGCCCTCGTGAGGATAAGTGGATTTGAAATTGGTTCAATGGATGGATGTTCTCTTCTCCATCTTTCTTGTGGTTGTTCCTACTCCAGCTTGACACTTTTGATCCACTTTGTTTGAAAAGAGAAACAACCAACGTCGACAGGGAGGCGACGCAAAGACTTACATGGTCACCAGTCAACATGAACAACTGGCTACTGGGGAATCCAGCCCACGTGAACATAAGCGTCCCGGCAGCTGCGTTACTTTCAATCACCTTGCCCGCTGACTGACATTTTTAAATGAATTTTAAGGGGTGGGGGAGGGGGTATTTTTAAGCTACACCACATCACACTCTGGACCACCTCACTTTAAAAGCTGGCTGTGCTCCAGATGTCAGTGGTATAATTCATGTAAAAGTTCCTTCTTGCCAGCCATCGCACAAGAAGGACAGGGAAGTTTGAATGATTCGTCAACGTACTGTCGACAACACTGAAGTTCCAAACACACATTTTCGGACTGAATTTTAGCCTTACCTTCTTTAACCCTTTCATGCACCCTCTAACCCAGGGGCCGGCAACCCAAAATGTTGAAAGAGCCATATTGGACCAAACCCCCCCCCCAAAAACAAATATGTCTGGAGCCGCAAAAAATTAAAAGCCTTATAATAAAAGCAACAGATGCTGTATGTAGCTATATTAGCTTACTATCAACATGAGTAAGTTGGCTACAAATACACAACGAGCATTCATGATTAAAAGTTTCCCCCCCCCTGCAGTTCATCCTGTAGAACAGGGGTCCCCAAACTTTTTTGACAGAACTTTTTGATCAACCAACCTCCCGCGATCGACCCGTTACCGCACACGCCGCCTAGATGAACGCAGCGCAGCGTGCTAACTATCGTAGCTCACGTGTACCGTTTAAAAATGCTTCTCTCGGCCGCCCAGATTCCTATTCTCTGCAAGTACCCTCGGTGAATTGGACATGACATTCTGTTTTTGTTTTTTTGGGGGGTTTTTAACAACAGCCCCCTGAATGACATGCCGCCCTGCTAATAGAAACGTGTGTCACAGGCAATGACCCAAATCCTCGTTGACGAAATGTTGAAATGTACTTTTATTCTACACATTTTTACAGCATTGTAAAATGTGAATAATGTTTGTGTCATGTCAAAATATATTTTCATCCCCCAAACATTTTTGAAAAAGCTCCACGGAGCCACTAAGGGGCACTAAAGACCCACATGCGGCTCTTGAGCCGAGGGTTGCCGACCCCCGTGCTAACCCGAAAACATGATAAGCTGTCCACTGTAGTAACCGCTGTCCCTGAAAGGGTTAATGGCATCCCCCCCCACCCCCGCCCCCCATTCTCCCATGTTTGTTGGTTACCTTTCAATGAAGGCGTCTAAGCTAATTGTACGCTGTGGGAGTCACACTGACGAGAAAACGGTCGGACCAATGGACGCAGTGGCACCATTAGACCGGTGAGAAAAAAACAACGGTCTGTGATCTCCGTTTTGAGACCCTGTTATAATGGATTTGCCCTTTGCCTTTTATCATGAGAAGAACAGCAGCTGGATACAGGTGTTAAGGTTTAGTTAAAGGCTGAGCCCTAGCTGACCGCTAAAAGCTTTTGAGCACGTTATGAAAAGTGGGTTATTGGCTTTTCACAAAGAAGCGCACAAATGCCTTCCCGCTACAGCAACAAGGTTATGGATGACGAATTCCACCAATTAAGAAATGTCGTACACTGAGTTGGCAAGTTTGCGCCACAATTATGGTTAGCCAGTGACCGCAGACGGCGCTCTGGAGTTGAGTATGGCGACTGTTGCTGCGGGCCAATAAAAAAAAAAAAGGGTTAAGCACAACTCAACAGAACAAACTTCTTGGCTCCAACGCACTTGCGTGGGAATCTTCAGCGATCGCATTTTATACTTAATGGTTCTTGCTTTACAGCACCCAGGTTTCATTTCCTTCATTGAATGTGGTCGCGATTTGGGCCAGAGGCTTGCCAGTTTTGTTCTTTGTGTATTTCAAAGAAAACAGCTACTCCAGCATTGGTCTTCTGGGAGGTCTGGCGTGGGCAGCTTGCTTTTTAAAAGTAAAAGGGGTCCTTGTTTTTTTTTTTGGGGGGGGGGGGGCTGCCGCAGTTGATTCGACAGAGATCTGCATTAGGACGGCGCATTGTTACGACCAAAATGAATAGAATGAAATGCATTGACCAGAATTGAGTGTGTTCTCTCGTCGGGGGGAAAAGTACTGAATTGTGTTGGGGTTTTTTTTCTCACATGCTGTTACCGTTACAGCGATAAGATAATTGAAAAATGACCGGCTTCCTGGAGAAGGCTTTATTCAAGGCAACAAATTTCAAGGGGAATTTTATTCGTGTTATCTCTCAGGTCAGTCTGAACTTATGGAGCGACTCCTACTTCTTTCTTGACATTCCCCGAAGTGTTGATCCCGACTCAATTGAAACGTCATCGTTGCACATTGTATTCAAAGTGTAACACTTTCAAGCGGTGGACCTCACATGTTGTCATCCGCGATCCTGTGATGGTCACTTTTGGAGCCAGCAAGCCCAACAGGGAACCGGTTGTCCTTGGACGCGCGGAACATTGTGCCACCCGGCTGTCAGTCTGAATCCCTCGACGAGGCGATGTGATGAGGAGCGGCAGATGTTTCTGGGGTTTGCGTCTGCACAGTGTGTGGTGATAAATAAAACTCTGAACTCAAAAGCCGCTGCTGTTTTCTTGTGGCTTTCTTGCGCCGCAAGCCCATCCATCCATCTTTGTCGCTGCTGTGTGGTCTTGCGCTAAACGGCTTCAAACCACACCTTGCTTCATGACTGCTTCGAGCCGGCGATTATGGCGGTTCAGTGAAGCCGCAACCAGACGAAAGAAATCAATTGCACCTTTTCAAGGGAGAACTGCAGCACAAGTGAGTCTTGCTCACTTTGCCAGCCTTTGATCGTGTGAATGCATCGAACGATAATGAGATGTACGGGTCTGAATGGCATGATTGATTTTATCAACAGCTCGTAGTCTACGACACAAAATCACTTATCCGGGATTTTTTAAATGACATTAAATATGAGAAAATATGTTTTCTAGCGGGGCGGCCTGGTGGTTGACTGGTTCACAAGTCACAGTGCAGAGGTCGTGGGTTCGATTCCGGCTTTGGCCTTCCTGTGTGGAGTTTTCATGTTCTCCCCGTGCCTGCGTGGGTTTTCTTTGGGTATTCCTCCCACATTCCTAAAAATATGCATGACAGGCTGATTGAACACTCGAAATTGTCCCAAGGTGTGAGTGCGAGCGCGGATGGTTGTTCATCTCTGTGTGCCCTGCGATTGATTGGCAACCGGTTCAGAGTGTCCCCCGCCACTTATCCGGGATTTTTAAAATGACATCAAATACGAGAATATGTGTTTTCTAGGGGGGGCGGCCTGATGGTCGACTGGTTCACAAGTCACAGTGCAGAGGCCGTGGGTTCGATTCCAGCTCTGGCTTTCCTGTGTGAAGTTTTCATGTTCTCATTGGGCCTGCGTGGGTTTTCTCCGGGTATTCCTTCCACATTCCAATAGCATGCATGACAGGCTGATTGAACACTCGAAATTGTCCCTCGGTGTGAGTGCGAGCGCGGATGGTTGTTCGTCTTTGTGTGCCCTGCGATTGGCTGGCAACCGGTTCAGGGTTTCCCCCGCCTACTGCCCAAAGACGGCTGGGATAGGATCCAGCACCCCCCGCGACCCTTTTGAGGATAAGCGGATCAGAAAATGGATTAGGTATGACTAAATCTTCGTACCAACAGCAAAAAAGTCATATCCACGTGATTCTTCCCGCTGACCATTAGGTTCCGAGGTAACCACCATCACATTCGAGTACCGACGCAAAGTTTAACAAAAGTCAAGCGTGGCAGCCGAAGTCACCAATCCTGAAAATGATCAAAACCAGCCGATGAAACGTCGCGCCAGCCTTGACTCGTTCAAAACATCGAGTTACCCATTTATAAATACACCAAGTGCAACTCAGTCTTTTATTCCAATCGAAATGATTTGTAGCATTTATTGCTCAATACGCCGTAACAAAGGCATTGCAAGTTGTTGCATCATCATAGAGAACTGGCTCAATCTGATTTTGATTTACCGGTAATTGGATCTTTGCGGCTCGAATTTCCACAGGCTGCTTTATCTCTGCCCTCCTCTATTCAAATGAATAACATTTTGAAGCGCCGCTTGGCGCGAAGCTAAAAGATGGATTAGTCAATCTTGCTTTTTGGACGCAAGGACAGAGGAGATCCAGCGAAAAGATGGATGATTTCAGGAGGGAGCGGGTGGGGGGGGGGGGGGCAAACTCAGGATTGTCCACCCGCTCTTGCTTGAGTTTCACATCCTTACATAATCCCCCGCCTGTGTTACATGCGAGGCCAAGGCCATCAATCACGGGGAGAGTCAGTAGTCAGGAAAACAAGTGTCTTTTTTTTTCTTTTTTTCATATTTAAGTGGGTGTGATGGAAGATGCGTTTTTACGCGGATGTCATCGCAAAAGTCCGACTGAAGCTTTCCAGCTGCTTCTTTTTGAAGCTCTCGACCAAAGCCAAGCCAATGCGCATGACCGTCAAGAAATGCAATCGGCGATCTGTGGATTTACCTCTTTAAAACCCTGGAGAACCCACAGGGTCAAATTTGGCCCCTATAAATTCTGCTACTCAAATGCTACCCTTAAATCCCAAAGGGTCAAATTTGTCCCTAATCCTAAATTAGGATTAAAGCATTTAATATTTCAAAAAACATATTTTGGTGTTCAGTGAACATATCGCAGTCATTTAATGCATAATTCATAATTTTCCAAAGAAGAAAAGGGTTCTTGGGTTCTCCAGGGTTAATTAAGAACCCCGCTTAAGAAAAGAAGCCCCAAGTGTTGCTCGGGGCCTTTTGTGTCGACGTTCTTTCAGGAAATGACAAGCGACGATGCCGTCGCCGACATCACCGTGGGAACCGAATGTGGGCCTGTCATGACTTCCTGCCGCTGATACGCACTTGAAGCACCAAAGGGCCAAAGGTGTCAATTTCCTCTTTGACACATGAAAGCTCACTGATCGCACTGAACTCTTCCAGGGGTCCGCTGTCGCTGCGCATGGTTTTGCTTTCCGCTTGGGCGGTTACGAACTTTGTTGCTGTTTTTGTGAGCTGTCGAAAGAGCTCTTTTGCGGGCCTCATTAAAAAAAAAAAAAAATCCACATTAAATGTCAAACCAGCTATTACCTAACGCGACAACCGCACAGTGTCTGGTAGGGAGATTAATGTACGTGGTAAATCTCTTTTGGTCGCGTGACATTTTTCCTCGCTTCGAAAAGACTCCCGACGGTGGATTTCACAGCTCTTTGTGTTTGTTTTGTCGCACCGCATCATCACCTCGTAGACGTTCGGCCACACACATGGCCGGCAGGTGGGCTAAATCTCAAAGGAATGATGCCATTTGCTTTTGTTACACTCTCTGATCAAATGTTCGCGTTGCAGTCACTTTTTGTCCGGTCCGACGCGATGAGCCATGATTTAGAGCTAAGCGAGGAGGACGCAGACGGTATAAACATTATCGTATTCGCTCCCTGTTTGTTTTACGGGCCGATAGTTTACGGTCCCAAACGCTAGCAGAGAGTAGGAGAAAAATGGCCGCCGACCACCATCATAAAAAAATGATGGATGCTGTAACCTTCGTAGGATCCAGTTCCCGTTTACCCCCTGCAAATAAACTTTTGCGCTATGATGCGTTTTCAGGACCTGTTGAAGGCTACAGCTGCTGCAGCAATTAGTTTCATTCGAGTTCCTCTCAAAGGTGTTTGATCGGGTCGAAGAACGGATCGACGCAGTCGAGCTCAAGCCGTTCCCGCAAAGTTGGACGCGTGGACCGGTCTTCATAAAGAACCCGTGTTCGGCGGACGGACGACACTCAAGAGACGGAGAAGTTGAAAGGAATCTGGCAAGAAGGGCTTTGAGACATTCGGCGAAGGGTTTTGAAGAAGGTTTTGGAAGATAATGAAACAATCCATCAGGAAGCGGAAAACGTGATGCTAGTGCTACTCTGGTTTCTTTGCTATCCTGTGTGAAAAGGGAAATTTTTTATTTTTTTTTTGCAAGACAAGCCAAAATTATGTCATGGCCTTTATTACTCTTATCTGTCGCAAAATTACAGAGTAGTCTAACAAGTCTAATCGCTCCTTCATCCCGGAGTTTCATCACGATGAGCAGAAAAATCTCACATTTGGAAGAGGTCCGGATATAGCCAAACTCCTCCGATACGACAGGGGAAAAAAAAGGTTCCTTTCATTTACTCTGACGAGATGAGCGCCGAGGGAGAAGAAAAGAAGGCCACGATGTTTCCTCTTCCAAGATGTGTTCAGTGAATGCTTGCATAAATCCCTCAAACGTGGATTAGCAAAAATATCTTTTCCTCTTCGCTTCCATTCAGACAGAAGCGGGTCTTCAAAAAGGTCTGCCCTTATTTAAACGTTGGACGTGGATTTAATCAAAGGCAGGCCTGCCTGGAAACACGAGTCCAAGTTTTTGCGCTTTGCTAGCTAGCATGGTCCGAGTTGCTCGCTTTTGTTTTTGTTCTTTCCCTCCTGGAAGCTGGCACGATGTCAATGACATAAGGCTGCCGTTGATTCATGCATGACGCGACGTAACCCCCGAAACTCACTTCCTCTCCGCTTCCCCGCACGAGACTTTGAAATAATCGAACTGGCCTCGGAGGCTAATGAGTCGTTGACCTCGTTTGTTGTCTTCTTGACTTTCGTCACTTGCCCTTCGTCACACCCGCGCACATTTTTAGCTCATGTGGGTACCTGCCGGAGGGATGGCTGTTGGTTTAACCTCTGTCAAGTTTGCGCACGGCTTCAATGTGATGTTGCGGGAGCTATGATGTCATACGGCGGCCCTTCCAAACACAACCGCAGTCCCTTCTCGGGGCTTGAGGCGTTCCAGCGGTTAGTAAGTTTGAATTGTCAGCGCCCGGTGGGCGGGGACGATGCGCTTCGGTGCAATGCTGGACATTGTGGCTTAAATCTCGTGTTTTGTTGGATTTTGATCAAGTGTCCTCGTGTCGGCCGTTTGCGTTGCCATATCCAGTCCGTTAAATGTGCATTTGCGGGGGTCTTGAGACCGCTTGGGAAACATGCAGTTGAGCCATGTGATAAGCTTTTCTCACATGTATAAAATGAATTTTAGTGGTTTTCATATCTGACTGGCATGCTTCCAACGTAGTTATTTTGCTGGTGGCTAGGGAAAAAAAAATCTGCTTTCAGAGATGAATACATTGACCTCAACCCTTTAAACCAAATTTGATCCAACTTACTTAAGAGTAAGTTTTTCTCACAGAGTGCCTCACGGATGCAATTTTTGTACCGCTTTGGAACCTCGAAGGTCAAACAAAATGTGCTCTAGGATAGGGTTATAATAGTTTGGGGGTTGTCATTATAGTTGGTATATTTTCATTTTGACTTTCTTTAAATTCAGTTTTAATTAGTGTTTTAGAGCACGCTTTTTTATTTTAGGGGCAAATGCTTCACTTTAGTTTTAGTATTACCGTATTGGCCTGAATATAAGACGGCCCTGATTATAAGACAAGCGCCTCTTTTTCAAGACTCAAGTTTGAAAAAAGACTTTTTGAACACCAAATTAATTTTTATTTGGAAAATAATTACAGTACACCTGAAACAAATGATTACAACAATATATTTGAGAGAAAAAGCATGTTATTTTGCCTCATTCAAATCTTAATATCTGAACATTTAAATATCTAAACGAAGGTGCAATCACATTCGTAAATGAATGGCTTCTGGTTTTTGAAATGTAAATTACATCATAACTCCTCCTCAGCTGCCTTCGACCCACTTTTCTCCAGATTGTCGCTACGTTTCTCCATTTTCTGTTATCTCTTCTATTATTTTCTTTCTTACCGCTATTTTTTATTTTGCTTCTTCGTGCTACCGCTATTTTTATTTTTATTCTTCGTGACAGGGGTTCACTTTGGCCTGGAGAGTCAAATTCAGCATTTGCTTCAATGATATCTGCCGCCATCTAGCGTCGTGAATGGGTATAACGTCTAGACCCCGAATATAAGACGACCCCCACTTTTTCAGTCTTATTTCAATGCAAAAAACACTGTCTTATATTCGGGCCAATACAGTCGTTTTTTTTGTAAATCCATGGAGTATTTGTCAAGTGCAAGGTAAAGAAAACATCCCAAAGCACTGTGTCATAAAGTAATTGTACTTTATGGCAAATTCTCAAACGACTGATCTTCCTTCCTCGGTACGGACGTACGGCAACACCAAAATAAATTCATTTAAAATGAACTCTGAAAGCTCATGTACGGCATGCAATGACGAAGACAAGCACGTGCTGTACCTGCGCTGGCATTTCCAGTCGACGCGAGAATCCCCTCCCGCGTCGTCTGCTCAACTCACTCTTAACTTGGCAAAGGTAGTTGCCCCGTGTCATTGCCGGGTGTTTACGAGCCTCGGAGAGCAGCTGCGGGCCCCCTGATCTGTGAATCCTGGAGAATGCGGGTCCTGCTGTGTTGCTAATGGGCCCTGTCCAACATTCCTCCCGCCTGTCCACCGCCACACGAGACGGGAGACTCGCTGATGTCCGATGACATCACATCCTTCCCACATGTCGCCTGTCAAGAAGCACTTAAATGATTGCACGCAAAAACAAATGTTTTCCTACGTTGTTCACCTGCGTCGCCAAATGAATCATTCCAGTGTTTTTGCAGCGCTTGGATTTACATTCACTCGTTACATTGTGCTGGTCATTTTTCTAGTTAGCCCGAGGACACCGCTGATGGAATCTCTTGTTTCCAGGTTTTCGCGTGGGCCGACAATGGAGATGCAGTGTTCATCCGAGAGTTCACCCTAATTCGACCAGACCACTTCTCCGAGGAGCCTCTCCACGACACCAGCCAAAAACCTGAGGATCCGGTAAACGATTTTTTAATTCCATGTCAGGACGATTTGTATACATTCCTTAATAATTCCTACGGAACGGAATGGCCGTGTCCCATGGAAGCTAGCGACTGCCAATAAATCAAATGTGTTTACGCACGGGGAGGATTCCGCTTGCTAATGATGTGAATGGCGGTTTGAACGTGAAGCATTGCAGCGGATGCAAATTCACACTCGCAAAAACCCGATACAGCGAAACCCCACTCTTGGCGAGCGATAGCATTAAGCCGCGACATCCCTTATATAAATGCGCTAACGCCAGCTACCGGATCGGCATGTATCATTTGTTCGTCCTTACGACGTTTTCTGTTTCCGAGTGAAATAAATGAGTTGATATTCCTTGAAATGATGCATGTCCCAGCAAAAAAAAAAACTTTGCGGGCTTGGAAAGGCCAACTCCATGAAAAGCGAATGAGTGATGTCAGCAGAGACTCGTTAGCCCTTGTGTATCATGCTAACACGTCTTAAGACCGGGAGGCCGCAGACTCCCTGGAGCCGTATTTGTGATTCCTTTCAGCACTCACTTGGTCTCGGACTCCATGTTCCTTGTTGGATCTTGGTTCAATATTGAGCTTGATTCGCGGCCAAGATAAACACGGCTTAATTAGCGAGCGCTCCGGGAGGCAGATCGCGGCCTCCGATGAGTATTCGCTTTGACTTCTGTGAGTATGCCAGGGTCGCTTGGCGCGCATTAAGGGTGACCTAGCCTGCACCCTTTACCACGTCCCTCGGGAAGGAGGGCCGACAGGTTTACTCTATCCTGGTTTTCCTCGCCTACGCTTACCAATATACTTCAGCGGACTCCGCCGTGAATGAGCTTCGAGCAAATCGGCATCCACAGACAAAGAGTCATAGTCCATCGTGGCTCTGATGACAGAAATGTTGGCCGACTCACCATTTTTTTTCCACTCAGGGAAATTTTCCCAGATGATTTGCTCTTGTTCTTCAAGTTCAAACGCAGTCAAATAAATGCCAGCGTAGGTGAACGCTTTCAAGGGCCTGTTTGTGAGATTTGAGGCGTGGGAGAGGAAAACTCTTGGTGATTGAACAAAAGAGAAGTGAGGTGGTGACAGGATAAACCGTGTGGATTTCTGCTCAGCCGGCTACCGTCTAGACGGCGAATGCGTTCATCCTTTAGATAGACCACTTTGAAGTGAAAGGAGATCTCTCGTTTAGCGTGGGCTTGTTTGGAACCCTATTTGTTGGACAAATAAGGCTTGGCTTCACACCAGTACTGACCGAGCTGTACGGAGGCTCCGGCATGAATGTGCATAAGGTTTGACAAAAATAACAGCTAACGCGGTGACAACTCACAACTTTATGGCCAAGACGCATTGACTGCAGCTTTGGGTCAAATGTGGGAGGATGATCCCGACCAAAACCCAGTCAGGATGTGCGATAGCTTATGACGGTGAAGTGGTTGTAATGATAGGCTTGAGTCAGCAGTTTTAGACACGGATACGTCCTCATACTGCATGTTGAAAGAGTGTAAAATTGTTTTTGTATAATTCAGCGCAAGTCGTCGTGTTTGGGAAAGTGTGGCAAAGGGCAAGCAGGATGTGCACTCGGTGGCCCAGCCTCACATGCCGTGTTTAGCTTGAGGTTTTTATATTGTTTTTTTTTTTAACATGAAAAAATACAGTATGAAAGAAAAATATTGGGTGGAAATCTGAAAAAAATGGGGGGGAAATGCATCCACCCATTATTTAAACCAATTTATCCAAAATATAAAATACAGTCAAACTTCGGTTTTCGTCCATAATCCGTTCCAGAAGGCTGTTCGAAAACCGAAATTGTTCTAAAACCGAAACCACGCTCTTTTTAAAATAAAAATGTTTATTGAACACGTCTGCTCACAATGGAAAGCAACACGAGGAAGTGTCACTTCCTCGTGTAAGGAAGGCGAGGAGTCAAATGGTGCATTCAAGTGCGCTCAGTTTGTTCGAGAACCGAAATTTGTTCGTCATCCGAGGCATAAAAAAATCTAAATTTTTGGTC